>JAVJIX010000003.1:6530000-7130000 GCA_036785185.1 Paratrypauchen microcephalus
GGCTCGATGAGGAGGAGTGGATGGGAGCAGAAATCTTTAGTAGTCCACACAAGACTTTTTAAATTATTATCATGGAGAATACCAGCTCCAATACCAGCTCCAGCTCTCCTGAGAAAGGAGAGGTAATTATAGCTCCATAGGTAAACCAGAAAGCCCAGCAGCACCAGACTCAGATCCACACCTCTGCCCCCTGAAGTTGTAGAGCAAAACACAGGAAAAAGCAGAGCCCAGCAATCGATGCCAGAAGCTCAGGGAGACACTGAGCAAATGTGTCTGCTGTAGAGGCTCTGAGCATCCCAGAGCCAGACCTTTAGGTAAATCGGTTGTTCACATAACCTTACTGCAAATAATCTGAGGACAGAATTGCCACATTAGGACTATAGATAATGTGTTTACTAATGATTTGTTTAGTTGTAAAAAGGCTCAGTTAAACAGTGCAGTGAAATGTGACACCATCTACTTTAAACTTATAGTCCATGTTTGTGTAGTAAATGTGCGGACGCCCCTCACAGAGACAGAGACAGAGCACGAGAGGCCAGCCTCACCTCAGCTCTGGTCAAACGTCGTTTAAATGGAGTTAATGTGATGAACTGAAATTCAGGAGCAGGACCATGCCTCAACCACATTCTCCTCCTCACCAGCGAATCACAGTTCACCGTAACCACACCTCTAATTTCCTGGAGCTATTTATTAGGGATGGGCGATACCAGTTATTTTTGTTTCGATACGATACCAAGTAATACCAGGGTTAGAATCACGATATCGATACCGATACCGATACTTTCATACATTTTTAATACTACAGAAAAACACTAACCTGGCTCTAACTAGATACATTGGCTTCGCAAAGTTCCACCAGGGGGCTTAGCTCCACACATTCTAACAGCAGATATCTGGAAAAAAAATCTTTGATGAAATGAAAATGGCAATGCAGACATCAAATGTGACCACTAGACTTTTGTTTGTGCTGCTTGTATTGCACGTTGTATTTTTATGTATTTGCCTGCCTAGGGACTGCGGATGAAAACTAGCTTTGTAACTAAAATTCGGCATATTTACATTTGTTTTATTCTTATGTTCATTAATGTGCATTGTCCCTATCAAATAAATAAATAAATAAAATAAAATAAATAAATCTATTGTAAGTTGGGCACTTGCAGCCTATGAAAAAAGACAACAAATGAAGTATTACTATTCTCCCTCTCACATACATACATTCTCCTCTCACATACACCACTCTTAGTCTTTTACATGCTTGATGGTTCCCTGGATTCTCCCTCTCTCAAACGTACTCTCGTACTGCTGTTGCTGCTGTGCTGGAGGGAGCTGCCTGACTAGCCTCCTGTCGTCGTTTGGTCAGTAGCATTTCGTCATGTTGAGGTTTATGATTTATGATCAAGTGTTTATTTAAAATTTGTGGTATTGCCACAATATCGGATCATTTTTTGGCACACACTGCACTTGGTCGTCCACGGTGTGGAAGTAACTCCACACCACACTTCACTTGCCCATGGCTCCCGCAGCCCTGCGCCGCTTTGACTGAAACCTCACAGCAGTGAGTCTATCGCGGGATGACGTACTACCCCACGTTTGGTGAGAACGCGGAAGGAAAAGTAGAGCCTGACAAGTGGCAATGGTTGAATAATGAACAAAACACATATGAATTTGAACTAAATAAACTGAAAGTTAAGTCAGTGAGAAAACATGACTTGGTATCGATATTTTAATACCAGGATCGATGCATATTCAATACCCCATCAGGATCGATATATCGATACTTTGGTATCGATCCGCCCATCACTACTATTTATAGCCACTCATCCCTTCATTCCAGGGCGTCTCGGTGAACTCGACAGCTCTCGACTGCGTCAGCTCGCTCGAGCCGGACTGCTAACACCCGTCACATTCAAACACCGACCTGTCACACATTTCCTTGTTCCCTCCAGTTCGCAATTCCTTACGCCACGACAGATCTAACGAGGATCCCATTCAGGAATCTGCAGCCGGAGGATCTTCCATCACATGTCTGCTCCGCGGTAAGAACCGCCGGATGGCGTACAGCCCACGGCCCGCGCCGCCCAGCGCTCAGACAGCGAACCTCCACCCCCAAGGAGCACCCACCGTCAATATCACTGTGCTGGGGGCATATACGGGATATCCACATTGTCCCTCTATTCGCCTCCTCCTCCTCGTGTAGGTGTTCGCGCAGCCCGGCTCTCAGTGCACAGCCCGGCTCTCAGCGCGCAGACCGGCTCTGGCAACCACGGCTTTCGGCACAGCGCGGCACAGCCTCCAGCGTTCGGTACCGTCCAGCACCCGCCGTGCCCCTTCAGGCTGACATATCAAGACAGGACCTTCAACAGTTTAGATCAAGAATGTAACCCCAGCGTCCTGGAACGAGACGAACGAGCTTCCGGGTTCCCATCAAGTTACCCGCGTGCAGCTGCAGACTTCGCCACTCCCTCCTCTCCTACACTACAGTCTCATAGCTCCCCCCCTTCTGGGGGGCTAAGTAGTATCACCACCTGTGGCCAGTAAACATATTCTGTCTACTGTGCAGTTTCATTTGAATTATCTTGTATCATCTCAGCCTGCTTTCAGCAGGCCATCTCCCCCTGTGCCTGCACCCTTCGTGTCTCATTCCTCTTGTCCCCTTCTCGCAGGCTGCACAATTCCCCATGCACATGCATCTTCTCCCCATCTCTCATTTCTCTTTTTTCACAGAGACAGAGCACGAGAGGCCAGCCTCACCTCAGCTCTGCTCAGCTTCTCTTTTTTAAGTCATCATGAGTTAGATGGCTTCTCATGCTCTACCCACATTAGGCAGAGCCTCTAATCCATTTCCCATCTTCTGCTCTGCTCGCGACGGCACGACAGCTCGCCTGGCTCCCGCAACAGCACGACAGCTCGCCTGGCTCTCACGACGGCACGACAACACGCCTGGCTCTCACGACAGCACAAAAGCTCGCCTGGCTCTCACGACAGCTCGCCTGGCTCTCACGACGGCTCTCACGACGGCTCGCCCAGCTCTCACGTCGAGTCTCCTGGCCCACAACGGATCTCTCTCTCGACCCACGATGGGTCTCTCGACCCACGTCGCGTCTTTCTCTGCCTCTCTCTCTCCCGACCCACAACGGGTCTCCCTCTTTCCGCCTCTCTCCTGACCCACGACTCACTCCCTTCCGACCCACAACGGGTCTTTCTCTGCCTCGCTCTCTCCTGACCCACGACGGGTCTAACGACGGGTCTTTCTCTGCCTCGCTCTCTCTCCTGACCCACAATGGGTCTCCCTCCCTCCCGACCCACGACAGGTATTTCTCTGCCTCTCTCTCTCCCGACCCATGACTGGTCTTCTCTCCACCTCTCTCCTGACCCACAACAGGTCTTCCTCCCGTCAGGTCTCCCTCCCTCTCTCCCTTACTTCGGACCTTCTCTACCGTTGCGCTCTCACTCTGCGCTCCGGTGACCTCTCGCCTTTCACGGACCTCTTCTAGCATAACACCCCATCCGTTCTCCATTCATTTATTTCGCATTGGCGCCACTACGTTCATGGCCAGGGTAGATGTACCCGACCGGAAAATTCAAACCCTTGGTCGTCGGGCCCCCAGCACCTACCTCGTGTACATTCGCCACAACCTCAACAATCTCCTCCAGACCCATTCCACTTTATGCTCTTTCTAAAACTTTTGGGGGTCCTGTTCCGCTGGGCCAATCGAAGATTGAGACGGAGCCCCTACCCATTGTCCCAACCCAGCCATCACCGCCTATTCACCCAGACATCCACTATCATTCAATAATAAACATCTTCACCGCATCATGTTGATGGCGTGGTCCTAGCTAGTGAAATGGAGTTAATGTGATTAACTGAAATTCAGGAGCAGGACCACGCCTCAACCACCTTCTCCTCTTCACCAGCGAATCACAGTTCACCGTAACCACACCTCTAATTTCCTGGAGCTATTTATAGCCACTCATCCCTTCATTCCAGTTCGTCTCGGTTAACTCGACCCCTCCCTCCCACCCCTATCTCGTATGTCTTTCAGCCATAAGACATCTCCTAAAAGGGGGGGGTCCCGTTCCGCTGGGCCAATTGAAGATTGAGACGAAGCCCCCACCCATTGTCTCAACCCAGCCATCACCGCCTATTCACCCAGACATCCACTATCATTCAATAATAAACGTCTTCACCGCATCATGTTGATGGCGTGGTCCTAGCTAGTGAATGTTAGATTAACTTAGGGTGACCACCCGTCCCGCGTAGCGCATGATTGTACCACGTTTGAAGCCCAATTTATGCGTCCCGCAAATTGAGACCATGTCCCGCATAATCAATGCTTCTCAAAAAAATAAAAAATAAATAAAATAAAAGTGGTCGCTCTATCTCCCCGAGCGCCACAGGCAGCCAAACGATCAAATTACTTGACAGTTCAGCACGCCACAATAAACTTTTACCGGTGTGCGGACCGCGCCGGCTTCTCACAGCAGCCTGCGTGCTTGTCTGGAGCCACAGACACTGCGCCCCTTCGTGGTGTAGTGAATCTTTTTAACCCTTTTTTGTATGTGTGAAGCGATTTTTAAACTATTTGACTCAAACTGGATTTGAATTAGATGCATATTTGAGTGATATGAACACAGGGGAAATAAATAATTATCAGCAATTTATTTTTAATGCTAAATAACAAAATTAACAGAATAAAATAAATATATGTCCTGCTTAACTGTATAAATTAATATAAACAGGGATGAAAGTGACCAGTAATGAAAAAAGTTGAAAGTCACGGGGTCCGGGGGCATGCTCCCTCGGAAAACTCTAGATGCTCTGAGATTGCCTGGAAGAATCCATGACTCATCGCTGTACCAGCGAATGAGTCTGGTAACGCTTGGTCCAGAATGCGCTGCAGTTGCGCGTAGACAAACAGCTAAGTGAACCAATCAGAGATTGCGCCATCTTGATTCAAAACTGAGGAGGAACTTCCGCTGCCTAAGAGTGACTTTGCGGGTAAAGGCGGGTGCACTGACGTCACCATCTTTGAACGAATCAGAATCGCGGAGTCCGTTGTTAACCGGAGGAGCGAGGGTGGAGCGAGGGTGTCCAAATGGTATCGCGCTGTATAGGAAATACAGAGAGATATCATTTGGCTGGCCAGGTAAACTCTGAGATGCAATCTGGGGTCATTCCAGCTAGCGTGAGACTGTAATTTCTGAAGAGCGGGGGGGGGGGGGGGTTGCGAGTGAACAATTTTGAATTGCAATGCTTGAATTGCGTGAGAAATGCCGTGTGTCGAATTGCGTGTTCACATTTACACAGAGCCCTGTGTAAATGTTTGTCTAAAGAGCAAACTTAAACTACAAAGCAACTAATGACAGTTACATCAATGAAGTTATTACCTGATAGTTCTCAGTTTGTTTTATCATCACCGTTTTGTCGTTCCTCATGTTCGTGTTCGTTGTCCTTATCACTGAGTGCAGTGCGCGGTTAGACACTCGCTGAGCGGAGCGGGGAGGAGGGAGCGGAGCGGGGGAGTTGCCTGCGCGGTGCCTGCATAAACTGAGCCACACAGACCGATTTTGTGGGCACAAAAAAAAAAAAAAAAAATCAGTGTGAGAAATGCCATGTGTGGCGTGTGAGCGTGTGAACACGTCTAATTGCGTGTCACACTCTCAATGCGTGAGACTTGAGAGCCCTGGCTTAATGATCTTCATGTGGGAAAAGGCTGACTCACATAAATAAGTTTTCATACATCTATCTCCGGAAAAACAAAGCCGAATCACACAGCACGCTGCCAGGGGAATCCCAGTTACGCACCAGGAAGGGAGTTCCCCTGTTGTGCAGCGTGGTGTGTGATTCGGCTTTGTTTTTCCGCACTGAAAAATAGAATTTCTGGATTATGCCTCTCACTCCAGTTCTTGAGACTTGGAATAGCTTTGTATATCCTTCTCCTGTTTTATGTGCATCAATAATTCTTTGTCTCAAGTCCAAACTGATTTCCTTTGTTTTTGGCATGTTGCTTCCTCAACTGTCAGCTTAATGACCCATACTGGGGCTTTTATACCTTAATTTAATGTAATTACTGAGTGTGATCACCCGTTTCACCTAATCACCTTTCCGCACATCACCTGTCAAGGTAAAGCACATCACTGCACAAAGGTGGCTTGTGTGGTGACTTAATAAATGGTCATTTCTTAAAGGGGGCTAATAATAATGTCCCTGGTCATTTTAGCTTTTTCTTACATAACACTGTTTTGGTGTGCAAATATAAGTATTTTGGTCCTTCTAACGAAAAATAGTATGTTCAGAAATGCTTGGGGAAACTTAAAATTTCAGAGGGGGCTAATAATTTTGTCCTCAAGTGTGTGTATATATATATATATATATATATATATATATATATATACAGTGGTACCTCACCTTACGAAAGACTCTACAACTCCCTTCCTGGTGCGTAACTGGGATTCCCCTGGCAGCGTGCTGCGTGATTCGGCTTTGTTTTTCCGCACTGAAAAATAGTTCCCACCCAAAATGACCAAGGCAAGCTCTCCATGTTGATTTGCACATTTATTTGCACTCGATATGAATGCGCACTACACAGAAAGTAATTGGGAAACGCATCGAGCAAATTAATTCCTTTTGGCCGAAATCTTTCTCTGGCTCCGTTAGACTCCAGTCTAACGCGGAGGAGCAGCAGATACCGCGGCGGTCAGTGGCGACAGACTCGGACAATGGCTGGGTGACCAGGAAAACGCTTTCCACCACTTATTTTAGTCTCTGGACTGTGGGGAGATGCCCAAATTTGGCCTGGGGGTGGCATATCCCTTTAAAATAAGCCAAGCAAACTGTAGGCTACTGCACTTAAACACTCTGTGCGCCGTTTTTGGACCCTCACCCACAGTTTGAGGACCCCCTCTTTGATTTTTTTTTTAAAACATGTTTTTCTAACTGGAGTTACATTCTCTTACTGGTTTTGTAGTGGTATTTACCAGCCTCTGCACATTTACCAAATGGATGTTGTGACAAACAGATGCATTTGTGCACTTTTATTAGGCAAAATTCAACCACATGTCGCTGTAGACCTGCTCTGTGCTGTAGACCTGCTCTGTGCGGACGCTGTAACATAAATTTAGATTATTGATTTAGATTTTGATTCACATGGTAATACGGGACAAAGTGCGTCCTTTTTCAGCTCAATACGGGACGTGTACTTTTGTTTCTGAATACGGGACGATTCAGTTTTTCAAGGGACGGTTGGCAACCCTAGCCCAAACGGATGATTGTGAACAAACTACTTTTATGACGGTATAAGAGTAAAAGGTTTACACCCCCTCTGTCTGGATGTCCGCCCCCGTCTCTGGAAATCACGCCCAGAGAATTTGGACCGGCCCTTGCACAAACGAGCTACGAGGTACTAGCTGCTAGCTGATGTTTGTTTTTGCCTGGAGAGACGTGAAAGCTCCGAAACGAGAGAAGCACGGCATCTGCTCTGTCCCTGGATGTGATGATGAAGAAAAAAGTATATTTTAGCTCCTCCTCCATCTGAGCCTCTGAAACAGCAGTGGTTTAATTTGATTTTCTGTGGAAATTTGCCGACACGTACGAGTGATTTTTTCATGGGACAATACAGAGCTGGACTGGCAAATCGACTGAAACTGAAGCCTGGGTCAGTACCAACTCTCCACGACGCATCAACTACAGACGCCGAACAAGTAAGTAAACTGTAAAACTACATGATATTGTGTCTGTGCTGTATACGGTCACCTTTGGCTTGCACTTGCATTAGCAGTGCAGCTAACAGCTATCAGCTCGATTAGCAGGCTAGTCTGCCCTATAAAGCCTAAAGAAATAACTGCATACTGTGTCAAACTGAGTTCAGACTGGAAATTGACTTTATAACGCCTTTGTCTTATGATCAAATCAATAAGCTGTTAGTAGTGATGGGCGGATCGATACCAAAGTATCGATATATCGATCCTGATGGGGTATTGAATATGCATCGATCCTGGTATTAAAATATCGATACCAAGTCATGTTTTCTTACTGACTTAACTTTCAGTTTATTTAGTTCAAATTCATACGTGTTTTGTTCATTATTCAACCATTGCCACTTGTCAGGCACTACTTTTCCTTCTGCGTTCTCACCAAACGTGGGTTAGTACGTCATCCCGCGATAGACTCACTGCTGTGAGATTTTAGTCAAAGTGGGAGCCATGGGAGACCGCAAGCCAAGTGTGGTGTGGAGGTACTTCCACACCGTGGACGACAATGTTGCGAAGTGCAGTGTGTGCCAAAAAATGATCCGATATTGTGGCAATACCACAAATTTTAAATAAACACTTGATCATAAATCATAAACCTCAGCATGACGAAATGCTACTGACCAAACGACGACAGAAGGCTAGTCAGGCAGCTCCCTCCAGCACAGCAGCAACAGCAGTACGACAGAGGTCAGTTGCCGAGGCGTTTGAGAGAGGGAGAATCCAGGGAACCATCAAGCATGTAGTAAGAGTAGTGTATGTGAGAGGAGAATGTATGTATGTGAGAGTGAGAATAGTGATACTTCATTTGTTGTCTTTTTTCATAGGCTTCAAGTGCCCAACGTACAATAGATTTATTTATTTTATTTATTTATTTATTTGATAGGGACAATGCACATTAATGAACATAAGTATAAAACAAATGTAAATATGCCGAATTTTAGCTACAAAGCTAGTTTTTATCCGCAGTCCCTAGACAGGCAAATACATAAAAATACAACATACAATACAAGCAGCACAAACAAAAGTCTAGTGGTCACATTTGATGTCTGCATTGCCATTTTCATTTCATCAAAGATTTTTTTTTCAGATATCTGCTGTTAGAATGTGTGGAGCTAAACCCCCTGGTGGAGCTTTGCAAAGCCAATGTATCTAGTTAGAGCCAGGTTAGTGTTTTCCTGTAGTATTAAAAATGTATGAAAGTATCGGTATCGGTATCGATATCGTGATTCTAACCCTGGTATTACTTGGTATCGTATCGAAACAAAAATAACTGGTATTGCCCATCCCTAGCTGTTAGCAGGTGACTGCAGGGTTTGTTGCATTTGTAATGAGATTAATAATAAGAGGTAGGAGTGACATTTATGTTGGGGGAGCGGGGTGGTGCGTGTGACTGCGTTTTTTCCGAGGAGCGGGGGGGACGAGTGACTTTTTTTTCACTGAAAACGCGCGGTGCCTGCATTAACTAACCGATTTTCTGGGCACAGAAGCGCTGTGAACGGTGGCTAGAAATTTTGAATTGCTTAACAAAATTTCAGCGTGAGAAATACCATGTGTGGCGTGTGAACATGTCGAATTGCTTGTGTCACACTCTCAAAGCGTGAGACTTGAGAGCCCTGTATACAATGTGTAACCAAATAAACTATGTAATTTCATAATAGGTATATTGAAGTATTAATGTTGTTCACTACACATACTTATCTTCTATCTTCTTACAACTTGCACCTGGAGTATATACAAAGTAATATATGGAGTACTAATTTGTCATTCTTGTCTACACAGACCAGCACATCAACCCTGACCGGATGCGTAGGACCACACAAGCTGGAATAACGACCCAGAAGCCCCAGCACCAGCTCACAAATTAGTAATAGGAGAGATGCCTGTAGCGGCTGGACAATCTAAATGATATTTAGTTTTGCAAAGATTATCATTGGTTTGTGTTTTTTCCCCTGTGATGTAAATAAATCTTTGCAATATCTTTACACTGTCACCATTGAATGAAAAGGCACAATGCTCTAGATTTGTGGGTAGAATTAACTGTCAACAGCTTATTTATTTATTATTTTATTAACTTGTGTAAAAAAAAAGTAGAAGAGTACAAGTCGAGGCAGACAAGACTCCAATCCAGGATGGTCCTCCATATATGTGAGGTGTCCCTCGACCTGTCGTAGTCTTCTAGTAACCTCATTAGGATTACAAATGGTAAGTGTCATTTTTAGGCATAAGTAGTTGTCAAATAAAGATACAAAGTTGTTTTCAATTTAGAGTGTTACCTGAGGTATCCAAGCAGCTTCTGAGGGCATGGTAGCACAATTTCCACAGTGGCACCTATCCAAAAATATAGGTAGAACTTGGTAAATCTCCAGGTAAATATAAGGTCATACAGACAGATGTGATGATGGTAAATCTTCAGAAGTCATGGGTTAACATGACGTCAATAAATCTGAGCATAGAGAACTTTATCATTAATAGTCATAGTTACTTTATCAGGATAGTCATAGAATAGAATGGCTTCTATGTGTACAATGAGATTAAAAGCAGCCCATTCTCCAATGCAGACATGTATGTAGATTATTTACATACACTTATAACATAGTGCAAGGAAAGATAACAAAAGGGGGGTAGGTGCACATTTCTGAGCAACATACATAATATGTATAATATGTAAATATTATTTAAAATTAAATATTTACATGCATTTAAGTATCCTGGCTTTGTATTTGCGCACATGTTAGAACGTTCTTGTTGGTAAACAGGTTACACACATGTACAGAGAGTGTTTTAATGTAACAACTGAAGAATATGTTTTTAAATGTTATAATACTCTAGTTTAGTAGTTTATAATTTAGTGTTAGATGAGTGTAAACAATTTAGATTCTTTATGCACACAGTGGGATACAGTGGGAAAGCACAAGGAGTCAGATGCATAGGAAATGTTATAGGTATTGTGAGGCCCGGGGGGGCCATAACAAAGGAGCAGTGTGATTTTTTGTAAAGGCACCACAGGAAAACATCAGCTGAGGCTCACATACAGAAGAGGTGGCCAAACGCCTGGGGCCCTTCCTGGAGTAGACGAATGGAACGATTGTTGGATTGACCCGCCCTCTGAGTCATGCACATTTCTGTTTTGTATAAAAGATGGGTCGAGGGAAAGGTAGTCAGAGGCACCTGGCATAATGCCTATGTACGTAGGCAGTGAGGGATAGCGCTGACCCAGAGCTCTGTATTAGATTTTTCTGTTAGGGTGAATACATTTTGGGTGAATGAATTTTGGTGACTTAATTTGCCGAATCTGAATAATTCTTCTGATAGAACACGTACCTAATACAACAGTTTGGTGACCCCGATGTTATCAGGAGGTTGCTCGTGAGGACTGGAGAACGAAGAAGACAACAGGATAAAGGAATTTTGCCCTTGAGGACTTCACTTGGACGATTCTTCTCTCTCCAGTGCAGCCGCTTCATTAAAAAGGTAAGCAAGAAACCTGTTGTTATATACCAGACTTCTGCTATTGGATACTTTAAATCAAGGAGAGAGAAAATCTGTCAAGTGAAGGAGTGTCACTTGACAAGACTTGAGCATCAGGGATGCTGGAAAAATAGGTGTAAGTATCAGGGATAATGGCCCGCCGTAGACTGGCGTTTCACCAGACGTGGTGAAACATTGTGAGGTTTCTGTGTACCTTGAAGAGTTTTGGGTCCCTCAGAAACAGAAAAGTAATTTGGTTATAGTATTCCAGAGGTCCGGGACCATGGAATTTGAGTTTTGATCGTTTGAGTGTGCAGAGTTCAGAAGTGTACCGGTAGCTGTATGGCACAATGGAATTACAAATTCTGAGTGGTGTAGGCAGAAATATTATAAGTGGCAAGTTGCTGAAGGAAGGCATAGGAGTAAGTTGGATCCAGAAAGATTTTTGTCGTGGGAGGAGTTGTCAAGTGTGTTGATGGATTCGGAAGTTAGAACAAAGGAAGTGAGAGAGAAAATTAGTGCAGAGATGGAGGGCAGGATTTGGCCAATTCGCAGTAGATTACAGAATAAAATAAAGGATTTAGAAGGACAGAGACAGGGTTTTCATAAATTGGCGGTAACTGCAGCAGCTATGTCGCAAATAAAAACAGGAAGTAAATTTAAACTAGTAGATAAGAAGTCAGAAGATGAAGTAACTAAACCACACAGTCTGTAAAATCATATGTGAATATTTATCCTAGTCCACCACCCACACTGTAAAAATGACAACTTGAATTTGTTCAGATTACTAGGATTTTAGCGTTCATAGACAATAAAACTGCCAGTTGCATCGTACACTGTCTTAAATCAGACCCTCCAGGAATTCGCGATGTTGCGATTTGAAACTTCAACGCAACTTCAGCCAATCCCCGCGAATTCAGGGCGGTGTTGCAATTTTGACCAATCACCGCAACTTTTCCGCAATTTTTACTAATTTTGACCAATCATCGACGACGTATTGAATGCCGACCAACTTCCTTCTGTGTAGGAGACATAAGTGAGATGAGGTGCACGGTGCGTTTGTGTGTGTGTGTGCGGCAGAGGCGGTGGTTCACGTGAGTGTGGGTGTGTGCACGTACGGAAGTGTGTGCGTGTAAAAGCGCGCGCTCACCTGTCACACAGAGGAGAGAGTCAGGGTTTGGGTGTAGCCGTATTTTTTGTTGACCGCAAACCATTCATTCATCTTTCACGTTAATCTGTTCATCCTGCTGGTTTTCATGAGTTCCATTTCATCCTGCTGCGCTGTCATAGCTGTGTGCGCTCTTTTTGTAATAAATGCACAAAACGCATATCTGGATCTCAGCGTATCTGTCACCATAGCCTCCTCTTTGCGCATCAC
Source organism: Paratrypauchen microcephalus (assembly GCA_036785185.1). NCBI lineage: Eukaryota > Metazoa > Chordata > Actinopteri > Gobiiformes > Gobiidae > Paratrypauchen > Paratrypauchen microcephalus. Next base: position 6,542,599 of record JAVJIX010000003.1, read on the forward strand.
AAATCTGCGAGCCATAGGACCCAACCTCATATCCTCGGCGGCTAAAAGGTTTGAGTTTGGAAGCCGTAAAATTCTGCTTTACTTCCGTGTGACAAAACGAAACTGCGGCCGTGTCCCAGTTCCCAGAGCGCACAGCTCGGAGCGCGGCCCGAAGGGGGCTCAGACTGCAGTCAAGGAGGTGCACACTTGCTCAGCCCCGACTGCAGTCCGCGGACCACTTAACGACTGCGGTCTTCGGACCGCGTGTTAACTAAGCATGGGACAAAAAAGAAGTGGGACAGCAGTCGTCGCGCCGGTGTTCTGGTGAAATGTGTGACGCACATGCCCTTCGGGCCACGCTCCGAGCTGCGCGCTCTGGGAATTGGGACACGGCTTCTAATGGCAAAGAAACATGTCTGCCATTTGCCCACAAAAATAACAGCAAAAGACCGCGCAAAACAGTTCCCCTCCTAGTAGTAATTTATTTTCGATGTTGGTAAGGTTGTTTTAGGACCATATCTGTGATCTCTGTGTCTTTGTATTATTCTTTGTCAGTAATAACTCAGTATTCAAAATATTACTCAATTTTAATTACAAAAAGCGAAAATCGCAACTATTTATCGCAACTTTCACTTCCTCCCGCAAAAAAATCGTAACAAAAACCTTAAAAGCACCGCAACTTTCATCGCAACTTTTTGGAAAAGCTCCCGCAAATTCAGGCAATTTAGCCCGCAACAATCACAAAAAATGCCCACGAAATCCTGGGGGGTCTGTTAAATGAGTAATTTCAACTCACTTTTGTAAGTTTCTGTTAAAAAGTTGATCTTAATTCATATTTTGAGTTGACATGATGTACAAATTCGGTAGTTTGGGCCAGGCCAACTAATCTGCGCATGCTCATTTGGAATAATCTGCCGTTGGCAGTGTTGGGCAAGTTCATTTTCTACATGAACTAGTTCAAAGTTCAGTTCACACATTTCAAAATGAACTAGTTCGTTCATAGTTCATAATTGTTTATAGTTAGTAGTTCGTTCATAGTTCCAAAAAATGAAGTAATTCATAGTTCTTTTTTTTCCAATACATTGCTGCGAGCTATTATATTTCAATATCATTGCCAAAGCCCATATAGAACCATAGATAACAATTATTATATCAGTTTTAACAATCAAACCATGTGTTATTCATGTGTTATCTCCATCTTCATATCCAATTTCACATCCTTATCCAACTATAAATAACGGTCCCCATAATGATAAAACACCTGCAATTCAACATAATAAAGAAAATACTTAAATAACCCCCATATGATATGACTTAATTAACTAAGAGACTTAAAGGGACAGTGTGTAAGATTTTTACCCGTTTCTGAAATTGAAGATACCCATTCAAAAATACATTGTTTGCCAAGCCTTTTCACTTCCATCATGAAATCAAAGTATTCTTTTGGACATAGATATAGTCACATAAAAGGGGGATCTTCCCCATGCAGAGGCAGCCATTTTGAATACGAGAGCGCAGAAGGACATTTGGGCTCCGCCTTCGCCTTCGGCAAGGCTCGTGGTTTTGGGTAAACAACACAAGCATGCTGCAGGATCAGACGTCGTAATGGATCTAACACGTGTTTTGGACTAAATTGATTTACTAGATTTTATTCGCTGGATCCTTACGGACAAATTGAGAGCAAGTTTATGGTGAAATACAGAGTTTGACCTGTGCAAAGCATTCTAAGGTAAGCTAACCTCGTTGTGTGCTTTTCTGTATAAAAGCCCCATGTGCTCAGGGAATGATTGTTGTGCAGGGAAATGAATTGTATAGTCAAAAAGAGGAGACTGTAAGGTTTCATTCAGAGCTCTCAAGTCTCACATTTTGAGAGTGTGACACACGCAATTCGACGTGTTCACACGCTCACACGCCACACATGGTCTTTCTCACACTGAATTTTTTTTAAGCAATTCAAAACTGTAGCCACTGTTCACAGCGCTTCTGTGCCCAGAAAATCGGTAAGTTAATGCAGGCACCGCGCGTTTTCAGCGAAAAAAAGTCACTCGCACACCAGTACTGGAGTTGAGCTCACAGCTGATCGGCCTTTTCGCCGATCAGCTGTGAGCGAGCCGCGTGAATGTTTACGCGGCATTTCCAAGAGAAGAAGAATCCTTAACTTGCTACGTTAATGCTACGTAAGAAGGAACTCTCGTCTCGGGACACGGGATAAGTTCGGGATATGTCCTTTTCTCCGGAGCTCCGGATTATTAAAGACCGTGACACGTGCATACATGGATACGAGTGACCGCGTTCTTATGGGTGAGTCATATCAGATTATTTCTGCATCTACCGTATTTCGGCACTAAACCAGAACTAAACCAGGACTAAACCAGAACTAAACCAGGACTAAACCAGAACTAAACCAGGACTAAACCAGGTCTAAACCAGGACTAAACCAGAACTAAACCAGGACTAGACCAGGACTAAACCAGAACTAAACCAGGACTAAACCAGAACTAAACCAGGACTAAACCAGGACTAAACCAGAACTAAACCAGGACTAAACCAAGACTAAACCAGGTCTAAACCAGGACTAAACCAAAACTAAACCAGGACTAGACCAGGACTAAACCAGGACCTAGCCAGGACTAAACCAGAACTAAACCAGGACTAAACCAAGACTAAACCAGGTCTAAACCGGGTCTAAACCAGGATTCAACTGGGACTAAACCAGGACTAAACCAGAACTAAACCAGGACTAAACCAAGACTAAACCAGGTCTAAACAAGGACTAAACCAGAACTAAACCAGGACTAGACCAGGACTAAACCAGGACCTAGCCAGGACTAAACCAGAACTAAACCAGGACTAAACCAGAACTAAACCAGGACTAAACCAAGACTAAACCAGGTCTAAACTGGGTCTAAACCAGGATTCAACTGGGACTAAACCAGGACTAAACCAGAACTAAACCAGGACTAAACCAAGACTAAACCAGCTCTAAACCGGGTCTAAACCAGAACTAAACCAGGACTAGACCAGGACTAAACCAGGACCTAGCCAGGACTAAACCAGAACTAAACCAGGACTAAACCAGAACTAAACCAGAACTAAACCAAGACTAAACCAGGTCTAAACCGGTTCTAAACCAGGATTCAACTGGGACTAAACCAGGACTAAACCAGAACTAAACCAGGACTAAACCAAGACTAAACCAGCTCTAAACCGTGTCTAAACCAGAACTAAACCAGGACTAGACCAAGACTAAACCAGGACCTAGCCAGGACTAAACCAGAACTAAACCAGGACTAAACCAGAACTAAACCAGGACTAAACCAAGACTAAACCAGGTCTAAACTGGGTCTAAACCAGGATTCAACTGGGACTAAACCAGGACTAAACCAGAACTAAACCAGGACTAGACCAGGACTAAACCAGGACCTAGCCAGGACTAAACCAGAACTAAACCAGGACTAAACCAGAACTAAACCAGGACTAAACCAAGACTAAACCAGGTCTAAACCGGGTCTAAACCAGGATTCAACTGGGACTAAACCAGGACTAAACCAGAACTAAACCAGGACTAAACCAAGACTAAACCAGGTCTAAACCAGGACTAAACCAGAACTAAACCAGAACTAAACCAGGACTAGACCAGGACTAAACCAGGACCTAGCCAGGAATAAACCAGAACTAAACCAGGGCTAAACCAGAACTAAACCAGGACTAAACCAAGACTAAACCAGGTCTAAACCGTGTCTAAACCAGGATTCAACTGGGACTAAACCAGAACTAAACCAGAACTAAACCAGGACTAAACCAAGACTAAACCAGGTCTAAACCGGGTCTAAACCAGGATTCAACTGGGACTAAACCAAGACTAAACCAGGTCTAAACCAGGACTAAACCGGGACTAACCCAGCACTAAACCAGGACTAAACCAGGTCTAAACCAGGACTAAACCAGGTCTAAACCAGGACTAAGCCAAGACTAAACCAGATCTAAACCGGGTCTAAACCAGGACTAAACCGGGACTAAACCAGGACTAAACTAGGACTTAACCAAAACTAAACCAGGTCTAAACCAAGACTAAGCCAGGACTAAACCAGGTCTAAACCAGGACTAAGCCAAGACTAAACCAGATCTAAACCGGGTCTAAACCAGCACTAAACCAGGACTAAACCAGGTCTAAACTAGGACTAAACCAGGTCTAAACCAGGACTAAGCCAACACTAAACCAGATCTAAACCGGGTCTAAACCAGGACTAAACCAGGACTAAACCAGGACTTAACCAAAACTAAACCAGGTCTAAACCAAGACTAAGCCAGGACTAAACCAGGTCTAAACCAGGACTAAGCCAAGACTAAACCAGATCTAAACCGGGTCTAAACCAGCACTAAACCAGGACTAAACCAGGTTTGAACTAGGACTAAACCAGGTCTAAACCAGGACTAAGCCAAGACTAAACCAGATCTAAACCGGGTCTAAACCAGGACTCAACCGGGACTAAACCAAAACTAAACCAGGTCTAAACCAAGACTAAGCCAGGACTAAAACAGGTCTAAAACAGGTCTAAACCAGGACTAAACTAGGACTAAACCAAGACTAAACCAAGACTGTGTGTGATTGTGTGTGGACTTTTAGTTATAAAAGCATTTCCATTTCCATATTAACAAAGTACCTTCTAATTCTGCCCTGCCCTTCCACCATCCCTCCCTGGTTTCATTTTATAACTCGACTACTGCTCGAACCCCGCTGACTGAGTCAGAGCGCTGACTCAGAGCTCTGTATTAGATTTCTCTGTTAGGGTGAATACATTTTGGGTGAATACATTTTGGTGACTTAACTTGCTGAGTGTATCTAATACAACACAACACATCGGTATAGTAGTGTTTTTGATGTAAACTGGGATATCAAAACACTGTGTCCCAAATTTGATCAAAACAGGGATAAGCCTTATATTTCTGTGGTCTGTGGACGATGCCATTAACCTGGCCGTCCACTTCATCCTCCAGCATCTGGACTCCCCAGGAACCTACGCCAGGATCCTGTTTGTGGACTTCAGCTCTGCTTTCAACACCATCCTCCCTGCTCTGCTCCAGGACAAGCTTGCTCAGCTAAACGTGCCTGACTCCACCTGCAGGTGGATCACTGACTTCCTGACGGATCGGAGGCAGTGCGTGTGGCTGGGCAAGAATGTCTCGGACTCCCGGACCATCAGCACAGGATCTCCACAGGGCTGTGTACTTTCTCCTCTGCTCTGCTCCCTGTACACAAACTGCTGCACCTCCAGCCACGACTCCGTCAAACTGGTTAAGTTTGCGGATGACACCACCCTCATCGGGCTCATCTCTGACGGCGATGAGTCTGCCTACAGGAGGGAGGTGGACCGGCTGGTGTCCTGGTGCAGCAGCAACAACCTGGATCTCAACCACCAGAAGACAGTGGAGATGATCGTGGACTTCAGGAAAGTCACAGCCCCCTTGCCTCCTCTCTCCCTGACAGACTCCCCCATCACCACAGTGGACTCCTTCCGGTTCCTGGGCACTTGCATCACACAGGACCTCAGGTGGGAGCCAACCATCAACTCCCTCATCAAGAAGGCCCAGCAGAGGTTGTACTTCCTGCGGCAGCTAAGAAAAGCCAAGCTGCCAGTCCAGATGGTGGTGCAGTTCTACACAGCCATCATTGAGTCCATCACTGTGTGGTATGCTGGAGCTACTGCCAGGGACAAACAGAGACTGCAGCGCATTGTGTGCTCTGCCGAGAAGGTGATTGGCTGCAGCCTTCCATCTATCCAGGACCTGTACGTCTCCAGGACTCGGGGAAGAGCAGGCCAGATAGCAGCTGACATTTCTCACCCTGGACATGGACTATTTAAGCCACTTCCCTCTGGTAGGAGGCTACGGTCCATCGGGACCAGAACCTCCCGTCACAAGAACAGTTTCTTTCCCTCTGCTGTTGGACTCATGAACAATTCATAACATCTGCACAAAGCTGGACACTTTATATCACCAGTCACTTTAATTAAGTCATGTTTGCACTACTGTTCTGATGCTGCTCATCTGGACCTTTTTGTTATTTGGATTGCTTATTATTTTTTACTATATTATAGCTATATTTTAGTTATTATTATTATTTAGTGTCTATACTCTAGTTATTACTATTATTATTTAGTGTTTTATGTTTGCACCTTATCACCGAGACAAGTTCCTAGTTTTGTGAACTCTGTTCACTTGACAATGGCAATAAAAATCTTTCTGATTCTGATTTCTGATATTTGCGATATTAAGTGCATGTAAACATAGTCACATAGTCAAGTCATTAGGCTCCGTGAAGTTATTACCTATGGAGATAATTTTGTCTCATAAAGATTTGTATAAATAAAAAAAGATATATATAAATATAAATACATTTATAAATATTCAAACACAAAATACAAATACAAAAACGCGACATACAAATAAATGATAGAATGTATATAAATATACAGGCATTTGTAAATATATTTTTGAGATTTGTAAATATATTTTCGAGATTTATAAATATATTTTCGAGATTTGAAAACAAATGTAGTTGACTTTGTATGTGGAGTCTGCATTTGTGGATCAATTTTTTGCTTTCGTGTCGATGACGTAATTGTGAGACAGTTCTACCGCAAACCACGATTTGTATAAATAAAAAAAGATATGTATAAATATAAATACATTTATAAATATTCAAACACAAAATACAAATACAAAAACGCGACATACAAATAATTGATAGAATGTATATAAATACACAGGCATTTGTAAATATATTTTCGAGATTTGTAAATATATTTTCGAGATTTATAAATATATTTTCGAGATTTGAAAACAAATGTAGTTGACTTTCTATGTGGAGTCTGCATTTGTGGATCCATTTTTTGTTTTTGTGTCGATGACGTAATTGTGAGACAGTTCTACCGCAAACCACGATTCGCAAATAAATGTCACCGGATTTGAATACAAATAGCCTTCACTGGACATCCAGCAGATGGCAGTGTTGAGCAGCTTGTGTACCTGGTCAGGTGGTGAGGGCTGGTGCTCAGAGGGGTTGTACGTAGTCAGTCAGTTCAGCACTGTTAGCGGAGGCCTGAGTTTTGCCCAAAATGATATCCAGGTCGCTTTCCACTCGACTTTCCACTCGAGCGAGGGCCCACTGTAGTCACATTTACTAAAGAGCAACTATGATAAAAGGAGAAATTCACTCATTCACGCATCTAAAGAGCAACTACCGACAAGCTGCTCAACACTGCCATCTGCTGGATGTCCAGTGAAGGCTATTTGTATTCAAATCCGGTGACATTTATTTGCGAATCGTGGTTTGCGGTAGAACTGTCTCACAATTACGTCATCGACACGAAAGCAATAAATGGATCCACAAATGCAGACTCCAATACATTTGTTTTCAAATCTCGAAAATATATTTACAAATGCCTGTGTATTTATATACATTCTATCAATTATTTGTATGTTGTGTTTTTGTATTTGTATTTTGTGTTTGAATATTTATAAATGTATTTATATTCATATATATCTTTTTTATTTATACAAATCGTGGTTTGCGGTAGAACTGTCTCACAATTACGTCATCGACACGAAAGCAAAAATTGGATCCACAAATGCAGAATCCACATACAAAGTCAACTACATTTGTTTTCAAATCTCGAAAATATATTTATAAATCTCGAAAATATATTTACAAATGCCTGTGTATTTATATACATTCTATCATTTATTTGTATGTCGCGTTTTTGTATTTGTATTTTGTGTTTGAATATTTATAAATGTATTTATATTTATACATATCTTTTTTTATTTATACAAATCGTGGTTTGCGGTAGAACTGTCTCACAATTACGTCATCGACACGAAAGCAAAAAATTGATCCACAAATGCAGACTCCACATAGAAAGTCAACTACATTTGTTTTCAAATCTCGAAAATATATTTATAAATCTCGAAAATATATTTACAAATCTCAAAAATATATTTACAAATGCCTGTATATTTATATACATTCTATCATTTATTTGTATGTCGCGTTTTTGTATTTGTATTTTGTGTTTGAATATTTATAAATGTATTTATATTTATATATATCTTTTTTTATTTATACAAATCTTTATGAGACAAAATTATCTCCATAATTACCCCTCCAGCTGATAAATTCCGTATTTAATAGCATGACAAGTGTTCTTCCTCAGAGCAACATGAAAAGCTAACAGAGGCTATGCTGGCTACATGCTAATCGTAACAGTATACATAAACAAGCTAATGAAAGTATTGTTTCCAGACAAAACATTTCAAACTAACCATTTGGCGACGTCCTGCTGAAACCGTTGAGTTGCAACTTCTTCGCGTTCGGGATCAGATCAGAATCGGGGTCGTACTGAAAAGTTTTTATGATCGCTTCTCCACTTCTCCATTTCTCCACCGATACACACATGGAAACCAGCACCAAACCCGGAAACAGTGACCGTGTTTGGCCACACCCCCACCCTACACTGGCCCTTCTCCGTCCTCCTCATTTGCATTCAAGGGACACGCCCAGAATGAACCGTGAAAAAGGCACTCCATACGTTTCCTCCTAGAGGCTCTATCATGCACCAAGGCTTGATTTTGGAGAAGGTTCATATACAGTATTAGGGAACCACTAAGGCGCCATATAAAAGCATCAAGAAGTAGCATGTCATGGGATCCTGAAGAGATTTTTGATGTCATCCATGCATGTTTGAGTAATTTAGTGATCTCCCCGGTCCCTATTCAAACCTTCCTTACAGTTAGCTGTACGATTCTGTCCAAGGCTCCGCCCACTTATAAAACATGTTAATATGTTGTTGTTGGTGAATATAGCATTTTCAAAACAATAATATTAATGGATACATTTGTAAAAGTAGGAGTTAAGATGACTTATTTCTTAGAAAGTGGTTAAAGGCTCCATATTTCTTTATATAACAGCAAGCCTCAATGAGCTTCATTTGACTGAAGCTGAACGCTATGGTCTGACGCTGCTTTCGTCTATGTGTCCTGCAGACTTCCTTGGTCCTGGTTCTGTCCGTGGTGGTGTTGGGGAACCTGGCTCTCCTGTGCGCCCTGCTTTCCTCGTTTTACCAGCTGTGAAGAGACCATGAGGAGACTGCTCAATGTGCGTGAACATCTACGAGCAGTCCAAGGTTTGGACACACCCTCTCATTCAGTGTTTCTTTTTTCTTACTATGTTCTACATTTTAGACGACATCAACACACAGACGACATCAAATATGAAGCAATGTATATGGAATTATTTAGTAAAAAAAAAACTGCTAAATACTTTTTGACGAAGCAAACGATTGTTAATTTGAGGATTTGTATTTTATTTTAGTTTATTTTAGTTTTATTTTAACACATAACTGAAAACAGTGAGGCAGCGCACTGAATGAACACGCCCTGTGCAGTGTGTATGTGGCTGCGCTGTCGGCGTGAGGCGAGCCTCACCTCCTCTCTCTTTGCATTATATCGACAAGTACTGGCACATTTCGTAGTCCTAGTACTTCGAAAACGAGTAGTGAGAGCAGCTGAGAGAATTGTAGGTGTCTCTCTCGCCTCCCTGCAGGACATCTACCACACCCGCCTCACCTGCAAAGCCCTCTGCATTGGGAGTGATCCCACCCACCCATCCAACTGCCTCTTCAGTCTGCTGCCATCAGGATGGAGATTGAGGAGCCTCAGGGCAAAGACCAGCAGACTGAAAGACAGCCATTCACCAAGCTGTCAGGATGCTGAACTCTCTCCCTGCCCTGCCCTCCCTCTCTCCCCCAATGTAGCCTGCTTCTGCGCACTGAAGATGACCAGGAAGCTACAAAAGCCCTCCGCACCTGGGGTCCACTAAGCAGAAGGCTACCACCCATGCGCAGTTTGCTCACACAGACTGCGAGGAGAAAGGAGCTGTGGCCGCTCTGACCAGTATCACGCAGCAATTGGCCCAACAGCTAGCTGATGTTCAGCGACAACTAGCAACGCTGACCGCCCACCTGCCTCACACCTCACTCCACAAGTCCCAGACCTTCAGCCAGCACCCTTGCAAGCCTGAAAAATCCACTGCACAGTCCTCCCGCAGAGCCACATCTCAGCCTAAACCAGGCTACTTCTTCAGATGTGGTGAAGACGGCCATATAAGACCACAGTGCCAAAACGAGCCAAATCCAAGACTGGTTGCTAAGAAGAAGAAACAGTTTGCCCAAAAGCAGCAAAACCCCTATCGTCAAACCCCGTTAAACTAAGCCCAGTGCCTGTTGTGGGACAAACAGGGGCCAGGGACCAAACCCCTCCCAAGAAAGACAAAGTGGCTCAGTGTGCAGAGCAGTCCACAGAAAAGAACATTTCAGTCCGTCTGCCAAAAGGACTTATTGGTTAAAAATGTTCAGCCATTGTGAACATTGCTGGATCAAACTACAGCTGTTTACTGGACACAGGCTCACAGGTGACCACTATTCCTATTTCCTTCTATAACAAACACCTTGTCAATCAACCTGTAAAGCCGTTAAACAAACTGCTCGAAGTAGAAGGTGCTGCAGGACAATCTATGCCATATTTTGGTTATGTGGAAACTACCGTGACCTTCCCTAAAGACTTTTTAGGAGCTGATTTTGAAATCCCAACACTTGCTTTGGTAGTCCCAGATGTCCGTCCAGAGTCCATCACCTGTGCTCATTGGGATGAACACACTGGAGATCCTGTATGCTCAGTACATCAGCAGTGAGTTCACCACTTTCCAGCCCATTGCACATGGCTATCGTGCAGTGTTGAAACTTTTAGAGCTTCGCTACAGGCAGAGTCAGGTAGGAAGTGCAGGAGTTGTGCGACTAATGAGCCAAACAGCAGTCCTAGTACACGCTGGCCGAACTATCGTCTTGGAGGGCTCTGTCAGAGTTGAGAGTCCAACTGGAGTTCAGCAGTGGGCTATCATCAAACACCCAACATCACCTCTGCCCGGGGGCCTGTGTGTGCAAAGTTGCCTGATCACTTTACCTCGCCATTCACCACACAAAGTTCCTGTAATGATCAAGAATGAATCTGATCAAGACACCCTGATTCCACCTCTCACTATCATCGCTGACATTGGAGAAACATCAAACATTTTGTCACAGCAAGCCACCGCCTCCACAGCCAAACTTGGAACCCAACTTGGAGTTTAACACTAGAAGTCCCGCGGAGGGGTCAATTGACCTTTTTACCTAAAAGACCCACAGAGGGGTCATCTGACCCTTTGGACCCCCTGTGGACACTCCTTTTGTTGTGGGAATGTGGCTGTTAGCGGCTCACAGCAGTCGCTTGAGTCACAGAGTCGCTTGAGCCTGTGTGGGGGAGGGGACCCCCAGGCAAGCGTAGGTAATGCGTGTTTTTGCATGTGTGTGTGTGTGTGTGTGTGTGTGTGTGTGTGCGTGTGCGCCCATATGGTGGATTTATAAACATATGGTGGATTTTTATGCAGTGAATCATCAGGATCAACGAGAATTTGGGATCAAAAACTCTAAACATTTATTGTTAAAAAAATACAAAACAAAACATATTTACAATGAATGCAAAAGCAACTGTTTTCCCAGTTTTTGTGTGGAAGGTTGTTGCAGAAGTAACTTATTTTTGTGTGCCAAAAATAGAAGAAAAAAATTACAAAGGAAAAAAGCATATTTACAAAGAATGCAAATGAGTGAAATACATTTGAGCAGTCACTAACAATTCTGGCACTGCCATTGCTCCTTTCGGCATTTCCCACATGTATATTTGTAACAGTCATCACAGCGCACTGTTGCACGATTGTCCTTGCATTTGATTTTAGCCTGACACTTGGCTCTTTGTCCGAGTTGTGGTGTGGAGGGTTGTTGCCGAAGCAATTGCTCCTTTTGGGCCTTTTTCATACCCACGTGGGAGTGAGCCAACTCTCTTGCCAGTTCAAACAGGAAATCCACCCGTCTTTCCTTTCTCCCAGTGCATAATTGATAGAGCACGTGGGCATTCAGTGCTGCAATGTCTATCATGTTGTAGAACACTGCTACTGGCCAGCGCCTTGTTCCTGTGCGGACAGTGTATTCCCGCACCATCTGGTCCATGATATCGACGCCGCACTTTGTTGTGTTGTAGAGTGTGATGGTGTTTGGCTTCTTTTTGGTGGTTTCCTGTGTCTGAATCGTGCTGTGCATGCTGCTGAGAATATACACAGTCTTCTTCCGCTTGGGTGCATACACAGTCAGTGTGGCACCAGTGGATGAAAACACCTGGGTGGTAAATTCATCGCGGTGCATCTGTCGAGTTGACGGTGGGATTTCTTGGCGAATCCTGTTGACTGTGCCGAGGATGGTTGAATTCCGGCTAAGTAGTCGTTTTGCAAGTGACAGTGATGTAAAGAAATTGTCTGTGGTAACATTTCTGCCCTTGTCCAAGAATGGTTCCATCAGCCTCATGACTACACTCTCAGACACTCTCTCCCCACGAGGTCGAGTGGGGTCCTTGCCAAGATATGGGAGGATGTTGCAGACGTATTTGGTTTTCAAGTCACACGCCACCCAAAACTTGATACCAAACTTGTCTGGTTTAGTTGCAATGTACTGTAGGAAACAGCAGCGAGTCTTGCACGGGAAAAGTTGTTCGTCAATGGTGATGTGTCGACCAGGGATGTAGGATGTGATGCAGTTGGTGACAAACAATCCCCATATGTTTGAAATTGCCGCAAACCTATCAGTCTGTACTCGCTCGCTGCGGGTGTCTCTGTCATCAAAGCGCAGGTGATGCATGATATTTTGGAAACGGCCTCGGGACATGGTTTCGATGATGTGTGGGCTTCCCAGCTTTTTCGACCAGCAGTCACGCAGTGATGGCACCTTGAAGATTCCCCTCATGATGGTGATGGAAATAAATGCCATTAGTTCAGGTATGCCCATGAACCAATCCACATGCTCAGTTTGCTTCGCATGTTGAATTGTGCAGTCTCGAATGATGTCAAGCATGTCCGGAGTGATGAAACAAAGGAAGCTCTGAAGGCGACTTGTGATTGACCTCCTGGCCTTAGCTGTTGGCTCTCCATCTGCGCTGTATGGCGATGGTGGGGTGAAATGTGGACCGGTTCCCACCTGTTCTTCATGCCATACTGTGCCATCTTTTGCAGTCTCTCTCACATCAGTCGCCAGCCGAGCTCTCTTTGTTGGTTGGGGAGCACTCTCCTCATCTGTTGCGTGAAAAAAATGTAATAATGAGCAATGGGAAATTCAAATGATATCACAAATGCAAGTATAGAAGCTAATCACTGCAAAATTGGTTTATTTTTCTAGTTTCAAGTAATGTAGTAAAAATCACCTTGGAACTAGTATTTTTCAAATAGAAATAAAAACCTCAAATTAGACTATTTTTACTTGTTTTAAGAAATTTGCCGATGGGCAAGCATTTTTTTTACTAGGTTAGCAATATTTGCTAGCCAGTTTGCCAGGCAAAATTTGCTAGGCAAACAACATTTGCTGGAAATGAGTAAATCAAGTAAATCTTAGCTAGTAAAAAAGCTTGCCCCATTGGCACGCAAAAAAATACTAGTTCTGAGGTGATTTACTCCCTCACTGAAATGAAATGTAAAATGGGAAATAATATGAAATGAAATATTACCTGAAGACAACTGAGACAGGTCGGAGTCTGAATCCACCTGGAGATTGATGTCTTCTCCATCCGATTCGCAAGGGTCAGCTCCATCCAGGATAATTTCCAATGCCTGTTGAGTGCTGTCCTCCCCCCTGCTGATTCAACAGGTAATGGACGCATTTACAAATGAAGAGATGCTAATTGTGGCCATCAGAGCCATCAGTTTGGACTAAGGGTCTTTTGACCCTTCTCCAGGACTTTAGGGGGGCTGTCAAAATTCCCGGGACTTCTAGTGTTAACTTTGGAGACTCACCCATTCCTCCCGAGTGGAAAGAGCATAAAACAACACAGCTCAACAACATGCCCGAAGTTTTCTCCCACCGCGACATGGATTTTGGCTGTACGGACAGAGTAAAACATCACATCAAGCCCAACGATGAGACCCCATTCAAGCACCGAGCACGTCCAATTCATTCGTAAGACCTTGAAGCTGTACGCAAACATCTGAGGGATCTGCTTGAAGCTGGAGTTATTAGGGAGTCCGAGACACCTTTCTCCTCCCCCATCGTGGAAGCGGAATGGTGATGTAAGGTTGTGCATCGACTACCGAAAGTTGAATCTCCAAACGGTTAAAGATGCCTATGCCCTCCCAAACCTGGAGGAATCATTTTCGGCCTTAACCGGATCTAAATGGTTTACAGTCTTGGACTTGAAATCTGGATATTACCAGATAGAGATGAGGGAAGAGGATAAGCCAAAAACTGCATTTGTCACACCTTTGGGATTCTAAGAATGGAATCGGATGCCTCAGGGGGTAACCAATGCCCCAAGTACCTTTCAGAGGTTAATGGAGAAATGTATGGGAGACTTACATCTCAATGAAGTACTGGTGTTTATTGACGACCTTATCATCTTCTCTGCTAACCTTAAAGAACACGAAAGACGGTTACTACGAGTGCTGTCCAGATTAAAAGAGTTCGGATTAAGCTGTCTCTGGAAAAGTGCAAGTTCTTTCAGACCACCGTGCGGTAACTTGGGCCATGTCGTATCTGAAAAAGGTGTTGAAACTGATCCAAAGAAGATTTCCAAGGAGTTGAGATCTTTCTTGGGGTTTGCTGGTTATTATAGGAGGTTCATTAAAGACTATGCCGCCCTCGTGAAGCCACTAAACGTCCTCACACGTGGCTATGCACCTGTCTGTCGGTCCGCTAAACCCAAGGGTCCTGCTGAGAGGTACTTTAACCCCAAGCAGTCCTTTGGTGAAAGGTGGACTGCTGACTGTCAGATTGCCTTCGACGCAGTGATCAAGAGGTTGACCTCTGCTCCTGTGCTTGGATTCCCAAATCCTAAATTGCCTTACATCCTCCACACAGATGCAAGCACAACTGGATTAGGAGCTGTGTTATATCAAGAGCAGGAAGACAAGCTTCGAGTAATCGCCTATGCAAGTCGAGGCCTTTCCCAGAGCGAGTCGAGATACCCGGCTCACAAGCTCGATTCCTGGCTTTAAAGTCGAGTGTAACGGAGAAGCTGCATGATTACCTCTATGGTGCCAACTTTACTGTCGTTGCAGACAGTAACCCTCTTACGTACGTCCTGACATCAGCGAAGCTTGATGCCACCAGCCACAGATGGTTAGTCGCACTTTCCACCTACTCATTTAAAATGCAGTACCGTGCTGGCAGACACAACTACGACGCTGACGCTCTGTCGAGGCGCTCACATGAGGAAGCACCAGAAGAGGAAGATTCCTGCAAGGAGTGGGAGCTGGTCCACCACCTGACCAAGCAGCTGTGTAAGCCGGGCGATGCTGAAGAGATCTCCCCCAACATTGTGGATGCCATCTACCAGAGCTGTTTGGTAAGGACACACCTCCAACCAGACCCACCACATTCCATTACCCTGGTCGAGTCCCTATCTCTCACTGTCCAAGCCATTCCTGACAGTTACCACCAGGAGGACCTCCATGGTTTGCCAGTTATACCATCTCTGTCCCATGGTGATCTGAAAGCCGAACAAGCAGCTGACCCTGCTGTCCGTGAGGTTATACACCAGCTCAAAATTGGAGAAAGGATTCCTCCAATGGCTCGAAAGGATCTACCAGAGCTACCTTTGCTGCTGCGAGAGTGGAAGCGGCTGGAGTTGCAGGACGGAGTGTTGTATAGGAGAAGGCAGGAAGAGGACCAACGCACCTTCCAACTAGTCCTTTCTCCAGATCTGCACCCTACAGTCCTCAAAGCTCTCCACCATGACATGGGGCACAAGGGTATAGAACGCACCCTTGATTTAGTACGTCAAAGATTCTTCTGGCCAAAGATGGCAGCAGATGTAGAGCGGACAGTGAAAACCTGTGGCTGGTGTGTAAGGCGTAAAGCACTGACAGAGAAAGCAGCCCCACTGGTGAACATCAAAACCAGTTGCCCTCTTGAACTCCTCTGTATGGACTTTTTATCCCTTGAACCAGACAGTGCTAACACCAAAGACATCCTCGTACTCACAGACCACTTTACGAAATTTGCTGTTGCCATACCTACCTGCAACCAGAAGGCCAAAACCGTTGCCAAGTGTCTTTGGAATGATTTTATGGTCTACTACGGCATTCCAGAGCGCTTACACTCAGACCAAGGGCCAGACTTCGAATCAAAATTAATAAAAGAACTCAGCGAAGTGGCAGGAATCAAAAAGAGGGGAAATCCAGTCGAGCGCTTCAATAGAACCCTCTTAAACATGCTTGGAACACTGGAAGCAAAGCAAAAGGCTAAATGGCAGGAGTATGTTAAACCCCTTGTACACGCAGGCTACAACTGTATAAGAAACGAGGTCACAGGGTTCACGCCCTACGAACTCTTGTTTGGCCGATGCCCTTGACTCCCTGTCGACCTGGCTTTTGGCTTGCCAGTTTGAGAACCTTCATCCATTTCCCATTCAGAGTATGTCAAGAACCTCAGATCCCGTCTTGAGGAGAGCTACCAGCTAGCAACAAAGAATACACTCAAGTTAGGTGAGAAAAACAAGAGCCGCTTCGATAAGCGAGTAACACCCTGCAGTCTGGAGAATGGAGATTGAGTCCTTGTCCGCCACATTCGACTTCGCAGAAAACACAAGCTGGAGGACAAGTGGGAGCAGGAGGTGTATGTGGTCATCACAGGTCAGGCGACCTCCCTGTCTACACTGTGAAACCTGAGACCAGGGATGGACCACTTTGCACACTCCATCGGGACCTGCTGCTGCCCTGTAGTTTTCTCCCAGCCAGTCCAGTCGAACAACTCCCTGTGTTTGCTCCAGCTCACAAACCCAAGACTCGTAGCCAAACCCAAAACCACTCTGACCTTGCTGCTGCTTTGGAGGAAGAGGATGCTAACTCAACTGTCCTGGAACTTCCTACTCCCTGTCAAGTTCAGTGTGCAAAGAGCCAGCCATCTTAAACCACTTTTTGAGTCCAGTGACACTATGGGGTTTGCCACACCACCATCCCCAAGTGACATGGTGAATCCTGATCCTCCTCTACAACCAGTTCCAGTTCCAGCTCCTACACCCATAGTACCACCCGAAGACCACTTACTTGCGTCCCTACCCTCATCTGATGGAGAAGATCCGTCAACTTCTTGCCATGAGGAACCGGAACTCCTTGCAGATGAAGAAATACTGACCAATGTGCCTGAAGACTTGCCTGATGCCGAGATGTCTGTGGAGCCTGAGGTTGAAGATCCTGAGCCAGACCAATCTGAGTCATCATTGGGTCCTGCAAATCTTAGTCCTGCCGCTATACCCAATGTTCCAGTAGAGGCTGAGGCAGACCTCAGACGTTCTACACGGCAGCGTCAACCGCCAAGTCGATTGCAGTATTCAGCATTGGGTAAGCCGCTGATTTCAATTGTCCAAACCTTGTTTCAAGGCCTGTCCAACGCCTACGTTGAAGCTTTAAGTGGTGCCCCTGCAGCAGACATAGCTCACAAGTAGTCCTGTAGTTACCATGCAACAAGGACGTGCACGAACTAAAGGGGGGAGGGTGTAACCCAGCCGTTTTTGGCTATTTCTCCCTGCTTTATATGTTTCCCTTCACTCCACCGTTCATAGTATGTGTGTGTAATCTCGCGAGATTTGGCGCAAGACTTTGCGGGACTTCGGCTTAATTTCAATAAAATATGGTGGAGCCCATTGTTTGGTAGAGCGTGGGTGTGACTGGGGAGAGATTTGGAGCTGCTGCAGGTAGGCATTAATCGCCTTTAAACTTTACTTTAGCACGTTTCACTGTCATCTTGCTTACTGGTATGCCTCTCAGATTGTAGATGCCCTACCACTGTGGATTCAACATCCTATTAACTCTTTTTTGTGGAAATGAAAACCACCGGGAACTGGTGAGTGCATTTGTTTGTAGCATGCTAATGCTAGCGCAAACATGCTAACACTCATTTCTTTTGTTTTGTATGGGTGTTTGGGTCGTGTTAGCCTAGCGCGGGCGCTAGCTGCACTTCCCACTCATTTCTGTTATACTTTTGGGACCTTTTGTTAAAGGGATATGCCACCCCCAGGTCAAATTTGGGCATATCCCCACAGTCCAGAGACTAAAATAAGTGGTGGAAAGCGTTTTCCTGCTCACCCAGCCATTGTCCGAGTCTGTCGCCACTGACCGCCGCGGTATCTGCAGCTCCTCCGCCTTAGACTGGAGTCTAACGTCGCCAGAGAAAGATTTCAGCCAAAAGGAATTAATTTGCTCAATGCTTTTCCCAATTACTTTCTGTGTAGTGCGCATTCATATCGAGTGCAAATAAATGTGCAAATCAACACGGAGAGCTTGCCTTGGTCATTTTGGGTGGGAACTATTTTCCAGTGCGGAAGAATACAGCCGAATCACGCAGGACGCTGCCAGGGGAATCCCTGTTACGCACCGGGAAGGGAGTTCCCCTGTTGCACAATGTGGTGCGTGATTCGGCTGTATTCTTCCGCACTGGAAAATAGTTCCCACCCAAAATGACCAAGGCAAGCTCTCCGTGTTGATTTGCACATTTATTTGCACTCGATATGAATGCGCACTACACAGAAAGTAATTGGGAAACGCATCGAGCAAATTAATTCCTTTTGGCCGAAATCTTTCTCTGGCGACGTTAGACTCCAGTCTAAGGCGGAGGAGCTGCAGATACCGCGGCGGTCAGTGGCGACAGACTCGGACAATGGCTGGGTGAGCAGGAAAACGCTTTCCACCACTTATTTTAGTCTCTGGACTGTGGGGAGATGCCCAAATTTGACCTGGGGGTGGCATATCCCTTTAACAGTTACAATAGCTTGGTTACATTTTGGTTTAAAATGTTGGTTTAAAAGCCAAATAATGTGGTATATAGGCTTTTAGTCTCCATAAATGGTTAAAGGTCCCATGACATGGTACTTCTTGATGCTTTTATATGGTGCCTTAATGGTTCCCTAATACTGTAAATGAATCCTTCTTCAAAATCAACATTCAGTGCATGAGAAAGACACATGTACACAGTCAGAGTCATAATCTGTCTGTCTGAACGACTCATTCTGGGCCTTGTTGCTTGAATGCAAATGAGAAGGACAGAGATTGGGGTAGAGGAGCGGGTGCCGCTGGAGTGCTGCTTTGTGCGCTGGCTCCCACTTCCGCGTTTTTGCGCGGAGGAGGAGATGAGAAGCGTTCCATTGAAAAATAAACACATTTCCACAGAAAATAAAATTAAACCACTGCTGTTTCAAAGGTCCAGAGGGTCGGGTAAAGGATTTCCGAGCCTAGAAACACTCGCACGTGCCTCCAGACAAATAAAAAAACGCATTTCGCATTGTGTAGGTCCTTCGCGGTCCAAACTCTCTGGGCGTGATTTCCAGAGACAGGGGGTGGAGATCCAGACGGTGGTGGAACTGCATTTGCATTTCTTTTTTCGATGTTACGTAACAAAGGTGCCTTGTTCAAAATCGCCCGTTTGAGCTGTGTTTTTTTCAAACTCAGAAAAGGATCGCAAATGCTCAGCCATTGGGGGGGCCTAAGCAGGGTAGGGAAGCTCACATTAACGTTCAAAAACCTCAGAAAGTGAAAATTTCATGCCATGGGACCTTTAACAACTATTAAAAACTGGATGGATGCATTTGTTGTTATGCAATATTGAAATATTTATATATACACTATTTGTGAATTGATGTTTGTATATTTATGTGACAAACAATTTTGATAATCATGTACATGTTAATTATTAATACCTTCATGTTATTAATGTTTATGGTATTAATTGTAGATTCTGGTGCTGCTAATGCTAAGCCTTAGTATTAATTAATGGTCCTGTTTGTACAGACCAGGTTTCCTGATGGCGAGCTACCCATAGGCCTTGGGCCTAAGGAAAAGGATCCAGAAAGAAAAAACACTGCTCCCTTCTGTGCGGTAGGAGGTGGTGTAGCCTGCTTTCCCCACACACAAAAAAGGAAGAAAGAAAAACCACTGCTCCCTTCTGTGCAGTAGAAGGTGCTGTAGCCTGCCCCCCCCCACAAAAAACTGAACACTGTTTCCCAAAGACTCATTCAGATTTTTGAACTATTGGCTTTTACTCTCCATACGGACTATTGCCCTCTGGGGTAAACACAACGAACTGTGTTGGTTTATCTGGACTACTCGAACACTGGAAATACCTCATTTACTGAACTTTTTTCATCTGTTTATCCCTTAACACAATTACTACTTCCGGCGCTGGCGCGAGCTAGCTGCCTGTCACAACGCTCCTGCACTTTTCCGTAATTTTTCTAACTTTTTGCCCTTAAATCGCCCCACTTTTGTAAATATTTTTTCTCAATACTGTAAGTAAGCTTGGGCTGCACTCGGCGCTGCATTTTAATGCACTTTTGGTGGATTATTTACCTGTCTCGGCTTAAGATGTGTAAGGGACCCCGTCCTCTGCTCGTCTACACAAAGGATCAGCTGATGGCGCTGCGCAGCGCTGTTGTGTTCCCCCGAGACAGGCACGTTATCCCTGAAGAGATCCTGCGGACGACACGCCGTGGACGCCGCGCGGGACGTAAACTCCGTGAAAAGAAGAGACGCTGCAGGCCGGTCCTCCCCTCCGTCATAACGGGGAATGTGCGCTCCCTCACCAACAAGCAGACGAGATTGCGGCGCTCGTTAGATTTCAGCGGGAGTACAGGGACGCTAGCGTCATTGTTTTTACGGAGACATGGCTAACACCGCAAATCCCGGACTCTACCCTCACTGTGGACAACTTTCACCTGCTGCGCGCAGACAGGACGGAGGAGAGCGGGAAGAAGAAGGGAGGTGGACTAGCGCTGTTTCTGAACGAGAAATGGTGTAAACCTGGACACTGTACAGTGAAGGAGCAGATGTGTAACAAAGACATTGAACTGTTCGCTGTTGGCATGAGGCCCGTTTACCTGCCCCGAGAGTTCTCACATGTCATCACTCTGGCTGTGTATATTCCTCCCAGTGCTAACGCGGAGAATGCTTGTGACACTCTGCTCTCCTGCATCAGCTCCCTTCAGACTCAGCATCCACAGGCCCTCTTCATCATCACAGGGGACTTCAACCATGCATCTCCCCCATCTGTCCTGCCAACATACACCCAGTATGTGACCTGCCCCACAAGAGACAATAAAACTTTAGACTTATTCTTTGCCAACGTCAAGGAGGCCTATATCTCATCACCCCTCCCCCCATAGGAATAGCAGACCACAACATCATCTACATGAGGCCTATGTACGAACCCCTCGTACGCAGGCAGCCTGTAGAGCCCCGAGTGGTGAAAAGGTGGACAGCAGAGAGCGAGGAGGCTCTGAGGGACTGCTTTAGCACCACTGTGTGGACAGAGCTCTGCCAGCCTCATGGGGAGGACATCAACGCAATCACGGACTGTATTACGGACTATATCAACTTCTGTTTTGAAAACACCGTACCCTCTCGGACGGTGCGGTGTTTTCCGAACAACAAGCCGTGGATTAACTCAGACATTAAAGCTCTGCTGAAGGAGAAGAAGAGAGCTTTCAGGTCCGGGAACAAAGAGGAGCTGAAGACAGGAAAATCAGACAGGCTTGGGCCAACTTCAGGAGGAAGATGGAACAGCAGCTGCAGCAGCGGAATGTCAGGGAGGTGTGGAGGAGTCTGAAGAGTGTCTCTGGCTTCAATTCTCCGCCCGTCCAGACAGAGGGAGATCAACAGTGGGTGAACGATCTGAATTCACACTTCCTGAGGTTTGATCGATCACTCCCCCCTCCCCCCGCACCGCTGCATGGGCTCACCTTGTCCCCTGCACAATGGCCCAGTCTTTCACCTCTTCACACCTCTGCCTCAGCCCCCCAGCCCCCGAATCCACATCAAGTACTCAGCCAGACCCCCAGCACATGCCTTCGCGCTTTGTCCTTCACAACAGCTTAGGTTAGGAGAAAACTAAGGAGTAGAAAAGCTGCTGGACCAGACGGGATCAGCCCCAGGCTCCTTAAGTCCTGTGCAGATGAGTTGTGTGGAGTTATGGAGCATGTCTTCAACCTGAGCCTGAAGCTGAAGGTGGTGCCACAGCTCTGGAAGACCTCCTGTGTGGTACCTGTGCCCAAGACACCGCACGCCAAAGACCTCAACAGCTTCAGGCCAGTGGCTCTCACGTCTCATCTGATGAAGACTCTGGAGAGGCTCGTCCTGGGTCACCTCCGCTCCACGGTGAGCTCAGCGATGGACCCGCTGCAGTTCGCCTATCGGCCCGGCATCGGAGTAGAGGACGCCATCATCTCTCTGATGCACCGCTCGCTGTCCCACTTGGAGAGGCCCGACAGCACTGTGAGAATCTTGTTCTTCGACTTCTCCAGTGCTTTCAACACCATCCAGCCGCTGCTCCTGAGGGACAAGCTGGAGTGGGCAGGAATGGACTGTGACCTGGCTGAGTGGGTCCTGGACTACCTCACGAACCGGCCCCAATTTGTGAGAGCCCGGGACTGTGTGTCTGACCTCATGACCTGCAGTGTGGGGGCGCCCCAGGGCACGGTCCTCGCGCCCTTCCTCTTCACCCTCTACACTGCAGACTTCAGCCACAACTGCAGAAGTTCTCCGATGACTCCGCCATCATTGGTCTCATCATTGGACTTTGTGGACTGGTGTCAGCGGAACCACCTTCTCATCAACGCGGGTAAGACCAAGGAGATGGTGGTGGACTTCCGCAGACGCCATTCTACTGCCCCCCTACCAGTGAACATCCAGGGAAGGGACATTGAGAGAGTGGACTCTTACAAGTACCTGGGTGTTCATCTGAACAATAAACTGGACTGGACTCATAACACAGATGCACTGTACAGGAAGGGCCAGAGTCGGCTCTATCTCCTGAGGAGACTGCGGTCCTTTGGAGTGAGAGGGCCACTCCTGAGGACCTTCTATGACTCTGTGGTGGCATCAGCCATCCTGTACGGTGTGGTCTGCTGGAGCAGCAGCATCACAGAGAGGGAGAAGAAGAAACTGGACAAGGTCATCAGGAAGTCCAGCTCAGTCCTGGGCTGTCCTCTAGACTCGGTGCAGCAGGTGGGAGACAAGAGGGTCCTGGCTAAACTCATGTCTATGCTGGACCATGAGTGTCACCCCCTGCAGCATCAGTGACAGACTGATTCACCCTCGCTGTGTTAGAGAGAGATTTCGCAGATCTTTCCTTCCTGCTGCTGTCAGACTGTACAATGATCAATGCTAGTCATGTTCATCTCCATAGCAACCATGTGTCATCTCTATAGTAATAATTACATGTGCAATATTATTTAAAGTCACTTTACCCGCTACTTATTTATTTAACAACCACTGTCCATCACTGCACTGTACACAATCATCTGAGTCACTTTATTGTAGTGATATATTACTATACTGGAGTCACTTTAACTGCTGTTTGTTCACTGCTCAGAATCAAAGACATTTATTGTGCAGCGTTCCTGTGCCTTTAACCTTACAGTGTTGTGTTTTTTAGTTGATTGTACATACTTATTATTATTTATCTTAGTTTTTGATGCATGCTCTTTTTCCAACTGTTTCTGAAACTTGCGTTGTGACACTGCAATTTCCCCATTGTGGGACAAATAAAGGATTATCTTATCTTATCTTAACTGGTCCATGAACAAGTGCACTTCTGAAAATATTGTAAATATTGTAAAATACTTCAATACAAATCACTTTTGCACCACATTTCTGGTTTGTGTGTCTTTAAATGCAACCTCCTCCCTGAGCCAAACTTGGAACTTCTGTAAACTAGCCCAATAATATTGTTACCCCATTTTACTATAGCATCTGCATCACATATGCTACAATAGCTTTGTGAACAAAGCTTTCACTTTGATGTTTGAACTTTGAGCTTTGTGATGTCACAGAACAAAGTATGTGAGTGTGTCCCCTTGCAGACACAGGTATTCAACGATTTCACAGAGACAGCAGACTCAGAGAGAGAGAAATATTTAGTAATCCACACAAGACTTTTTAAATTATTATCATCATATCAGCTCCAATACCAGCTCCAGCTCTCCTGAGAGAGGAGAGCTGAGGGTAATTACAGCAGTAAACCAGAAAACCCCCATCAGCACCAGACTCAGATCTAAACCTCTGCCCCCTGAAGTTGTGGAGCAGAGCACAGAGGAAAAAGCAGAGCCCAGCAATTGATGCAAGAAGCTCAGAGAGACACTAAGCAAATGTGTCCGCTGTAGAGGCTCTGAGCATCCCAGAGCCAGACTTCTCATATCCAGAGTGAGTCCCATGAGCTGCTCTGGAGGAGTTCTGAAAACCTCCAGTCCAGCCTCTGCTTCTAAAGGCCTGCCTCTTCTTACGGAGCAGGTCCCTGCGGTAGGGCATGGGTACAAAAGTTTCAGTGAGCTTAGCGAGACCCTGACTGACAAAACCAACATGGCTGTAGGAAGTCCAGGAAGGGCGTCCTTTTCAGATGCGAGCATTTCTGAACCAAATGTGTCAATAGGTGCGCATGCAGACAGCTGCCCAACCAGATCGACCAAGTCCAGAGAGCTCTGGAGAGGATTCACAGACTGTTTTTCAGAATGTCTAGTCCCTGCCAGACCACACCAAGACTCCAGCTCACACATGAGAAACCAACCAGCTTTCAGGACTACCTCTAAGAAGCCGGACCGCCTGCCCCAGCTGTGGCGCAGAGATGACTGCTACGGACTGGTCTATGAGGTTGTCTCAAAGATCCTACAGGCAAAATTGGACCCACTCAGTGTCCCACTGTCCTGGGACATACTGGCACAGCTGGAGGATCAGGTGTCAGAATGGAACATTGTGGTGAAGCCGAGCAGATATAAAGAAGTGGCTTCTGCCGTGTACAAAGACCTGTGCAAAGGCAAAAAGAAGGTCCATGTGCATCATGCTGCTCTGTCCATGAGAGGCTTCAGCTTCACGGTCCTGGAGGCCATCCGCTTTAACCTGGAGGTGCCCCTGAAAAAGAAATCCATCCTGGGCAATTTCCTGCGCTCAGTATGCAGGGTCTTCTGCATCGGGAGAGAGAGAATGGGAGAGGGAGCGCAGGGGGATTGGAGGAGAGAACAGGAAGGCAGCGGGATAGACAACATTAGATGGAGAGAGTTGGGGAGAGCATGGGAGGAGGAGGGGATAGAAAACATTGTAGTGGGAGGGGAGGAGGATAAGTGGAGAGAGTTACGGACAGCATGGGAGGAGGAGGAGGGGATAGACAACATTATAGTGGGAGGGGAGGAGGATTGTTTGAGAGAGTTGGGGAGAGCATGGGAGGAGGAGGGGATAGACAACATTGTAGTGGGAGGGGAGGAGGATGAGTGGAGAGAGTTACGGAGAGCATGGGAGGACATGGGGATGGACAACATTGGATGGAGAGACTTGTGGAGAGCATGGGAGGACAAGGGGATAGACAACATGGGAGAGGAGGAGGAGAGAGAATATGAGTTGATAGCAGGAGGAGACATGAGGAGAGGTATGGAGAACAGGCAGAGATTCATCTATATAAGGCGAGGGGAGGGGGACCGGTCGAGAAACTTTATCATCAGACAGTTGTACAGACAGTTGCAGAGAATAGAAGAGCAGATCAGGGAGACACGCAATGATTTAAACAATTTAATGGCAAGGGTGGAGGCGCGCAGGGAGACAGACAACATTGGAGTGGGAGGGGAAGAGGAGCGCAGGGAGATAGACAACATTGTAGTGGGAGGGGAGGAGGATGATTGGGCAGCAGAAGACAGGAGAGATATGGAGGAAGATATTTGGATGGAGCATGGGGATGCGGAGGGCGAAAGGTGAGGGGAAATAGAAGGAAGGTGAGGGAGGACAGCGGGCAGTAGGAAAGATAATGCCTCTGTGGGCCTCTGTGGGGGGGGGGGGGGGTACATCATCCAGGGAAGTTTCAGTGGGCTTAGTTAGACCCTGACTGATGTCATCACAACCAACATGGCTGTAGGAAGTTCAGGAAGGGCGTCTGTTTAAGTTGCAAGCTTTTTTGAACCAAATGTCTCATTAGGTGTGCATACAGACAGCTGCCCAACCAGAGCTCTGGGGGGATTCACAGACTGTTGGACATTGGACAAACTGCTCTCCATCATGGACACTCCTGCTCGCCCTCTGCACCAGACTATAGAGGGACAGATAATCCTCCCTACAACTGTACAACTCACCCACTGCACCAAACTATAGAGGGACAGAGGAGCTCATTCTCCAACATGCTCCTACAGCTCTGCTCAAACAGTGAGAGATACAGGACTACATTCATACTATAATACTCACTACAACTTGCCTGGAAGAATCCATGACTCATCGCTGTACCAGCGAGTGAGTCTGGTAACGCTTGATCCACAGAATGCGCTGCGGTTGCGCGTAGACAGACAGCTAAGTGAACCAATCAGAGATTGCGCCATCTTGATTCAAAACTGAGGCGGAACTTCCGCTGCCTAAGAGTGACTTTGCGGGCAAAGGCGGGTGCACTGACGTCACCATCTTTGAACGAATCAAGAATCGCGGAGTCCGTTTTTAACCGGAGGAGCGAGAGTGGAGCGAGGGTGTCCAAATGGTATCGCGCTGTATAGGAAATACAGAGAGATATCATTTGGCTGGCCAGGTAACACTACAACTATAATAATAATTAAAGCCGCAAGCGGCGTTGGTCGGGACCTCGCACCTGCGTTTGTTCGTCTTACTGAGACGCACACCCATACCGAATTTCGTGTGCCTGGCACAATTATCTCACTTCCTGTTGGGCGTGGCCATGACATTGTAGATACCCTGTCAGACCCTGTCAGACCCTGTCAGACCCTGTCAGACCCTGTCAGACCCTGTCAGACTCTGTTAGACCCTGTCAGACCCTGTCAGACCCTGTCAGACTCTGTTAGACCCTGTCAGACCCTGCATGTGGCCTACATGCTGAGGCCTACATGAACCTTCGATGCTTGTCCCCACATTGCTGCTTGCAGCTATATCAGATCAAAGGTACAAAGATCAAAGACCTTTGATCAGGGCGTTGCCTAGCAACAAATACCTCCCATTCATAACTCATCACTCCCATTAAATAAATACCTAACTTTATCGATCCGCCGTATTGTCATATTACCGCCTATTTGAAAATCCTTCGCAATTTAACATCTCCAACGTCTTAAGATTATGTTCACCAAAATTTAAGCCTATCTGAGGTACGGTGTAGGAGAAGTGTTTCAAATTCCATACCTAACTTTATCGATCCGCCGTATCGTCATATTACCACCTATTTGAAAATCCTTCGCAATTTAACATCTCCAACATCTTAAGATTATGTTCACCAAAATTTAAGCCCATCTGAGGTACGGTGTAGGAGAAGTGTTTCAAATTCCATTCTATGTCCAATACCCCAAAATCACACAAAAGGCCAATTATCTCACTTCCTGTTGGGCGTGGCCATGACATTGCAGTGAGGCATTTCTTCGTCTTATTGAGATACACATCCCTACCGAATTTCGTGCGCCTATCTTAAACGGTATGCCAGCCCCGAAAGACAACGCGCTAGGGGGCGCTATCGAGCTCCTGGGGGTCACTGGGGGACGAGACTTTGTGTGGTCGTACTGGCAGCACTTTGTGATGCCCGTGCAAAGTTTCGTTCGTTTTGAAGCATGGGAACATGCTCAAAATTGCCCCAGCGAGTGTGAACAAGAACAAGAATAATAATAATTAAAGCCGCAAGCGGCGTTGGTCGGGACCTCGCACCTGCGTTTGTTCGTCTTACTGAGACGCACAGCCATACGAAATTTCGTGTGCCTGGCACAATTATCTCACTTCCTGTTGGGCGTGGCCATGACATTGTAGATACCCTGTCAGAACAGACCCTGTCAGACCCTGTCAGACCCTGTCAGACCCTGTCAGACCCTGTCAGACTCTGTTAGACCCTGTCAGACTCTGTCAGACCCTGTCAGACCCTGCATGTGTCCTACATGCTGAGGCCTACATGAACCTTCGATGCTTGTCCCCACATTGCTGCTTGCAGCTATATCAGATCAAAGGTACAAAGATCAAAGACCTTTGATCAGGGCGTTACCTAGCAACAAATACCTCCCATTCATAACTCATCACTCCCATTCAATAAATACCTAATTTTATCGATCCGCCGTATCGTCATATTACCGCCTATTTGAAAATCCTTCGCAATTTAACATCTCCAACGTCTTAAGATTATGTTCACCAAAATTTAAGCCTATCTGAGGTACGGTGTAGGAGAAGTGTTTCAAATTCCATACCTAACTTTATCGATCCGCCGTATCGTCATATTACCGCCTATTTGAAAATCCTTCGCAATTTAACATCTCCAACGTCTTAAGATTATTTTCACCAAAATTTAAGCCCATCTGAGGTACGGTGTAGGAGAAGTGTTTCAAATTCCATTCTATGTCCAATACCCAAAAATCACACAAAAGCCCAATTATCTCACTTCCTGTTGGGCGTGGCCATGACATTGCAGTGAGGCGTTTGTTCGTCTTATTGAGATACACGTCCCTACCGAATTTCGTGCGCCTATCTTAAACGGTATGCCAGCCCCGAAAGACAACGCGCTAGGGGGCGCTATCGAGCTCCTGGGGGTCACTGGGGGACGGGACTTTGTGTGGTCGTACTGGCAGCACTTTGTGATGCCCGTGCAAAGTTTCGTTCGTTTTGAAGCATGGGAACATGCTCAAAATTGCCCCAGCGAGTGTGAACAAGAACAATAATAATAATAATAATAATAATAATAATAGGGAAACAAAGCAACAACAATAGGGACCTTCGTCCCCCTTCGGGGCTCGGTCCCTAATAATAATAATTAAAGCCGCAAGCGGCGTTGGTCGGGACCTCGCACCTGCGTTTGTTCATCTTACTGAGACGCACAGCCATACCAAATTTCGTGTGCCTGGCACAATTATCTCACTTTCTGTTGGGCGTGGCCATGACATTGTAGATACCCTGTCAGAACAGACCCTGTCAGACCCTGTCAGACCCTGTCAGACTCTGTCAGACCCTGTCAGACTCTGTTAGACCCTGTCAGACTCTGCATGTGGCCTCCATGCTGAGGCCTACATGAACCTTCGATGCTTGTCCCCACATTGCTGCTTGCAGCTATATCAGATCAAAGGTACAAAGATCAAAGACCTTTGATCAGGGCGTTGCCTAGCAACAAATACCTCCCATTCATAACTCATCACTCCCATTCAATAAATACCTAACTTTATCGATCCGCCGTATTGTCATATTACCGCCTATTTGAAAATCCTTCGCAATTTAACATCTCCAACGTCTTAAGATTATGTTCACCAAAATTTAAGCCTATCTGAGGTACGGTGTAGGAGAAGTGTTTCAAATTCCATACCTAACTTTATCAATCCGCCGTATCGTCATATTACCACCTATTTGAAAATCCTTCGCAATTTAACATCTCCAACATCTTAAGATTATGTTCACCAAAATTTAAGCCCATCTGAGGTACGGTGTAGGAGAAGTGTTTCAAATTCCATTCTAAGTCAAATACCCCAGAATCACACAAAAGGCCAATTATCTCACTTCCTGTTGGGCGTGGCCATGACATTGCAGTGAGGCATTTGTTCGTCTTATTGAGATACACATCCCTACCGAATTTCGTGCGCCTATCTTAAACGGTATGCCAGCCCCGAAAGACAACGCGCTAGGGCGCTATCGAGCTCCTGGGGGTCACTGGGGGACGGGACTTTGTGTGGTCGTACTGGCAGCACTTTGTGATGCCCGTGCAAAGTTTCGTTCGTTTTGAAGCATGGGAACATGCTCAAAATTGCCCCAGCGAGTGTGAACAAGAACAAGAATAATAATAATAATAATAATAATAATAATAATAATAATAATAATAATAATAATAGGGAAACAAAGCAACAACAATAGGGACCTTCGTCCCCCTTCGGGGCTCGGTCCCTAATAATAATAATAATAATAATAATAATAATAGGGAAACAAAGCAACAACAATAGGGACCTTCGTCCCCCTTCGGGGCTCGGTCCCTAATAATAATACATAGTACTTGTATAGCGCTTTTCATGACACTCAAAGACGCTTCACATAGATTCAAACACTGGGCTTCCTCCAGCTCCTCCGAGATGAGGTTGCTCCATCTCCTGGGTCTTCCCTGGGGCCTCCTCCCGGTGGGACACCTCCTGAGAGAGGAGCCCAGTAGGCATCCAAAACAGATGCCCAAGCCACCTCAGCTGGCTCCTCTCGACGTGGAGAAGCAGCGGCTCTACTCTGAGCTCCTCCCGGGTGACTGAGCTCCTCACCCTATCTCTAAGGGTGCACCCAGCCACTCTGCGGAGGAAACTCATTTCGGCCGCTTGTATCCGCGACCCTGTCCTTTTGGTCATTACCCAGAGCTCATGACCATAGGTGAGGGTAGGAACGTAGATTGACCGGTAAATTGAGAGCTTCGCATTTTGGCTCAACTCCCTCTTCACCACAACGGTCCGGTACAGCAACCGCATCACTGCCGACGCTGCACCGATCCGCCTGTCAATCTCACACTCCATCCTCCCCTCACTCGTGAACAAGACCCAGAGATACTTGAACTCCTCCATTTGAGGCAAGGACTCCCCACCCACCCGGAGAAGGCAAGCCTAACTTTTCCGGTCGAGAACCATGGCCTCGGATTTGGAGGAGCTGATCCTCATCCCAGCCGCATCACACTCGGCTGCAAACCGCCCCAGTGCATGCTGGAGGTCCCGGTTCGATGAAGCCATCAGGACAACATCATCTGCAAACAGCAGAGATGAGATCCTGTGGTTCGCAAACTGGATCCCATCCAGCCCCTGACTGCACCTAGAAATTCTGTCCATAAATATAATAAAGAGTACTTCTACTTCAATCTAAATATTTCTCAAGTAAGAGTAAAAGTATGCTGCAAGAAAAGTACTCTGAAAAGCGTAATGTCTTCGAAAAATTACTCAAATAAACTTAAATGAGTACTACTGGCTTTTGGGTTAGTCTATATAAAAAGCAGTGCCTCATCAGTATTTTGCCACAGGTTCACAGAAGAGGCAATTCAAACCAGGCTAAAACAATAGCTGCTGGGACATATGGTGTTTACATCCATTTTCAGCTTAAAATGGTAAAACAATAATCTACATATGTTGTAGTGTGTGTGTGTGTGTGTGTGTGTGTGTGTGTGTGTCAAAAAAAAGCACAGACATTTTTCTTGGTGTCTAACGGCTGGGCTTGCAAGGTACTGTGGAGGCATGGAGACAGTGCTGTGATTGTATTGATGAGATTGACGATATGAAAATGACTATCGCAACTCACTGTAAATGTAACCGGGCTTGAAAATAAATGTGAGGACTTGGAATCCAGATCACTGTGTAATCATATTCGGATTGTGGCAGTTCTAGAGGGGCCTGACACCTGCTCTACTGCTGCTGTTGCAGCTTTGCTCAAGGACGCTCTCTTGCTGCCCCACTTAGACCGGTCTCATCAAACCAAGGGAGTCAAGAAGGAGTTCATCTCAGCAGAGGAAGCCAGAGGATATGTAAAAACTTTGACTACAGGGTAAGCTGTTGTATCGCCGTGCCTTTAGCTGCACGCTGTTGTCTGGACTACTCTGTCGTATAAAACATTACTGTTCTTTGATACTAATTTGCTTATATATATTTAAAACAGATGTTTTAATTTTTCATATCCACAGATAAGAATTGTGTAATTTATTATTAACTGACAGTGTAGCAAATGTGAAATGGGAAAGATAGTTAAACTTTTTTTCTTTGTGTGTCCTCCAAAGCCAGAAACTTGTTGAGTTTGAATTCAAAGTCTATGGGATGTGCACTCAGAGGCTTGTAATCTCCCTGCATGGTTGTAATCAGATAGGGAATAAGTGCACAATTCTCTTCAAACAAAGCCAACTTCTTCTTGTACTTCTGCCGAACGTAGTCTGTGCTCCGAGGGTTGAACGCTACAACACACAAAATGAAGCATGTTTCAGGGTTCAAGGTTGTTTTGCTCAGCTCAACAGCCTTATTTTGCTTACCTTTCAGATAGTAGGCCACATACAGGAGGGCAGACTTTTGTACACTCAGAAATGGATACTTAGGTTTAAGAAACCCTACAGCAGTCACAGCCTTGATGACTGATACAGCAACCCCCTGCAGGTGTTACATTTTGTTTTTCTCTTTTTTAAAATGATCTTTTCACAATAAGGACCTTTATACATTAGGGACAAATTACCTGTTCCAAATAGCCTAAATCTGGGAAGGAGCTGACAGGCACAGGCTCACAGAGAGGAGGAATTTTCTCAGGCAGCCTCTGGTCGCAGTACATTTCAGGAGTCCTTCAGTCAAAACAGGACAATATCAACTACAGTAACAAACATATAAACAATAAAGATTACAGAAATGGTCACCTTAAAAACTTTTCCTGTTTCTTCTGAGTCTCAAAGACATAGATCTGTTCGCGATATTCAATGGCATATTCAACATTTCCATGAACTAAAGCTTCATACCTGAAAATATAGTGTGAAGAGCATTTCTTATGTGAAATGTAAATGAAGAATGTAGTACCTTTGTTTTCCATCACGATAGGTGACAGGACAGAAGCCCCTCAACTCTACTTGTTGTGGGAACTTGTTTTTCACTTGTATCCTATTAAGTTTTTTTGGCAGAAGGTGTGGAGGTGGGAGTGTGTGACGACTGTCCAGAGCTGCAAATTGCTCTGGAGTTTCTAGGAACAACTTAGGAAACAAACAAAAGAATCAACACATTGTTATTATTTATATTATCTTTTTGTGACTAATGGACACTAACTCTCAAATGCTTTTCTCCACACATGGTGTAGTAATGCCGTCTATATTCAGCAGCGTCATGAGTCAAGTCTGGAGTTTCAGAGCAGTCCACTAGGTGGTTCTCTAGGACCAGACAGACTGGACAGTAATATCCAAACCTCCCGATCTGATGCTGCAGCTCCTCTGGGGTGATGCACATCCTATTTATGCTGGCGGCTTGCCCTGGGAAATAAAACATTTGGGTATCACTGAAAGTAAAAAAAAACAAACAAACTCAGATTTGAGTCTTACCACAGTGTATCCTTTGCAGGTAGTTGTGAATATCTTTCACACTTTTGCTAACTTCTTTTAAAATGTTTTTCCAAATCCACCATTTGCTCTTCATACCATCCAGTTGTATCCAGTTTTTGTGCTGTTGATGGAAATATTTTCTAACAAACTCAGCTTCTTGTTTGAAACAGGAGTTTCGGATGAGGAGGATCTCGGTACTGTTGTGCATCAAATATGGTTTAGGCTTCATCTTGTCTATTAGGCCTCTTTTCGAAACTTCCAATGTGTCCAACTTAAGCTCTGCAATAACCATAGGAATGATGCTCCGAGATGCCATTAGCTGTGCTTGCTTAATGGTCATTGGGAATCCATCCAAGACATACCTACAAACAAGTATGACGTACACTCAACAAAAATATAAACGCAACACTTTTGTTTTTGCTCCCATTTTTCATGAGATGGACTTAAAGATCTAAAATTCATTCCAGATACACAATATTACCATTTCTCTCAAACATTGTTCACAAATCTGTCTAAATGTGTGATAGTGAGCACTTCTGCTTTGCTGAGATAATCCATCCCACCTCACAGGTGTGCCACATCAAGATGCTGATCTGACATCATGATTAGTGCACAGGTGTACCTTATACTGCCCACAATAAAAGGCCACTCTGAAATGTGCAGTTTTGTCTCACAGCAAAATGCCACAGATGTCACAAGCATTGAGGGAGCGTGCAATTGGCATGCTGACAGCAGGAATGTCAACCAGATCTGTTGCTCGTGAATTGAATGTTCATTTCTCCACCATAAGCCGTCTCCAAAGGCGTTTCAGAGAATATGGCAGTATATCCAACCGGCCTCACAACCGCAGACCACATGTAACCACACCAGCCTAGGACCTCCACATCCAGCAGGTTCACCTCCAAGATCGTCTGAGACCAGCCACTCGGACAGCTGCTGAAACAATTGGTTTGCATAACCAAACAATTTCTGCACAAACGGTCAGAAACCGTCTCAGGGAAGCTTAACTGCATGCCCATCGTCCTCATCGGGGTCTTAACCTGACTCCAGATCGTCGCCGTAACAGACTTGAGTGGGCAAATGCTCACATTCGATGGCGTCTGGCACGTTGGAGAGGTGTTCTCTTCACGGATGAATCTCGGTTTACATTGTTCAGGGCAGATGGCAGACAGCGTGTGTGGCGTCGTGTGGGTGAGCGCTTTGCTGATGTCAATGTTGTGGATCGAGTGGCCCATGGTGGTGGTGGGGTTATGGTATGGGCAGGCATCTGTCATGGACGAAGAACACAGGTGCATTTTATTGATGGCATTTTGAATGCACAGAGATACCGTGATGAGATCCTGAGGCCCATTGTTGTGCCATACATCCATGAACATCACCTCATGTTTCAGCAAGATAATGCACGGCCCCATGTTGCAAGGATCTGTACACAATTCTTGGAAGCTGAAAATGTCCCAGTTCTTGCATGGCCAGCATACTCACCGGACATGTCACCCATTGAGCATGTTTGGGATGTGCTTGACCGGCGTATACGACAGCGTGTACCAGCTCCCACTAATATCCAGCAACTTCGCACAGCCATTGAAGAGGAGTGGACCAACATTCCACAGGCCACAATTGACAATCTGATAAACTCTATGCGAAGAAGATGTGTTGCACTGCATGAGGCAAATGGTGGTCACACCAGATACTGACTGGTTCTGAGTCCCCAGATCCCCAATAAAGCAAAAAATAAATAAAATGCACATTTCAGGGTGGCCTTTTATTGTGGGCAGTCTAAGGTACACCTGTGCACTAATCATGATGTCAGATCAGCATCTTGATGTGGCACACCTGTGAGGTGGGATGGATTGTCTCAGCAAAGCAGAAGTGCTCACTATCACACATTTAGACAGATTTGTGAACAATGTTTGAGAGAAATGGGTAATATTGTGTATCTGGAATGAATTTTAGATCTTTAAGTCCATCTCATGAAAAATGTGAGCAAAAACAAAAGTGTTGCGTTTATATTTTTGTTGAGTGTATATGATGGTTTCACCAAGTGCATTTGTGATGATCAAAGTGTATGCTTACCCCTGAACATTGTAGACTGAGCACATTAGCACAGTTTCTAAAGCCTGAATGGCCAGTTCATCAGGTACAGTCTGGCCCTGGTTGAGATGATTTTTTATTTGAACACCAAGGTCTGTGTGTTCATGTGTCTCCAGCATCATGCGAAGTGCACAGCCAATTGAAAGTCTAGTCAAACCATACTTTTTGGCAAACATCTCTGCAACTGATAAAACAAACCACCAAAAAATAATCATATGTAAGAACCTGATGAGTGAACATTTCAGACCATACCTGTAGTTTTACCAGATTTTGGAGGTCCAATGAGAGCTAATCTAATGGGAAGAGATGGGATGGGCTTGGGCTGACGTATGTATTTCAAGGGGTTCAGGATAAATGTGTTGCGGGTCTCTTTAGATTCAAAGAAGTAGATAAAATGGTTGAAGATCAATGGATATGAATGATCAAAAGGCCAAAGTTGTGGATGTATAATGTCTCTTTCATTATACAGCTGCAGATAGAATAATGCCATTGTAAATGCATAGTTTATTATTTTTAATGTATCTTGTATATTTGAATATGAAACACTCACCTGAACTGGATCCCAAAAGCCAAACACACTGTAATATTTGTAGGAGGAGGACAGCAATTTGTGGGCTTGGGGACATGTAACTGGTTGACATTTTTGAAAGAGTGACTCTCTATTGGTTAAAAGTGGCTGTACATGGTTGAGTAACCGATGCCGCACTTTTTTGGGCTTGCCTCCTGCATTAATAGAAATTGTTGGTATATTTTGCTCACTCAGCAGTTCCTGTGTTGATCAAAAATATCTATTAGAATAAAATATTACATTTATCAGATAAGTATAGGTTAATATTGACTATGTAGTACCATCATAACACTAATGCTGTTTTCATCTCTTGCAAATCGTCTGGCTATGTCCATCTGCAGGCGTTCAGTGGCCACTTCCTCTGTTTCTTCATTGTCCAAGTCATCACTGTGCTCCTCTGGGGGGAACTCCTCCTCTAGCACAGCCTCAATATCATCCTCTGGGTTCTTTTCATCTTCATTCTCGTCTTCATCATCATCCTCATTATTACCTTTCACCTGTAGACCAGTGTCAATGAGGACAAGTTTTCATAGAATAAGTTTTATCAATTTATACTTTGCAGCTGATGTCATAAACATTCCCTGGGGATGTGACGGTAACTGCAGACACTGGTCTGTCTGTAGCTCTGTTAGGCTTTAATCTGAGCTTTATTTTTCACAATCTGACCATAAAGAAATTACTTCGCTGGAACTACAACAGGTGAGCTGATTTGTGCTGTTAAACAAGTCTCTTACACATACAATTACAGTAACAAGCTAGCCTTAGCCAAATTTTTTAGCATGATGATCTAAAAAAAAACACCTAAACATGACCATGGGCACTTGAGGTTTGAGACCGTCTTAAAACTTTTTTAGTAACGTTTGCTAATATTGCATTGTGTCTCCATGGTAACAGCTGAACATTTTACCGTAGAGATACAATTCGATAGAACACCCCCAACATGATGTCACTGCAAAGTATCAATATGAATCATACCTTTGTATTAGCGAACATTTCTGCCAGTAGTTCAGTCCTTCTTGCGGCAATGCTTTCTTCCTGTGCACAAAATGTGAGATAATTAGTTTCTTTAATTACCAATATCTTTTACCAAATAATTTTGAAAAACGTACTAGATTTTTCTGCCGAAGTTCCCGCAGTAGTTTCAGTTGAGCTTGCCGATGGGTGCATTGCTCCCGCCAGTTCTCGAGATATTTTGGCAACAGACGTACTTGTATCTCACTGACATCCACCCCCAATGTGACCACAGCATCAGGGAAGAGCTGCTGGTATGTAAGGTAGTGCTGCTCATCAGAATTAGAAGGAAAACCCTCCAAAATAAACCCTGTAGACCTTGATCACATATGACAACAGATGGAAAAATAATATATTTGATTTCAGATGTGTAAATTATATGAAGCTATAGTGTAATAAGAATAAATATATGAAACTACAGTATAACAATTAATACTTACATGTATGGCTCCTGTTTCCAATAAGGGATGAGGACCATATCTAGTATATGTGGACTAAGCGGTTCTCCCTCAGACAGGTAAGCAACAATTTGCTTTTCATCATCTGTCAATTCTACTTTCTCCTGTTAAAACCAATCAAAAGAAACAGAATATATAACCTGTTTTTGTGGTTAAATATGTGTAGTATAAAGGTGGAGAGGTGTATGAGCAATTTGCCATTGCCTCTTGTATATGGTCAGTGTCCATTTCACTATCCATCTCTCCCCTGGCTTCTTTGATCAGTGCATCTAAGTCTTCAGGTGGTTCTTCAGGAGTCTCCTCTTCATCAGAGTAGGTCACTGCCTTTTTGGTCTTTCCCATGATGAGCATCTGCAGTATCTCCCTGAATTCAATGTAAAAGAGGCCAAGCTGCTGGGCCAACCACTTTCCGTTAGTGGTCTTCCCCGATCCTCGAACGCCAAGCATGAGCACCCTTAAAGCGGGAGGCTAAACAGAAAAATATGTAGACTATATTCACATAGTATGTTAAATATAATAAAATTGACATGGTCCTTTGTTATTATTACCTCCAGTAGAGCAGTCTGTGCAACATACTCTTCAGGATTTTCAATAAAAAAGTCCTTAGCCTCAGGACTGGAAAAGTAGTATATTCTTTCCTTGAACTTGGCTACGTTTTCATCACTACAGGGGATAAGGACATTGTGGTTTTTCAAAGCCACAGGACAAAAATGGTAAGTGTCACCAAATAGTCTTGTGACTGAAGTCTTCTCCTAAAAATACAATTGGAAATGAACGTTACAAAAAAAACATATCAGCTGCAACAACCCACAGTATCACAAAATCTATGTGTGGTAAATTAATTCAAGTATGTTCATATATAATAATGGCCGGGCTTCAGATGACACTACAACATTCTTTAGGCCAATATTATTTAATGCAGATGGGGGC
Source organism: Paratrypauchen microcephalus (assembly GCA_036785185.1). NCBI lineage: Eukaryota > Metazoa > Chordata > Actinopteri > Gobiiformes > Gobiidae > Paratrypauchen > Paratrypauchen microcephalus. The sequence continues at coordinate 6,580,749 of JAVJIX010000003.1, forward strand.
AGCTAAAATTAATATTGTTCAACTGCAGATTTTTGTTGTAATATAGCATGGTCTTAGGGCTGGTCAGTAATAGAAATGATGAGGTTCCATATTTGGCAATATACGCTACCGATATTTCACAGCAAAGTACAATGTAATGAATAGGAAAAACCCATCTGAGAGTATGACATCATCACATTCTAAAATCTGAAAACCACCAACACGCAGAATCTTATTTTTTAATTATGCCTATCGAGGGTCATCAACCAGATCAAATACCTTTACATAAATGGAAATAATATCAACACAAACATTCCACATCTGCAGCACATGCTTACAAATACAAAACAACTTACTTCACCCTCCTCCTCATCATCACCTTCCTCTTCTCTCTGCAGTTCGGCCATGTCCTCTTCATCCAGGTCTGGCCCTGTCAGCTCACTGGCCACATACTTGAACGGCTCTGGTGAAAGGCATGACAAGAAAAAATGGTGGAAGAAGTACTCAATTGTGTTAGTAAAAGTACAGATACCAGAGCAAAAGTACTGATTCTGATACAAATTCATGAATTTTGTTCAACAGAAACAATTAAATCAATTGTTTGATTCAATCAGTCTGTTTAAATTTGTATATTTTTGTTTGCTCAAATTATGAATGTGTTAAAAAATAAACCCCTCAGCCTTTTCAGCAGGTCTCAAACAATTATATACTAAAAATACCTTTACTTTTCAGTCCAGTTAAAAAAAATGTAGTGGAGTAGAAAGTACCTGCTCTCAAATGTAGAGGAGTAAAAGAAAAAAGTACTCTCTGGAAAATGTACTTAAGTAAAGTACAGATGCCCAAAACTTTTCTTAAGTACAGTACTTTACTGTACTTTATTACTTTTACTTTGTTACCTTCCACAACTGACAACACTGATTGTACTGTTGTGTTGCCATAAACACTTTACATTTGTTTAAAGAAAAAAAGATTTAACTAACTTTCTATTTCATAGACCGCTTCCTCCAGTAGTTCTCCAGGTTTCTTTCCACTTAAATCCAGAAGTACGTAGGTGACATTTGAAATAACCTGCATTTGATCCCAGTCATGCATAAACTGTTGAAGATGCGTTTTGTACACAGTCATCTCAGGGACATCTGGATAACCAAACTCCCACTGACCAGGGAGTTCAGCTGGAGAAACACACATGAGATATAGAATTGAGTTTAAGTCATCTATACCTTCTTTTGTTTCAGATAAGACATAGGTGTTGATATCATTTAGAGAAGCACTGTCTGAAAAGCATATAGTCAATAGAAAGGTTACCCATAGTACAATATAAATTAGAAATATTATGATTCATCATTAATATAATTTAAAATGTCTTACCATGCTGATGCTCCTCTATCCTCTTTTTAGTATTAGAACTGTCAACACTGAGCTCCTGAGAGATTTCTGAGGAGATACAAAATACACTAAACTATACAAATGAATTAAAAACTAAATTCACACCTTCATCCAGCTTTTCTGGAGACCCAGAGCTTTTTGACATCTAATTTTTCCTAGACAATAGAAATAAATAACACCATGAACCCTTCAAGACATTAACACCTAAATGACATATGCCACAGCTCACCTAAAAAAAAAAAAAAAAAGTAGGGGTAGGGATTAGGGGTTGCATGAGAATGCACACATAATACAATCCAAATTATCATACCTTTTTGTCATTTACTTTTTGTTTTTTCAGAGCTGTCTATGTCTGTCACTAGATTTTCTGTACAAGCGATGCAAAAGCCATCATTACAAATAAAATCATTATTAAAACATGACAAACATACCCTCAGTTTCTTCTTTCTCATCAACAGACTTTATATTTGACAATACTTCTGCAGCTTTGGCTTTTTGCTCGTCTGTTTTCCATCTTCTAAAATTGAGGACATCAATAATAAAGTTAAATAAAATAAAAATAAATATACAAAAAAAATACGCACGCCTCTTTTTTTTCCATCTCTAGATGTTCTTTCTGTAGTCTGGTCTTTATAGCTTCATCCACACTGTCCTTGTTCTTCTCATACAGTCTTTTTAATACTACTCAATACAACAATTACACATTAAATAAGTGATACAAAAACTTAGGGATTCCTATGAGACAGAGATACATACAAATGTTTTCTTTACTATCTTCCAGACAAAACAAGATATCGGGCAAGATTCCAGCCTGATATAGCGCCTCCATTTCTGTAACATTTCTGGGAAAGTTGTCCAGTACCCAGCCACTAGGGACATCTGCACCGGTGTCCATCTTTTCTATCTGAAAAAACAAATCTTTATGAGCAACCTTTTCAAGTTCAAGTTATTTTAAGTGCTACATATAATACCTCCTTTATTCGTTTCTCGAGTGTCAATATGTACTTGTCAAGCTGTGATAAAGTGACCTGCTGGGCTTCTTCTAGGGCTGTCTCAATAGCTGAAACTGTAGTCTCCTGTTTGATTCTCTCCAGCCTCTCTTGTTCAGCTTGTTGGAACAATGGCTGTACCAATGTGTCCACATGTAACACTTGTGCATTATAATGTTGGGCTACAAGATTACACAGTGTGCTCTTCCCTGATAGAGAGGGACCAATGATGCAAACTCGACACGGACGTCTTGGCATTGGAGGGACTAAATATCTTCTTGGATTTACAATGAACTTCTCATATGCCTCTGCACTGGAAAGGATGTACATTTTGTCCTGGAAACTGCACAATAAAAGTTCATTTTAAATAGGCAATTCTCTTTTATCATATTAATACATGAACTACAAATATTTAGAATGTATTGTAAGCCATGTAAGAATCTGTAGTCTAATCAGATGACCTTGGTTCACATATATTTCTTAATTTATTGTGGATTGATAGAAAAAATGTGGTACAGTAATAAATTCTATCGTGTGGCTAAAAAGTGTTAAAATTAATTTTAGAATGCACAATGACATTTACCCCACACAAAAATCAGCCACGCCTGGGACAAACTTGCCCTCTTTCAGAGCTACAGGACAGGCTCTTCCCCAGCGACTTCTTCTCCATCTGAAACCTGGGGCCACAACTTTTGAGGACGACATCAATCTCATAAGGTCTTCCTGTATGTGAAACATTTAAGCCACAGGATAGTTTTTCAAAGAAATGTTCACTTGTTAAATTTAGTCTGAATGTCAAACCGTATCAAAGTCCTCTGGCAGATTATCATTTTCATTGCTGAGTAGAACAGGAAGCGATGGACGGTGAATGGCCATACCTCCAACTCGAGACATTACATGCTAGAAAATAAAAACAATTCAGGTCTGTATTTACTTTTCTTGTGGAAAACAATAGAATAGCCTTTATTGCCTCCTGCTGAACAGGGATTTGCATTATAATATGACATATAATGCAAAGATTATTTTGCAGACATGTGATTGGTGCAGTTGTGTCCTCATTTGGGTGAAATATGGATTATGTGATACACTTGCCTTAACTCGCATATGAACTTGCCATACTTAATCCATAGGGTTTAATATGACGTCAGTCCACCCTTAGCAGCTATAACTTCAACTCTTCTGGGAAGGCTGTCCACCAATTTTAGGAGTTTTTGACCACTCTTCCAGAAGTGCATTTGTGAGGTCACACACTGAGACTGGCTCTCAGTCTCCGCTCTAATTCATCGAAAGGGTGTTCTTTCGAGTTGAGGTCAGGACTGGTCAAGTTCATCTACACCAAATTTTCTCATCCATGGTTTTATGGACCTTGCTTTGTGCACTGGTGCACAGTCATGGTTTGCCATCTCCAAACTGTTCCCACAAAGTTGGAAGCATGGAATTGTCCAAAATCTCTTGGTCTGCTGAAGCATTCAGAGTTCCTTTCACTGGAACTAAGGGGGCAATCCCAGCTCCTGAAAAAGAACCCCACACCTTAATCCCCCCTCCTCCCGCTTACACTTGGCACAATGCAGTCAGACAAGTACCGTTCTCCTGGCAACCACCAAACCCAGACTCATCCATCAGACTGCCAGATGGAGAAGCGTGATTCATCACTCCAGAGAACACATCTCCTCTGCTCTAGAGTCCAGTGGCAACGTGCTTTACACCACTGCATTCAACGCTTTGCATTGCACTTGGTGATGTATGAAATGGATGCAGCTGCTCGGCCATGGAAACCCATTCCATGAAGCTCTCTACGCACTGTTCTTGAGCTAATCTGAAGGCCACATGAAGTTTGGAGGTCTGTAGCGATTGACTCAGTTTACAGTCAGTTTACGTGGCCAACCACTTCGTGGCTGGGTTGCTGAGAGCGACCCATTCACATATTTGTAGAAACAGTCTGCATGCTGAGGTGCCTCATTTTATACACCTGTAGCTATGGAAGTGATGGGAACACCTGATTTCCTGATTATTTGGATGGGTGAGTGAATAATTTTGGCAATATAGTGTATGCTTCTTACCAAGTGTAGATCATCAGGTTTATCATTTCCATCCAGCTCCAGTAGATTTAGAGGATTGTGCTGAGTGATGTAGTCCTGACAGGGTAAAGTTACTTAAAATAAAAAAGTATTGATATTTATTTATTTTATTATTTATTTTAATTGTGGTGTACCTCTAAAGGTTTAAGCATAATTTCTTTGTAGGTGTTAATTCTATGGTCTGTATTATCTTTTAGGTATTCTGGTCTCCACACCATCTGATCGATCATCTCTTTTTTAATCTCTTCTTCCACCACCTACATAAAACAACATGAATCAGGCATAAGTGAATTCACTTAAGTTAAGGTGTTTTTTTCAGCCAGACTTCATCTTCTTTCTCTTCATCTTCATCTGTGCTTTCTTTTTCCTTCTTTGATTTGGAGACGTCGTCACGCATCCACTCATCCCTTCGGTAAAATTGTCCTGTCTCTGGATACTGCCTCAGACCTGAAAGCCTCTCTGCCAAATCACTGTCAGAACACTATTGAAAACAAGACAGAAACAGAAACTTTATAATTGAGACATAATTGAGACAACATAAATAACAGTTTAAAATACATTAGTAGTAGGGAACGTTACCTTGATGTTTATGATTAAATCAGGCGGTAATTTAAGGTTTTTTAATAACTCAATCTGTTCCTTAATCTTTAGACAGCGCTCTGACATAAAGGGCAAACAGCTCACAACATAACCTGTAACATAAAATGATCAGTAAAACATAAATAAATAAATAAATAAATAAATAGTATCATCAAGTGCAACTGGTTGATTTGATTTACCATAGTGCTCTACTTCAGGTGAGTTCAGTTTTTCAAGAATTAGCTGGAGCACAATGTCTTCAGGTATACTTTGTCCATGATATAAGATTTTCAAGAGCTACAATAAATGCACCAAAAGTATTGTCAGCATTAAAGAAAAAAGACATGAATGGACAAAATAACCTATACCTTTAAACCAAGTTTTGTTTTACGTGTGATGTGAGTATTGAGGATATCTGTCTCTGAAATGTAAAAACATGTTACAATTTACAGTTTAAGCAAAGGCTATTGCTATAAAAACTAACAAACCATCTACAAGGATGCATTTCCAGGAGTCTGCAATTTTCCTTGCCAAAGTTGATTTACCAACACCCTGACAAACAGATATAATAAATATTTGTCCCTAAGGCTAAATACACATTAAGGCAATGGACAGTTCACTTACCGGTCTACCCACTATGAGAAAGCAAAGTGGTTTAGAAAGTAGCTTTTGTCTTTCTGCATCATCTTCAATTAAAATATCTGCCAGGGGGTCTAAGATACAAACATATGCAGTTGTCAATATATTTTACAAATAATCAAACAATTATAATATTAGTAATCACTTTAGGCTATGTGTCTGACACAAAGTCTATATAAAAGAATGAGCTATGTAATCTACATAGGCAACTTTAGGCAATGCCTTGAAATGTCATTGATCATATTTGTTAATTAGTTAGTTAAATTTAACTTACCGCGTTCAGGCATGTTTTTTTTATGAAAATAATGAAACTTAAGCCATCGGTTTTGTTAATGGTTATAGTAAATTTACAGTTTAGTACGGTTAGTTTACGCTCCCTCAGACAACACTGAGGAGGGTCAGTCTGCAGCGTGGGTGTTCTCGACGTGCCACAGAAACTCCCCAATGGGCGTTCCTGTAGCGTTTAATCAACCAGTCAGGAACACTCCAAACCTGAAGAGGGCGCGCTCAGTGTAACATTGATCAATGTCAGCTTTATTGTCAATTCTGTACAGTGGCCGAGGGGTATACACAATAACGGACACCTTCACCCCAGATAATACACTTTTCTCCGTCTCCCGAACCGGTTCCCCTCAGTTGGACTTCAGACCCCTACCCTCCTCCGCTGCACTGAACAATCCCTTTGGACCTCTCTACTCCCCCTGTTTCTCTTTCTCAACCCCCCTTGTATTTCCCCCAAGTGCCTTCAAGTCCCTTAGCCTTTAACCCAGTGATGTTTATTCCCGTGCTCACATCCCCCAATGTGTCGTCTGAGTACTTTGCGAATGTTATTATGGTTTGAAAATATGTAACTTAAAATAATAAAAGATAAAAAAAAAAACAATAAAGCTGACTTTGATCTTTGATCTTAGACTTAGACTTAGACAAACTTATTGATCCACAGGCAAAATTGTTTTGGGTACGGTAGCTCACTCATCAAATATAATATATGATTTATAACAGAGGGTAAAAGACAAAAAATAAATAAAAATAGATGGAATAGCAACCCAAGAGTAATAGACCTGTGTCAGATGAGACACAGTTATATACATAAGATAATGATAATAAAAAAATATATATGTCAAATACGTGAAAAGTCCCTCAGTCGTCCAGGTAGAATCCATGATAAAAGGAGAAGTTAAATTTGTCAACTGGACAAAGTTTGTTTGGTTGAAAACGTTTCGCCGCTCATCCGAGAGGCTTCGTCAGCTCTTGTGAGATCTATTCTTTTATGCTTGAAGTGTTCTTCATATTCTAGTCTTTTATATCTCTGGGTTTTAAGTTACTTACTGTGGGAACCGTCTCACCTCACCATTTGTTTCTCCATATGGTGTATACATCAAGTGTGGCTATAGGTTATAAAAGGCTGTAAACTAATTTGAGGTGTGACCCTTTCCTTTGGGTTGTATACACAGGGTGCTGTAAACACCTAATGCTACATTTACTGTGGGGTTGTGTTGTGACAGTAGTTGTCTGATTGGCTGACCTCACTATTTGACACTCTGCATGGTTAAACTATTCTCCTATAGGGTACCGGTTGGTGATGTCATAAATATTCAACAGTGTACTGTATTTAAAGACAGCCCCTTGTGGTGTTTGTGTGTGTGGGGGTGTGTGTGTGATCCGACCCCATTGGGGGGTTCTCTCCATGTCCCTCTTCATGGCCGACGTCTCTCTGCTAAGCTGCAACATGGATGCTGAAGATGCCCGATGTTACCATTTTGTTTGTATTCTGCTATTTTTACATAAAAATGCTGAATAACCTCAATTGCGACTATGCCTTCCTTCAGACCTCCTTCTGACCCATTTTTTTGAAACTGACACTCTCAAAGCTGACGAGCTGACGAAGCCTCTCGGATGAGCGGCGAAACGTTTTCAACCAAACAAACTTTGTCCAGTTGACAAATTTAACTTCTCCTTTTATCATATATGTCAAATAGTCAAATATAAAATACAGTATCAAAATATAGCTGCAAGCAGCAATGTGGGGCCAAGCACTGAAGGTTCATGTAGGCCTCAGCATGTAGGCCGCATGCAGGGTCTGACAGGGTCTAACAGGGTCTAACAGAGTCTGACAGGGTCTAACAGGGTCTAACAGGGTCTGACAGGGTCTAACAGAGTCTGACAGGGTCTGTTCTGACAGGGTTAGACCCTGTAAGGACAGACACATCAAAGACAGATCAAAGGTTGCTAGGTGCGTTGCTAGGCAATTGACAAATTCCTGCAACTTTGACCTGCTGGTGCCACTAGAGGGTTGGGGGTGGGGGCCTATAAATCGCTGTGGGCAATGAGGAGACTGGCTGGAATGTGCATGCAAAATTTCACAACTTTTTACCAGACGGTTCTAGGGGTTGCCATAGACTCCCATGGTGAAAGGAATAAAGAATAATAATAAATATAGCTGCAAGCAGCAATGTGGGGGCCAAGCACCGTTTGACAGGGTCTAACAAGGTCTGACAGGATCTAACAGGGTCTGACAGGGTCTAACAGAGTCTGACAGGGTCTAACAGAGTCTGACAGGGTCTAACAGGGTCTGACAGGGTCTAACAGAATCTGACAGGGTCTAACAGAGTCTGACAGTTTTCATAAACTATAATAACCTTGCAGGTGCTGGGGTTTAGATAGACAGAGTCTGACAGGGTTTAACAGGGTCTAACAGGGTTTAACAGGGTTTGACAGGGTCTAACAGGGTCTGACAGGGTCTAACAGAGTCTGACAGGGTCTAACAGAGTCTGACAGGGTCTAACAGGGTAGTTAGACCCTGTCAGACTCAGAAACAGGGTTTAATAGGGTCTAACAAGGTTTGACAGGGTCTAACAAGGTCTGACAGGGTCTAACAGGGTCTGACAGGGTCTAACAGAGTCTGACAGGATCTTCAGGTTTGGAGCACTTCCATTGTCTTGTGGTGATTATGCATAGTTTTTCATTTGCGCGTTTGCACCCCTCGGCCACTGTAGATTATGTCCGTAAGTATCATTAATTTGTACAGTTTGAGCAATACCACCGTCACGTTAAATGCTCATAAACATTGTCAACAATGCATTGAAATTGCATTGAAACCAACAAGGTTGCTAAGTTAGCAACTATGCTTTCGGGAAACACCACACAGAGGAATAGATTGTTTTATTTCAATGATTGCTTAGAGTAAGTTAAAAACTGACAAAACTAGGCATTGTGTTTTTGTCACATATCACAACGCACATTTGTTTCTTTCCATCTAAACGTCATTCAAAGTGAAGATGTAAAGAACATTAAGCATCCGTGTTGCTTGTTTGTTTAACACATTAACGCAGCAAATTCAAGCAGCAGTAAGTAAGATGGTATAAGAATACATTTGAGTTTGGTCACTGTTCTCCGTATGTCTTTCTTTCACTGTAGTTCCATTGGTTAACACTGCCCAGCGGTTAGAAGCTGCTGTTACAAAGATGCCAGGACCAGGGGGGCACACTGCTCCACTGCCCTTTCTGTCCACAGTACAAGTATGACTATGCCAGGGTGGAAACCCACATGAAAAGCCATCTAAAAACTGTTGTACGTCATGGAGGTATGTTTTACATTGACCGATAAACCTTTGTTGTTAGGCACGGGTATGTGAGATATGTAGGCTATATGACTATATGACCTTGTTTACTCCTTTTGTTTGACCTTGTTTGCCTGTGTGTTGTGTAATCATGCAAAACTTTTTATGTAACTTTGCACCAGTTGTCTCCCATATATCATCTATGGGGCTCCAAGGAGCCAACCTATAGGCAAGTTAATTTTGGTAACTGTTTACCTCAGAAACTGTGTGTAGCTGGACATCCATGTATGGAGTAAAACCTGTCACCAGCGTGCTCTGTCTATATAAGTGACAGACTTCCCTGAGTTCATTGTGAGACAGGTGCGGACAGTGCTATGTAAACTGAATGTAATCAAGCTTAAATCTGATTTAAAAACCTGTGCCTTAAAACTTCAGCTAAAGTCTCCTTATTCCAGTCTACAATTTTGGTGAGAGGATGCGGGCAGAATAGGAGTACAAAACAGCTGAAGAAACAAACAGAAGACCTTTCTCACCCGAAAGTCACAAAAAGATGACGTCATAAAAACGCGCCGATCAGAAGGTAAAAAAGACGGATGCCTTTTCCAAAGTTCTGTCAAAATTGATCATATCAAATTTAAATGTGACGTAATAATTTGGGACATTTCATAAAGTAAATTAAATAGTGTATTTAAAAACAAAAAGGATTGTTTTAAGGTTTCGTGTTAATTCTTCATGAGAAACAAAGAGATTTTTTGGGTGGTTTCGTGTTTAATCTTCACGACAAAAAGATTTTTTGGGTGTTTATAATACTAAGCTATTTTAAGGTTTCGTGTTAGTCTACACAAGAATCAAAAACAGTTTTATATAGGATAAAGACACGGGGTTTTTTAAAATTCATTTTATATGTAAAATACTTTTTTAATGGCTAGACTTTAGACAAAAATGTAGAATGTGGTATCAAAGGATATTGATTCTATATTCTATTGATTCTAGGATATTGTTCTTTATTTAATTGGGCTCTGCAGAAGTTATCAAACAAGTCAGTGTGGGTTATTCCCAAACAAAGCATGATATTACATGTTATTGTAAAATTGCAAAAGGAGCCATTTCGCAGATTGGAATAATTTTTCAGCCCTGTGAGGAAGGGGCGTTAATAGAGGGGGTTGAGTTAGCAGACCAAAATAGGCAGGAAATTGCTACTTTTTCTATTCGCTACGGAAAATTTTCCAAAGTGTGTGAGGTGTTAAATGATACTCTGTCATGAGAAGCTGATGTTGTTGAAGCAAAATTGCATTGTAAGTGGACTGATAGACCGCGGTCTAAATTTGGTTGCAAATGTAACAGCTTCCCGCATGGTATCATTGAAAAGATGAGTAATGAAGAGATTTGCGAAAATAATATAACAACATAGGCAAATATGAGCACTATTAAAACATTTAAAAATGTGACTGTTTTAGTCACAATCAACGTTCCCTCTAAGCTGCGCGCCTGTGCAATTGCGCACTGCTCGCACATTCTCAGCGCACAAGAAAACCTATGCAGCGCAGGGATGAAAGAGTTCTGCTTTTTTTTTAGCCGCGGGGTCATCTGAATGCGGGGGAATCGTCCCGTATTCAGAAACAAAAGTATGTGTCTCGTATTAAACTTCTACCGGTGTAAGCCACGAGCACGCGCAAGCCGCGAGCACGCGCTGCTCTTTCGCAACAGCGTGTAGCGGGGGTGCGTGTCGGATGTCGCGCACAGGGGTCCAAGGAGCGCTCAGGGAGTTAGTGTGTTTGCTCAGACACATAAAACATTAGGGGGAACATTGGTCACAATGCCAAATGACATCTCCCCGGATAGAAAAAGTAGCATTTACACTAATACATTAATAGATAATGAATCTGGATCTAACATGACTAACAACAGTTTGTTCAATATTCAATCAATAACGAACAAATTGAATATGTTAATGAAAATAGTTACATTTTCAATGGGAACAGTTTCTGAGCAATCTCAACAAACGAATTTGGACGAGGTAATTAAAAGGTTGAAAACTGAGATAGTAAAAGAAATAACTAAAAACGCTGGTAATATAACACAGAGTCTGTGTTCATCTAATTCATTAAAGCTGGTCAAAATATTAAAAGACTTAAAGGAGGAATATGAGGTATTAAAAGTCAATTTAAAGGGGAGTTTCATTACAGCTTTTGTTTTGGTTTTCCTAACTCTATGCATTGTCTTAGTTATAGCTGTGCTGTTATGTATACGTTTGCTAGAAACTCCTAAAATTGTTGCACAAGGCTCAGATTATTCCTTATCCATGCACAGCTGAAATGATGAATTAAAAAGTGTAAAAGATAGCTCAGATATTTAATTAAGATAATTTGTAATGCACTATATAATAGCTGAAATTGTGTTTAAATAATGGTTAGTGTGAGTGAAAGTTTGATAAAGAATTGTTTTTGGGCTGTATGTCTGTTTGAATAGCTGTTTGCAATGATTGTCTATGCGTGGTATGTGTGTCTTGCAGCAGTGTCTTGTGTCGCAGGCTCGCAAGTTGAGATCAAGCAGTGACACATACAGTTGTTGAAAATATGTTTTTACAATAGGTATTTGACATATTAATAGGATTTATGCAAGCTATTTTCATTATGTTATAATTACAGAGGATAATTGTATTGTGTAATAATTACTGGATGTACTAGAGTAAATTGTGAGAATCTTTTCTAGACCTTTTGTTTCTAGACCTTGTATATAAATTTAAATTTAAATTCCTCAAGTAGCTTGTATAAATGCTATTATATAAACCTTTATTAAAAAGAATATTTCTTACAAATGGAGTTACAGATGACAGACAAATGGTTTAAAATACTGCGACATTCTTTAATAAAATAAATACATTACATTTACATAAATTAAGTTGTTATTGTTTTAAAAACATCACTTGAAGATCCTTATTTAGGACATTATGCAGTCTGTCTATAGTTCTGGGTAGACGTCTTCAGAAAAATTTTTGAAGCTTGGTAACACATGTTGAAAGCCAATTTAGGATATCCACAAACAGAGAGGGCTTCCTGCACATGTTGTTCTTCTTTCTCCTTACCCTCTGTGCTCACAGGTTTCTGAAAAACTACAGAGGATTTTCAGACAATATGAAATCCCAGTTTATTTCAAACCCACAAACACTTTAAGACAAAAACTCGTCCACCCAAAGGACAAAACACCGAGCCACAAACAAAGCAATGTGGTCTACTCCATTCAGTGTAGTGCCAGTGCCAGAGTGGACCGTCATCTGCTGTACATCTCCACCTAGAAGCCACGGGCCATTCATTTGAGGACAGTGAGGTTCAGATCTTAGCCAGGGAAAAGAACTGGTTTGAGAGGGGAGTTAAAGAGGCTATTTTTGTCAAAAAAGAGAATCCTTCTTTAAACAGGAATGGGGGAGTCAGACATAATTTGTGTCCCATATATTCCATTCTCAAACCTAAATCGAAACAAACAAAAGAAACAATAGGGCTAGTCAGGTCAGGGACAGAGGTGTGAAAACAGCAATTAGGGTTTGAATGGGTATGCTAAACTAGATGCCAGAGAAATTGGAAAAACAAAAGACAGAAACTCCAAACATATAGGTGAGATAGTTTCAGAATAATTTTCAGTATAGTTAGCTCCTCCCTGCAGCTAGATATAAGCAGTGTCCATCAGCACTCTAACCAGAACTGACGAAGCAGCGCGGATGAGCTGCGAAACGTTTTCGACTAAATAAACTTTGTCCAGTTGACAAATAGAATTTCTCTTTATCACCGCTTACATTTTGCTTTTAAATTACTCGTCAGTTTAAATAACTTGTGCGAATTAAAAAATATATTAGATCTTTCTCTTTTTCTCTCTCTCCCGGTGTGTGTTGTGAGTACTAGTGAAATATGAGCCTGCTGGTCCTCGGTGTATGCTTGTGCATATGTGCGTGTGCGTGTGAATGACACTAGAGTGTAGGAAGAATGTTTATCAAAGTTGAAAGTTTTGTCTCTGTTTTAATAGGGTTAGATGGTTATTGTATAGTGCCATCAATGATTAAAATATGAATTAAGTAATTATACAAAGGAAGTTGGAAAATAGCAAATGTATATTAAATTGTTAAACTAATTTGAAATAAATAATTTCAATTATATAAATTACAGCTCGGATAAGTTGAATTTATTTAAACATTTTGGGTAACCTGTTAGTTTTGTTCAATTAAATTCCAATCTGTGATTAAAGGTTCTTGCTTTGTTTAATGTAATATCAAAAAACAAAATTGATTAAAACACTGCTCTTACTTCTTTTATTTTTTGCAGAAGCTCAAACTTAAAGATACAACCTGGAATATTCTACAGGAAGCGAAACGTGACTGAAGCTCACGCACAAAATTTCAGCAAAAGCTGTAGGTAACTACAGTTGATTAACCAGGTGATTAAAATTTATTATTTAAGTTCATTAAATTTGAACCTTATTAATACTTTTGATGTTTATATTAATAAAATATACTCTAAATTTTAATGCATTTAAATTTAAATTATTTTAGCAAAATGTAATAAAAACATTGCATTTTGATAAGGTAATTCTGGTTTCAAATACTATCAAAGTTAAATTTTTTCTTCTTTCTAGAAATCAGACTAAGAACAGGAAGTGGCAACGGGGGATCAGACTTCTGAAAATACACTCAACAAAAATATAAACGCAACACTTTTGTTTTTGCTCCCATTTTTCATGAGATGGACTTAAAGATCTAAAATTCATTCCAGATACACAATATTACTTACCTGGCCAGCCAAATGATATCTCTCTGTATTTCCTATACAGCGTGATACCATTTGGACACCCTCGCTCCACCCTCGCTCCTCCGGTTAAAAACGGACTCCGCGATTCTGATTCGTTCAAAGATGGTGACGTCAGTGCACCCGCCTTTGCCCGCAAAGTCTTAGGCAGCGGAAGTTCCGCCTCAGTTTTGAATCAAGATGGCGCAATCTCTGATTGGTTCACTTAGCTGTCTGTCTACGCGCAACTGCAGCGCATTTTGGACCAAGCGTTACCGTCATCATCACATGACCAGTGACCAGAAGGTAACCCTGCACATTCGGCTCGTAACGACCAGATAACAACAACCATGGCGGACAATGGAGCTGAGTTTGTTATGCGGACATTTGTAAATTTATTTGCACTGTTGCATCAAAACCTGTTGATCTACTATGCAGTGTAACACCAACGGAGACGCATGCACAATTACACACGTCGGATTCTTTTAAGCCCGCTGTCGCTGCTGTGTACAACAAGAAGGGCCACCAGAAGAAGATTTTGGGTGAGACCTGGGAGAACGAGTAGCTGGTGGGACAATTTCGTCAATGGCGTTGTCATGGATGATGAATGGAGAGCGAATTTACGGATGTCCAGAGCTTTTCTTGTGGCCCTGAGTGAAGAACTGCGTCCTCATATCGAAGGCCAAACAACGAATATGAGAACAGCAGTCGACACATTGAAGAAGGTCGCCATTACGCTCTATTACTTAAGCGACGAGGGAAGGCTACGTTGTCTCCGTCATCGTTAGACAGACCTGTAAGGCTATTGCTCTTCAACTCGGCCCGAAATACATCAAGCTGCCTTTCACGGAACCAGAGGCGGAGGAGCTTGTTTCGGGCTTCCGTCGTGTGCATGGCATGCCAAAATGTTTGGGAGCAATCGACGGGACCCACGTTGAAATAAAGCAGCCATCCTCCAACGCCATGGACTACATCAACAGGGTAAACATTCCCTAAACATACAAGCGGTGTGTGACTACAGGTACCGGTTTATGGACGTTATCGTGAAGTGGCCTGGCAGTACGCACGATGCACGAGTGTTTGCCAATTCAAAGGTAAACGTGTATTTTAAAACTGGTAAGATCCCATCACTGAAAATATTTGTTGCCTTTCCTGATGAAGGAATATTCAAAGGGTGGGGGCCACACCACAAGAACAGTACTTTGGGTTGTCTTTGTGTAGGTCCCGCATGGTCATTGAGTGTGCTTTTGGTCGACTGAAAGCCAGATTTGCGGCACTGAAAAGGCCCATGGACATTAATGTGAATGACCTGCCGCATGTTATTTATGCCTGTTTTGTTCTCCACAACTACTGTGAGGAAAGCAAGGAGACAATGGACGAGCAGTCTGTGTTAAAGGGATATGCCACCCCCAGGTCAAATTTGGGCATCTCCCCACAGTCCAGAGACTAAAATAAGTGGTGGAAAGCGTTTTCCTGCTCACCCAGCCATTGTCCGAGTCTGTCGCCACTGACCGCCGCGGTATCTGGTGCTCCTCCGCCTTAGACTGGAGTCTAACGTCGCCAGAGAAAGATTTCGGCCAAAAGGAATTAATTTGCTCGATGCGTTTCCCAATTACTTTGTGTGTAGTGCGCATTCATATCGAGTGCAAATAAATGTGCAAATCAACACGGAGAGCTTGCCTTGGTCATTTTGGGTGGGAACTATTTTCCAGTGCGTAAGAATACAGCCGTATCACGCAGCACGCTGCCAGGGGAATCCCTGTTACGCACCGGGAAGGGAGTTCCCCTGTTGCAAAACGTGGTGCGTGATACGGCTGTATTCTTACGCACTGGAAAATAGTTCCCACCCAAAATGACCAAGGCAAGCTCTCCGTGTTGATTTGCACATTTATTTGCACTCGATATGAATGCGCACTACACACAAAGTAATTGGGAAACGCATCGAGCAAATTAATTCCTTTTGGCCGAAATCTTTCTCTGGCTACGTTAGACTCCAGTCTAAGGCGGAGGAGCACCAGATACCGCGGCGGTCAGTGGCGACAGACTCGGACAATGACTGGGTGACCAGGAAAACGCTTTCCACCACTTATTTTAGTCTCTGGACTGTGGGGAGATGCCCAAATTTGACCTGGGGGTGGCATATCCCTTTAAGCGCCATAAACTGTGACCTGGAAGTGCAGCCTACCACAAAGAACAACAGGTACCTGACTGACTGTAATGAGACAGAGGGAAAGAGGGTTAGAAGAGTGGTCACAAAGTTCCTTGACCCATGAACAAAGTGCTTACACCTACTTTTGTCGCAATTGTACAAAGTTTTTGCAGAAAATGTGTGGATTGAGTGTGTTGTGTGCTGTAAATAAAGAGAAACCTCAACCATTTTTTTTTTTTTTTAATGAATGAAAATTTACCTTTTACAAAAAGGCACATGCAGTAGCGCACAAGATAAATGTGAAATTTATAAAAACTTTTTAATAAAATATTTAGAAAAATATTCACACAATTCACACAACTATATACAAGAAAACACAAGGTGCCAGTTTTCAATTTTTAAAGTCTTTGCAAAAATATTAAAAACAATATTTACATAACTATATACAAAAAAACTAGGGCTGTCACTTTAACGCGTTAATTAGATTAATTAATTACACTGCTAATTAACGCGTTATAAAAATTAACGCAATTAATTATGAGCGCAATTCAATGCGCGCGCATTTTAAATTTGGCGTGCGGGGCCTTTGAACGGCGAGTTTATTTATAAAAATGTGACGGAGCAGATCCGTTTCTAAGCCCCCTGTCCTGTCCCCGCGGAGAGCACGTGAAGACGCCGGGGAGAGCACGTGAAGATGCTGGGGAGAGCACGTGAAGACGCCGCGGAGAGCACGTGAAGACGCGCGCGTCCGTTTCCGTATCTGCTGCACTGCGCGCGCTGAACCCTTTTCAATTCCCCATAACCTCTCCAGCGTGTTCTGCCGTGACTAAGGGTGCACACTTAAGAAGCGTTACTTTTGCCCATCCGAATCACGCTAAACCCGATCATTTACTCACCCCGCGGTGCCGCCGCCTCCTCCCTCCTCCTCCGTGTGATGGTCCGGACACATCCGCGCCAGTGAAGCCAATAAGAAGTAGTTGGGTCGGTCACAGACTCAAACAAGATTCACACAAAGGATAGAAATCGGCATTGGGTTAGATTAAGTAGAAAACGTGTAGAAAACGTGAAACACTTACTGCTTTTCTTTCAGCTTTTCTTTCAGCACAGCTGAGCGCTCAGCTGGTAATGTTCTGCGCATGCGCAGTACGGAGTGACGTAATGTTCTGCGCATGCGCAATACGAACTCTCAAGGATTACATAATGTTCGGCAGGATCTCTCGACTGGTAGGATGTTTCGTTAGAACACCGGGTTCCGGGGGTCAGGTGAGCCATGAGTAATTTACACGGACAATTATTTGTATTCTCTGTATATTTGAAGCTGTGTGTATTATTTATTGACATTGCATGAAAGCTACTGTACGTGCTCACGTACACCAGAAATATTCACCATTTAATAGGCTAGTGGAATGGTGTAAATGAGCTTTCAAATGAATGTTACGTAATGTGGGAGGTGAATGGGGGTGTACAGCAGTCTTGTCTTGGTTACACTGGAGTGAGTGAAAGACTGAAAGACTTAAAGGGGAAGTGCGTGAAGAGTCCCTCAGTCGTCCAGGTAGAATCCATGATAAGGGAGAAATTCAATTTGTCAACTGGACAAAGTTTGTTTGGTCGAAAACGTTTCGCCGCTCATCCGAGAGGCTTCGTCAGTTCTGGTTCTAGTGCTGGTTAGACCCTGTTTAGAACCAGAGCTGACGAAGTCTCTCAGATGAGCGGCGAAACGTTTTCGACCAAACAAACTTTGTCCAGGTGACAAATTGAATTTCTCCTTTTATCTTTTAAAGGGGAAGTCTGCATTCTTTTCACTGTACCGCTATAAATCACACCTTTTTTTGCACTGTGGGAAAGCACAATAAACCACCTAAAAAAAATATTTTAAAAAATGCGATTAATTAGATTAATTAATTACAAATCCTGTAATTAATTAGATTAATTTTTTTAATCGCCTGACAGCACTAAAAAAAACACAAGGTGCCAGTTCACAATTTTTAAAAACTATTATATATATTTAAAAAATAATCACACAATTCACACAACTACAGTGGTACCTCACCTTACGAAAGACCCAACAAACGGAAATTCCAAGTTACGAAACGCCTTCACGTTAAATTTTGGTCTCTAGATACGAAAGAAAATTCAAGTTACGAAACATGAAATCTCAAAAATTCAAATAATGCGCGCTCAGATGCGCGCTCAGCCACACACATTATACGCTTTTCTCAGACTGGATTTAAACTTTTCTCACATTTGTCTCTCGTTTAAACACTCAAACTTTCATAGATTTTCAACAAAATGTATTAATAGTGAAGTGTGGGGGGAAGGGGGAGGGGGGAGAAGACTGCGCGCGGACACATGTGTGATAGCGCAGCATGACCCGGCGCGGGGCTGCGAGCACCCTCCTCTAGACCAGGTGTAAACCAGGTCTAAACCACGATTAAACCAGGATTAAACCACAGCGGCTCTTGCATGCGTTCGTTCATGCGCTCAGACTGCGTGCCGTCCCGAGGGGAGCACATCTCCTCCCCTCCTCGCTGCTCGCCTCAGCCGTGACTCGTGAGGTACACTGGTGCTGCTGCTAATAGCAGAGCTAGCAAGAAACCAGGAAATAGACCTGCACGCGGCGCTTTAATCCTGGTGTCCAGTCCTGGTTTAGTCCAGGTTTAGTCCTGGTCCAGTCCAGGTAGAGACCTTGTTTAGACCTGGTTTAGTCCACGTTTAGTCCTGGGTCTACAGTCTCTTAGCCAATCAGGACGCAGAACACAGTGTTACACTATAAAAAAAAGTTACACTATAAAAAAAAAACATTGCACGGGGCCTTGGAACGAATCAGGCTGTTTCCATTGAAATAGCTACTCAACTTACGAAAAATTCACGTTACGAAACCACTTCTGGAATGAATTAATTTCATAAGGTGAGGTACCACTGTATATATAAAAACAACAAGGTGTCAGTTCAAAGTGTCTCCATGTGGTCGTCCTGCAGCAGAGCTCTTCTGTAGGAATAATTGCGTGGAGCAGGTTGTGCATGCGGTGTGGACTGTGAAGTGGTGTGTGCGGTGTTGCTGGTGGCATGGGTCCATACATGTGTCCGTACCTGCTACTGCCACCATAGGCCTGTGTAACGGGGAATGGCATGTGGGACTGCTGCTGGTGCATCATTGTCCTCAGCAGCGCAAAACCATTCCTGATGGTGTCCGTAATAGCGGCCATGTTTGAGGTCACCAGCTGCATGGTCTCCCGGTGGTGCTTCTCGGAGTCCTCCATAATCTCCACCATCCTCCTCTTTAGTCGGAGGTCTTCAAGTACTGCCGCCTCCATTGGAGCCTTCCGCTTCAATCTGTCCCCCCGGTGGCTGACGAGTCTTGCCTATGTGAACAAAGTAAATACCTTTTAGATTGCAACATAACCTCATTGCAAACACCATGCAAAGCAAAATGGCCAACACATAGAACATTGTTGTAACGGAGCTAACACGTCAACGTTACGCCGTGATGCACACAGCTCATTGTAAACACTTCTTCCAGATTAAAACCATTATCAAACCCACCTGAAGTAAACTCCGGCGCTCCTTCACCACTACAGACGGCAGACAGTCGCTGGTCTGAGGAGAATCCGGGGAAGGAGAAGAACACGGCGACCTAGTTGACAAGGAGTCGTCCTCCAACAAATCCCTTTCCACTCCGGCTTCCATGGCGGTAGTTGCTGGCAATCCAACCCAGATTTGTTCGCACAGCTCGAAAAACAAAAGGACCCACGCCTGTGGCCACTGCGACGCCCAGAGTCAACGGCATTCCGGTATTTGTTCCTTATTGTGTGAGTTTGGTTGTTATCTGCGCTTTCGTGATGGTAAGGGGATCGTGGGGAAAATCTTTCCCTTCGGCCGTGTCCCCGGTTGTATATTCCCGCCGAAAAACCAGCATTACGTCCATGTGTTTGCTTGTGCAGGACTCCCAGTCGATGTTCTGCTGATATTGCTGGCTTTTGTAATCTAGCGTTACCTGCAGGAGTAACTCCACTTCGTCGTCTGTCCAAACGAGGGAGTCGGCTCTTGTGCGTGCGTTCGCCATCGTTCGTATCTTCTTGTGTTTGTGTGTTTGCGGAAGACAAAGGACTTTATACGCATGCGCTCTTTGTAGTATTACGTTTCCGGTGGTTCTGGCTCTTTCCTGTTTACAGCGCCACATATCAGTGTGACATATGTATTACATCGTTTTCACTCAGCGCTCCGTTTTCGTCTGGACGCGAATATTTACTGATCCAACACGTGTGTGGACGTGAATTTTTTTCAACCCGCATAAAAAAAAAAATCCAGGAGCGTTGTCGTGTGGATATAGCCTAAAGTTGCTGATGAAACAGTCACCGAGAACATTAAAAGGGCTATAGAAGGAAAATTGGGAATAAGGCTACGAAATAACCATGCCATTGATACCTTCCGTGAGGCCCTAGAAGGAGAACTCAAAGCAAAATATCCTACTATGGTCACAGATGAATTGTTAACTATGCAAATGAGAGACAATGAAGATTATTGCAGCTACAAGCAACGTGCTACAAACCTATATCATGACGTAACAGGAGATGGAATTGAGGCAAGCACTGGTATGTCGGTTATGTTTCGTTCTACTCTAGTGAAGGGTATGCCTACTGTGGTCCAGGAAACACTAGTACAAAACGTAATGGGCTTGTACAATAAACCGGAAGAAGAATTTGATGCTCATTGCAACCATCAAATAAACAAATGGCTTAAGGACAAAAAAGCTACTGAAGAAAAGAAGCAAGAGTTGGAATTAGCCACGGTAAAATTACAATTGGCAAAATACCAGGCTGAACTTAAAGAAAAGAAGAAATAAAAGAATGCAAAAGTAATGGATGTACAAGCGGACTCTGCTCAAGACGATATGTCATCTGTCACCAGGCTTGGGGAGTAACGGATTACATGGAACGGCGTTAAGTAAAAGGATACAAAAAAAAGGTAACTGTATTCCCCTACAGTTACAAAGAAAAAGATGTACTCAGATTACAGGTACATTTAGTGAAAATGGGGATTACTTAGCAGGATTACAATTTGAAAGCATTTTATGTTATTTCATTTTTTCATTTAAAGCCGGAGGTCATACAGTATGTAGGGGAAAACAGAACATACAGACTCGCGCCGCGCCGCGCCGCTCCCGCTCTGTGAAACAAACTTGCAGCGGCGCGCGCTGTGGAATACACTTGCAGTGGCTCGCACTGAACTTCACGCAGGTCGCGCACTACGGACTAAACTTGCAGTGGGCATGGTTTCAAAAAACGCATTTAGCGGGTGGAAATTTAGGGAGAATTTTATTTTTAAAGAAGACAAAGGGAACAACATCACAGTGCAGTGCAAATTGTGCCTTCCAGTGGTTAAACACCTGTCAATGTCCAAGGATTCTACTTCCAATCTCAAGAAACATTTACAGGTAAGATCGCTAATATTAACGCTTTGATACTGACAGGCCCTAAATGTCCTGCTTCAGTCATGTTATGTGTGAATATGAGTCATTTCTTTGTCTTGATTCATTGGTAGGAGCCAGTTTCGAGTTAGCTATCGACTAGCAAACTATTAGCAAGCTAGCTAACGTTTGCGGTCACAAGTACACTGTGCATTTGTAGAACGATATTACAATATTTAAACATTATCTAGGCAACATAGTCATGTTAACTGATCCATGAAGACCCATTAGACAATTCCGAGCAAAGCTGTCGTTAGATGTAGGCCAGCACGCAAGCTGGACGAACATCCTGTCCAGATCGGGCAAGATGACTGTCCCGGTAAAACTAAAACTTTAACTGAAAATATAATTTCGTTGAAGTCATAGGTGTTTAGGTGTTTGGTTTAGTGAGTGACCTTGTTTACTAGTGACTTGGCTTATAGTGATAACAGTTGTTAAAACTACACATAGAACTGTACTTGTCCTCCTAAAAACTTTTAATTGTATTGTAATTTTCTTGTTTTCTTGTTGTTATAGGATATTTGGTGTTAAAGTAATCCAAAAGTAACTGAAAGTAATCAAGTTACATTACTTTAATATTATAGTACCGGGATTACGTTACTGAATACATATTTTAAGGAGTAACTAGTAACTGTACCGGATTACATTTCTAAAGTAACCCTCCCAACCCTGTCTGTCACAAAACAACTAACAACTGCAATCAAGATGATGATGAATATTCAACAACCGCAAGAAACAATGACACCTAATGTTCAGCAGAGTCAACCCATACTAATGCCAAATGTGCCAGTCAAGATTTATAACGGCCCTCAATCAAGAAATCGAGGAGGTTACAGAAACTTTGGAAGTAACAGGGGAAGGGGCTATACGATCAATCAGGCACAAAATAATCAATGCAATTACTGTCAAGGATTCGGACACTGGAAAAGAAATTGTCCAATAGCAGCTCGAAGACCAGGACAAGGGCCAAATAATTTTCAACGTTATATGCAACCCATGCGGGGATACAATCAACAACAATTCATGCCACCAACGATGCCGACATACAATGCACAGGTGGGGATGCCTCAACAGTCAGTTCCAATGCCCCCAGCACCAAGTGGAAGAATTATGAATACTGAAGATCAATATCAAAGAGGAAGGAACACTCATGCGCCTTCAACGGCCTGTGCTGCATCCCTACCCTCAGAATCTGAAATAGAGGCGGGATCTTCAGCAGAATTAGACGCTGATGTTGTCGCACTGGGTGATGTCTCTGCTGGGCACCCGAGGTCTGAATCTTCCTCAGATGGCCTCATGTCAGGAACGACAGGGACTTCCGGCTCTGGTAAGTATTCACCTGGTTCCACTTCTCTTTCTTCCTCACTGGATGAAGACGGATCATCGGCATCAGACACGTGAGAGGACTCTCCAACAGGTAAGTTTATTTCAGGTAAGTGAATAGATTCAGGAACTGTACTGCTGCTGGTTGTAGATATGGCAGGAAGAGTGCCTTCAACTTGGAACCTGACAGGCTGTGACATTGGGACATGAGGAAAACTCCACTCCTCCTCTTCACTCAAACACTCCTCTGCATTCATAAGTGGCTTCTTCTGACTCCGAGTTTGAGGTCGGCGTACAGTGGTTGCAGATGGCAGTTCCGGCTCTTTGCTCTCAGGTAAGAATCCGCACGGCAGCAAGAGATCTCTATGCAGAGTTCGGGTTCGTCCTGATGAATCAATTTCAGGTCGAACGGTGTAGACAGGGAGATCTCCAGCACGGTTTACAACAACATAAATGTCCCTCTCCCACTTGTCCTCCAACTTGTGCTTTCCTCTAAGGCGTACGTTCCGGACGAGCACTCGATCTCCTTCTTCCAAGACAGATGGTTTTACACGTTGATCAAAGCGTACCTTGTTCCGTTCAGCTGATTTTGCTGCATTCTTGGATGCCAGCTGGTAACTCTCCTCCAGCCGAGAGCGAAGGTTCTGCACATATTGGGAGTGCGAGGTCGATGGTGCATCTCTAACTGGAAGGTCAAAGGCTAGGTCGACAGGCAGCCTCGGAGAGCGACCAAACATGAGTTCATACGGAGTATAGCCCGTCACTTCATTTCTGGTACAGTTGTATGCATGGACCAGTGGCTTTACATACTCCTTCCATTTCTTCTTCTGCTCTGGCTCCAAGGTACCCAGCATGCTCAGCAGTGTTCGATTGAACCTCTCGACAGGATTCCCACGAGGATGGTATGGTGTGGTCCGGGTTTTCTCAATACCAGCGATGTCACAGAGTTCTTTGATGAGGTTGGATTCAAAGTCGGGACCTTGATCTGTGTGCAGACGCTCGGGGATGCCGTAGTGCACGATGAAGTTCTCCCACAGACATTTAGCAACGGTCTTGGCCTTCTGATTGGAAGTAGGAATAGCCACAGCGTACTTTGTAAAATGATCTGTGAGGACAAGAATGTCTTTGGTGTTACTTCTATCGGGCTCAAGCGTCAGGTAGTCCATGCACAACAGTTCAAGAGGTCGGCTGGTTTTGATATTCACCAGAGGTGCAGCTCGTTCAGGCAGTGCTTTCCTACGAATGCAGCGATTGCAGGTTTTGATCTTGTGTTCCACATCAGCTGCCATTCGTGGCCAGAAGAAACGTGATCTCACAAGGTCAAGGGTCCTTTCCACTCCCAGGTGGCCCATGTCGTCATGGAAACTGGTAAGGACCATGGGACGTAGCTCGTCTGGTAGCACTAGCTGAAAGGAGATGTGGCCTCCATCCTGTCGCCTCCTGTACAGAAGGTCATCTTGGAGCTCAAATCGGTTCCACTCTCTCAGCAAAAGAGGAACATCTGGCAACTCTTTCCGAACAGTGGGAGGAATCTTCTCACCAGTCTCGAGTTGGTAGATCACTTCTCGTATGCTGGGGTCTTCTCTCTGCTTCTCTCGGAGATCAAGGTGGGACATTGATGGCACAACTGGCAGTCCTTGGTTAGACTCATCGGAGTAGTTGTCTGGAATGGCTGTGACGGACATGCTCAACGACTCAACCAAGGTGATGCAGTTTTCTAAAGGATCTTTAAGACATGAAACTCTCAACAGGCAGCTGTGGCAAATGGCGGCCACAACATCTGGATTGAGCTGAACTGCTGTGCCTGGATCAACATGGTCATGGGCGAACTGGTTGACCATGTCCCACTCTTTCTGACCGTGGGCATCAGACGGCTGGGGATGGGGTTTTCGGGAGAGTGAATCAGCATCTTGATTTTGACGTCCAGCTCGGTATTGCAGTTTAAAATCGTATGTGGACAGCGCCGCAAGCCACCTGTGGCTGGCAGCGTCGAGCTTGGCAGATGTCAAAATGTAAGTCAGTGGATTATTGTCTGTGATGACTGTGAAACTGGAGCCATAAAGATAGTCGTGGAATTTTTCGGTGACGCTCCACTTTAACGCCAGGAATTCCAGTTTGTGAGCTGGATATCTGGATTCACTTACAGACAGTCCCCGGCTGGCATACGCTATGACGCGTAGCTTTCCATCTTGCTCCTGATACAGTGCAGCTCCAAGGCCTGTGGTGCTAGCATCAGTGTGCAGGATGTAGGGGTCTTTCGGGTTGGCAAATCCGAGTACTGGGGCAGTTGTGAGTCGGTCGATCAGTGTCTCAAATGCATCTTGACAATGAGATGTCCATCGTTCATTGAATGGCTGTTTGGCATCGTGACTGGGCTTGGGAGGTGGTTTCTTGGTCTGTCTGCGATTTGGGCTGTAGCCTTTAGTCAGGTCATTCAAAGGCTTAGCGATAGCAGCGTAGCCATGGATGAATCTGCGGTAGTAACCAGCGAATCCCAGAAACGATCTCAATTCCTTAAGTGTCTGCGGAACCGGCCAGGATTTCAGCGCACTTATCTTCTCTGGGTCTGTCTCCACACCGTGCTCCGAGACAATATGGCCGAGATAACGCACAGATGTTTGAAAGAATTTGCATTTCTCTGGTGATAACTTCAGGCCATAGTCTTTCAGGCGCTGGATTACTCTCAGCAGCCGGTCTTCATGTTCTTCCAGGGTGTTGGAGAAGATTATCAAATCATCTAGGAAGACAAGGACTTCCTTCAGGTGTAAATCACCCATACACCTCTCCATGAGTCGCTGGAATGTGCTTGGCGCATTGGTTACCCCTTGTGGCATTCGATTGAACTCCCAGAAGCCCAGTGGAGTCACGAACGCGGTCTTCGGTTTGTCAGCTTCTGCCATTTCGATTTGGTAGTATCCTGACTTGAGGTCAAGGACACTAAACCACCTGGAACCCGTGAGTGCCGAAAATGACTCCTCCAGATTTGGGAGTGCGTAAGCGTCTTTGATGGTATGAAGGTTCAGCTTACGGTAATCAATGCACAGCCGTACATCTCCGTTCTTCTTCCGGACGACCACAATTGGTGAAGAGTAGGGGGACTCCGACTCCCTGATCACTCCTGCCTCCAATAACTCACGCAGATGGTCACGGACAGCCTCGATATCGCGAGGGTGGATCAGCCGAGCTCGATGTTTGAATGGAGTATCATCGTGAAGGCGGATGTGATGTTTGACTTTGTTGGTTCGTCCGAAGTCGAGGTCGTGATGAGAGAATACTTCTGAAATCTGTTTGAGCTTGGAGATGACTCTGTCTTTCCACTCCAGAGTTATTGGAGAATCTCCAAAGTCGAACTCCAGCTTCGCTTCAGCTTCCTGGTGTGCACTGGTGGAGACACACTGGGACAGGATCTGGGGTGATACGGTGAGTTCTGCAATGACAGTCAGCGGCATGAGTGTGATTGTCTGTTCAGATTCATTGGTGACAATGATCGGGAGCTTGTATGGTGAGTGACTGGGCAGTGTTACCAGGCAGCTCTTCACACAGAGTCCTCCAGGCAGGGGCACAGTTGGCTGTTCTAACAGAGCACGCTTGTTGGCTGGTGGCGGATTGGCACGG
The DNA here is from genome assembly GCA_036785185.1 of Paratrypauchen microcephalus. Lineage (NCBI taxonomy): Eukaryota > Metazoa > Chordata > Actinopteri > Gobiiformes > Gobiidae > Paratrypauchen > Paratrypauchen microcephalus. The sequence goes on from JAVJIX010000003.1 coordinate 6,607,284, forward strand.
ATGGAACCTTCAATAACCATGGTATGGCCTGCCGGGACCTGGACAGGTGTTTTACTGGCCAACCTCACGTCTTCGCTAGTCCCTTGAGTTTGTTGGTGCCGGAGCTGGAGTAACTGGAGCACTGCTTTATAGCCATGCTGAGATGGTTTGTAGCTGACACTCTCACTCTTTAGATGTTGCTCATAAAGCGGCTCCAGGGTGTTCATCCCCACCAGGATCTGTGAGTGGATCCCTGGTTTGGCATCTGGGATGACCAGAGCAAGGGTGTGGATATCCATCTCTGCCCCAATGAACTCTTCCGGAAAGGTGACTGTCATGTCAATGTATCCTAAATATGGCACTTCTTGTCCGGCGGCTCCTTCAACATGCAGCAGTTCACATAGTGGCTTTACAGGTTGATTTGAGAAATGTTGATTGTAGATTGATACAGGTATTGTTGTGACTTGTGATCCAGTGTCTAGCAAGCAAGAAAAATTCATACCAGTGATGGTAATTTGGCCTGTACATCTGGATCCAATCAATCCTCTCGGCAGACGGGTCGGTTCAGATGAAGTGGAATGTGACTTGTTGCTACATTTCACGGTTGGCTGCTTGTTGGGACGTGGTGGGTCCTCAGCAGTTCCCGTTTGTCCCTCAACAGGAACTCGCTCTAGTTTAAAGACGAGTTATGGTGAGGGTTTCGCTGCCATTTCTTCTGTTTCTCTGCGAACTGTTTCTTTTTCAGGGCTACGAGTGCTGGGTTCGGATCGCTGTCGCAGTGGGTCTTTATGTGTCCATCTTCACCGCAGTTGTAGCAATAGCCTGGCTTGGGTCCTGCAGATGAAGGTTTGTGGAGAGTGTGGGTCAGTTTGCTATTCTTGTTGGAAAGAGCAGACTTCGATGTGGCAGGCTGCTTCTGACCGGACTGGGCGGCCGTGAGGGATGCCAGCTGCTTCTGTATGTCGGCTAGCTGTTGGGCGAGCTGCTGTGTGATGTTAGTCAGTGCATCAACCTTTGATTCTTCTGAAGTAGCATAAGCGTATTGGGCATGCGCCCCGGCTCTGGCTTTTGAACCGAGGTGCTGCTTCATACGCTGAGCTTTAGAAGCTTCTCTGTCTTCTTCAGTTCGAAGTAACAGCAGGAAGTCAGAGAAAGGTGGTGGGTCAGACTTGCGTTGTTTTAACTGTAGTTCGGAGATCAGATTGTTGTCCCAGCAGCCACGACAAAACTGGTTTAGCAGGTGACGGTCCACATCATGAGCTTTCACTCCTCCCCTCTTCAAAGCCAACACAAGTGCAACTTGCAGGCGTTGCAAGTATGCAGATGGCTTCTCCCCAGCATCTTGAAACATCTCCATAAACTTTGCATACAGTTCATCTCCATCTTGGACTGTTCCATACGCAGAGTCCAGGATCTGGAGGTAAGTCCTAGGTAGTGTATCTGGTTTTAGATGTTTTACCATGTCTGCTGCTGGCGGGGAAAAGGCTCTCAACTATTCTTCTGGATCTTTGTAAATCAGATATCGCTGGATCCTGAAGCAGCAGGTCGACACTGGAGCGCCACGTTTCAAAGTCTGTTTCGTGTTGTGGTCTTGGAGTTCGGCCTGAGAAGGAACGGAGTCTCACAGCAGAAAGATGTGCAGCACTGTCATCACTCTTCATTATATGTTCAACCACGTAGTGTTGGACCTTGGGTGGATTCAAATCAGGCACTGGTGGTACATGGGAATCATAATGGCTCTGTGGCATTTCCTCCTTCACACCCTGCTGTTCTGCGCTTGTTGCAGCTTGTGGCCTGAAGGTGGCAGTGTTAGGCATTTGTACAGAAGATGCAGCATGGGGAGGTGATGACATCACTCGGTCACCGGCATCTGGCTGGGGCTTCACAGGTGGTGTGTGGCTGAGCTCGGTGATGGACTGGCCCAGCAGAGACATCACCCGTTTAAGGACTTCCGCATAGTCTTGTCCTGTAATTTTAGCCAGATTCTTCAGTTCACTCAGATAAGTTTGTGTCTTAACCTTCCCTTCAAGTTCCGAGCATATAGTGGACAGATCGCAAATGTCATATGTAACCTTTTTAGTGTCACAACTGTAAGTGTATGGCAAAATCTCTCTCAATCCAATTAACGCACTTCCTGAATCAAACTCAACTACAATCATATCCATGAACACAGTCAACCTCGTTAATGGCTTCAACTTTTGAAATTTTTCCATACTGGCTCAGAAACGCAATGACTTCTTCATCTGATTCACTATCTGCAGTGTATTTAATCACCACCGAATTGGGAATCTTTATGCCATGTTTTGCCAAAACTTCCATATTTACACACAATGTCAAATCACTATTCACACGGTCCGTTTTGCTCATACAACCCTCCTGGCTAGCTCGCCACGATTTATGTAGCACCTGCGTCACAGAAAAGTACCCTAAATGGGCAGTTAGTGAGCAATGTACAAATAATGGAATATATATTACTGTAATGGACTAGCAACCAGAAGACTAAGATTCGGCTCAAGGAGGGAGTGGCAGGAGACGGAGATTGCTTTGGTTTGGTACCATATATTGTGAAACTATTTACAGTGACAGACATGTATGTACAGTGTAAACAAAACAAGGTGAATGGCCATTCAATATATATACAAGCGCTTCAAAGTTCAAAGTTCATGATCCGGCAATATATAATTGCAGTATTGAGAGTCCAGTAGTGAGTTGACTGCACCAGCGAAAAACAAAAGCCCCAACCCGCCCACAGTTCACTGGGATCCAGAGGACGGTAAGTACACTGGAAGTTGGGTGAGTTGTTTGAACAGTTCAGTGGGCGATGAGGTGAGCGTAGTGGGGTGTGAGGTTTAAGTGGGCTACTAAGAGCCCCCTACCGGCCCGGCGGAAGGATGCGGCTCTCCGACACTCCGTAGCTCTGTAGATTGTTTCCGGGTTCTAGCTCGCCATCCTGGACCTGGCCTGGATAACAGGGCCAAAGGTCCAATGTTAACATTAACCCCATAAACAGTAAGCTAATGTCATGTCAGTTTCAATGTCAGTGTGCACACATTCAATTCAATACAATTTATCAATAAAAAGTATTACAATATAAACAAATATTCACAATTATATAAAGTGCAAAACATTAGCTATGCTAGCTTGTTAGCTTATTCATTGTTATTTAAAACTGTTTAGGTTTGACCAAACCAGGCATAAAGTTTACTTACACAGGTGATAACCGCGCCCATGATAATGAATGGCGGTGGCTGGCTATATTAGCAAAACAATGCATTGACTCACCTAGTTCCGCCAATAACACATGCTACACCCAGTATCACAGTTGGCTTCTGGACCAGATAAGGGGCTCCTACAACATAACATGTGCTACAATAAAAATCCAGCGGATTTACACAATTAAATAACAGAAAATAGCTTAACAGACCTGTGCCTCGTCACTCAGCTTGCTTCCCCACCGTGTCTAACACTAAAATCGCAGCACCCTAATGAATGTACGCGATTGGCCGCGCCGTGTCACATGATGCCGTGACGTCACGAAAAGAAGGACCGTGATTGGCCGACCGCCCCACGTGACTAAATGACGTCACCGCAGCGGGAAAAAAAAGTGACCAGCAATGCAAAAAACACAAAGGCAAGGCAGGCAAAATAAAACCAGCATTTTCCACCTGGGTTACAGATGCTTTGATGAATATCAAGATTGCTGAAGGGGCCCACAGTCAGACCATTCACTAAAATCATGGAAGAGTGAACCAATGGTGGTCTTAAATGTAAATGGACAAAAGATTAAGTTTTTGGTGGATTCAGGAGCAACAGTATCCTGCATTCGGCAGAAATTTCCACTGTCATTAAAAAGTATGTCCATAACTGGTTGTGTGGGACGAGCAGAAGTTAAACCATTTACTGAACCATTGGCAGTAACACTGAACAAGCAAACAGTAAGACAAGAATTCTTATATCTACCTGATTGCAGTGTCTCCATATGTGGAAGAGACTTAATGAGTAAACTATCATTGTCAGTGATATTTTGCCCAGAAGGTCATAAAATACTTGACAGATGTGAAACACTTAAAATGCTGACAAATGTGACTAAGTGTAAAACCACTGAGATTTTGTACCTTTCTCCAGACACCGCACAACATTTAAAGTCACAAGTTACAATTTATCTTAATGGCATAGCACTGGTGTATTTATTTGAACTCCTTCAGCCCCAGATCCCATCCAGAGGTCTGCGTTCTGCTGACCAGCACCTCCTGGTTGTCCCTAGGACCAGACTGAAGACCAGAGGGGATAGGGCCTTCTCTGTGGCCGGTCCACGACTGTGGAACACTTTACCTTTGCACATTAGAACTGCACAATCACTGGAGCACTTTAAATCCCTGCTCAAAACGCACCTTTTCTCATTGGCCTTTACTCCAAGTTAGGAAGAGACACCTTGGCACCTTCTTGCTGTTGATGTTGTTGTTGTTTTATTATTATTATTATTATTATTATTATTATTATTATTATTATTATTATTATTATTATTATTATTATTATTTTATTATTGTCACCATTGTTATTATTGTTGTTATTTTAACTCTACCTGATTTTTATGTCACCTTTAATGTTGTTCAGCACTTTGGTAAGCTTTGGCTGTTTTAAATGTGCTATATAAATAAAATTGATTGATTGATTGATTTATTGGGCACAAATACTCACGGATCCAAAAAAATGAAATACTGCATCGGCGTTGTGGCAAAACTACAAGACATGGGCAAGAACATTATATGCATTAAGTGAGCCGTTTGACCCCTTACATATCACTTTGAATTATCCCATGCTTGATGATGATACCTGTTAGAGCCATGACAATGTTTTGGTTATTAAGAATATAATTTGGTGTTGGAATTGGGTATTAGAATAAATATATTTAGTATTTTGATATTTAGTACCTATTTTTAGTTATTTCATGAACATAATGTTTATAGGAAGTTAAGAGTAATTTAACAGTCATTTAGACTTTGGACTTTAATTTAAACACGCATGCGCATGATGACGCAGTTTTGAGAATTGGGAAGAAAGAGCCAGAAGGAGTAAGGGAGCACGGATGTATATAGTTTTTTGACCGTGCTTGCTGTGTAATTATAATATATGTATTTGAAGACCTTGTTTTTTGTTAACCCTTTTTTAATAGATTTTTTGTTGATAAAGAACCCAGCTTGCTCGCGTCCATTCTTTTCAAAAAGTGCTCAGCCGAATGACACAGATATTGGATCTGCTGCCATAACATTAGTCAAAAAACTTGCTCCAATTGGAAAGAACAGACAGTCATTTGTGGAAAAGGACTGAAATTTGGACGAAGTTGATCGATGGTGAGAGTAAGGTGCCATTGTCAAGATTGCGGGTGCTTTGTAAGTACAGTTTTCCTGTCGAAATTGCTGATAGAAGCTAACCATGGAAATGAAGCTGAGAACGGGAGGCAAAGAAGTATTGCTGAAGTAATTCGTCCTTAAAGATGCATAATGGGTCGTTTTGAAGTTAATTTGAAGACATAGAAGGAAAGAACAGTTCGTTTTGAGTTTATTGAATCACAGAAGATTTTTATGAGTGTTTGAAAGTTCGTTATTGCTTAGTTATAGCCGAATACGTTTCCAAGATGGCGGATGAACATTTGTTAAATGCAGCAGAGGGTGCGCTACTTGCATCTCGCCACAAGAGGGAGCCGAAATATACAGAGAAGGCCTTGGAAGAGAAGCTCCATAGGCTTATGAATAACAGAAAGGCGAAAATGGCCCAGATTACGGCCAAAATAAAAGAAATATCTGACATGAAAAATAATGAAGAGCATGTTAGTAGAGTTGAATCAGAAATACTGCCACACTTTGTAACACTGTATGAAGAATTAATCATGCTCAACGAGAGTGTTATGCAGATGTTACCAGCTGATGAAGCAACTTCAAATCAGTTAACCTGGTATGAGCCAAGAGCAACTGCCATTAGGGAATTTGTCCTTAACACAGAAAGATGGATTAAGGAACAAAGGATCAAGGAAATGGAGGATGGTGTTTCACCAGATGACAGTGTCTCAGTGGCATCGCAGCGCAATAGAAGCAACAAGAGTAGAGCTGGTTCGAATAGGTCGTCTTCAGTTGCCTCTTGCACTAGCTCTGTTGTGCGCATGAAAGAGGAAGCAAAAAGAGCAGCACTTTTAGCCCAAGCAGAGTCACTGAAAAGAAGAAAGCCATACAGCTGCAAGAGGCACATTTAAAAGCAGAGATGGAGCAGTTAGAATTGGAAACTGCAATAGCAGCCTCTACAGCTAAGCTGAAAATATTTGTGGATCATGAAAGCCCTCGTGAGGCCATGAATGACTATGTAACAGCCAGATTGCCAAGTGCAGATGTGCGCATCCGCGCACAAAGATCTGATGTTTCTCTGACTGGATCCGTTGCACATGTCCTCAGGAGTCGACCTGTGTCTGAAGCTCATGTCATGGCAGTAGTTGATGAGGAAGAGGAGGAAGATGATGAGCGTGCACCTCCTACACATTCCCGTCACCATGCGTCTATAGCTAGAGCTTCAATTGACATGCCTCAGGAACCCATGACTTCAAGTGACAGAATTTATGAAGTGATGCAGCGTCAAAACATGATAACAGAGCTGTTAGTTAAGCAGCAAGATCTGTCTCTATTACCCAAAAGGGACATTCCTATCTTCGCTGGTGATCCGCTCACATACAGATCTTTTCTCAGAGCGTTTGATAATGCTGTTGACAGTAAGACACAGAATGCTAGAGACAAACTCTTCTTTCTAGAACAATATACAAGTGGAGAGCCACAAGATCTAGTGAGAAGCTGTGAGCATATGAACCCAGAGAAAGGCTATAAAGAAGCTAGGCTATTACTTGATCAGCAATATGGAGATGAGCTGAAGATAGCAATGGCTTACATTGAGAAAGCCTTGAAGTGGCCACACATTAAAACAGATGATGCAAAGGGAATGAATGAATATGCTCTCTTTTTGATTGGATGCAAAAACACCATGAAGGATGTTGATTACATGGAAGAAATGGATAACCCGACGAACATGAGAGCTATATTGTCAAAACTGCCTTACAAGTTGAGGGAGAAGTGGAGACATGTGGCTTATGAGATGCTGGAAAACAAAGGAAAACGACCGAGGTTTGGAGACTTAGTGAGTTTCATAGACAAACAAGCCAAAATAGTGACACATCCTTTATTTGGCGATCTTCAAGGAACCAGTGTCGCAACCGGGCAAAAGGAAAAAGGCACACCTTTTAAGAAACCAAAAGTAAACAGCACAAGGAGTAGCAGTTTTGTTACAAGCGTTGACACACAGAAACAGACAAAGGTACCGCTAAACCAGAGTGCAAAGCCAAGCCAAGCCAAACTCAAGACGGAGACATGTGTGTTCTGTGATAAGAGTCACATAATGGAAAACTGTGAGAAGTTCAAGAAACAAACTCATACAGACAAGATTGAGTTCTTGAAGTCTAAAGGTCTCTGTTTCGGATGCCTTGTGCCAGGTCACTTGAGCAAAGATTGCACCAAGAAGTTGTCTTGTCAGGTATGTTCTAAGAGACATCCAACTGTGCTACATGTTCACAAGGGTGAAATAGAAATCACTAAGAGCCACAAGAACAACACTTTGGAGTCGCAGGTCACAAGTGCTGTAGATCAGAAACCTGTGGGTACACTGGGGCCGGAAACAGCCAGGTTGTATTGGCTGTAGTTCCGGTGCAACTTAAGTCCAAGAAGGGTACGAAGACAATGGAGACATATGCCTTCATCGATCCAGGCAGTTCGGCGACCTTTGTACAGAGGCAGTAATGTCAACGCTGAACCTTAGAGGCAGGAAGACGGAGCTCTTGCTACGAACTATGGGACAGGAGAAGCTTGTCCATAGCCATATCCTGTCAGACCTGGAAATTTGTGGACTTGAGGAGAAAAAGTACATTGACTTACCTTCGGTGTTCACACAACCTGATATTCCTGTAAAAGAGAAGACATACCGTGTCAAAAATACATCCAGCGGTGGTCTTACCTGGAGGAAGTACGCCTTCCAAGTATCGAAGCTGAGATCGGTCTGTTGATTGGCGCTAATGCTTACAAGGCCATAGAGCCATGGCAAGTCATTAATAGTCAAGATGACGGTCCATACGCCGTAAGAACAGCAATTGGATGGATTGTCAATGGTCCCATCAGACGAAATAGACTTCGAGATACAGATGAAGAATTGCAGAGGGTTACTGTAAACAGGATTTCTGTGGCAAACATTGAAGAGCTGTTAATCCAGCAATTCAACTCTGACTTCTCAGAGCGCAGCTGTGAAGACAGAACCGAGATGTCACGGGAAGATCGGCAGTTCATGAGAGAAGTGGAACAGTCTTGCCAGCTCATTGAGGGACATTACTGTATCAGTCTTCCCTTCAAAGATAAGTCTGTGAAGATGCCCAATAACCGCAGTCATGCTGAACAAAGAGCAATCAACCTCAAAAGGAAACTCAATAGGAACCCAGAGTTCTGCAACGACTACAAGCTCTTCATGGATGATATCATAGCTAAGGGCTATGCGGAAAAGATGCCTGACGAGGGTCAAGAGGTTAAGGAAGGAGAGGTTTGGTACATTCCACACCATGGGGTGTACCACCCCCAAAAGGAGAAAATTAGAGTCGTCTTCGACTGCACAGCTACGTATCAAGGCGTCTCCTTGAACAACCAACTACTCCAAGGGCCTGATCTCACGAGTACTTTAATTGGAGTGTTGACAAGGTTTCGAGAGGAGTCAGTTGCAATGATGGCCGATATAGAGGCAATGTTTTACCAGGTCAGGGTCCCGCCCAAAGACTCTGACTTCCTGCGTTTCTTCTGGTGGCCAGATGGAGACCTGAATGAGCCTCTGGAGCAGTACAGAATGACTGTACACATTTTTGGGGCTACTTCTTCCCCAAGCTGTGCTTGTTTTGCGTTGAGAAAGACAGCAGAAGATGGAAAGGACAAGACCTCAGCTGAAGCTGTGAAAGCAGTTAAAAGGAATTTTTACATGGACGACTGCTTAGCCTCGGTGGCCTCTGAAGAGCAGGCCATGGCACTTGCACAGTCTCTGAAAGCCTTATGCCTAAGTGGTGGATTTAATTTGACAAAATGGGTCAGTAACAGCAGACAAGTCCTGTCATGCATCCCAGCGCATGAAAGAGCCGCAGAGGTGAAAGACCTTGATTTAACCAAAGACACCCTGCCAACAGAAAGAGCCTTAGGGGTTCATTGGTGTACAGATACAGACACCTTCACGTTCAGAGTCAAGGTGCCAGAGAGACCAACCACTAGAAGAGGGATACTCTCAATAGTCAATTCAGTTTACGATCCTCTTGGTCTAATTGCTCCATGCATCCTCCCAGCCAAGCTGATTTTGAGAGAGCTCTGCCAACAGAAGTTGAGCTGGGATGAGGAGATTGATGAGAAGCAATCACGAAGATGGGACCAGTGGCTTTCTGAGTTGAAGGAGCTATCTAACTTTCATGTGGACAGATGTATCAAGCCAGCTGATTTTGGACCCACTCTCAAGGCTCAGTTACACAACTTCTCAGACGCAAGCGAGAGCGGTTACGGTACAGCTTCGTACATTCTGCTTACCAGTGAGGATGAACAGAAGGTCTGCTCATTGCTTATGGCGAAATCCAGGGTGGCACCTCTTAAGAAAGTAACAGTCCCGAGAATGGAGCTGACTGCAGCAGTTATAGCAGTGAAGGTGGACATGCTGTTAAGACAGGAAATGGAGATCACACTTGAAGAGTCTATTTTCTGGACAGACAGTCTCACTGTACTTAAGTACATAGAGAATGATGCGTCACGCTTCAAGACCTTTGTGGCCAATCGAGTTACGTTCATTCGAGAAGCTACTTCACCATCACAGTGGAGATATGTGAATAGTTCACTCAATCCCGCAGACGTAGCTTCAAGAGGAATGAGGTTTACCTCACTCATTGATAATGACCATTGGATTCATGGACCACAGTTCCTTTGTCAGAGTGAAAGTGAGTGGCCTACAAGACCTGACATACGCAGCACCATGGAAGATGACAGCGAGCTCAAATCAACCCTGGTCAGTCTCGTCAGCACAACCAAAGGCACAGGCCTGACAACGTTGGTGGAATACTACTCAGACTGGCATAGACTGAAAAAAGCTGTCGCATGGATGCTATGCTTGAAAGACTTGCTTCACTTCTTGGCCAGAAAGAGAAAGGAATGTGTGGCTGATTTTGCTCTGAAAGAGATGGATAAAAGGAAGCAAGACCTAAAAGTGGAAGAGGAAATGAGAAAATTGAGACAGTCTGTGGACAAGAAAGCATTGTCACTACAGGATTTGGAATATGCAGAAGCGGAGTTAATACGCTACAGTCAAAGAGAGATGTTTCCAGAGGAGTTGGCTTCACTCCAACAGAAAGATTCTCAAGTTATGAAGTCTAGTGCACTCTACAGGTTGGATCCTGTTCTGCTAGATGGTGTCATCAAAGTGGGTGGCCGGTTGAACAAGTCCGCCATGCCAGAGGAATCCAGAAACCCGGCTGTGCTTCACAAAGATCAACACATTGCAAAGCTAATTCTACGGCACGTTCACCATCAGAATGGTCACTGTGGAAGAAGTCAGCTAATTGCAAAGGTCAGGCAGCGTTACTGGATCCCAGGACTAAACAGAGCAACTCGCACAGTGATATCCCAATGCATCGCATGCAGGAGACTGCACGCAAGGCCAGCAGAACAGAAAATGGCAGATTTACTTGAGGAACGTGTACTGCCAGACCAACCTCCCTTTACGCATGTAGGCGTAGACTATTTTGGACCGTTTGAGGTCAAAAGAGCACGCAGCATGGTGAAACGCTACGGCGTCCTGTTCACATGCCTCGCTCTTAGAGCAGTCCACATAGAGGTGGCTCACTCTTTAGATACCTCATCCTGTATCAACGCTATCAGACGATTTATCAGTCGAAGGGGTCAAGTGACTACAATGCGCTCTGATAACGGCACAAATTTTATAGGTGCCGAGCGAGAACTCAAAGAGGCTCTAGAAGAGCTTGATCACTCTCAGATCAGAGATGACCTGATTCAGAAAGGCATCACCTGGATTTTTAACACACCAACTGCCTCCCACCAAGGTGGGATATGGGAACGACAGATTCGCACAGTTAGAAAGGTGTTGAATTCTGTATTGAGACAGCAGGTGTTAGATGATGATGGCCTTCACACTCTGCTATGCGAAGTTGAAGCAATCATCAATGACCGTCCCTTGACTGCTGCCTCTGATGATCCAAGTGATGTAGAAGTTTTGACACCAAACCATCTTCTGCTATTGAAAAAACAACCAGCACTTCCGCTGGGTGTGTTCAACAGGGATGATGTTTACTCCCGTAGAAGATGGCGTCAAGTACAATATATGGCCAACTTGTTTTGGTCAAGGTGGACCCAGGAATACCTCCCGTTGCTACAGGAGCGACAAAAGTGGCATACCAAGAAGAGAAACTTCACTCCAGGAGATCTTGTGCTCATTGTGGACAGTTCCGCCCCAAGGAATACCTGGCTGACTGGAAGAGTCCGGCAGACTTACCCAGACGCAAGAGGGGCCGTCCGAAGAGTTCAAGTTCAAACCAAGTCCAGCTTATTAGATAGGCCTACTAACAAGCTTTGTCTTTTACAGGAAGCTGAGTGAGTCCAGGAAGACCAATTGCTGATGGACTTATAATCTAAGTTGATTGATCGAGTAATTGACATTTATAGTACAGTAAACGTGGAATATGGCTCTATTTTGTAGTTGTAATTGTTATGCATCCTGCCTATACAATTAGGGGCCGGAGTGTTAGAGCCATGACAATGTTTTGGTTATTAAGAATATAATTTGGTGTTGGAATTGGGTATTAGAATAAATATATTTAGTATTTTGATATTTAGTACCTATTTTTAGTTATTTCATGAACATAATGTTTATAGGAAGTTAAGAGTAATTTAACAGTCATTTAGACTTTGGACTTTAATTTAAACACGCATGCGCATGATGACGCAGTTTTGAGAATTGGGAAGAAAGAGCCAGAAGGAGTAAGGGAGCACGGATGTATATAGTTTTTTGACCGTGCTTGCTGTGTAATTATAATATATGTATTTGAAGACCTTGTTTTTTGTTAACCCTTTTTTAATAGATTTTTTGTTGATAAAGAACCCAGCTTGCTCGCGTCCATTCTTTTCAAAAAGTGCTCAGCCGAATGACACAGATATTGGATCTGCTGCCATAACAATACCTATGATGAAATATGGCAAAATGTCAATGGACAAACTTTCCGAGTGGGCTATTCGCATCTTTATTTGGGCCCACGAGGATTGGCACTGGCTGTCTCCCTTCCAGAAGACTTGAAGCCATATTTCATGGGAAGCGAAGAGAGTGCACCTCATGTGTCTCTGGCCATATCAAAACATAATTTGCCAAGACAGCTTGGTCCAATGGTCAAGCTAGCTTCAAGTCTGCAATATGATGCCACTGAGATCGATGGAGTTTTCTATAATCCGCAACACAAGATATTTAAAATTGTGTTACCCCAAGGCTCTGAAGATAACACAAGAACATCCAAACAATTCAGACAGCGGACTTTTGAGAATCATCCAGACACTGAGATGTACCTGGCACAAGTACCATCAAACATATGGATGTTGCATCCAAATGATGTGGGACAAACAAAGCATATTGTTAAGGTACAACTCACCACGAACAAACCAGTTTACACTCCCCAATATCCACTCAGAGAAGATCAAGAAGCAGGGATATGTTCCTGGCTATAATGAACTCACTACACCTCTCCGAGAACTCATTAAGCCTCATGGAATGCATAACCTGAATAATCAGCTGAATTGCTCTGGATGACAGAATCCAATGAGGCAACAATTGAAAAAAACTCACATATTGTGCAGAATCATCCACTGGTGATACACTGAACATGGGGTATTGGCCTATCTCAACTCTCGCTTGTTCATCACTACTGCACGAAGATCAACTAACATTTCAAAGACCCTGAAACAGTCTCATATTACTTATGAGGGTGGACATATCAATATGGCAACAAACATGGAGACTGAAGGAATTCCACATGTGTGTGAAGAAAAGTTTAAAACTGAACTATATGTGAGAGCAGATTTGCAGACGACACCACTCTCAGACCCAGATATGACTATCTTCTGTGATGGCTGCTCATACAGAGCAAAAGAGGGTCATATTGTGTCATCGTATGCAGTAGTGGAACAACTACCCTCGAACCAGTATTGTTTGATGGAAGCTCAACGAATCAGTAAAGGTTCTGCCCAAGTTGCTGAAATAACAGCAATGTTACGAGCATTACTACTTTCGGAAGGCAAGGCAGTAAACATCTATACGGATTCAATTTACGCATACAAGACTTACATTATCATTGGCTGGTTGGATCAGAAATGGTTTCAAACTTGTGACTGGCCTTCCAATCAAGCATGAACTATTGATCAAGCAGCTAATCAACGCCATTCAAATGCCATCAAGACTTGCTATCATGAAGTGCAAAGCTCACACCAAAGGAACAGATTTTATTTCCCTTGGAAATCAAGCAGCAGATCAAGCCGCAAAGAAAGTTGCAAACCATAATATAAGAAATATGCTTATTCATACCGAAGAAAAGATTGAGATGCTACCTGATGCAAATGTGATTGATACAACTTACATAAAGGAGATTCAAGAAGCAGCACAATGCTTGGAAACAGCGAGGTGCTACTAAAGATACTACAGGAATCTGGAGAAATCATGACGGAAAAATTGTGGCTCCAATTTCACTGCTTCAGATGCTCTATGATGAATACCACACTACAACTCATCGCAGTTATGAAGCCATCTTAAAATACATTGATTTGTGGTGGCATCCACATATTAATATATAATCCTGTTCACCTTTAGTGGAAGTGTACGGCAGATGCGGTCCGCCGCAAGGGTAAGTTTACAAGTGAACAGGCTGATACGCTAGCGTGAGCGCCGTGATAAGAGTCAGCAGACACAATATGCGATCGCTAAATTTGTTGCTGGATGTTTCATTGACAACTGTTTGGGACGCAAATATATCACCTTTCGGACAAATGTTTTATTTTGAGAAGAAAAACAAGCTTTATTTAATGTTCCAGAGCAGCTACCGGACCTCCCTACGTGGGCTCCAGAAAGCAAGCCGAACCGGGATCAGCTGAGACTGTCAGAGGTAAGCCGGTGTCAACACACGTAACATTTAGAAGGAAACCCATACAGATTAACATCAAAAACTGCACTATCCCTTTAAACTCTTTACTAGAAAGTCATTTGATCAAACTGATGAATGCTATCACCTCCACAACAAACTACCCGCAGTAACCTCAAAAGACATACCTACATCTTGGGTTATAGGTACAGCTAATTATATTTGTTTCCTTCAGGATACTGTCATACATGCAGATACAAAAAGTAGTGACAGGAATGAAATAGAAAGTTTCATTAATAATAATTATGAAGAGTTTGCACTTTTGACAACCCACACCACTGCCCGAGCTGACATTTGGTAGTTGTGTGCTGATTTATGTATGTATGCTATCCTTTCAGAAACATGGTCAGGTGTTTGCATGCCAATTATGTTAATTACTCCATTCACCATAGGCCCAGCAAATTCATTATCTGAAACAGACTCAAGTATCATACAGGGGTAACTCAAGGGATAACCACATACATAAGAGGTCGTTGTCTTATCCATCTCAACCTAAACTAGCAAGATCGTTCAATGAGGACGTTTACCTCAGTGCAGTTGGTACGCCTGTCGGAGTTCCAAATGAATTTAAAACCCCAGTGTGTAGGATTCGTGGAGCATAGGTGGATGGTAGCTATTGCACTTTCTGTTTTAGCTACGGCAGACCTCGAGGGTCACCCGGGCGCGCCGTAACGCAGACAGCTCTCGTACCCGCGCACGAGCTGCGCACCGCTACTGTATAAATAAAACGCGGTCCCGTTTTTTTGTTTTTTGTTTTCTTTTCTCATGAAAACACACATTCCCGATCGTGTACCATGACACTCTACACATCAAATGAAACCTTACAGTCTCCTCTTTTTGACTATGCAATTCATTTCCCTGCACAACAATCAGTCCCCGAGCACATGGGGCTTTTATACGGAAAAGCACAAAACGAGGTTAGCTTACCTTAGAATGCTTTGCACAGGTCAAACTCTGTATTTCACCATAAACTTGCTCTCAACTTGTCCGTAAGGATCCAGCGAATAAAATCCAGTAAAACAATTTAGTCCAAAACACGTGTTAGATCCATTACGACGTCTGATCCGGCAGCATGCTTGTGTTGTTTACCCAAAACCTCGAGCCTTGCCGAAGGCGAAGGCGGAGCCCAAATGTCCTTCTGCGGCTCTCGTATTCAAAATGGCTGCCTCTGCATGGGGAAGATCCCCCTTTTATGTGACTATATCTAAGTCCAAAAGAATACTTTGATTTCATGATGGAAGTGAAAAGGCTTGGAAAACAATGTATTTTTGAATGGGTATCTTCAATTTCAGTAATTAACCCCTTACAGTGGAGGGCCTTTTTTGAGCAATTGTCCCTAAAAAGACCTCTCCAAATTAAAATCATACCTGTTATTGAAGTATATAGATTATATACAAATGTTTGGTCTCTGTGTAAAGGTTACATTCTCTAGTTTTACCCTCAGCATTTACATTTACTCCAAATGTGACTGGAAAAAAGTTACACACCTTGGAACACCAAATATAAAGTGTTTTTTTTTTTATCCTCGCCTAATTTTTTTGTAAATATAAAAGGTGTCTATAGCTGCTGTTCATAGCTGAGGCCTAAAATACACTATCTTTCAATACAATAAGTTGGTGACCACTCAAATTTCAAATTGGGAATCAATAGCTGTAAAAATAAACTTTTTACTCCACTTTTTGTTATACTCTGTCCAGGCGTTTTATACAGGGATCATGCTTTTATCCAAACCTATCCAAACCTATCCAAATTGGAAACATTTAGAAAACGTTTAATAACTTTTGACTCATTCAACCTACAGACATCATTGAGGGCTCTACTGAAAGCTTACAACTAGAGGAATCCATTTCTGCACACAAGTCCCTGAGAATTACTTTCTATAAAAAAGTTTTTTTTTTTTTCAATCAAAAATAGACCAAACAAGTGTTGAAAATGAAAATATGTATTGAAAAATTCTATAACACTGCACACTGTATACATTTTCAAAAAAACATGGACACTAAACATTACACACATATTTACAGGTATTTACACATTAAGAGTCTGGTGTCCCGCTCTTGACGCATGTGATCCCAGCTCCCACAGATGAGCGCTGCCGTTGTGTCCTTGGGCAAGACACTTAACCCCACCTTGCCCCCAGTGTCTGCGGACATTGGTAGCCCCCATGGCAGAAGATACATCAAGGCCTGTTGTGACGTGAGCCGTCCTCCTGTGGACCCACCACCCGCGGAAGGATTCATGGGGGCTGGTGCATTGTGTTCTGGGCAGCAGAACACTGCTTGGACTGCTGCCCCCGCGACCCAGAAAATGGAAAAAGCGGAAGAAGATGAATGAATGAATGAGTCTGGTGTGTTCCACTGACTGTAGCAGTCCATTGTTTGAATAAAGCAGAGTGCAGTATCACAGGTAGAACATTTTACAGCTGTCTTTGACTGACATCTTCTACACTTCAGCCTGCCATTTGTGCGGTCACCACTGCTGCCCATCCGTTCTTTGTTGCTCCAGTCGTGGTAGGGCTCCTTATCTGCAGTTGGGCTTTATTGGTACACAGTGATGACACTAGTAAGAAAAACACAAAAATATAATAGGAAATAAGCTCAAAATATGCTTTCTAAAATTTTTGTTTCAAAGATCAAAGATCAAAGTCCGCTTTATTGTCAATTCTTCCATATGTGTTCAACATACAGTGAATCGATATTTTGTTTCTCTCTGGCCAAGTAGTGCAAAAACACAGTGTACAAAATACAATAAAGACAAAACAAAAACTATCTAAGACAAAAATCTAAATCTAAAAACTAAAATCTATTCTTATTTATTTTCTTATTTATTTTATCTAAACACCCAATAAATAATAGTAGGTCTATTTTACAAAAAGTTATCTAAATGCAGAAAAAAAATCTAATGTTTATTGTTTTATTTTTATTCAAATACTACATCAAATACATAATAAAATGATACTTACACATCCAGAAGGACATCCTTCATAAACAACGCCTCCTCCACACAGCCCATATGTTTCCTGATTCTCCACCTCCGACTACTCCAGAGCTGAAATCGACTTGTGCAGTCTCCAAACTTAAATATTTTCTCTTTCCAGTCCTTTTAGCCATATTTTCAATCAAGGAAACTCAAATCAACAGCAAAGGCGCAAGACGCATGACGCTGCGCAAACTGTGCGTAAATTACGCACAGTTTACACACGGAGCAAAGTTTAGCTTTACGCAGCTGCTCCACGTGGAACTTGTTGTGAAAGGCCTAACAAACTATATGGGCCGTTTCCCAATTCACCGACGGCACACGTGTGAGCGTCCTTGGAACGGGATATGCGTCATATCCGGCGTGACAAGCGCGGATTCGTTTTTTCCCCCCTGCACCGTCGAGACGAGCCCTGAACGGCGCCGTCGTTTCCATGGAAATCGGGGCGTGGACCAAGTGTGCAAACATGTACGCTTCGCACACTTAAAAGCCCCAGCATGCACAGCGCGGGAGGATATATGACTACAAAGACCGACTCGCCAGCGACATCCACAAGTGACAGTTGCGACGTCACTATAAAATATACATACTGGTTCACCTCACCTACAACTATGCTACATGAAACTCTTCATAAACTACGCTAAACATGTGTGACGGTAGCCGTAACGGCATAGTTCACGGCACCTGTATTACCGTTCACATGCTTTTCCCCTTACACTTATATTTCCTTTGCTGTTGTAATGCTGGATATTCTACAGTATCGCCATGTTCAGCGTTTACTCTAAGCTGCGCACTGCTCGCACATTCTCAGCGCACAAGAAAACTTGTGCAGCGCACTGTAAATCAGGGATGAAAGAGCTTTTTATTCAGCCGCGGGATCATTTTTTTAATATCTGCAAAGTGCGAGCCGCGCGGGGGGTTCATTTCGGATGTGGAGTTAGTGTGTGTTTGCTCAGACACATTAAAAATTAGGGGGAACATTGGCCATGTCCCAATTCCAAGTATTACTAGTCGCAATAGTATAATATTTTTGTCTTTAGGGAACAAGGAGCAGACCACCCGGCTCATTGAGCTGAAGCGGGACCTGTTCCAGTTTGCAGACGGCCATGTGAGAAACGTAGTGCACTAAGGACAGAGCGAGTGTGCGCCGTCTCGACGACAGCCCGAGTGCACACTCACAAGCGTGCCGTCGGTGAATTGGGAAACGGCCTATGTCTCCCTGTTCAGCTCCTCATTGGCTGTTCGCCTGAACTGTCAATCATCCTGTGTAACCTAACTTGTTGACTCAGCAAGGGCGGAACTCTTAGTTGATATTTAGCGGTGCGCCACACTTGATTGGACTATTACAGCTCTACAGCAGCCAAAACCGCTCCTTTATGGCGAATTTAAGTGTCAATCTAAAGCTTACCCTTATGTTTAGCTGCTCCAAGTGCAGTTTTAGTGAGGAAAGATATATTTTGCTTGATTTAGGCTAAAGAAGTGGAAAAAAAACACTGGCGCTTATGTAAGTTGGGAAGGCTTTCGCGATCGTATTGGATCCAACACGTGTTTTGGACTAAATTGTTTTACTGGATTTTATTCGCTGGATCCTTATGGACAAATTGAGGCCAAGCTTATCGTGAAATACAGATGTCTGACCTGTCCAGAGCCTTCAAAGGTAAGCGAAGTAACAAACCTCGTTTTGTGCTTTTCCGTATAAAAGCCCCATGTGCTCGGGGAGTGATTGTTGTGCTGGGAAATTAATTGCATAGTCAAAAAGATGAGACTGTAAGGTTTCATTTGATGTGTAGATTGTCATGATACACGTTCGGGAATGTGTGCTCTTATATGGAAAGGAAAAAAAAACGTGAAAGGGGCCACAGCGTAAGAGGTTAACGGGTAAAAATCTTACACACTGTCCCTTTAAGGCACAGAATGAAATTGCAGCTGGATTTACTTCAGTTTTGTTCGCAGTAACTGTTACTAAAAATGTCATTTGGATAAATTACCTCTATTACAAACACCAGAGATTTATAAATTATACAATTGAAGCAAAAGGTATTGTTGAGCAACTTGGTCCAACATCACTCATGGCTTGGCAGAATCGAATCGCCCTTGATATGTTGCTAGCCAAGGAATCGTCATTGTACAGCATGTTTGGAGCAGAATGTTGTACGTATATACCAAATAATACTTCACCTGATGGAAGTATTGCTAAGGCTATAAACAAACTTAAGTCATTATCTGCTGAAATAGCTAAAAACTGGTGTCTCTGAGGACACTTGGTCAAGTTGGCTTCACAAACTGTTTGGACCATGGGCTGCTACAATAGTATCTATTGCTACCACAATATTGACTGTGATCACTATTTTAATTATAATTGGATGTTGTATCATTCTTTGTCTTCGATCATTGGTTGAATGACTGATAGCTACCGCTTTAAAACAGAGACCTCCTACTTCCCAAATTTTGCTACTCTCTGTAGAATCTCCAGAATCTGCTGACTACGTTTAGCTATGATTGCCCAGATCAAACTTTTACTAAAAATAAAGCCTAATTCTGGTCTCAAAGGGTGCTCCTTGTTTCTTATTCTGAAATGTTCGAGAGTCATGTATTAATTTGTGTGGTAATGTGAAATATTAACTCATTGAGTGCCGGCCTGTTTTCAGAATTCTAACCCCCGGAGTGCCGGAGATTTTAGTGTATTTTCACTGATTTTCCAAGACCCACAGAATACGGAGTTCTTTGACTATATAAACATGGCACACATCAAAATAAAGTGTTGACTCTCTTCTTTCACCTAGAAAGAAAATATGTTTCTAACCTTTTCGGTTCTCAAGTAATTGATAGTAGAACATAGGGAAGTTTCAGCAAAAACATAGTTTTTTGACCACAAAGTGGAGAAAACGAGCGTTTTGTACAAAGAGTCATTTCGAGCAGATCGGTGATTTTGACGTCAATATTTATTGATTTAGTGACACCTCAAACATCTAAAACAACAGAGAAAGAGATTTTTGATGACAAAGTACATTTTTTATTTACAAATATAAGAATATAAGACTGTGAATTGAAAATTCCTTCAAATCAATAGTGGCAAGAAATATTTACAGGATATAATAATATCTTTTCATATAAAATGTCACTTCACAACAATATTGAGGCATGCTCAGAGTACAGACCCATAATAAAAACTAATATACACACACACACACACACACACATATATGTACATACACACAAGCCCATGCATAAACCTTTACACACACACAGCTATACACACACACACATACGCACGCACACACGCGCGCATACACACGCATGTACACACACATATAACTTCATTCATTACAATTACCACACAGCAGCATCATGTAAACTTAATTCTTCTCATCTCATGCCTCTCTGGAGGATCTAGTGCTCCAAGTCAGTAATCCTCTTCCTTTGCGCTGTCGTAGTTCTGATCAGAGTCCCTGCTCCGCGCAGCGCGCGCACGACACGTCCCCTGCCTCGGGCAGAGCAGATCTCGGCCCCGACCTCTCGGCCTGATCCGGTGTGTCTCTGTGATCCTCTGATCCGGGATCCTGGGTCCCAAGCGCGATCAGACCGCTCCATAGGCGCTGATCAACAGTCCTCTGCTTTTCCGTGTTCCCTCGCCTCGCCATCTTGCTCCTCTCGCCAATACACAGTACACACACTACACTCTTCCTCTCTTCCGCGTCTCCGATCGGCAGATAATGATACAAGATGATACAAGATCGCTACCTACAGGTTGGGAGGTGTGAATTACACCTTCAAAGTTGCTCCAGGTCGTATCCTAGCAACCCCCGCTGAAAAACGTCCTTGATGAATATATTCGTCACGGCATTCAACGTTTGGATTCAACATGACGAGAAAACTCATCACCGGCACTCAATGAGTTAAAAAAAAATAATAATAATAAAAGCTAAGGCTAAAAATTGATATTTACTCTTTTGTTTTTGATTCTGTTAGGTGATCACATGTGTAATGTGATCAAAAGGGGGAATTGTGAGATATCTAGGCTACATGACTATATGACCTTGTTTACTCCTTTTGTTTGACCTTGTTTGCCTGTGTGTTGTCTAACCATGCAAAACTGTGTATGTAACTTTGCACCAGTTGTCTCCTATTGTTCAAAGTTCAAAGTTCAAAGTCAGCTTTATTGTCAATTCTGCCATATGTGTTCAACATACAGTGAATCGAAATTTCGTTTCTCTCTGGCCAGGTAGTGCAAAAAGACAGTGTACAAAATACAATATCAAGACAAAACACAACAAAAACTATCTAAGACAGAGATCTAAGTTAAAACTAAAGTCTACGGTCTAAAATCTTAAAACAGTGCAACATAATAAATAACAAATAACCTATACTATATACAGATTTCCAAAGTGTGCAGCGTGCATCAAAATGTGCAATGGAAGATACAGCAGTGAATTGGTCATGTGCAGTAGAATGTGCATTGGAGTTAAGATAAATAAAAAATAAATGTGCAACAGTAGTAATTCTAGTGCAACAGGAGTAAACAACAGTACTAAAAATTCCAGTAGTAAATGTGCAATAACAGTAGTAAACAGCAGTGCAACGGGGGTAAAAATCAATAACAGGAGTAAACAACAGTACTAAAAATTCCAGTAGTAAATGTAAGTGTGCAATAACAGTAGTAAACAACAGTGCAACAGGAGTAAAATCCAGTAGTAAATGTAAATGTGCAACAGTGCAACAGTCGTCCTTAGCAGCAGTTTTTTAAAGTGTCTAGAGTGATATGTCTTTTATGGAATACAGGTTATGCCAATATGGGGGGGGCAGTTTTTTAAAGTTTTTTAAAGTGTCTAGAGTGATATGTCTTTTATGGAATACAGGTTATGCCAATATGGGGGGTGGGGGGTGGGAGATGGGTAAGGTGGGAGTTCGGGTGTGAGTTCAGCCTCCTGACAGCCTGGTGGATGAAGCTGTTTGAAAGCCTGGTGGAGTGGGCCCGGAGACTCCGGTACCTTCTCCCCGAGGGCAGGAGGCTGAACAGGCTATGTGCGGGGTGGCTCGGGTCACCCACAATGCTGGACGCTCTGCGGGTGAGCCGGGTGTTAAAAATGTCTAGGAGGGAGGGGAGAGAGACACCAGCGATCCTCCCAGCTGCATTCACTATGCGCTGCAGGGCTTTCCTGTTCTGTTCAGTGCAGCTCCCGTACCACACAGTGATGCAGCTGGTCAGGACGCTCTCAATGGTGCCTCGGTAGAAGGTGGTCATAATGGGTGGAGGGGCTCCAGCTCTCCTCAGTTTGCGGAGGAAATAGAGGCGCTTCTGAGCCCTCTTTGCCAGTGATACAGTATTCACTGTCCAGGAGAGGTCCTCACTGATGTGCACCCCCAGGAATTTGGTGCTGCTCACCCTCTCTACAGCAGCACCATTGATGGACAGTGGGGGGTGCTGGGTGGGGCCTCTCCGGAAGTCAATAACAATCTCCTTGGTCTTTTCAACATTAAGAAGGAGATTGTTATTGCTGCACCACTGGGTCAGAAGGCTCACCTCACTCCTGTAGTTTGTCTCATCGTTATTAGAGATGAGACCCACCACAGTCGTATCGTCCGCAAACTTCACTATGTGATTGGTGCTGAACGCTGGTGAGCAGTCGTGGGTCAGCAGAGTGAAGAGCATCGGACTGAGCACACAGCCCTGGGGGGCTCCTGTGCTCAGTCTAATGCAGCTTGAGGTGTTTCTGCCGACCCGCACTGCCTGTGGCCTCTCACTGAGGAAGTCCAGCAGCCAATTACACAGTGAGGTCTGAAGCCCCAGGTGGTCTAGTTTGATAATGAGCTGCTGAGGGATTATAGTGTTGAATGCTGAACTGAAATCTATGAACAGCATTCTCACATATGAGTCTTTATTGTCTAGGTGGGTGAGAGCCGGGTGAAGTGCAGAACAGATTGCATCCTCGGTAGAGCGGTTGGCCCGGTATGCAAACTGGTATGGGTCTAGGGTGGGGGGAGGATGGATTTGATGTGTGCCATGACTAGCCGTTCAAAGCACTTCATGATGATGGGGGTCAGTGCAACAGGGCGATAGTCATTAAAAGTGGCCGGAGTGGGCTTCTTTGGCACGGGAACGATGGTAGTGGTTTTGAAGCAGGAGGGAACGACAGCCTGGCTCAGAGAAGCATTAAAGATGTCTGTGAGGACATCCTTGAGCTCCTCTGCACAGTCTTTCAACACACGACCAGGAATGTTGTCCGGGCCTGCAGCCTTGCGGGTGTTGATCCTGGAGAGTGTCCTCTTCACGCTGGCTGCAGACACACACAGGGGCTGGTCGTGGGGAGGTGGTGGAGTTTTTTGGGGCCAGGTGTCATTTCCTGCCTCAAACCGTGCAAAGAAGCTGTTGAGGTCATTGAGCAGGGTGATATTATTGTCACAGGTCTGTGGCAAGGGTTTGTAATCCGTGATGTTCTGGATGCCCTGCCACAGACTCCGTGTGTCCCTGCTGTCTCTAAAGTGACCGGTTATTTTCTGTGTGTATTGCGGGATATTCCAGGCAAAGTAATAACATCTCCATGGAAACCTTTAACCTTTAATGAACACAAACATGAGACAAACTGAATCATATCTGAAGGAGTTGCAAGAAGCACAAATGTTCAAATAATTTCATATTGTCACATAAAACTTTTGTCACTTTAGACTTACACGTTTTACTCCAGCAAGAGTACTTCTACTTCAATCAAAATATTTCTCAAGAAAAAGTATGCTGCAAGAAAAGTACTCTGAAAAGCGTAATGTCTTCAAAAAGTTACTCAACGTAACTGAGTACTACCTCTGGCTTTTGGGTTAGTCTATATAAAAAGCAGTGCCTCATCAGTATTTTGCCACAGGTTCACAGAAGAGGCAATTCAAACCAGGCTAAAACAATAGCTGCTTGATGCATATGCACAGAGTGTGGGACATATGGTGTTTACATCTATTTTCAGCTTAAAATGGTAAAACAATAATCTACATATGTTGTAGTGTGTGTGTGCGCTAAAAAAAAAAAGCACAGACATTTTTCTTGGTGTCTAACGGCTGCGCTTGCAAGGTACTGTGGAAGCATGGAGACGGTGGTGTGATTGTATTGATGAGATTGACGATATGAAAATGACTATCGCAACTCACTGCAAATGTAACTGGGCTTGAAAATAAATGTGAGGACTTGGAATCCAGATCACTGCGTAATCATATTCGGATTGTGGCAGTTCTAGAGGGGCCTGACACCCGCTCTACCGCTGCTTTTGCAGCTTTGCTCAAGGACGCTCTCTTGCTGCCCCGCTTAGACCAGTCTCATCAAACCAAGGGAGTCAAGAAGGAGTTCATCTCAGCAGAGGAAGCCAGAGGATATGTAAAAACTTTGACTACAGGGTAAGCTGTTGTATCGCCATGCCTTTAGCTGCACGCTGCTGTCTGGACTACTCAGTAGTATAAAACACTGCTCTTTGATTCTAATTTGGTTGTATGTATTTAAAACAGATGTTTTAATTTTTCATATGCATAGATAAAAATTGTGTAATTTATTATTAACTGACACAGTGTAGCAAATGTGAAATGGGAAAGATAGTTAAACTTTTTTTCTTTGTGTGTCCTCCAAAGCCAGAAACTTGTTGAGTTTGAATTCAAAGTCTATGGGATGTGCACTCAGAGGCTTGTAATCTCCCTGCATGGTTGTAATCAGATAGGGAATAAGTGCACAATTCTCTTCAAACAAAGCCAACTTCTTCTTGTACTTCTGCCGAACGTAGTCTGTGCTCTGAGGGTTGAATGCTACAACACACAAAATGAAGCATGTTTCAGGGTTCAAGGTTGTTTTGCTCAGCTCAACAGCCTTATTTTGCTTACCTTTCAGATAGTAGGCCACATACAGAAGGGCAGACTTTTGTACACTCAGAAATGGATACTTAGGTTTAAGACACCCTACAGCAGTCACAGCCTTGATGACTGATACAGCAACCCCCTGCAGGTGTTACATTTTGTTTTTTTCTCTCTCTATTAAAATGATCTATTCACAATAAGGACATTTATACATTAGGGACAAATTACCTGTTCCAAATAGCCTAAATCTGGGAAGGAGCTGACAGGCACAGGCTCACAGAGAGGAGGAATTTTCTCAGGCAGCCTCTGGTCCCAGTACATTTCAGGAGTCCTTCAGTCAAAACAGGACAATATCAACTACAGTAACAAACATATAAACAATAAAGATTACAGAAATGGTCACCTTAAAAACTTTTCCTGTTTCTTCTGAGTCTCAAAGACATAGATCTGTTTGCGATATTCAACGGCATATTCAACATTTCCATGAACTAAAGCTTCATACCTGAAAATATAGTGTGAAGAGCATTTCTTATGTGAAATGTAAATGAAGAATGTAGTACCTTTGTTTTCCATCACGATAGGTGACAGGACAGAAGCCCCTCAACTCTACTTGTTGTGGGAACTTGTTTTTCACTTGTATCCTATTAAGTTTTTTTGGCAGAAGGTGTGGAGGTGGGAGTGTGTGACGACTGTCCAGAGCTGCAAATTGCTCTGGAGTTTCTAGGAACAACTTAGGAAACAAACAAAAGAATCAACACATTGTTATTATTTATATTATCTTATTGTGACTAATGGACACTAACTCTCAAATGCTTTTCTCCACACATGGTGTAGTAATGCTGTCTATATTCAGCAGTGTCATGAGTCAAGTCTGGAGTTTCAGAGCAGTCCACTAGGTGGTTCTCTAGGACCAGACAGACTGGACAGTAATATCCAAACCTCCCAATCTGATGCTGCAGCTCCTCTGGGGTGATGCACATCCTATTTATGCTGGCGGCTTGCCCTGGGAAATAAAACATTTGGGTATCACTGAAAGTAAAAAAAACAACCTCAGATTTGAATCTTACCACTGTGTATCCTTTGCAGGTAGTTGTGAATATTTTTCACACTTTTGCTAACTTCCTTTAAAATGTTTTTCCAAATCCACCATTTGTTCTTCATACCATCCAGTTGTATCCAGTTTTTATGCTGTTGATGGAAATATTTTCTAACAAACTCAGCTTCTTGTTTGAAACAGGAGTTTCGGATGAGGAGGATCTCGGTACTGTTGTGCATCAAATATGGTTTAGGCTTCATCTTGTCTATTAGGCCTCTTTTCGAAACTTCCAGTGTGTCCAACTTAAGCTCTGCAACAACCATAGGAATGATGCTCCGAGATGCCATTAGCTGTGCTTGCTTAATGGTCATTGGGAATCCATCCAAGACATACCTACAAACAAGTATGATGTATATGATGGTTTCACCAAGTGCATTTGTGAGGATCAGAGTGTATGCTTACCCCTGAACATTGTAGACTGAGCACATTAGCACAGTTTCTAAAGCCTGAATGGCCAGTTCATCAGGTACAATCTGGCCCTGGTTGAGATGATTTTTTATTTGAACACCAAGTTCTGTGTGTTCATGTGTCTCCAGCATCATGCGAAGTGCACAGCCAATTGAAAGTCTAGTCAAACCATACTTTTTGGCAAACATCTCTGCAACTGATAAAACAAACCACCAAAAAAATAACCATATGTAAGAATGTGATGAGTGAACTTTTCAGACCATACCTGTAGTTTTACCAGATTTTGGAGGTCCAATGACAGCTAATCTAATGGGAAGTGATGGGATGGGCTTGGGCTGGCGTATGTATTTCAAGGGGTTCAGGATAAATGTGTTGCGGGTCTCTTTAGATTCAAAGAAGTAGATAAAATGGTTGAAGATCAATGGATATGAATGATCAAAAGGCCAAAGTTGTGGATGTATAATGTCTCTTTCATTATACAGCTGCAGAAAGAATAATGCCATTGTAAATGCATAGTTTATTATTTTTAAAGGGATATGCCACCCCCAGGTCAAATTTGGGCATCTCCCCACAGTCCAGAGACTAAAATAAGTGGTGGAAAGCGTTTTCCTGCTCACCCAGCCATTGTCTGAGTCTGTCGCCACTGACCGCCGCGGTATCTGGTGCTCCTCCGCCTTAGACTGGAGTCTAACGTCGCCAGAGAAAGATTTCGGCCAAAAGGAATTAATTTGCTCGATGCGTTTCTCAATTACTTTGTGTGTAGTGCGCATTCATATCGAGTGCAAATAAATGTGCAAATCAACACGGAGAGCTTGCCTTGGTCATTTTGGGTGGGAACTATTTTCCAGTGCGTAAGAATACAGCCGTATCACGCACCACGTTGTGCAACAGGGGAACTCCCTTCCCGGTGCGTAACTGGGATTCCCCTGGCAGCGTGCTGCGTGATACGGCTGTATTCTTACGCACTGGAAAATAGTTCCCACCCAAAATGACCAAGTCAAGCTCTCCGTGTTGATTTGCACATTTATTTGCACTCGATATGAATGCGCACTACACACAAAGTAATTGGGAAACGCATCGAGCAAATTAATTCCTTTTGGCCGAAATCTTTCTCTGGCGACGTTAGACTCCAGTCTAAGGCGGAGGAGCACCAGATACCGCGGCGGTCAGTGGCGACAGACTCGGACAATGGCTGGGTGAGCAGGAAAACGCTTTCCACCACTTATTTTAGTCTCTGGACTGTGGGGAGATGCCCAAATTTGACCTGGGGGTGGCATATCCCTTTAATGTATCTTGTATATTTGAATATGAAACACTCACCTGAACTGGATCCCAAAAGCCAAACACACTGTAATATTTGTAGGAGGAGGACAGCAATTTTTGGGCTTGGGGACATGTAACTGGTTGACATTTTTGAAAGAGTGACTCTCTATTGGTTAAAAGTGGCTGTACATGGTTGAGTAACCGATGCCGCACTTTTTTGGGCTTGCCTCCTGCATTAATAGAAATTGTTGGTATATTTTGCTCACTCAGCAGTTCCTGTGTTGATCAAAAATATCTATCAGAATAAAATATTACATTTATCAGATAAGTATAGGTTAATATTGACTATGTAGTACCATCATAACACTAATGCTGTTTTCATCTCTTGCAAATCGTCTGGCTATGTCCATCTGCAGGCGTTCAGTGGCCACTTCCTCTGTTTCTTCATTGTCCAAGTCATCACTGTGCTCCTCTGGGGGGAACTCCTCCTCTAGCACAGCCTCAATATCATCCTCTGGGTTCTTTTCATCTTTGTTCTCGTCTTCATCATCATCCTCATTATTACCTTTCACCTGTAGACCAGTGTCAATGAGGACAAGTTTTCATAGAATAAGTTTTATCAATTTATACTTTGCAGCTGATGTCATAAACATTCCCTGGGGGTGTGACGGTAACTGCAGACACTGGTCTGTCTGTAGCTCTGTTAGACTTTAATCTGAGCTTTATTTTACACAGTCTGACCATAAAGAAATGACTTCGCTGGAACTACAACAGGTGAGCTGATTTGTGCTGTTAAACAAGTCTCTTACACATACAATTACAGTAACAAGCTAGCCTTAGCCAAATTTTTTTAGCATGATGATCTAAATTAAAAAAAAAACATCTAAACATGACCATGGGCACTTGAGTTTTGAGACTGTTTTAAAACTTTTTTTGTAATGTTTGCTAATATGTGCATTGTGTCTCCATGGTAACAGCTGAACATTTTACCGTAGAGATACAATTCGATAGAACACCCCCAACATGATGTTACTGCAAAGTATCAATATGAATCATACCTTTGTATTAGCGAACATTTCTGCCAGTAGTTCAGTCCTTCTTGTGGCAATGTTTTCTTCCTGTGCACAAAATGTGAGATAATTAGTTTATTTAATTACATCTTTTACCAAATAATTTTGAAAAACGTACTCGATTTTTCTGCCGAAGTTCCCGCAGTAGTTTCAGTTGAGCTTGCCGATGGCTGCATTGCTCCCGCCAGTTCTCGAGATATTTTGGCAACAGACGTACTTGTATCTCACTGACATCCACCCCCAATGTGACCACAGCATCAGGGAAGAGCTGCTGGTATGTAAGGTAGTGCTGCTCATCAGAATTAGAAGGAAAACCCTCCAAAATAAACCCTGTAGACCTTGATCACATATGACAACAGATGGAAAAATAATATATTTGATTTCAGATGTGTAAATTATATGAAGCTATAGTGTAATAAGAAAAAAATATATGAAACTACAGTATAACAATTAATACTTACATGTATGGCTCCTGTTTCCAATAAGGGATGAGGACCATATCTAGTATATGTGGACTAAGTGGTTCTCCCTCAGACAGGTAAGCAACAATTTGCTTTTCATCATCTGTCAATTCTACTTCCTCCTGTTAAAACCAATCAAAAGAAACAGAATATATAACCTGTTTTTGTGGTTAAATATGTGTAGTATAAAGGTGGAGAGGTGTATCAGCAATTTGCCATTGCCTCTTGTATATGGTCAGTGTCCATTTCACTCTCCATCTCTCCCCTGGCTTCTTTGATCAGTGCATCTAAGTCTTCAGGTGATTCTTCAGAAATCTCCTCTTCATCAGAGTAGGTCACTGCCTTTTTGGTCTTTCCCATGATGAGCATCTGCAGTATCTCCCTGAATTCAATGTAAAAGAGGCCAAGCTGCTGGGCCAACCACTTTCCGTTAGTGGTCTTCCCCGATCCTCGAACGCCAAGCATGAGCACCCTTAAAGCGGGAGGCTAAACAGAAAAATATGTAGACTATATTCACATCATTTGTTAAATATAATAAAATTGACATGGTCCTTTGTTATTATTACCTCCAGTAGAGCAGTCTGTGCAACATACTGTTCAGGATTTTCAATAAAAAAGTCCTTAGCCTCAGGACTGGAAAAGTAGTATATTCTTTCCTTGAACTTGGCTACATTTTCATCATTACAGGGGATAAGGACATTGTGGTTTTTCAAAGCCACAGGACAAAAATGGTAAGTGTCACCAAATTGTCTTGTGACTGAAGTCTTCTCCTAAAAATACAATTGGAAATGAACGTTACAAAAAAAACATATCAGCTGCAACAACCCACAGTATCACAAAATCTATGTGTGGTAAATTAATTCAAGTATGTTCATATATAATAATGGCCGGGCTTCAGATGACACTACAACATTCTTTAGGCCAATATTATTTAATGCAGATGGGGGCAGCTAAAAATAATATTGTTCAACTGCAGATTTTTGTTGTAATATAGCATGGTCTTAGGGCTGGTCAGTAATAGAAATGATGAGGTTCCATATTTGGCAATATATGCTACCGATATTTCACAGCAAAGTACAATGTAATGAATAGGAAAAACCCATCTCAGAGTATGACATCATCACATTCTAAAATCTGAAAACCACCAACACGCAGAATCTTATTTTTTAATTATGCCTGTCGAGGGTCATCAACCAGATCAAATACCTTTACATAAATGGAAATAATATCAACACAAACATTCCACATCTGCAGCACATGCTTACAAATACAAAAGAACTTACTTCACCCTCCTCCTCTGCCTCCTCCTCATCATCATCACCTTCCTCTTCTCTCTGCAGTTCGGCCATGTCCTCTTCATCCAGGTCTGGCCCTGTCAGCTCACTGGCCACATACTTGAACGGCTCTGGTGAAAGGCATGACAAGAAAAAATGGTGGAAGAAGTACTCAATTGTGTTAGTAAAAGTACAGATACCAGAGCAAAAGTACTGATTCTGATACAAATTCATGAATTTTGTTTAACAGAAACAATTAAATCAATTGTTTGATTCAATCAGTCTGTTAAAATTTGTATATTTTTGTTTGCTCAAATTATGAATGTGTTAAAAAATAAACCCCTCAGCCTTTTCAGCAGGTCTCAAACAATTATATACTAAAAATACTTTTACTTTTCAGTCCAGTTAAAAAAATGTAGTGGAGTAGAAAGTACCTGCTCTCAAATGTAGAGGAGTAAAAGTAAAAAGTACTCTCTGGAAAATGTACTTAAGTAAAGTACAGATGCCTAAAACTTTTCTTAAGTACAGTACTTTACTGTACTTTATTACTTTAACTTCGTTACCTTCCACAACTGACAACACTGATTGTACTGTTGTGTTGCCATAAACACTTTACATTTGTTTAAAGAAAAAAGATTTAACTAACTTTCCATTTCAGAAACCGCTTCCTCCAGTAGTTCTCCAGGTTTCTTTCCACTTAAATCCAGAAGTACGTAGGTGACATTTGAAATAACCTGCATTTGATCCCAGTCATGCATAAACTGTTGAAGATGCGTTTTGTACACAGTCATCTCAGGGACATCTGGATAACCAAACTCCCACTGACCAGGGAGTTCAGCTGGAGAAACACACATGAGATATAGAATTGAGTTTAAGTCATCTATACCTTCTTTTGTTTCAGATAAGACATAGGTGTTGATATCATTTAGAGAAGCACTGTCTGAAAAGCATATAGTCAATAGAAAGGTTACCCATAGTACAATATAAATTAGAAATATTATGATTCATCATTAATATAATTTAAAATGTCTTACCATGCTGATGCTCCTCTATCCTCTTTTTAGTATTAGAACTGTCAACACTGAGCTCCTGAGAGATTTCTGAGGAGATACAAAATACAGTGGTACCTCACCTTACGAATGACCCAACAAACGAAAATTTCAAGTTACGAAACGCCTTCACGCCTATGTCTGTTACTAGATTTTCTGTACAGATGCGAAAGCCATCATTACAAATAAAATTATTATTAAAACATGACAAACATACCCTCAGTTTCTTCTTTCTCATCAACAGACTTTAGATTTGACAATACTTCTGCAGCTTTGGCTTTTTCCTCCTCTATTTTCCGTCTTCTAAAATTGAGGACATCAATAGTAAAGGTAAATAAAATAAAAATAAATATACAAAAAAATACTCACAACGCCTCTTTTTTTTCCTTCTCTAGACATTCTTTCTGTAGTCTGGTCTTTATAGCTTCATCCACACTGTCCTTGTTCTTCTCATACAGTCTTTTTAATACTACTCAATACAACAATTACACATTAAATAAGTGATACAAAAACTTAGGGATTCCTATGAGACAGAGATACATACAAATGTTTTCTTTACTATCTTCCAGACAAAACAAGATATCGGGCAAGATTCCAGCCTGATATAGCGCCTCCATTTCTGTAACATTTCTGGGAAAGTTGTCCAGTACCCAGCCACTAGGGACATCTGCACCGGTGTCCATCTTTTCTATCTGAAAAAACAAATCTTTATGAGCAACCTTTTCAAGTTCAAGTTATTTTAAGTGCTACATATAATACCTCCTTTATTTGTTTCTCCAGTACCAGTATGTACTTGTCAAGCTGTGATAAAGTGACCTGCTGGGCTTCTTCTAGAGCTGCATGCACAAATGCCTGTACTTCTGGGTGGTCGTCTGTCACTGAATATATTGAATGTAAACACCTTAGCATAGTATTTATTACACTTGCACACCAATCATGCATAGAATTTAATTTGTGGTAATAATAGTATGGCCATTGTCTTACTACTCTTGCCTATTTTGTCTGTGTTAAGTTTTTGATGTATAGCTGATGTAGTAGTACCTTGAATTTGTTGGGCTTCATCTGCAGGAGAAAAATGCATCATTATAGTCAACATTAATGATAATAATATGGGGAAAAATGTATAGGTTACACTTGCCTGTAACTTCTCCATCATCTGAACATAGCATGGCCTGTATTTTTTCAATAGCTGAAACTGTAGTCTCCTGTTTGATTCTCTCCAGCCTCTCTTGTTCAGCTTGTTGGAGCAATGTCTGTACCAATGTGTCCACATGTAACACTTGTGCATTATAATGTTGGGCTACAAGATTACACAGTGTGCTCTTCCCTGATAGAGAGGGACCAATGATGCAACCTCGACACGGACGTCTTGGCATTGGAGGGACTAAATATTTTCTTGGATTTACAATGAACTTCTCATATGCCTCTGCACTGGAAAGGATGTACATTTTGTCCTGGAAACTGCACAATAAAAGTTAATTTTAAATAGGCAATTCTCTTTTATCATATTAATACATGAACTACAAATATTTAGAATGTATTGTAAGCCATGTAAGAATCTGTAGTCTAATCAGATGACCTTGGTTCACATATATTTCTTAATTTATTGTGGATTGATACAAAAAATGTGGTACATTAATAAATACATTAAAAATCTTGTGGCTAAAAAGTGTTAAAATTAATTTTAGAATGCACAATGACACTTACCCCACACAAAAATCAGGCACGCCTGGGACAAACTTGCCCTCTTTCAGAGCTACAGGACAGGCTCTTCCCCAGCGACTTCTTCTCCATCTGAAACCTGGGGCCACAACTTTTGAGGACGACATCAATCTCATAAGGTCTTCCTGTATGTGAAACATTTAAGCTACAGGATAGAGTTTTTCAAATAAATGTTCACTTGTTGAATTTAATCTGAATGTCAAACCGTATCAGTGTCCTCTGGCAGATTATCATCTTCATTGCTGAGTAGAACAGGAAGCGATGGACGGTGAATGGCCATACCTCCAACTCGAGACATTACATGCTAGAAAATAAACAATTTTCAGGATTGTATTTACTTTTCTTGTGGAAAACAATAGAATAGCCTTTATTGCCTCCTGCTGAACAGGGATTTGCATTATAATATGACATATAATGCAAAGATATAATTTTGCAAACTTGTGATTTGTGCAGTTGTGTCCTCATTTGGGTGAAATACGGATTATGTGATACACTTGCCTTAACTCGCATATGAACTTGCCATACTTAATCCATAGGGTTTAATATGACGTCAGTCCACCCTTAGCAGCTATAACTTCAACTCTTCTGGGAAGGCTGTCCACCAATTTTAGGAGTTTTTGACCACTCTTCCAGAAGTGCATTTGTGAGGTCACACACTGAGACTGGCTCTCAGTCTCCGCTCTAATTCATCGAAAGGGTGTTCTATTGAGTTGAGGTCAGGACTGGTCAAGTTCATCTACACCAAACTCTCATCCATGGTTTTATGGACCTTGCTTTGTGCACTGGTGCACAGTCATGGTTTGCCATCTCCAAACTATTCCCACAAAGCTGGAAGCATGGAATTGTCCAAAATCTCTTGGTCTGCTGAAGCATTCAGAGTTCCTTTCACTGGAACTAAGGGGGCAATCCCAGCTCCTGAAAAACAACCCCACACCTTAATCCCCCCTCCTCCCGCTTACACTTGGCACAATGCAGTCAGACAAGTACCGTTCTCCTGGCAACCACCAAACCCAGACTCATCCATCAGACTGCCAGATGGAGAAGCGTAATTCATCACTCCAGAGAACACATCTCCTCTGCTCTAGAGTCCAGTGGCAGCGTGCTTTACACCACTGCATCCAACGCTTTGCATTGCACTTGGTGATGTATGAAATGGATGCAGCTGCTCGGCCATGGAAACCCATTCCATGAAGCTCTCTACGCACTGTTCTTGAGCTAATCTGAAGGCCACATGAAGTTTGGAGGTCTGTAGCGATTGACTCTGCAGAAAGTTGGCGACCTCTGAACACTATGCACCTCAGCATCCGCTGACCCTGCCCCGTCAGTTTACGTGGCCTACCACTTCGTGGCTGAGTTGCTGCCGTTCCCAATCGCTTCCACTTTGTTATAACACCACTGACAGTTTAGTGTGGAATATTTAGGTGCGAGGAACTTTCACAATTGGACTTGTTGCACAGGTGTCATCCTATCACAGTACCACACTGGAATTCACTGAGCTCCTGAGTGTGACCCATTCTTTCACAAATGTTTATAGAAACAGTCTGCATGCTGAGGTGCCTCATTTTATACACCTGTAGCCATGGAAGTGATGGGAACACCTGATTTCCTGATTATTTGGATGGGTGAGTGAATAATTTTGGCAATATAGTGTATGCTTCTTACCAAGTGTAGATCATCAGGTTTATCATTTCCATCCAGCTCCAGTAGATTTAGAGGATTGTGCTGAGTGATGTAGTCCTGACAGGGTAAAGTTACTTAAAATACAAAAGTATTGATATTTATTTATTTTATTATTTATTTTAATTGTGGTGTACCTCTAAAGGTTTAAGCATAATTTCTTTGTAGGTGTTAATTCTATGGTCTGTATTATCTTTTAGGTATTCTGGTCTCCACACCATCTGATCGATCATCTCTTTTTTAATCTCTTCTTCCACCACCTACATAAAACAACATGAATCAGGCATAAGTGAATTCACTTAAGTTAAGGTGTTTTTTTCAGCCAGACTTCATCTTCTTCCTCTTCATCTTCATCTGTGCTTTCTTTTTCCTTCTTTGATTTGGAGACAACGTCGTCACGCATCCACTCATCCCTTCGGTAAAATTGTCCTGTCTCTGGATACTGCCTCAGACCTGAAAGCCTCTCTGCCAAATCACTGTCAGAACACTATTGAAAACAAGACAGAAATAGAAACTTTATAATTGAGACATAATTGAGACAACATAAATAACAGTTTAAAATACATTAGTAGTAGGGAACGTTACCTTGATGTTTATGATGAAATCAGGAGGTAATTTAAGGTTTTTTAATAACTCAATCTGTTCCTTAATCTTTAGACAGCGCTCTGACATAAAGGGCAAACAGCTCACAACATAACCTGTAACATAAAATGATCAGTAAAACATAAATAAATAAATAAATAAATAAATAAATAAATAAATAAATAAATAAATAGTATCATCAAGTGCAACTGGTTGATTTGATTTACCATAGTGCTCTACTTCAGGTGAGTTCAGTTTTTCAAGAATTAGCTGGAGCACAATGTCTTCAGGTATACTTTGTCCATGATATAAGATTTTCAAGAGCTACAATAAATGCACCAAAAGTATCGTCAGCATTAAAGAAAAAAGAAATGAATGGACAAAATAACCTATACCTCTAAACCAAGTTTCGTTTTACGTGTGATGTGAGTATTGAGGATATCTGTATCTGAAATGTAAAAACATGTTACAATTTACAGTTAAAGCAAAGGCTATTGCTATAAAAACTAACAAACCATCTACAAGGATGCATTTCCAGGAGTCTGCAATTTTCCTTGCCAAAGTTGATTTACCAACACCCTGACAAACAGATATAATAAATATTTGTCCCTAAGGCTAATTACACATTAAGGCAATGGACAGTTCACTTACCGGTCTACCCACTATGAGAAAGCAAAGTGGTTTAGAAAGTAGCTTTTGTCTTTCTGCATCATCTTCAATTAAAATATCTGCCAGGGGGTCTAAGATACAAACATATGCAGTTGTCAATATATTTTACAAATAATCAAACAATTATAATGTTAGTAATCGATTTAGGCTATGTGTCTGACACAAAGTCTATATAATAGAATGAGCTATACGCACGTCTACGTAGGCAACTTTAGGCTATGCCTTGCAATGTCATTGATCATATTTGTTAATTAGTTAGTTAAATTTTACTTACCGCGTTCAGGCATGTTTTTTATGAAAATAATGAATCTTAAGCCATCGGTTTTGTTAATGGTTATTGTAAATTTATGGTTTAGTACGGTTAGTTTACGCTCCCTTAAACAACACTTGACGCATTTTACCGAGTTCGAGAAACATGGTAACCATGGCAACAAGCAAACTTTACCAACAATGCTTTTTTATATTATTTTCCTTTTTTATCCTATATATCTACATATATATTTATTCCAGAAAATGTGTGTATTTATAACTATAATATATTGACTAAAGTAACATCTACCATAACTCCATAAAATTCCATCAAACGTAATCGTTTCTGAGGGTTTTTGACTCTGTGAGCCACCGTACGTAACTCCGCTGTGGCCGTGGTGGACTGTCACCTGACCACCACAACAAATCAGCAATCGCTTGCTAAATCGGGATCTATGCTTGCAGCGAAACTGCTTTTGCAGAAATTAAATAGGACAAAATAATCAGTGAGTTGCGGACAAATGAAAACAAGCATATCAACACGGGTTGACAGATTAAACGAGTAAGTCGATAAACTAGCATGATAGCTATGATAGGTCATGTGATGTGGGAGATTTCTTTCTTTTAAATATTATTCAAGTCCCTGTTATCGCGCTTGTGTTACCTCTTGTGTTACTTGTGGGTCGTCAGGCTATCTGCATAAAAGAAGCAAAATGCCCCAGTCAGCGGCTACCATCAGTGGTATTCAACGAATGGTCCTGTATGAAACAAGAGCAGTGAGTGTGTCAATCATAATCATCTCATTGTATGAGGATATCTCTGTTGTTAACATTAGCGATATATGTCTTGAGTAAACACTTAGTCTTATGCACAAACAAATCCATATTAGAGAGTTGAATTACTTTTATTATTATTATGAATTTCAGTTGAAAGTCACTAGATGGCACTATAACAAAGATATATGCTTATGAAAAATGCACAAACGCAGACATGATATTGGCACAACGAGGGCAGCAAAAAGCACAACTCCTGGGTAGATGGCTAACCTTAAAGGAGTTTTAGAAAAGGGAATCATTCCCCCAATTCTCATCCCATCTGGCATAATGTGGTTGAATAGGTTGTGCTCCTGTACTAGAATTTGCTTTCCTATTAATCTCTCTATGATCAACAAATGCTGAACCTAATCATTATTTGTTAGAGGTTGGCACGACCTGCCATAATGATTGTGGCTTAAAGTAAATTCAGCAGACAACAAACCTGTCTGCATTTTCTGAAGCAATAGTGAAAAAAATATTTCACTTGATATATATGCTGCCAGAGGGCACATCAAAGCAGAGCAAACGCTCCATAGATCTGTTCCGCAGCTCTGTTTTAATCTTTAAAATAAGACTGCAAGCTTTATCTCAATTGTATATAAATTAGCTATTTTGGTGGTCGCAAATTAGCAAATTGCAAATACACAGCACATAACATATTTCATATTTTTCTCTGCAACATCAAAATGTCTGTAAACTAAATAAAAGCTGTAAACTAACTAAACAACTATCCAACTAACTAACTAACTAACTAATAAATAAGATGCAAAAGTAGACCCACTGGAAACGAGATAAAACATGAAACTTAGAATGCATTCAGAACATATAAAATCACAGAACATGGCTTTTACAAATAGCCTTTATATTTTGTCCTGCCTGACAGCCAGAAAACTTAATAGACAGTGGAAAATGGGAACATCCTGTATCCCTTTTCTAAACCATGTTGTCCTGTTCTACACAACTTCTAAAGGTTTTTCTTTTCTTTTGTGTTGTACTGCTTGCTCTTTTTTTTTTAAATAATAGTGGGAGGAACATAATTCATTTTATTTAATATTTCAGAGGTATTTTCTGGTGGGAAGCAATCAAGCGCAGACAAGGCACCGAGTCTTAAAGATAGACCGTACTGAACCCAAGGACCTGGTCATAATTGATGATAAGGTGAGATTGGAGTTTCCCTCAGAGCTGCTACAGTGCTAATGTATACGCTTATGTAATTCTCTAGAGAAATGCCCGGAGTAAATTGTACAGTCAGTTACTCCAACTGCCCCAAGAGTATTGCTGATCAAATTTACATTTTGCCCTGGTACTCATTACCAAGATCTATGAGTTTCAGCTTTAGCAGTCTGGTTGATATTATATTTGTTGTTTAAAAATTAATCATATTTTTTCAATCTCTTATTTAGCATGTTTATAACCAGCAAGAAGTACGCGAGTTGCTGGGAAGGCTGGACCTGGGGAACCGCACTAAGATCTCTCAGAAGGGTTCTTCAGGCCTGTCCCGGGCTGTCTCTGCATATGGTATTGTAGGTAAGCATAAAAATAAAAGAATTTGTTCTCCATAATCCACTGCTCATATGCAATTGTGATTTTTTTTTTTTTTTAAGGAAAGCCTAATTTAAAGGAGTGGACTTTTTATGAGTTGCTTGAATCTTTACATTACTTTTTTTTTTTTAAATCCTCATTTATATCAAGTTGCAATATTTGATATAAAGTAAAATGACATCTTGGTTAAGATTCAAATGGAGACGGTCACATCGACACAGACATTTTGATGTGAGTTTGTCTGCTTAAATGAAGGAAATCAAATTATCAAATTTTCTAGGTGCTCAGTGCCTCCTACATTCACAAACAACTATTTATGATGTCAATGTGTCATATGTTCTTAAAGAGTGCAGTCTGCTCTGAGAGCATCACTCTGACTGATACCTCTTACATTACACCTTGTAATGATTGCCATTATCTTAAGTATATTCTTATCCATCTTCATGCGCACTGGCTCATACTTTGTCAGGCTGACCCCTTCTCTGAGGAGGAAGATAAATTAACTTTTTTTTTATGACTGGATAAGACTGTTTAGAAGCAACATGAGTATAATTGGATCATAAATGGAGTTTGAACATTGCTTGTTTATCCTTCAATCTAGACACCCTATACTATGTTTGTACCATAAACTGTATATATAAATAGACAGACATAGCTAGCCGCCACGTTCCAAATAGGCAAATAGGAATTATTCATGGAAACTCTTCCAGCTCCATTGACTCTTCCAGCTCCATCGACTCCGACCATAACTGCTGCAGCGAGCCTTATCATTTTGGTCTTAAAATGTTCGCATTGTGAACTTAATTTGACTGGTGCTGAACGCAATGGGTGACGTCCCACTGCCTTAGTCCACGTCTTTATACAGTGTATGGTTCATACCCTGACACACTTGTACACATTTATTGTCATCACTTTCTTATTCCTCTTTGTTAATTGTCTTCACAGGCTTTGTGCGATTCCTTGAGGGCCATTATATTGTCTTGATCACAAAGCGCAGAAAGATGGCTGACATTGGTGGCCACTCTATTTACAAAATTGAAGACACAAGCATGATCTATATTCCCAATGACTCAGTCAGGGTCACCCATCCTGATGAAGCAAGGTGCTGCAAACTTCCACACATTTGCCTTACTTTGTTTTGAGGTTAAATGCATAGTTTCAAAACCCACCACACACTCCAGTCACAGTAATAATGCTGGTTACAGCTGGAAGAACATCTGTCTTAAAAATCACATATATCATGTTTTTACATTTTTCCTTTTAGATATGTTCGAATCTTCCATAATGTGGATCTTTCTAGCAACTTCTACTTCAGGTACTTTTTAAAATGTATATTTACAAATAGAAAACTGGTATTTTCTTTTTCAAACACATTGCCAGTTGTTTGATCTTGACTTCCTGCTTTGTTACATAATTGGCATTGGAGAAAAAAGGTTTGTTTATTCTAATAAATGTTTCTGTCACATATCCTGTGTACTTGCAGCTACAGTTATGACCTGAGCCACTCTCTACAGTATAATCTGATGTTACTTCAAAGGCCTTATGAACTGTGGTCATCCTTGCCTATGTCCTCTGATGAGTTACATACAAAAAGCAAACAGGACTGCTTTGATATTTTTGAAGATGAAGGTCTGCCTACACAAGGTGAGTAGAGCAGGAGTGGTTAAAAGACTTTGTGTTTTCCACTTTAGTCCAGGTGACTGCACTGTCACATGGACATCTTTTAATGACCACATGATTTAGAGTGGTAAGTACTGGTCTGAAAATGTGGTGGGAATAAAATACTCCTACATTGAACAGCTGGAGGAGAGAAGAGAATGATGGACACTCTGAATGTGAGAAATGTGGAGAGCGTAAATTTAAAAGAAGCATAGACTGGTACTGGGACCCTGTTGGTGTGTGTCTGTGTCTGTGTATATATACAATTATATATGTATACAATTATATCCGTACAATTAAAATTAAATAAGTAGACTGAAAAAAGGTTTTTGTTTTTAATGTTTCATCTGCTTCACCTCTTTCCATTACTTGATTGACAATTGAGACCAGTTAATCCATTGGTTTTAAGTGTGCCCTGCTCTTCCGCCACAGTGGTTTATGGTGTCCGGAACGAGCCGTACCACAAGTACGTTTGGAATGGCAAGCTGCTCGAGAGCATCAAGGACCTTGTTCATCCGGACTGGCTCATGTACATAATCCACGGCTTTTGTGGCCAGTCCAGTATCCTTTCTGACTCCAGTGTGACATGCGTAAAATACAACATTGTTTTGATCTGCACTAGTCTAATTGTCTAATTGTTGCTTTAATATCCAGTAATGAGGTAGTACTCTACTTGAAACTTTTACTTGCATGTACCAAATATAATGTATAGGGCCAACAAGATGGTGGCAAAAAAAAAAATCTTTAGTTCAATTCTTCAGTTAAGTAAGATTTTTTTTGTTTTTATTTTAGATTGGTGTCATCTGGGTTTTTTGTCCTCACTGTGCCTCATTTCTCTTGAAACGTTTTGCACTATTGATGCATGAGCTGCTGATCATGATGCCTTGGGCTGGACTGGAGATGATTTATGGCATTAGAAGTGACTTTGCTTCCATTAGTTTCTTTTTTCACATTATTCATTACAAAGTAATAAAAATAAATATTTTGTGGTACTTGTAATTTTCTCTAAACTGCGAAACAACACTTCCAGTTAGCAGTGCCATCAATGTTGTTGTTGCCACTCTTCCCACTGCGTGGGTGCTTTGAAATCAGACAGTTCCTGGAAACTGAGCTTTATTTCTAGTGAAACTCGGTGCACCATTGGGTGACATAAAGAGATAAATATGGCATTTTGTAAGTATCAAAATCACAAGTCCTATTTAATGGTTAATGGTTAAATATAGGTTACATTACTGACATTTTATTTGTTTGATTCTGTTTATTTTTTATTTTTGCATTTGTCTTTAACTTGGCACTTCAGAGCTTTTGATCTATGGGCATCCAGTTTACATTACTCTCATTGCAAGACGCTCAAGTAAATTTGCTGGGACCCGTTTTCTTAAAAGAGGAGCCAACTGTGAGGTACACTGGCCTTGGTAACGGTAGGACCATGAGCCTGCAGAAGGACTGCAGTGACAGAGAGATAATGACAGTTGGGTGTTTATTTTGACAAATGGCCTTATTCCTCTTATTTGATCTCTCTTATGCATGTAGGGGGATGTTGCAAATGAGGTGGAGACGGAGCAGATTGTCCATGATGCCTCGGTCATGTCATTTACTGCAGGAAGTTACTCCTCATATGTGCAGGTGCGAGGGTCTGTCCCCTTGTACTGGTCACAGGACATCTCTACCATGATGCCCAAACCTCCTATACGATGTAAGACCACCCACCTTTTTCACAAATTATTATTACACTTTGGGCCTCAGTTACCAAGCCATGTGCTAAACTGGGAGTATGTACTGAAAAATAGCCGGTGCAATTTCTGGGCTTGTTGCACGTAATTTACCATTGGGAAGTAGGCATATTATTTCCGAATGAAGCTATCCTGTGCAAAAAGTTTACACTTGTCTCTTCAAGGTACTATATTATCATGCGTTTTTTGTTTTTATTTTGTATATTCGTTTACTCATACGAGCAAAACTGCGCTGCATCTTCTATAGGGTCTGGAATTTTGCGCCACTCTTAGCGTGTTTACCTGTTTAGCACATGAGCAAACGCTTCATAAATGGGACCCTTTATGTGAAAGCTCTTTTCATTTGATAGCGATAATTGAATTAATAAGACCTTACTCACTAGACAAGGCAACACATGATAAGATCTGCTAGCAGTTCTGAAGCATACCACTGTAGGTAGTCGATACATTCTATACAATAGTTTTAAGACGCACAGGTTTAATAACAAGTCTTTCAGTAGTCATATATACGTTTGACATTGCCAAAGGTAATAGCTTCAAATCCTAATGATTTGAATCACAAAAAAAACATAGGTGAAGCCAGGACGCCCCCTGCCAATTCCTATCTCTGAATCTCCTTTGA
This sequence comes from Paratrypauchen microcephalus, assembly GCA_036785185.1. Taxonomy (NCBI): domain Eukaryota; kingdom Metazoa; phylum Chordata; class Actinopteri; order Gobiiformes; family Gobiidae; genus Paratrypauchen; species Paratrypauchen microcephalus. Next base: position 6,650,235 of record JAVJIX010000003.1, read on the forward strand.
CAGCGATTCACAGTGAAGCGGCAGAAGACCTTATCCGCTCTGATAAATGTTTCCCCTTTAATTTATTCCCAGATGACATTTTGGTGCCATTACAATCAGATAATTTTGCAGAACACAGACCTTAAAAACATGTACTTGAGTAGTCTCCATACTGACCATGTTTGTTTTGTATTTGCTTAGATAAGGTATATACACAATCCTTTTAGTTTCAAAATGAGCTGGAGGTCAGGTCAGAATTCTATGGTAGAATCCCTGATCCCAAAACCGATCTCAAATATGGTTCAGCATTTGTGGATCATAAATTCATAATCATGTTTGAAAGTATAAACAACAAAAAGGAAATACGTTCCAACATGCCAATACTGCCATGTTTGGAATGCAATGAATGCTTTTTTTCTTACTTTGAGGAGGCATGCTATTCTTTAATAATATTTTTTTCTAGAATATAAATTGCATAGTTACAAAGTTCCTTGCCCTCCAACTGAAATTATCACACCATCAAATTCTTTTCACACTTTGTCACTTCATCACTCTTTTTGTCCCTTAACCATTTTGGATTTACTGACCACTTTTGCAGTTTTGCAAATACTCTGACCTAGTTTTCCACCAATTTTCCCCTTTTCAAGCTGTCTGTATTGTGCCCACAACTTAACCATATCAACTTCATATTGTGCACTACAAGTTTTATATTCACCCCTTAAAAAGGCTTTCCATAAATACAATGCAATTATAAATAATAAAATATATTTTCATTTTGAAACAAATCTTGCGGAAGCAAAGTGTAGGGGAAAAAAAACATGAAAATGGGAAAGTGTACATAGCACCGCTGACCCAATTGCTTTCTTGAATTTGTTTAGTGCCAGCTGGTGGGTGAGCTGTGTGTGAGGGCAAATCAAAAGCCAAGTAAATGGAGACTAAAAGCTGTGACGTTGAGTGATTTTAAATTCAAAGTTATACATTTTTCACCTATTTGTCATTTACAGGACAATGTTGGACATGTATTTTTGTTTTGATGCTTTGAAATTAAAGAATGTTCTGTTCTTCTGTTCTGACGCCTCCCTTGATGGATGGGTTCTGTTCTTCCTAATCTTATTGAGGAAGGATCTTATGTAATTATGACATGTTCATATTAGTTAGTAAATACTTGTTTGTTTTTTGTAGTGGACCAAGCTGACCCATATGCCCATGTAGCTGCCCTTCATTTTGATCAGATGCTCCAACGATTTGGTTCACCTATTATTATTCTCAACTTGGTTAAGGTAAATCACACTCTACTCAAGATGGATAACTCCTTTAATTGAGGTATAACATATAAGTACATATAATTTTACTGCAGTGATTTGAATAACTGCATAACTGCATGTCGTCATCTGTACGAATAGGGCATAAAAAGCCACTGACAAGAATTCTGAGACTGTTTTATCAGTGTACTAAATAAAAAAAATAAAAAATAATAATCATCATCATCACTGTGTATCAGAATCTGGAAAATAGATAAAACAATGTGTCTCCTAATAATGCTGTATGTCACTGTAGATAATTACATGTACAGTGAAAGAATGAAAGATTATTTTATATTGTTTAGAGAGAAACACAAGGATGAAAAATAATTTTATAATTTGAGCTAGTGGTCTCATACATAAAGATGCACTGATGCACTTGGGTGCCCAAGCTTCTGCGCTCACGTTGTCACTCACAAGGCAAGCTCAGAGAGCAGTGACCAATCCCAAACCTCGGTGATCTGCACAAGCCTGGTCCATGTGAGGGCCAACCATGGGGAGGGAGGGGACCCCCTGCTCTCGCACTCTTGCTCTAACATCACATTTTCAGCCAAACAGGAAGGGAAGTGGTATTTAACACAAAGAATATTGCTGGTCTATACAAACATAAAATGTACTGTATAATCTATTAACTGCAGGGCAGCAGCAGGGTTTGGACATGTCCTGTTTTCTATCTCTACTATGCTTACTGTTATTTAATGTGAGCACATGGTAAGCATCTGAGGATCTTGCAATCTGTTTTTTTTTTTTTTTAATTCAAATGAAAAATTTATATTTAAAAAAAAGTTAAATCAATCAATGTATACAAAAAAACAAAACATGATTACAATCTAGAAACTCTTGGGAAATGTAGACCTCTAACTATGCAACTATGATAACTATGAACTATGATGTGTAACTATGATATGGATTATTATTTTCAAAAAAGGTGTAACATTGTACATTTCTATGTTTAAATTAATCTAATTGTTTTGATACTAGTTTTAGTATCAATTCATATCTGGGTTTTGATTTATCTATTAGTTTTTATTTTTGACAGTCCTAGCCCTGAAACACCTGTTGTACACTAAAATGCTAGAATAAGTGCAATAAATACAATAATTGTCTTTTTTGTGGCTACTGAAGTTACATGGTCAAATTCACTGTAGGTTTTACGTGGTATTATTAGTGTAGTGGTTTTCACCTGTGTACTGCACGTGCACTATTGTTGCTGTATGTGCATGTGACAGGCGAATCTTTTATGTTGCTCGAAAAGTGTTGTGTGCTAGACTGTGATGTGGTACTGTATGAATGGAGAAAATGCATGGATTATTTCACCAGATCCCTTTATGTGAGTTGTGTGTTGGGAAATGATGCAGCTAAACCTCTTAGCGCCTGGGAGGTGATCAGTGAATAGGAGAGGATAGGAAATGGGATCATTTCCAGAGCAAGAGAGGTCATAAGAGGAACATGCTATTAGTAAGTGTCAATTATCTATGCTGGCATTACCTTTTGAGTTTCAAAAATATGCACACTATATAAGGAGACATATATTATAAAATCCAACTTTTTTGAGCTTTCAGTCCCATTGTAATGGACTTCCTCTATCATTAGCTAACTCTTCTTATAAATAGACCAAAGACCAAATTTACCTTTTGAAAAAGATGTTAATAGACCTGTTTATGGTATTATTTTATGGTATTATTTTCTATTGTTTTTAGATTAATATAGCAAATATGTATAATCCTGATTTTCATTATGTTTATTTCCTAATTACCTTCTAGTCAGTGGCAACATTTTTTCTGTACAGTCTGATCATTTGTAAGTAAGAAGTAATATTCTGTATTTGTCCTTGTACATACAGCAGAATTGTGCATAGAGCCTGGAAGGATACTGGACGTGCTAGGACATGAGCGCAAGACCTTCATGCTGTGAGGCATTAAACATTGCAAGGGTGTCACAACATAAGAAAACTGGTTGCTGCTGGTGATAGCAAATGTGTTGATATTGGTAGTATTAGACTTGTAAAGACTTGTAGTATAATAGTTTCTTTTCACGTTTTCATTTGCTTATAAGCAATTGCCCTCATTAATCGATTTTTATTGGTATCACGATCTGTGAAGTGACATTTTCTTATATGGCCTAGAAACCTTTTATTCATCTTGGTGACCCACATTCAAAGATGTAATGCTAATTTTTTGCAGAAACAAGTAGTGGTTATAAAGTAACACAAACCTACTATAATTAGGTTTGTTTATGTTTTTTAATAGAAACGTGAAAAAAGGAAACATGAGAAGATCCTGAGTGAAGAGCTTTACCCAGCTGTGACTAACCTGAACCAGTTCCTTCCTCCAGAACATTGCATTGAGTACATCGCATGGGACATGGCCCGCTACACCAAGAGGTCTCCGCCTATCAAATACTAAAATGCATTCACACAAACACATTTTATGACTTGCTGGAAACTCATGTTTATATTATTATAGGGTGTGGCCAGATATAATTAAATTACCGAGTTAATAATAAAAATTATATATTTTTATCTTGTGCTTGTTTCAGTAAATTGTGCAACGTTTTGGACCGTCTGGGTATGATCGCAGAAAATGTGGTTAAAAGGACTGGTTTCTTTATCAACCGCTCCGACTTCTACTGTCACACAGTACGGCCAGATGATAGGTGAGATTTTCTTTCTCCAATAAGGCATCACAGTCTGTGCTGTTTACTGTAATAGATCCAGAGTTGTATTGCCTTTTATAAACACTATAGTTTTGAGAAAAACACACTTGGCTAAAGTTGAGAATCACTTTTCAGGAACATTTTTAGTAAAGATAAAATTTTAGTGTTTTTTTTTTTTTTTTAATACATTTTACTTATGCCTTGAAACTTAATTAAACACTCCACCTTTTTAAATAGAAAGTTGTTTTCCTTTATTTGTTTTCTATTTCAATACAAATTAAGGATATTGATAACAATGAATTTGAGTATTTTTAGGAGCTAATGATGAATTCTTATTTATGGAAATTAGATTTAATTAATTTTGATTGTTTTAAATGTTTAATGATGATTTGGATAGTGGTTATTATAAGGACACACTGTTGTTGTTAGAGATGGTTTAATGTAAATAGTTTCTTTAATATATTCTGTACTGCCCAAGGACTACAGATGGAAAGTAGCTTGCAGCTAATTATGGCACAGAGCATCTTTTCTCTCTAAGATTAATATTTTCTGTTCAATGTCCTTGTTTTAAATAAATAAATGAAGTTAGTAGAAATCCTAAGAGGAACAAGTGGAGATAACTGCACCATTTTCTAAATGAGGTGCATGTAGAATGCTTGTTAATGAGTTGGTGCTTCCTGAGGTAGGAGTCGCAAGACGCAGTGAAAAGCAATGCCATAACGTACATGGCTACTCAAACAAGCTGCATGTAGCTCTCCAGGCAGTTATATTTGAACTAATTATTTATAATGATTGAAAGCTAAAATGCACAATGTAGTCCCATTAATCCTCCACTTTTTATCACACTGCTAATTTGAATATTCTCCACAGATATGAATTCTTAATGTAAATTATGCCAAATATTCTTAGGCTTGTTGGCAGTGTTATGCTATGTTATGCCCATGTGCTTAAAGCATGGCTCCTCTGTCTGCTTGGATTTCAGCTCCATACACTGTTTATTTTAATCAATCCAACCTTATTGCTTTCCACTGGGCTTACGTACATGTGCTTTTGAACAAACAAGCTGGCCTAACTTTGATAGATGTTGCTTGTTAGAATGAATAATAATTGTCCTCTGTCTTATTACATTGAAATGATTTGTCCCATGGAGTCAGAGAGTTTATAAGTAGAACAACAAGGACAGTAGGTGACAACATAACATTTTTATCATCACATTACAATATTAGAGAAAAAGACATACAATCAGTCTGATCAGACATAATCAGACATATATTCAGTCACAAAATGATTTACTTTAGTGCTGAAATATATTTGCTGATTTGGCCTGTCCCATTTGTGTATGGAAACATTCAGGTTGATATCTTAAGCTTCTATTTTAAAAAGTGTAAATCATGTTTTTCAGATGGGACGATGTAGGTGGACATGTCACTTCCAGTGGACGGCTTCAGGTATTTAAACATTCTAGATACTGTATATAATATATTATGTATGAGAGAGAGATACAGTACTTTATTAATCCCGTGGGAAATTCAAGTTTTGCTGTAGCAACATTTACACTGCACATCTCAGTTGCCATTGTGTCTCAGTCAAAGGTCTCAATGCAGTTTAACAGGAGGGTTGGTCTGGTAGGGTCAGCACATCCAGGTGAACGCAACAGGAAAGGCATCACTCTTACTCAGCTCTGGTGTTTTGGTGGTGATGAAACGGTTCATTCCTTCAAAGTATTTCCTCTGGAAGGTCTTCTGCCACATTTGGTGTCATGCATGGCCATAGCTAGCTCCTCAGCTAGCTCCTTAGCTAGCCTCTTGTACTGTCTCCATGGGAAAAACAAACATTTCAATCTGACAACCCCCTACTTGTGTCCTTAGTTGCTTAAAATCTTATGATGTGATGTGAAGAACTGATCAAAAAAAAAAAAGTCTCAAAAAACTGCTCAGTGTGTGAGCCTGCTTTGCCATGGAGTTTCTTTTTTTAATTGCCGTGGAGTTTTTAAATATATATATATTATATATATATTATATATATATTATTATATATATATATATATATATATATATATATATATATATTTTATATATATATAAAAAATATATATATATATATATATATATTTTATATATATATATATAATATATAAAATATATATATATAATATATAAAATATATATAAAATATATAATTTTTTTTTTTAGTAGGTGAACTCTCTGAACTCTGGCGGAGGACACACAAAATTACAGACTTGAAATTTTCATTTACAAAATTTTAATTAAATAAAATGCCAGAAATATTTTCAAATTGATTGCTCCAGTATACAGAGCTCTAGATTTAACTTTTTAAGTATGCATAATTATGATTTTGATTTATAAGTATGCTTAATTATGATATTTTGAAAATATTTCTGTTGTTTTTTTAGACAGGGGTACTCCGGACTAATTGTGTGGACTGCCTGGATCGGACCAACACGGCACAGTTCATGGTGGGAAAGTGCGCTCTGGCTTATCAGCTTTATGCGCTTGGAATGACGGATAAACCCAAACTCCAATTTGATACAGATTGTGTTAGGTATGACCAGACAGGATTCTTATATATTTATTTTTATATTAAATTATGTTTGAACTCTTACCTTTTGTGTGTATTATTGTGTCCCTAGGTTGTTTGAGGAGTTGTACGAGGACCATGGAGACACTCTTTCTCTGCAGTACGGTGGTTCCCAGCTGGTTCACAGAGTGAAGACGTACCGCAAGATTGCTCCCTGGACCCAACATTCCAAAGACATCATGCAGACACTGTCCAGATACTACAGTAATGCTTTCTCAGGTAAGTTACTGAAATGAAAGAAGTGTTCCACAATAGTCCAAATGTAAACACAATAACAGAAAGTTCTAATTAAATGTTCACCTATGTTTTATGTTCTTGGTACAAAACAGAGTTTTTGCAGAAATATATAGAAGCAGTGAAATAAAAATTCAACCCATTGTGTTATATGGATAAAATAATTTCATAATGTAATTTGATTTTTTTGTGTGTAGAATCCCTCAGTCGTCCAGGTAGAATCCATGGCAAAAGGAGAAATTAAATTTGTCAACTGGACAAAAGATTATTTGGTTGTTTTCGACCAAATAAACTTTTGACCAACTTTTAGTTCACCTATATCTGCATCATCTTATTTGTCAACCTGCCCCTCACAAGGGCAGTCATTTTCATTCATTAACCACTAAATTACACTTTTGACAATGTTCTGCCAGACTATACTGTATTTGTAACCTCTTAGGCATTCTTAAAATTATGAGACAAAATTGGCATCTAAATGTTTCAGCTAAGTTTTCAATCCTTCCTTAAGATATTCTTCCTTGAGATGTTAAGATTTCAGCAGAGGGAAAACCTTGCCTGGTTTACACCTGACCATATCACAAGTGAGATATGGTCTGGAAGCCACCTTTGAAATATCTCATACCGGAGGTGTGGTTTACGATCGCCAACGGCCGTTTATTGGGCGTTACGAATGTCTATCATTTGGCGTATACGTAGCCCACAGCCAATCATGTCAGTTGTCAGTTCAAACTACAAGCTTCCGTTTGTCACGTAGTACGCGTCACCGTCTTTCCACCCCTTCCCGCTCTCTGATTGGCTCCCAGAATCGGGAGAGCTCGCTTGCCATAGTAGCCAGGCTGTCTTTCAGATCAGAACGAACGAAAGCAGCCTGGGATTTCTCAGGTTAGGGAAAACCTGCACTAGACCAGAAACTATTTCTACATTAGATTAAGTATCAACAATGTTTTCTATGTGAGTAGTCCATGAACTTCCTGTAACATTGTACATGATCACACGATAGTTTTTTCTCCTTCATTCCACGTGTTGAGACCTTGAGTGGTTTTCCCTTGGGTAAAACATATGGCACTCTTCATATTCAGTGATTCTACTCTTCAGAAGTACATTGTTGAGAATAGGTTTAAATGGAGCTCAATCAGTTTCCAATTATCTAATTGTAGTCTTGAGGACTGGAGCACGTGGCTTCACAGCGACTGGATTAAATCGCTCAGAACAGGGCAATGGAGAAACACGTGCTACTGAGCACACTGAAACAGCTTATCTCCTTGCTCGCTAAAACAAACACAGCATGGCACTAGACTCTCTGTGCTCATACATTTACAAACAAGTGTGAACTGGACATCACTGTATTTGTCCCTATACCTTATTAATTTAGTTTTTATTTTTGTTTGATAACATGGATAGTCACTGTTGAAGATCTTGGCCACCTGTAGTAGTCAATTCAATTCAAACAATAAACAATTTAACATAATATGTTAACATAATATGTTAAATTTGTTATTGCTGGATCAGCCAGTCCCTTCCACATTCTGTTTGAATCCAGAAGGGTCTGGAATTGGAACAAAAAGCCTGAAAAACACTGTCCTAACCTGGGACGGTCCAATCACAGCTGCTATTTTGTAGCACGTGTCTTTCAAATGTGGAAGACGTCTCAGTTTTAGAACTTTCATAATATGCAGAACATACACTTGAGGACAAAATTATTAGCCCCCCTATGAAATTTTAAGTTTCCCCAAGATTTTCCCAAGTACCTATTTAACAGAGCAAGGAATTTTCAACACAGCATTTCTGAACATACTATTTTTCGTTAGAAGGACCAAAATACTTATATTTGCACACCAAAACAGTGTTATGTAAGAAAAAGCTAAAATGACCAGGGACATTATTATTAGCCCCCTTTAAGAAATTACCATTGATTAAGTCACCACACAAGCCACCTTTGTGCAGTGATGTGCTTTACCTTGACAGGTGATGTGCGGAAAGGTGATTATGTGAAACGGGTGATCTCACTTAGTAATTACGTTAAATTAAGGTATAAAAGCCCCAGTATGGGTCATTGAGCTGACAGTTGAGGAAGCAACATGCCAAAAACAAAGGAAATCAGTTTGGACTTGAGACAAAGAATTATTGATGCACATAAAACAGGAGAAGGATATACAAAGCTATTCCAAGTCTCAAGAACTGGAGTGAGAGGCATAATCCAGAAATTCAAAGACAGCCACACAGTGCAGAACAAGCCTGGCATAGGCAGGAAGCGAAATATTTCAAAGGCAGTGGAAAGAAAACTAGTGAGAGATGTGTCTAAAGACCCCAGAACAACAGCCAAGACACTGGTGAATGATTTGGCCACATCAGGAAGCATAGTCTCTAAGAAGACCATCACTAGAGCTCTGTACAGGAATGGACTGTGAGGTTGCAGACCAAGAAAAACTCCACTTTTGAAGAAAAGACACCTTCAAGCCAGACTTAAGTATGTTCAGGACTACCTAGAGAAAGATTTTTCATACTGGAAGCGTGTCTTATGGTCTGATGAGACTAAACTAGAGCTCTTTGGCCACAGAGACACTGCTTACGTTTGGAGAAAAAAGGGAGAGGCATTCAACCCAAAGAACACCGTCCCCACAGTGAAACACGTGGTGGGAGTATTATGCTGTGGGGATGCTTCAGTGCATCTGAAACTGGAAACCTTGTCAAGGTGGAAGGGATCATGAATAAAGAAAAATATGTGGATATTTTGAAAGAAAACCTTAAGCAGTCAGCAGTGAAACTGGGTCTGAGTCGTCGCTTCATCTTCCAACATGATAATGACCCTAAACATACGTCTCTCTTGGTGAAGAACTATCTGCAGACGAACAAGTTAAATGTCATTGAATGGCCTGCACAAAGCCCTGACTTAAATCCAATAGAAAATATGTGGGGTGACCTAAAGAAAAATGTCCATGCCAGGAAACCATCAGATCTGGAGGAACTTGAGAGATTTGCCAAAGAGGAATGGGCTAGGATTCCTCAAATACCAAATTCCAAAAAAGTGCCAGAGACTTGTTGAAGATTACAACAAACAACTGCAGGCAGTTATCCAGCAAAAAGGGTACACAATTGACTATTAGAATGTGGGGGGGGGGTAATCATTTTGACCCTGGTAGTTTTTGTGTGTTTTGTGATTTTTATAAGCACCCAAAATAAAACTAGGATGTCTGCAAAAGCTGTGGTTTTTTTTTTGTTTTTTTGTTGTTGTTTTTTTGCTCTGGTTCAAAGCACTTTTGAAATACTTAAAAAAAAAAAAGACTATTTTGTAGGGGGGGCTAATAATTCTGTCCTCAACTGTATATAAATTATTTTTCCTGAGTGTTTAGTCGTTGTTTCACTTGTTTATTCTGGAGAAATCCATGCTGTGTCTTAGTCCTGTGTGTTATTTTTCCCCCCATTGTTATATGTAAGCAGCCATGTTCGTTTTGATTCAAATGGACCATGTGATTGGTTAATCCTCCTGTCACTGACGCCCAACTAAATCTGGGGAAACCGGACATGGTTCCAGATTGACTCGTCTTTTTAAAGCTTTGTCAAAACGTGTGGTTGTGACCGGGTAAATGACAGATAACAATGCTTAAACTGGGACTGGATTTAATTAGGGCAGTTCTGCGTGATGTCACAGCGTACTTCAAATTGCAGGGGACACTGTAGGCTGCGCACAACACTAAACTTGCAAAAAAGCAAATTTAGTGTTTAGTTCCAAGTTAGGAATTGTTTTTAAAGTGGGTCTAAATCAACTGTTTTGGTTTGAGTTCATGCTGGTTTTATAACATTGTTTACTGTTACTAGTCAAGTTTTTGCAATTTTTGTGCAAACTAAGTTGATTTGCTGTATTCTCCGAGTGGAATTTGGGTGTTCAGTCCCACTTTAATTACCTGTTTAACCTCATCATTTGAAAATACTTCTACTATGGATAAAACCATAGTACTCTTTGTGCTAGTTGGAAGCCTGACCCTATAAATATAATATATTTAGAGGGTTGCTCTCAAGTGGATCTGAGCTTTGCCTTGCCAAAGCATGGAAATGATCAACAATCAACAGGACAAGTAGTAAACCAGGAGATGAGAATGGAGTCAGCTGAGGGAGTTGGATATGGATGAACTGAGATGGTTTAGACATGTACAAAGAAGAGATAGAGAATATATATTGTAAAAGATGCCAGAACTGCCCAATAAGAGGGTTATAGGCAATTCAAATAAAACATTTTAATGGATGCTGCATTTTCACTCCCCAGATGCAGACAGACAGGATTCCATCAACTTGTTCCTTCAAGTGTACCAGCCAGAAGAGTCCAAGCCACACCTGTGGGAGCTGCCCACTGACTTCTATCTGCATCAGAGCAGCACCATGACCCTCCCCCAAGACAGACGCAGGTACTCAAGTGTCCTCATTTCTGATACATTTCTTTATTAATACCTTTCAGTTGTTATATTTATTTTAATGGAGTTCACGCATTTGCAAGTCCAGATTGTTCCTCTTACATAAAGCTAGACCCACTTCTTAATTTACAAGCAGCATGACATACTTTTATCCTCCTATTTCAGTTATGTAGTGAGCGCAATAATTCTGACAAAAGTGCTCAGGTGGTACACGGTAAATGGTTCAGCAGTGACAATACTGTAAGTAGGTTATAGAGAGTGAAAGGGGCTGATCTACATGTACCTGTCTTTTGCCCTAGCTACACGCTGTGGTGGACACAAGGTGTTCTGTCCTGTCTTCCTGTGCCATTTGATGAAGGTAATGTATTTAAATTAGTGATGGTCTCTAAAGAAATATTTTTTTGTGTAGATGGATCAGTTGTATCTCATTTTGCTATCTACTATCTAGTAGCTACTCAAATTTTTTTTGTCTCCAGATGGACTGCAGCTGGAAATTAGCTTTAACTAAATCTGGTGTAAAGCATCTCTTCTTTTATGAGATTAATGTGTTTGCACATGGTCCCTGTTAAAATAAACCAATAAACTAAACCATGCTTAGCCAGCCATATCTTATTGTTCTTCTTTTCCACTTCATTTCAAATCCCGGCTCAGGGCTCAGACCATTCATACCAATTAAATGAAAGAGGTTGTCATAGTTTGGGTCAATCTGATTTCGGTCATCCTGTTCTTACTTGGAAACCAAATATTTCTTTACATAATAAAGTTGTGTATAAAGGCTAAATGACGCTAAAATAAATCCATCTTATTTTTAGTGTATTGTTATTGAGAAAAGAACTATTAAGATTATATAATGCTTTAACCAGACCTTGTATCAGGCTAATGGCAACTGAACAATAGTTATTTTTATGAATAGAAAAAGGAAAAGGCCATGTTGTGCTGTGTAAAAGCGTAGGCTGTTTATAATGCTTAGTAGCATTTAGTTCTATAATGTGAATACTTACATCATTAAATATCCATGCAAATCGGTTTATTTGTCTTTTCAGTCCCTTGTGAAGAAACGATGAAGCAAGTTGAAGTAAAGAGAGCGAATCGCTTTGACGAGAGCATTGACATCTATACAGAGTTCTTTAAACCGTACGAAATAACCTCATTTGATGACACCTTCTGCATCGCGATGACTAATTCTGCAAGGTACATTTGAAACAAAACAACTTTACAATTGACTTTATCACAGTATCACGAGTGCTAAACATTCATTATTAACCCATATTGATCAAAGGAGAAGTTCAGTTTGTCAACTGGACAAAGTTTGTTTGGTTGAAAACGTTTCGCCGCTCATCCGAGAGGCTTCGTCAGCTCTGGCCCTCATGCTGTTTCGACCCTGTTTATATCTAGCTGCAAAGGAGGAGCTATCTACCCTGAACAAAGCTCTGACCCCTCCCTGCTACTCTCTTTTGTTTTACGAATTCCTCTGGCGTCTTGTATTAGCATATCTATCAGCCCTAGGCTGCTCTCACTACACTGAAACCACTCTGAACCCATCAGCTAATCTGTCTCTTTGTATTTCAAATTTCTCTGGCGTCCAATTCCCTATTCACGACAACGACCCTCTCCACCCCTCTGCAATGGCTTGTCTGTCCTAATGATTCTTTGTTTGAGAATCGAATTATAGATGGGAGACAAGTTGTGTCTAACTCCCCCATTTCTGTTTAACGACGGATTCTCTTTTTTGACAAAAATAGCCTCTTTAACTCCCCTCTCAAACCAGTTCTTTTCCCTGGCTAAGATCTGAACCTCACTGTCCTCAAATGAATGGCCCGCGGCTTCTAGGTGAAGATGTACGGCAGATGACGGTCCGCTCTGGCCCGCCCGCCTGTGTTGGTACATCCTCTTGTGAAGTGGCTGTTTTGTTTCCCCAATGTAGCGCTCACTGCAGTCTTCACTACACTGAATGGAGTAGACCACATTGCTTTGTTTGTGGCTCGGTGTTTTGTCCTTTGGGTGGACGAGTTTTTGTCTTAAAGTGTTTGTGGGTTTGAAATAAACTGGGATTTCATATTGTCTGAAAATCCTCTGTAGTTTTTCCGAAACGCCGACCAGGTACGGAATCGCTACCCCTTTCCTCCTGGGTTCGGATTCTCTGTTGTCTTGTTTCTTGCCCTTGTCTCTCTTGGTTTTGTTGACAGCCCATTTAGGATATCCACAAACAGAGAGGGCTTCCTGCACATGTTGTTCCTCTTTCTCCCTACCCTCTGTGCTTGTGGGAACCACTTGGGCCCTGTGTTGCAATGTCCGAATAACACCTAGTTTGTGCTGCAGTGGGTGGTGTGAATCAAAAAGCAGGTATTGGTCTGTATGTGTGGGCTTCCTGAAGACTTCTACTTGGAGTCCCCGGTCTCCTCCTATTGTTATTAACCCATATTGAATTTCCACTGCAGAAAGTCTAATGAGTTTTCGTGTTGTCTGTGTCCATAAAGAGAATTTATGCCCAAGACTGTTGGCCTAGATCCAAGTCCGTTCACTGTTCGGAAGCCAGAGGAAACTGGAAAGTCAGTGCTGCCGTGAGTATTTCACTATGAAGTTTGCTATTGATGTTTTGCTAAAACACTTTAACATCACAAATTCACATTCATTTAACCCTGGTTTAATTAGGGACCTTGCCTTTCTTTTCATTCGGATTGAGTTTGTGTCAAGACCTACCTGGTTAACACTAGTCTTGACACAGATCTTGACCTGAATATTAAGAAAAAAAAAATTCAAGGCACCAAATTAAAATGTAATAGTTTTAATAAATATTAACATGTTTTTATATGCTAGGCAAAATCACAGCCTTCTATTGTGTCAAGTGATTCATAGTTTTAATCAGCTGAATATGTCTGTAATTGTTATATTTTTCCCTCTTTAAGAATACAAATTTGATTAAGTAGCCACAATTTTTTTACATTTATTTAGCCATCATGAGAAATAGGTGACTCTCCTGTTAATCATCTTTTGTTTAATGTGTACGGCTGAAACCAATTCAACAAAATCCCTAAAAATATATTTCCCAAGAGTTTGTATGTCACCAAAGCACATAGACTTTTCATATCTTATTTCCTATATTTTATTTTTGTAGAAACAAGAGTAGTAAGGAGGAGACTGTAATCCAGAGGAAGACTGCTGCCAGTGCCCCCCCCGCCCCGAGTGAGGAGGCCATGTCCAGTTCTTCTGAGGACGACTCGGAGGAGGACAGGGACGATGACACCTCTGTGTCCCAGCGCTCCACCCCCATCAAACTCCTCACCGAGTCTGTGGAAAGCACCCGCACACTCGAGGTATGTTTAAAGACTACATACCCAGTTCGGAGAAAACCGTGTTCTCTCTTAGGGTATTCCAGATATTTGACTTTATTTTTCATTACATTAACACAAAAGAAAGCATCTCTACTCAGAAGGTTAACCTTTGTTGTTTTAAATGTTAATAGTCAGACTGCAAATATAAACAAATATGTCAACTGAATCCATGCAGTAATTTGTCAACTGTAATTTGTCTACATATTATACATACCAAGGGTTAATATTTTTAATGTAATGCTTGTGTAATTGGAGAAAAGCCTCACGTGGTCCGTTAACATCATTCTATATTGTACCTACTTTACCAGCCTCTGGTCCTCAGATTTTTTTGTCAAATATAAAAAGCTTTGATACTTAATGAGTGCTGTCATACCACAAACTGCCAATTTACCAAACCTAAGTAACCTACATATTTTTATTATCCTCACAATGAAGAAGTACCTCGTCTTTATCTGTATTGTATAAACTGCCCTAGATTCCATTCCATCATTTCTGACGACAATGTTAAAATACGGGTTACAGTTACAGATGATGAGACATGCTGATTTCTTTTGCTGCGTGTCTTTCTTGACAAAGCTGGCATTTCTTCATTAATTTTTTATCTTTAAGATTACAATATTTCTACATTGTTACACAAACCCATGCTTGCCAGAGCATGATCTCGTCCAGTCTCTAAAGCTAAGCAGGTTTGGGCCTATAAAGTGCTTGTCATTGTGTCTTTAGGCAAAACACTTCACCCGCATTGCCTAGTATGTGAGCATGTGTGAGCATGCTAGGGCCTAAAAAAAATAAATGTTGGTTTCCGATTTGTTGACAGTTCTAGACATGGGTAGGTAGGGAATTTATTTATTTATTTATTTATTTATTTATTTTTTCCTGTGGGAATATGGACATTTTGAAAATGTATTTTATTTCCTTCCGCAGTAGTATGTGTGTGTGTGTGTGTGTGTGTGTGTGTGTCTGTGTGTCTGTGTCTGTGTGTGTGTGTGTGTGTGTGTGTGTGTGTCTTGTTTGTGAATGAATACACGTTCCGGGGTTCGACTCGAACTCCACCTCCCAGAGCGCGTTTCCAACGGAATCAAGAACCCGGACATTTGAAGGATTTAATAAACTCCGGCCGGACAGCCTCTGAAAAGAGGACGTATGGTCACCCTAAGTTGATCCGTTCTTAAGACTTCGCCCTACAACCACAACAAAGCGTATTCTTCCGCCGTTCGCGTTTGTTTACGTCGCTTACCACGCTAAACCGCGTAAGACGGAATGACGCGTAATTTTCTTTGTTTTTTTACCGTCGTAACCCGAGGACCCCCGTACACATTGCAGCGCAGGCGTGGTGAATGACGTCGATTGTAGCCTCGCGGAAATCGAAAAATACAGTAGGCTATTTATTTTATTTTATTAAGTCCAATAAAATAATTTGGGTCGGCAACCGGAAACTTAGATTTATTTTTTTTAGGCTTAGTATGGAGTGAGTGAATTGCTTAATAATAATAATAATAAATATAGCTGCAAGCAGCAATGTGGGGGCCAAGTACCGTTTGACAGGGTCTAACAAGGTCTGACAGGATCTAAAAGAGTCTGACAGGGTCTGACAGGGTCAGGGTCTAACCCTGTCAGAACAGACACATCAAAGACAGATCAACGGTTGCTATCTGCGTTGCTAGGCAATTGACAAATTTCTGCAACTTTGACCTGCTGGTGCCACTAGACGGTTGGGCCTATAAATTGCTGTGGGTAATGAGGAGACTGGCTGGAATGTGCATGCCAAATTTCACAACTTTTTACCAGACGGTTCTAGGGGCTGCCATAGCCTTCCTATTGAAGAAAGAATAGAGAATAATAATAATCCTGAGACCAGAACATCAAAGGAAAGATCAAAGGGTTACTAGGCAACTTGCCTAGGCAACTTGCCTAGGCAACTTGCCTAGGCAACTTGCCTAGGCAACTTGCCTAGGCAACTTGCCTAGGCAACTTGCCTAGGCAACTTGCCTAGGCAACGCAAAGCAATTCCTTTTTTTTTTTTTATCTTTTAATATTACAAGGTACACAATAATACACACTTCAGGTACATAATAGTACATATTCCATCACCACAATAACATTCACAAAGCACTCAGAAGACACATCGGGGGATGCGGGTACGGGAATAAACACCACTGGGCACAAGGGCCAAGAGAAACGGGGGAAATGTAGAGGACCAAAGGGATGAAGAAAGGGGCCTGGGGGAGAGCAAAGGTGATGCAGTGCAAACACATTTTTGTGTTTCCTATGCCATCGGATGGCCAGTCTCTTTATCCGGGCTTTCGCCCCATCCCACCAGTCTATCAGAGAATCATACACTTCAATTTCAGTATCGAAACAGTCGTATAACCTCTCCATTTTCCGAATGAAGCTGGGATCGTCCAGGGGACCCATCAGACGCGCCTCGGAGTCACGGCGCACTCAGAGGACCTCCGGAGCCTCTTAACGCTTTGTCTAACATCATCAAGGTCCGCTTCAACATCGCCACTGCAGAAGTCCATCTGCTCTCCCACCGCGCCCGCACACGTGGTAGCGGGCCCAGAGGGGCACGCGGAGGCCGGACCACACGGGCCCGGAGCGGAGATCTGATCACACGGGCCCGGAGCGGAGACCACACCACACGGGGCCGGAGCGGACGAGGGCTGGAGGGACTCGTCCCCCATGGTCTGAGATCTGAGCTTCGCCCCGTTCGTCTTCCGGGTGCGGCCAGACCCGGGGGCCCGGACCCCCGGGCCGCGCCACTCCCCCTGCTCCGGGGGCGAGGCGCTGGACCCCAGCAGCATCCGTAGCAGCATTTGGCTCAGCTCCCGCCGCCACGGCTACAGGGCGGAGGCCCCCCTCAGCTTCACCACCCCGCGAAGAGGAGGCGCGTGGAGGCAGCCCCTCATCCCTCGCCGTCACGAGTGCCTGTGCACTCCGAATCACAGCATCCCGGACAGGCCCACTGTCCCGACTCGAGGCGACGGAGGAGGGGGAAGAGGAGGCGCAAAGAGGCAGCCCCTCGCCCTCCGCCGTCATGAGTGCCTGTGCACCCTGAATCACAGCATCCTGGACAGGCTCACTGTCCCGACTCGAGGCGACGGAGGAGGAGGAAGAGGAGGCGCGTGGAGGCAGCCCCTCATCCCCCGCCGTCACGAGTGCCTGTGTACTCTGAATCACAGCATCCTGGACAGGCTCACTGTCCCGACTCGAGGCGACGGAGGAGGGGGAAGAGGAGGCGCAAGGAGGCAGCCCCTCGCCCTCCACCGTCACGAGTGCCCGTGCACTCTGAATCGCAGCATCCTGGACAGGCTCACTGTCCCGACTCGAGGCGACGGAGGAGGGGGCGGGTCCAGCCCCAGCTGCAGGGCCGCCACCATCACCTCCCGCGCTCCGCTCCCCTTGGCCAGAGTCTCGGCGGCCCGAGCACTCGGCTCTGGGCCCCGCGCACTCTCGGGCGTAATTCCCCTGACCCCCACACTTCCTACACAGGAAGCCAGGGCACTCACGCAACACATGGCCCGGCTGGAGACAAAGCAATTCCTATAGGGTGCCTAGCACCTTCGGTGCTTGGCCCCCTAATAATAATAATAATAATAATAATAATAATAATAATAATAATAATAATAATAATAATAATAATAATAATAATAATAATAATAATAATAATAATAATAATAATAATAATAATAATAATAATAATTTATAATTATAATAATAATAATTTATAATTATAATAAATTGGACCACATAAGGTCTCCATTCACATTCACACATTTTGCCCTACTGTGCTCAGTCACATCTTGCCACATGTCTCACCATTACAATCAGTGCTAATTTCTTTCAATACTATAAATGAGACATGAGGCATTTGACACACACACACGTTGCATTATACATGCTTTAAATTTGTTCCAACTCAGAAAGAGCAGGTTTCACATTTGACCTACATTTGGAAGTGCTATGTGCGTGCATTAAACAGAATGTAGATCAGTGTGTCAGGTAGGAAATTACATATCACATAAGACAGTATTTTATGAGCTTCAGCAGATAAAGGTCAATAGGCATAAAAGGCCAATGATTCAGCTATAGATACAAATGGTATTTACAGCTGCAGCGACACCCATGACACCCATCGCGACCATGGCTTTTGTCTTTCTTCCATTCTCTGTCCTCCTCCCCATGAGTCCAAAAGAACCCACCAGGTTGGCCCCCGTTTGTCCTAAATTGTCCAGACTAGTAATGTGGGTCAGCCTTTGCTATATTGGGTGAAGAGTCCCTCAGTCGTCCAGGTAGAATCCATGATAAAGGAGAAATTCAATTTGTCAACTGGACAAAGTTTGTTTGGTCGAAAACGTTTCGCTGCTCATCCGAGAGGCTTCGTCAGCTCTGGTTCTAGTGCTGGCTAGACCCTGTTTATATCAAGCTGCAGGGAGGAGCTCCCTACACTGAAATGGCTCTGAAACTATCTCAACTAATCTGTCTCTTTTGTATTACGAATTCCTCTGGCGTCTAGTATTAGCATATCTATTCAGCCCTAGGGGGCGCTCACTACACTGAAATAGCTCTGAAACTATCTCCACTAATCTGTCTCTTTGTTTTTCAGCTTTCTCTGGCGTCTAGTTTAGCCTCCCTATTCAAGCCTAACGACCCTCTCCACCCCTCTGCCCTGGCTTGTCTGCCCTAATGTTACTTTGTCTGTTTTGACTTGGTTTGAAAATCGAATTATAAATGGGAGACAAGTTATGTCTAACTCCCCCAGGGAAAAGAACTGGTTTGAGAGGGGAGTTAAAGAGGCAATTTTTGTCAAAAAAGAGAATCCGTTGATAAACAGAAATGGGGGGGTTAGACATAACTTGTCTCCCATTTATAATTTGATTCTCAAACCAAGCCAAAACAGACAAAGTAACATTAGGGCAGACAAGCCAGGGCAGAGGGGTGGAGAGGGTCGTTAGGCTTGAATAGGGAGGCTAAACTAGACGCCAGAGAAATTTGAAAAACAAAGAGACAGATTAGTGGAGATAGTTTCAGAGCTATTTCAGTGTAGTGAGCGCTGCCTAGGGCTGAATAGATATGCTAATACTAGATGCCAGAGGAATTCGTAATACAAAAGAGACAGATTAGTTGAGATAGTTTCAGAGCTATTTCAGTGTAGCGAGCTCCTCCCTGCAGCTAGATATAAACAGGGTCTAACCAGCACTAGAACCAGAGATGACGAAGCCTCTCGGATGAGCGGCGAAACGTTTTCGACCAAACAAACTTTGTCCAGTTGACAAATTGAATTTCTCCTTTATCTTTGCTATATTGGCGTTAAATTGCACCATTTTGTCTGGTGTTCATGTGACGATGTATTGAGGTGTATAAGGAGCAAGATCGGGAGCATCACACCTGCTCTTGAGTTTCTTGGTTAATAGCATAGAAGTATAAAGATGTAGACTACGCGAATATGACGTCACCCATAGCATTCGCTGCCAATCAAATGAAGCTCGCGTTGCTAACTGTTACAGGAGCGAATTTGGAGCCAGAGGAGGGCAATCTGGACATGGTAAAAATGTACTTGTGGTCTATATCAGTAAAGTTTTTTCTTTAGAATGCTTATAATTGTTTCTTGGTTACACTGTTGCTTGCCAAGAGTGAACACACTGGAGACATTATGTGTCCCAAAAAGTCTGCTTATTAGAGTAATAAGAAAACCCAGTAATCTGATGTCTGGTTACATGCACGAAAGATCATCTGATCATCCAGTACAGCTGGTGACGTGTCAATTCAATCAGTGGATTTGATTGTTTGTTTATTTTGATCCCCATTAGTATCTGCAGCGTACTGCATCAGCTACTCTTCCTGGGGTCATTTTAAATTTTAGTTACGCAGTCATTCACAATCATTCAACTAAAAACAATTACATTTCTTCACCAATTGAGATTAATTTGCCGCTTGCTACCAGATTAAAAACAGGTTCCAGAAATGCAATAACAATAATTATTCCAAGTCCATGAAATTATATTAATGCCAGCGCACTCTTGCCTTATTCACATTGTTTCAAATTTAACCAGTACTTTGTCCTCTTATTCTTTGGTAAATCATTCCTTCATGGCTGCTTTTGTCTTTGCTTCATTAGTTTGCCATTTTTTGCACAATTTTCTTTGTTCAGACCTGTACAAGTTTGACAGATAGAAACAAATCATATTAAACACACCAATTGTAACTGTTTACATGGCATTTCAATAATCTGAGAGCTCCAGAAATCTGATTATGATCCATAAAAGTTCTGACAGTTCTTCATCACATCAGTAGAGCTCAGAAAAAAATAAATTTCTCAAAGTGAATGAGTGGAGAGCGATTGAATACTGTTGGATTCAATCGAAGAGCATGAACTACAGAACAGAATGTGTGCAGAATCCCTCAGAACAGAACAGAATGTCACAAAAGTGGTCTTTTATGTGTTTGGCCTTGACGTATAGGATTTTCATTGTCCATATAATGGCTTATCTGAAAATGAACACTTACACTGTCGTATTCAGTAGCTCCTGCCTCTAACACTTCGTATTTCATGTTGTTTCAGTTATCATATTGATTATAAAGAGTCGGACATAATCAGTTTTGCCGTGATATAGGACTTGAATGAGAACATATATTTCTTCAGCACCTTTTCCTAATCATCCTCTGACTATGGACAGTGGCAGGTCGCTCCCTGGAAAGAGAGCTGTTAATAGAAAAACTGACACTTTCATAAAAACGTCACCATTCACACTCTTCCACCTAGTAATCCATGAGGAGGGACACAGGCACGTGGAAGACAAGCCCACTCGGCACACACAGCCATGAGTCAGACCCCCACTCAGACTACGCTAACAACTGTTTACCAACCGGATTTTGTGTTATATGTTTTGAGTTTATTTTCATATACACGTTAGCTGTCTTTATGCACACCAAAAATCTGATCATTCTCTGATTTCTGGAGTTATTGAAATATCATGTAAACCACTGTGTCTGCTGTGACTAATCTGAGTTCTTTCTGACTGTTGAAGACAAGAAAAACATGAAAGCAAAAATGATTAAAGATTGATATTGTTGTTTTAAAATTCATTGTACTTTTTTGCTTTCCAAATACAACAGTTACCCATTGATTAACCGACACATGTCACCATCAAATTTTTGGGTTATCTGATTATTCTAGCTGTCTGTTTTTACTGACCATGTACATGAAATCAGTCAAATTGTTTAAACTATACAGTGAAATTGGAATTGTTATAACTATAATGTTATTTGAAGTTTCAGTGGTAATTCTGATATATTGTGATTCTTACAATTCCTTGGTATTAATAGGTACTTAAATGGTAAATCCTGGGTAATTACTAAATGCTTACAAAAATCTAGATACTTAAAGTGGCAAATCTTATGGACTTTAAAATCTTAACCTGGTAAATTTACTATAAGTTATGAACTTTTATGAGGTGAACCAGACATCAAACCACTACACATAATAGACAATTATACATTATACTTTTTTCCTTTCAGTCATGGCTTTAATTTAAATTTTTGTACGAGGAAATCAGCAAAAGCTAATGTGTTCAGATCTTTCTAGTGTGTGTAGTGTGGCAGCCACTCTTCTCTCATCCTCTAAAGAGAGGCGCTCATGAATATTTGGTGGTGGGTGGGGCGGGTGGACCTCACGTGTAGCGCGCACACTCCTTTGCCTGTGTCTCGTGTCTCTGCCTTTGAGCTCGTCCCTGAGAATGGATCGGCAGAGCGGTGGCACAACATAAAACTGATGAAATATTTAAACGCTAGATCGTTAGCCCGTGCACCATGTAATCACACACGTTTCTTGTACATGTACAGAAGCAGCTGTGTGGGTGTATGTTGTGTATAGGCACATATTGAACACGGCCCTCTCCACTTGCATATTTGTATGTCTTAGTAGTTTGTGTGCTTTTCAGATTGTCCAGTGCTTTCATTTTATTTTTTATTTATTTATTTATTTAATAGGGACAGTGCATATTAATGAACATCTGCAGCATTGCAGTGTAAATATGCCAGATTATAGCAAGAATGCTCATTTACATTTGCAGTCCCTAGACAGGTGACACCACAGCAAAAACAATAAAAACAATGACAGCTGACAATAACACCACCATTAAAACATTAATACATTAAGCATTAAAAGATTAAAACATTAAACGTGTCCACAAGTCTGGTTTTCCTTTAGCCACTGTTTCAAATATGATTTGAAAGTGGCCAGTGTTGGAGTCTCTCTTATTGATGATGGGAGAGAGTTCCAGAACTTAGTGCTTCTGACTGAGAGCACAGTTTGTCCAAATGTAGTGCGTCTGAGCGGGACCTCACAGTTCCCCCGGGCCGTGGCCCTAGTTCCCATCCCACTGACAGTCTTTGTTTTAATAAAATCCTGCAGCGGAGGAGGAGCAAGTCCATGTAAAACTTTATATATAAAACAACCGTTTTTAAAATGTGCAAAATTATTAAAATTGAGCAAGTTGTACTTGTCTAAAATTGTGCAGTGGGGAACTGAGAATGGTTTCTTGTCTAATATTTTCACAGCTTTTTAAAAAAGTGATTTAACAGCTGCTGTTTCCTGGATGGCATCCTGATACAGAGTAATTAGTTATATTGTTCTGATCAATCCTAATATGTTTAACAAAAATCCAATGTGTTGTGTTAAGCATATTAGTGCTATGTCAAAAGCCATCAAAATGAACAATGACCTAGTCCCCTTGTAAGCATGCTGTTACATAACACACGATGAAGCCTGGCGCTCATAAATCTCACTATTATATATTAATTATGGATTTATAGAGTGGTGATTTATACTAGGGATGGGCATAATTAATCGATTAACCGATAATTGATCATTAAGAATTTCACCGAGCAAGTTAATTTTCGTCGACAAACCGATTTAAAAAAACAAAAACAAAAAAAAACAGTCGCCTCAGTTGGCGCGCCTCAGTTGCGAGCTTCCGTAGGTCAATTGCCAAAACATGAAGAGGTCGCGGGGAAGTGTTGTGTGGGACCACTTTCATTTAGAAAATGACCAAGCGCACTGCAAGCACTGCAATGCAGCATACAAATATACCTCATCGACAACACATATGATTTATCATTTGAACACCGCGCATCCAAGTCTGGTAAAAGAAGGTGGCGGCGGTTCATTATCTCTATCACAGGCTAGCCTGGACTCTGCGCTAGCACAGACCAGGAGGAGCTGCAGTGCTCAACGAGCAGAGAAGGTCACCGAACTGATAGCGAAGATGATCGAAACAGACATGCTCCCCATCAGTGCAGTGGAGGGCAAAGGTTTTCACGACTTAATATACTGTATTGCTGCAGATACGGCTGGGTTGTGTGGAGGAGGTAGGACAGAGACAGCGGGCTAGCAGCGGTTAGCTCGGATCCCAAAGCGGCTAACTCCGAGCGCGCTAGCAGAGGCTGCAGGATGCGTGTTGCCTCGCTTTAATCCACCTCTACGCATGTTGATTTGTAGATTTACTTTCCCATGGAGAAGCGCCTGTTCCCACAGCCTCGGCAGACATAGTAAAAGCGGACACACATGAGTGAATGGTTGTTGTCTTTTTAATACAAAATATGTTAACGATTAACCGATTATTACTCATTAATTCTCCCGATAATCAACGAAGAAAACTTCACCGAATGCCCATCCCTAATTTATACTGTATTGCATTGCATACTGCTACATAATTTAAAGGTGCACTCTGTAATTTTTCTGCTGAGGAGTCTGCCACCTGATTGTCTCCATAGAGATGTTATTGCTTTACCAGGAATGTTTCACAGTATGGCACAAATGTATATCTTGTATTTAATTAATGTGGTGGTGTGTTATATTGCTAACAAGTACCTTTTGAAAAACATGCATTCTTACTGTGAGTGGACTTGCCTCTCCGCAGATCTGACCTGTAACTTACCTGATCAGCTTGTTTCCATGAAGACTGATAACAGTAATGCCAATTTGTGGAAGGCAATGCCATCTCCATAGAGACAGACTCTCTACATAGTGTACTTTTAATGTTTTTACCAATTTGGATACATGAAAAGAAAAAATACCTGCTCATCTAGCCATTTAATTTAAAATAGCAGCTGTATACTAAAAATACATTGTTTGTCTGTTCAAGGGAGGATGCAGTTTGTCACAAGGGCAAAAATAAAAAAGAATAGTCCATTTTAATACTTAGAATTGATTAGCTTTTCAGATGGAGGTTTTGCCACCACACTCTATTAATTGTGTATTATTATTACTTGGGCATCATGTGAGAACTACAGGAGGGTGTTTGGTTAAAGAGCATGAGATCGTCTAATGTCTGTTATTGTTATGAAGTCACGCATGCACCGGGCCCCTTCACCGCGATGTGAACTTACTGTATGAAAGAGCTTTTTGATTGACCGTCATATTTCTGATCCATTGCAGCACAAAAATTGTTTCGTAGCAGATATGAACTGGTTTGAACTCACATCTTGTATCCTGTCCAAGGTATTTTCAATTTTTGTGATTTCAGGACATGCAGCCTCAGCAAAACAAGGAGCCATATGGACTTAAGCTGTCTGAGTTTCCTGATGAGAAGGATTTACTCATTTATGAGAGGTAAAATGTAATTTGTATTATTTTTCATAAGCAACAGTGCCAGTGTTTGGAGCTAGTAAATACATGTCGTGGAAATTACCTTTTCACTTTTTGTGGGTATTCAAAACATAATTACAGTTAAAATCAAATACATAGTTGTTCATGATCACACTAAAACATAAAGCTGTTTGAATTCTATGTTGTGTTTTTACGCTAATGCAAATTAAAGTATTCAGAATACAGTACTCTGATTAGACCCTGTTACAAAAATATTTTAATGCAGTATGTGGTAAATAATACATACTGTAAGTTAGGGCTGCAAGATTTATAGCAATCGACTCAAAACTGTAATTTGAATGGACGTAATTAACAAATCACAAAGGCAAAGTCAAATCACAAGTTTTTGAAGTGCCATAATTTCCTCCGCAAATATAACACATCCTGTCTTATTCTGCATAAAACTGCTAACCCTGTAGTTTAGATCTGTACAAACATGTTATGAAATATCATTCTTGTGTTAGCTTCTTAGTTCATCAGTCTTTTTGTAAATTTTTTTGGCAAGTTTAAATTGTGAACTTTGAACAGAAATTATTTACACATAAATCACAAATCTAATCACAATGCTTATCAGAAAAATCGCAGTGAAAATTTTGCATCCCCCTGCATAGCAATTTTGACATTTCTGTGTAGTTCTGGCATCGTCCAACTATCACAGACTTTGTCCTTCTTTAAAGATCTCATAACATGGTACTTCTTGATGCTTTTATATGGCGCCTTAATGGCTCCCCAACATTGCAAACGAATCCCTCTTCAAAATCAAGACTCGGTGCATGAGAAAGCCTCGTGAACACAGCCAGAGCCAAAAACATCCCTCTCAAACACTCCCTTATGGGCGTTGTTGCTTGAATGCAAATGAGGAGGACAGGCTAGTACAGCGGGCCGGCCGTGGCCAAACTCTCCGCTCCCTCCTCTTCAGCGGTGCGATGTGCGCCGGCCCCACTTCCGCGTTTATGCGCGGAGGAAGATATGAGACGATTTCCATTGAAAAATAAACGCATTTCCACAGAAAATAAAATTAAACTACTGCTGTTTCAGAGGTTCGGAGGCTCGGATAAAGGACATCCGAGCCTGGAAACACTCTCACGTGCCTCCAGGCAAATAAAAAAAACGCATCTCGCATTGCGTAGCTCGTTTGCGGTCCAAACTCTATGGCCATGAGTTCCATAGACGGTGGGTATACATCCAGACGGGGGGTGGAGCTGCATTTGCATTTTTTCTTGAATGTGACGTCAGAAACTTCCCTTGTTCAGAATCGCCCGTTTGGGTTGGTTTTTTTGGCGGCACGGTGGCTGAGTGGCTAGGACTCGCGCTTCACAGCAAGAAGGTTCGCTCAGGCCTTTCTGTGTGTGTTCTGTGTGGAGTTTGCATGCATGGTCTGGGTTCGATCCCCGGGTCGCCTGAGCCTTTCTGTGTGGAGTTTGCATGTTCTCCCCGTGTCTGGGTGGGTTTCCTCCGGGCACTCCGGTTTCAACCATCAACCCAAAACATGCACCATAGGTAAAATCCTCCATCTTAGGTCCTGACCAAACCGAAGCAAGAAGATCATGGAGATGGTCCCCGGGCGCAGTAATGTGCTGCCCACTGCTCCTAATAACAGGATGGGTTAAATGCAGAGAAGAATTTCTCCAGTGTGAGATCAATAAAGTTGCTTCTTCTTCAAACGCGGAAAAGGATCGCAAATGCTCAGTCTACACATTTCGTAACTTTTAGCCATGGAGGGGGCTAAACAGGGTAGGGGAGCTCACATTAACGTTCAAAAACCTCAGAAAGTGAAAATTTCATGCCATGGGACCTTTAACATTATCAGTTTCCTTGGGTAACTCGTCTCAGAAGCAGTTCGCTTTACATTCCTCATTGTGTCTCAGCCAGCATGTCGCCAGGCTGTCCTCCATAGTTTCTATTTAAACCTCCTTGTGTGGAAGCATAATCAGACTTGAATAGCCAATACTAACGGACAGTGTTGAGTATTCAAGTCACTCAGTCCCAGGCGGATGGTAAATAAACTTCTGCCTGAGACATCCAGAGTCTCCTTCCTGTCTGTATAACTCTAGGACTTGTTAAGACAACATTTATTTTCCCTAACATTTCCCAAACTGTTGAGCCCTAATTTAAGTATTCACTGTAACGTTGGTAATAACCCGGGTTCAACTTTCATGCACACTGTTGCTCACATTTCCTTGTCACACTGAAGTGAACGAGTCATTTATAGAGTTGCTGTCTTTGCTTTCCACCTATACTCATTCATCAGGCAAAAATGTTTGTTGAAAATGCACCCGGTGAGCCAGAGTCAGCTAGTGCCTCGGGCTTCTGCTGCTGCTGATTTGCAAAAGAGAACATTGTCAACTCCCCCTTCTGTGTGCATCCCAGCTCCGAACTCCACTCTTTGTCCACCGCGACATCACCTCAACCCAAGGATTCATTTTCAATCGGGACTTTTGATTTCAGCCTGTCCTTTTCCTCCTCCCATGTTTGCTCCCAACAGCTAAACCAGCACACAATTATCTGTTTATTATATTTATATTTATTTATATTTATATTTATTTGACAGGACAATCTGGTCAAGTATCTGTTGCCATCATTCAAACCTGAAGCTGCGTGGTAAACTCAAATAAAATTCAAATTGTAGCGAAGAATGCAGCTCATATTATTCATTGTGCTACATAATGAGCCAGGGTTCATTATCGAATGTTGGAACGACGCCAGATGTGTTGGTAGAAGTCAAAGCTAATCAATGCATTAATATTAAAATCATAAGCAACAGCCAGAGGGAACTGTAAACTCTTGTATATTATTGTGTCTTGGCGTGAAATGACCGCTGGGAAAATTTCAGATTGGATCATAAACACTGGGGAGACCTCAACAGTCATGATTAACTTAATGCTTCCTCATTTTATATTTAAAAAAAAGGTGTTTACGATTTAGACCTGATTGATTTTCTGTGATGAGTTTCCATTCTTCGATTAGCGCTAATTAATGTGCTACACTCTTTCTTGCTCAAAATGGATATTCCCTTTTACTTCAAACAACATTTAAACACTATTTTATGTAACTGTGTAACTTTGGTAGGAGTCTCTCACCTGCTTGATTCTATGGATGTTGATCATTGCTTTGCCTGGAACGTTCCACTATACGACATTAAACAGCTCTTCCTAGGTGCTGTTTAATGTTTAGGTGCTTTTATTGCTTAAAAATACCTAGAAAAACAGACATTCTGACTAGTGGTGTGCAAAATAATCGTCATGACAATGCATCGCGATACTAACTTTCACAATATACTGCATCGATTCTTGATGCCAAAAATCGATTATTATTAATGAATAAGTTAATATTTAATATTTAATATTAATAAATACATTAATTAATTATTAGGTTTTTGGTTTTTTTTATAAATCCTATGCACTTTTCTCTTTGTGAAAGGGTATTGTTGATGGTAGCTACATCCAAAATGGCAAATGTTTGAACATAATTTTTTGTTTTAGAAAAAATCCTATGCACTATTTTTGTTATTGGTTTTGGTTTATTTTTTTGTTTTTCAATAAATTCAGTTATGAATTGAGTTGCTCAGAGTTATGTATCAATTGAAAACACTACCCAGATACACAGCCACTGATATTTAAGTTATCCTCTTTTTTTTTGGTACATTTTCACTGAAGTATGTCGAATATATTGCAATGCATCGCAATAATTCAAGTATCGTGATGCATTGTGATAGTATCGCATCGTGGCATATGAATCGTGTTTCGAATTGAATCGTGACTTCTTTGCCAATACCCACCCCTAATTCTGACTGTGACAAGGTTTGCCTCTCCACAGATCTGACCTGTAACTTGGTCTGGCTTGGTCTCCATGAAAGGTTAAAAGGAGAATTAACCTTTTTTTACAATCTGAGCCTTATTTCGGTAATAAAACAAGCACTTTGATGTCATTCGGAGCATTTCCGGAGATGTTTTAGATTTGCGATATCCATAATGTGAGTTCTCGGGGCATATTTTGCGGTCTCCAAATAACACAAACTTTAGCACTTTTCAAATCATAGAAGCTCAATGTCTTAGTCTACACTTTCGTTTGAGTCTAAAGTGGCCTGTAATCCGAGATTTATCCATAGTTTCGAGTAGATGAGGAGGCCAGTTTTTGTTTTATTACCGATATAAGGCTCAAATTGTAAAAAAAAAAACGTTAATTCTCCTTTAATACCATACTGTGAAACATTCCAGACGAAGCAATAACATCTCCATGTAATAAAGCTTTTGACAGACCCCCCACCAGAAAAATTACACAGTGCACCTTTAAATAGCAAATTAAATGATACACTAAACAAAATGGGTGGCGTGGTTTTACTTTTCTGGTGGGGTAGGGTCCACCACTCTGGAAGGCAACAGAGGCTATATTTATAAGCAATATTTTTTCTTCCTTGTTATCCCGAGATAATGAGATAATTAATTTGTGATCTCGAGAAAAACAAAACCGTTATTCCGTGATCTCGAGAAAACAACTGAAACGTCTACCACCACGTGACAGGCTGACTTCGGGGCTATTTCTCATTCTGAATAGAGGTTTTTGGTCATTAGAATGTCTGGAATAATAATCGATCAGCTGATAAGGCAATATTTTGATCAGGGCTTGACACAGGGGGAGATTGCATTACGTCTTTTAATTCGGGATAATTTCAAGATTAGTCCGCAGCACCTCCACAGAAGACTGGCCCGGCTTCGTCTTTGCCGACAGAGATACTAGGGATGGGCAAAGTGAGGCTTCATGAAACACCGAAGCAGTTGAAGCGATCGTGCCAGAGCGCTGAAACACAGTTCGAAACTCTCTCCACAGTGAAATCTAGGCGATATGTTAGAACTACAACATCCAGAATATTTCACGTTTTGAGACAGAATAATTTTTTGTTTTCTTGAGATCACAAATTGTGTTGTTTTTCGAGATCTCGAGTTAATTTTCTCGTTATTAAGGTGGAAAATAATCATTACAAACATGGCCTCTGTCGGCTTCCGTACACCAGAAATGTCTCTTTGCAGATGTTTTTGCTTTGCCTAGAAGGTTCCTGAGTATGGTATCAAACTTCCTCATCTCCATGGAGACAAGCAGATGGTGGAACTCCTTCCAGAAAAGTTACACAGTTCACCTTTAAACAGTGCCATTCATATTGTTTAGTGTATCATTTCATGTGCTCGTAAAATATAAATATAAATATAACTACCTTGTGAGTATCCTCACCCTGACATCAATATAAACAAAATAAAAATCTTGGAAAACCATGTTAGTCCAGCCAAGTCTGCTGTCTTCTTGAGGCCATAATAGACACACATAATCACTCAATCAATTAACAAAGTATGGTCTTGTCTGTATTCTACCAGGTTTGCCCATCTTGGCGAGAACCAGCATCAAGTGGAGAGAAATAAAAATGGCAGCCTATCGAGCGTCCTTCCCTTGTGAGTACTAAAAGAAATGTGGGACAATGACATGTTTAGTCACAAAGCTTTTTAACATTTGCACGAATCTCAGGATGATTGGGTGCATTTGTGTGCTCCTAAGTGCTCCCTCGCTCTCAAGGTCTTCAAAGGTCTCTGGCTGTGCACTGTTGGATCTTCATTTTTTTTTCTCCACTGATTTTTTCCTCCTTGCTGCCCAAGTCATTTCAGAGCCCACCGAGTCCTTTCGCTCGGTTCAACTGGCTGCACACGCTCCACTCAGTTTGGACCACGTGAACAATGTTCCAGCACAGTCTCTCTCCATTTCTTTCATTTGTTTTCTTATCTTCAAGGCATGTCACTGCCTTGAACTGCGGCTTTTATATGTTTATATTGTCCTTTTAACAAAGAGAAGGTGTTGTAATGACAATGAAATGTGAAAAGGTTTGATATGGAATGGAGTATTTCAAGCTATAAAACCATATGCAGTGAAGTAAATGTTAAATTAATGCTATATTGTGTAACATTCCAGGCAAAGCGACGATATCTTCTCAACTTACCCAGGTCAGCATTGTAAATAAGAATATGCTGTCAATGCTCTCCCTGGTAAAATTAAAGTAAAATTAAATAAAAATATCCAACTTAAATTAACATGGGAAACAACAAATGCTTAAATATTATATACTATACTGGGACTAATAAAGGCATATCTTACTATATCATATTATATACTATTATTATTATATTTTTAATGTAATACAGTAGGATTTGAGCTGTAGGGGGATGAAAAAGTAACATCCAAATATTTCTGCTATTTATTTGTTGTAGCTCATACCCATTAATGATACTGCATTTTAAAATTTACTGGAATTATCCTCCTTTGTTTTAATTGTGTCTGTGGCATAAAGTAGTTTTAATATTTATAATTTATTGTGATATTTCTCTGTAGCAATATATCCTGCTTCAAAATGTATGATGGTGACAGGCCTATACTCAACACTACAAAGATAAACACACAAACAGAAAACACAAAAACACAATTTAATGTTATTTTCAACATAACGTTTCTTTGATATTACCACATGATCTTAGAGATTTTCTGATTTACAGCTGATCAAATTCAATCTAAAACTATTCGAGAAAAGTCAAGTTTTAAAATGCATGTGTTTTTGTTTCAGTATCGATTCTTCCAATGCTAGTTTTAATATCAATATCTGTTGTCTCTGTTGGTATAGATCTCTTCTCCTGTCTCCCTCTGTTAATTCATTAGTTTCTTTCATCACCTCCTCACTCATGTTGTGTTCACGAGGGGATGCAGGTGTCTACTGTTGTGCAATAGAGCTATTCTCAGACTTTGTTATATGTGCCTGTAATCTGGGGAGGTCTTAAGTTCATGGCTCTGTCTCAAACAAAAAGCTTTCCCTTGAATCACTTTCACAAATAATACTGATATTAATGATATCTTTCTATACCTATGCATTGTTAAAACGTGTTCTAATTACTCCTGCAACTACCATCGTAATACTAACCACTTTCCCATATAACCCATTTCACACCCCCTTGGTATATTTTTGTACATCACAACTCCCCCCCCCCCCCCCCCCCCTTCCCCAATATCACATTAATTGAACAGTCTATAATCAAAATACTCACACCCGTGGTCCTTGGGTACATTTTTGTCCCATTAAAGGCAAAGTAACGTTATTTTACAATCTGAGCCTTCTTTCGGTAATAAAGTAGTTTTACTCACCCATAGCATTTTTCTGTCAATTGGAGCAGTATCGCAGAACTTATGTTGAGCCGTTCTGTTCTAGTAATGATCCCGTATCTGTTAACATGGTGCTGTATCATTTGCTCGGGGCATTACTTTGCGGTGTCCAAATAACACAAACTTTAGCACTTTTCAAATCATAGAAGCCCGATGTCTTAATGAAAGATTTCGTTTGAAGCAAAAGTGGCCTGTAATCCGAGATTTAGCCATAGTTTCGAGTAGATGAGGACGCCAGTGCGCATGCGCGGACTGCTCCGGGGACCCAAATAGGAAACGCAAAGCTGAAAACTATGGATAAACCTCGGATTACAGGCCACTTTTGCTTCAAACGAAATTTTTCATTAAGACATCGGGCTTCTATGATTTGAAAAGTGCTAAAGTTTGTGTTATTTGGAGACCGCAAAGTAATGCCCCGAATACAAATGCTAACAAATGCTAACAGAAACGCCACAACGTAACTTTCTTCAAACAGCTCCAAATGACACGAACGTGATATGGGTGAGTCAAACGACTTGTTTTATTACCGAAAGAAGGCTCAGATTGTAAAATAACGTTACTTTTCCTTTAACTTCCATTCAAAATGGCTTTTTTGCTGGCATAATTTTGCCAGTATATTTTTACTTTTTATTTTTCATTCTTTGGTGTTGAAAACCCTTCAAAATGTTTAGTTTTAGTGTCTTTTTAAAAATGTTTTATAGTTTTCTTTTTACTGTGTATCTGCCATTACAAGGCTATATCAATAGAAAAAACATTGGTACATATTAGTCAACACTGAAGGCCAGAGACACAGATACCAGTTTAAAAATTATATGGATGTGTTCTAGAGGGGTCCCAGAGTGCACTAAATGTGTTTGGAAGTTTGTGTGTGCCTGTGTGGACATTTTAGGTGTATACATCTTTCATTGTTTTCGCCACTATTGATAAACACTGCAAATGTATTTTTACAATGCAGAATAATTGTAATTTTATTTCACTTGATACTTGCTTTTCTCCTGTCAGTGTGTTCACCCCCACACAGACCCATGTATGTGAACACACACATATATCCCCTCCACACATCCATAACCCACCCCAGGCAAGTATACCCTCAGAACCCTCCAAAATACACTTAGGCACAATCACTGTGAATCCCATAGAACTCTATAGAAAAGCATAGGAAAACTATGGCTGTGTTTGTGTAGAGGCCTACAGAAGGTATAATGGGGTGAGTTGGGTTTCTCTGCCTTTGATAACCCCAACACAAACAAATAAAAATTAGTTGAAAGATATAGAAGTGCATAAGTTGATACTTTTGCTGTCAAAAATGGCATTTATGGCATGGTGTGTATGATTAGGGCAGCAGTAAATGAAGACCAAAACGTTGAGCAAAAATCTGTATTGAATCACAATAATGTGGTATCCTTTCCAGTGTACATTTTTGTTACGAAGGACCACAGGTGTCATTATTTTAAAGGGGTCATAAGGGTTAAAAGATTTGCCATCTTCCATTAAAGGTGCATTATGTAACTTTTCCACTACTTGCTTGTCTCTGATATTATTACTTGGACTAGAATATTCCACTGTATGGCTTTACACATTTAACCTTTTCAAGTTTTATTTTTATGTTTTTTAGCAATAAAACCTGTAATTGAACTGCAAAATAGTTAAGTTTTCCATACCGTCAAAAATTGTAATAACACCCCTCCACCCATATAGTTACATAGTGCATCTGTAAAAGAAAACTGTTTTCATATTTGATGTATTTGTCACTTTGATGTAAAGCCTCAGAGCTTCCTAGAAACCGTTAACATGTCTTTATCTCCTTTGTCTTGGTAATACATTTGGATTTGTTACCAGGTTTATTGATTTTGTCTTTCAGAGAAGCGGTGTCCTGTTTCCCAGAAGACAGTGTGTTTGAGGTGCTGGCTCCACAGGTGGACATGGACAGTCGAGATGTGTTTGAGCGCCATGTGCTGACGGGACAGGGCCAGCTGAGGGCGCTGTGTCGAGAAGACATGCTGATGTACCGCGAGTATGTTAAGAACAGATACATGTGATAGAAGAGCAGGAATTATTAACCATGTGTACAGTTTTACCATTTTTAGTTTAAATAAGTTTAGTTTTTTAACAGTTTTAGAATGATATTGTACATACTCATTTAAATAAAATTGTTGTATGCTTTTTAGTTGTATATTTATGCTTTTTATCTTATAATTTATGTGCCTTTTAGATTTTTACTTTGTTACTTTGTAAGACATTTGAAATTCAGATCATGTATAAATCATAACTGGAAAATAAACAAAATAATGCTCTAAATTCCATTAAAATCATGTCTAAATGATGTATTGCAACCTCTACCGCAGATCCTTCATTTCCACCGCCGTCAGACTGTACAACTCCACTATATACTCCAAACGTGCAATATCGTTTTTCAATACTCCTAGTTAATGTTTTTATTATTATTACTTATTTTTTATCAGACTGCATAACTCCACTGTATAGTCCAAACGTGCCATATCGTTTTTCAGTACTCTCCTTGTTACTGTTTTATTATTATTATTTTATTATTATTTTATTCCATTCTTGTCTGCATGCACTTTTCTTTCTTGTTCAAACTGTCTCTTCCTGGAGCTACTATGGCAAGTAAATTTCTCCTGCGTGAGATCAATAAAGTCTTATCTTCTCTGCCTTAATCTGTCACGTCAAAATAAAACTTGCCTGTTCCTGCCCTCTCTAATTCTTCTTCCTCTGCTCTCTTGTTCTTTCTATCATACAGCCATTATGAAATTTCCACATATTTTTCCTCCTTTCTTTCTATTTTTCACTTTCACACCTTCTGTCTAATACGTGAATTTCAAACCACAAGACTTCTAAATGTGTAATCCACGCACGGGGGAATTGGTGTACGCCTGAGCCTCGTGAGCCTGTTCACATATGATGCATGTGAGCAAAACTGGCAGCTGACCGAGCTTTTAAGATAAGATAAGATAAGCCTTTATTAGTCCCACAGTGGGCAAATTTCAGTGTTGCAATGCACAGATTAAGAACAGCAGGAAAAAGTAGCATGCAATAAAACAAGATAATAAATAATGGCTTAAATAATATAAAAATAGGCCTAAAAATAGATTCTCAAGTATAGCTGAATATTGTAGTGCAGATAAAGTTGAATGACATATTAACAGTGTTCGTTGTACAGTCTGACAGCAGCAGGAAGGAAAGACCTGCGAAACCTCTCCTTCACAGCGAGGGTGAATAAGTCTGTCTTTTATTTTTATTTCTTGTTCAAACAAACTCAATTGCCAAGTGAAATGAAACCTAGTGTCTCTTGTTTGCTACGTTTTTGTTTCAGATCAACAAACACAAAGCAAATACACTATATTACCAAAAGTATTCGCTCACCTGCCTTGACTCATACTATGAACTGAAGTGCCATCCCATTCCTAACCCATAGAGTTCAATATGATGTCGGTCCACCTTTTGCAGCTATTACAGCTTCAACTCTTCTGGGAAGACTGTCCACAAGGTTGAGGAGAGTGTTTATAGGAATTTTTGACCATTCTTCCAAAAGCGCATTGGTGAGGTCACACACTGATGTTGGTCGAGGAGGCCTGGCTCTCAGTCTCCACTCTAATTCATCCCAAAGGTGTTCTATCGGGTTCAGGTCAGGACTCTGTGCAGGCCAGTCAAGATCATCCACACCAGACTCCGTCATCCATGTCTTTATGGACCTTGCTTTGTGCACTGGTGCACAGTCATGTTGGAAGAGGAAGGGGCCCGCTCCAAACTGTTCCCACAAGGTTGGGAGCATGGAATTGTCCAAAATGTTTTGGTGTCCTGAAGCATTCAAAGTTCCTTTCACTGGAACTAAGGGGCCAAGCCCAGCTCCTGAAAAACCAAGTGATTAGGACACCTGATTCTGATCATTTGAATGGGTGAGCGAATACTTTTGGTAATATAGTGTAGCTCCTAGGAGGATGGGTGGTGTTCAGGTGTAGTGCATATGCTAATATATGCTAATATACCATATGTTATAGTTGGTTATCCCTCAGTTAGCCATCTTATGCAAAACATTTTTTTTAAATGTTTAAATATCAACAACTTGAAAATGCCCACTCTAATTATCTGGGAAGCTAAGCTAAGTACTTGGATGGGGATTGCTGGGAATATCAAATTTCATAGTGTGGTTGTGGTGGAGGTGGTCAGAGCTTGTGCAGATTGGCAGCCTTACTTCCTAGTCTGCCCCAGATAGTGTACCGTTATTACTAATACATGCTACTTGAGCTACAGCTAGAGTCTGGCCTCGAACTTTTCACATTTTGCCCAAAAATGCCAAATATTCTGCAAACTATTATATAATTTGATTTAAAATTATACATAAATACTTTTAAAGTTCACTAAAGCACTGATTACACAATGTTCTTTCAGTGACCCAATGGCCTAAAGCACTATAATCGGGCACATAGTTGCTACCAATCTTGCATTGAACTTTTTTTTTTTCCCCAACACAAGAAACGGCTCAAATTAAGGTCATGGTGACATCTTCAGTGCTGTGACTGCAGTGGGTCAGACACATCTCCGATATTATGTCAACCAGTCGTTTTTGTCAGTGAGAATTACTTTCTGTACAGCCAAGAGATAATTTGTGTATTTTGTTTGTATAACTGGGTCAAGTTTTAGAGTAGTTTGAAATGCTCCATGTGTTGTCTGGAGTCCAATTTCAAATTCTCTTTCCAACACATCGTCTCTGTTGAGTTCATTCATTTTCTCCCCATTCAATGTGGGTTTCAACTTTCTGTTCCTGTTAGATCACCAACAGATTTGTTAACTTCTGAGACACCAGTGGCAGATTTTTTCCCTTGAAACCTTTGGATTACTCATACATGTATGTCATAAAGGCTTGTACCATTTGCACTTAAAATGAATATTCAGCTCTTTTCAAGCATGTTTTTGTTCCTCGGAGCAGGTGTCTAGTTACTCAGAGGCCTCTCAGCAGCACATGTGTGTAGATGAATAAAGGCATTTTACTGGGGTTATTTTTGGCCAGGCTTCACGGAAATGCTTAAAAATAGGAAAGTAGACGGTGGGGTACTAAATGTGATGAGCTTCTGTTTTGAAACGAAATTCCAATTAGTTAATATTAAAGCACAGAAAGTGATCTTATTATTCGGGATGTTTTGGTGGTTGGCCGTCACCAGGCTCTTCATGTGACCACTTTACCTCATGAATGAATGCACCTCCCAGGTCCAGCCAATAACAATCTGTGGAGCAGCAGTATGGACAGTTTGGTCTGTACTGTTACACTAATTCACTATTCTGGTGGAAGGTCTGCCACCTGCTTGCCTCCATGGAGATGTTATAGCAATGTTCCATAGTAAGGCATTCATCTAATCTAAAGTAATCTGGTGTTATATTATTGATAGAGACATTGAATGGCTTGCATACTCACCTGCTTATCTTTACGAAGATGGATCAATTTTATGCCATACAGACAAAGCAATAACGTCGCCAAAAAGTTACATAGTGCGCCTTTAAATATGGCTCACAGGAGGAGTTAATGTTGCCATTACCCACCTTGCTATGATCCAAGATCAATACTACAACAAGACAATGAATGGAGAATGAAGAAACTCTGACTTGTAAACCACGCAAGAGCCAATGCGCCACATATTATTATTATTATTATTATTATTATTATTATTATTATTATTATTATTATTCATGTCTATAGACTGCTGTTCCTTTGCAAAATATAGAAGACAGGAAGACAAATCATTTATATGACCGAGAAAAGGGCTGTAGTTTGTAGCAGCACTGCCCGTACCTCTCAGTAAGAGCACCATTGTATTAAAGGTGTGTTTGTTACAGCCCCGTCAGTAACTATGCAGAACACACAGTGCCCACACTTGTGTCGGCTTATCGTGACATTACTCTGTGTTCACATGCAGAGTTTCTCACGCATACAGGCTGATACTGTACAATAGATCCAGTTCAGACTGCAACCTTACAGCTCTTTAGTTACATATGGACAGGGCCACGGGCATACCACAAAGTTTGCCTAGGTAAGCTTTCTGCTCACATATTGCTCACATACAGGGCGGCAGTAGCTCAGTTGGTAGAGTGTTTATCCACTGATCCAAAGGTTGGCGATTCAAATCCCGCTCAAATCCCCAGAAACATCAGTGGTTGAGCGGTCAGATCCACTGACCCACAGGTTGGTTGGTACGATTCCAGCTCCCACAGATGAATGCTGCTGTTGTGTCCTTGGGCAAGACACTTAACCCTCCTCGCCCCCAGTGTCTGCGTACACTGGTGTGTGAATGTGTGTGTGAATGGGTGATTGGTTCCTTGTTGTAAAGCGCTTTGGGTGCCTTGAAGGTGGAAAAGCGCTATATAAAGATGTGACCATATTACGTGAAAATGCAAAAGCGCTTGCGGTATTGATTTGATCTGTAATGATATGTAAATAATGTCGTGTCGCTGCTTATAATATTGCTTATAATTGCTTATATTGCTTATAATATTTTGTAATTAGAGCCACAAACTAAAACTTGAGCTTTGATTGTTTAATTGTTTTAAGACTCTTGAATCTCCCATTTGACAGGCTAGATCTCGGTTGGCTCGCGCGTATTGACGTCGTCGAGTTTTGCGCCTCGTGCGCGTGGCCGCTCGGTCCCCTCTCTTTCTCCTCTCTTTCTCCTCTCTTTCTCCTCCCTTCTCTTTCTCTTCACATGTGATCCTCCTCATCGAGCTGAGCACTGGTACGTGCTTCACACCGTCCTTGCCCAGGCGGTCTGCCCCGCGTGGGAAGCACGACAATACGTTTTTTTTTATTTTTTGACTCGATACCGCTGCAGAGGACATACCTGTTGTTTCTCCGCTCTCTGCGTGAAGTCTCGTTACTGACAGCGGCTACAGAAGCTGCAGAGAATCTCAGCGCTTCTAGTTTTGCCTCGGAGGTGAGTAAACATCTTAACGTGTGGGAGAGAGACTGTAATAAGTGACTAAGTGTTAGTTCAGCACCATGGACAGCACTCGATCTGCTGCAAGCACCGAACTATCAGCGAAAGATTGCAGCAGCAACTCTAGAGCTACATTAACACATCATTAATTCGACTTTTTATTTGATATCCCAACATTTTAGTTTCAATTTAATTTCATGGAACTTCATGTATCCACTTCAATATCTAAAAACAAAACTAAACAATGCAACAATGTAATTAATGACTTGACTTGTTTATTCATTTACAGTCCAAACTATAATTCCAAGCATTTAGAAAATAAAAAAAAAATAAACCATTTTACTCATTACTCATTAGATTTCTCCTTTTGCAGCACAGTGTGGAGCGATGAAC
The DNA here is from genome assembly GCA_036785185.1 of Paratrypauchen microcephalus. Classification (NCBI taxonomy): domain Eukaryota; kingdom Metazoa; phylum Chordata; class Actinopteri; order Gobiiformes; family Gobiidae; genus Paratrypauchen; species Paratrypauchen microcephalus. The sequence goes on from JAVJIX010000003.1 coordinate 6,689,910, forward strand.
GAGTCCATGATCGTCAACGACTCCTCCGCGACTGTGGGGGTTGGGGAGGGCTTGTCCTGGCCCGAGGTGGACTCTCCTCAGCAGAACAGCAGCCTTGAATTCTCCACCGCTCCCCTGGACTTTCCCATCAACCCCTGGGACATCATGCTGTGTATGTCCGGCACTGTCATTGCCTGTGAAAACGCCATTGTAGTAGCCATCATTTTTTACACTCCCACTCTGAGGACTCCCATGTTTGTGCTCATCGGGAGCCTGGCCACAGCTGATCTGCTCGCCGGTATGGGATTAATTCTGAACTTTGTCTTTCAGTATGTCATCTCATCTGAAACCATAAGTCTGATCACTGTTGGCTTTCTGGTAGCGTCATTTACTGCATCTATCAGCAGCCTTTTGGCCATTACAGTGGACCGATATTTCTCCCTTTACAACGCCCTGACTTACTTCTCTGAAAAAACTTTGCAGTATGTTCATATCATGCTGGTGGGCACTTGGGGGGCGTCCCTGTTTCTGGGTTTGCTCCCTGTCTTAGGCTGGAACTGCATTGAAGATACAACAACTTGCAGCATAGTCCATCCACTCACTAGAAGCAACCTTACACTTTTGGCAGTGTCATTCTTTGTCATATTTATCCTCATGCTTAGTTTATACTTCAAGATTTGCAAGATCGTGTGCCACCATGCCAATCAAATTGCACTCCAGCAACACTTTTTTGCCACTTCTCATTATGTCGCCACTAAAAAGGGAGTCTCCACGCTGGCTATAATATTAGGGACATTTGGTGCTAGCTGGCTTCCTTTTGCCATCTACTGTCTGGTAGGTGAGCGGCACTACCCATCGATTTATACCTATGCCACATTACTGCCAGCCACATACAACTCAATGATCAATCCCATAATATATGCCTACAGAAACGCAGAGATACAACGCTCCATCTATATGCTTCTCTGTGGCTGCTTTCACTCCAATGGTGTCTACCGGTCCAGATCACCAAGCGAGGTTTGAAAAGCTCTTGTAAAATATTGTATTGAAAGTGACACACCAACGGACAATGAACGAAAACTGAACTACGATGCTACTTCTGTATCTTTGCAGCAGCACTTTATGTCTTTATGAGATTGTGAACACGCTGTGAACAACTAAACTCTGTGAAAAAACAAACAAACTTGTGAATGTATTTTACAATTGGAATGGAAAGATTTTGCACTTTATTTGTTTTTGGGAAATGCCAAAGCAGTATTGTATAGCCACTGTAGTGTTCAAAATGTCTGATTGCCATTTTATATCCAGTACTGTATTGTCTTCTTTGCTGTACATTTTCTACAACGGAAATAAAGAGATACACCCAAGCCTTAAGTGGACCATATGTTTTTTTACCCACTGTTTTCTTACTCCAGCTTTCTCCGAGTGCTGTGATTTGAAGAGAATAATGACTCAGTGTCTAGAAAATAGCTCAGTTTTACACCAGGCACCTTTAACCGCATGCATGTGAGTTACCAGTGTGAAAAAAATATCGCATGTGATGGTCTTGCTATAAAATAAAGTAAATACACCCATAAGCAACAGTTGGTGTATTCGCATATGACCTGAGTTAGGAGGTGAGGAAAAATGACACGACATTCTGAATTTTCAGTGGGATTGTTTAGCTTAAATACAGTATGTCATTTTTACTGAGACTGCTGTAAGAACTGGATTTGAGAAACGTCCTCATTTATTTTACGAGATGTTTGAGCCAAAATAGTGGAGCATATATGAGTCACATCCTATTGCTAACTATGTATTTAAACAAAATAAAAGTGGTTATTTAACTAAAATATGTAATTCTATCTCAACATTTTATATTTTTCTTTTTGAGCCACAATTTTAAAATAAACTTGATCAATTTACCCATGTGTTATGAGAATTCTGAGCCCTAACAGCCACTATTGACGATGTGGGAACACTATCCAAAAATGTAGATACTAACCAAGAAAAGTCTGTTACTTTGCCATATTACTCCATAAGAAGTAAGCCTTTCTGATTGATAAATAAATGAACAAATAATCCAAAGTCATTCTCGAACACCTGACCAGCAAAGCAGCCTTTCATTATGTCGATTCTCAGACATTCGAATGCTGTTTTGAGCGTTTTTGGTGGGAGCATACGGCAACGGCACGTGGAACAGAGTGTGAATGAGGTGAAGGGACAAGATAAGTCTGTCTGTAAACCTCTGGTGCTCTGCTGCGCTAATAACGATGATGATGCAAATGAATCTGGTAGCAGTTTATCAGTGTGTGATGTTTGGACAGGTATGGAGCTTTAGAGGCCACAGAGGAACGCATACTACATCTGCCTGAGCACATCAAAGTTACACTGTCAATGCAAAAAGCTGAAGTCAAACAGCATTTATGAGAAGTAAGTCAAGATTTAGTTTCAAGTATACCATAACATCAACTAAGACTAACTTAAAGCCCATATTATGCTATTTTATGATGTTATGATGTTGATTCTTCATCAAAAATATACCCAGAGTTGTGTTTTGTTTCATTCACTTGTTTAACCCTAGAGCACTATCGCCGGGTGATTTTCACCCGAGCAAAACTATTTACATGATTTTCAATATGTTGCATTTTTCTGAGTGTCATGGGTCCCTGGGGAGCTTCACCATTGTTTTGGACATTTTTGAAGGTGTAGGTATTTCCCTACCCCAAAGCCCACTTTTTCCTACAGGCATTCGGGTGATTTTCACCTGGCGATAGTGAAAGAGGAATGTAAGAATGTAATGAATTTAATGTAAGAGGATGTAAGGACTAGGTAAGTGAGAGTGGTCCTGAAATGTATATCTATCCTTATTTAGTGCAGTGGTTATGAATAAATATCACAAAGTGGTTGTTTCAAAGGGAATTCTTATGGTGAAAACAATATTTTAGTCAACTGGTCATTTTTACCCACTGGAAAAAAAAATATTTTTTGTTCCTCTCTCCTGCAAATGTTCGTGTGTCAAGGAGTCTGTGCTTCACCAGGGAAGTCTCACCTGTCCCGGGAATGGGTGGACCAAACACCAACTTTCCAGTATCATTATTATTTTTTATTTTTTTGTTCTCAAATTCCTAATTTTTCAGTAATTTTGGAGCATGTTTTTAGACCCTTCATGTTTTTTTTTTTTTCCATTTTGTTACACATACCACATTTGAAATAAAAGAAAACCACTCTAATTGATCATGTGTTGTCATATTTTGATCTATTTTTCATGACAAGTACTTTTTGTTGGGTATATTATATCAGGCAAAAATTACCCGGCAAATGTGATGGTGTTACTTTTTATAGCAAAAGTGTTCTAGGGTTAATACACAAACCCTGTGTTACAGCCCGAGCCCTTAGATCATTCCCCTTGTATTATATTTTGTATTACGTCTTGTCCTCTTGTCTGTGGACTACTCTCCGGCCTGGTCCTTGTTCGCTGCTGCATTCTGGTCCCTGACTGGTGGGGCACTTGTACACCTGGCCAATCCTGCCTCCCTCTATTGAAGGAGATTGTCTGTAGCTGTTTGAGGCTGCCCTTTGTGGCCAGTATACCATGTTATGTTTGTTTCTCTTTTGTGTCAGTCATTTTGATTTGTACTAGTACTTATCTGACTTTGTGTGTGAGACACTAGTTTACTTGACTTTTGTTTTGTATCTTATTAGTTGTCACTCAATTCTGTTTGTGGGTTTATGTGATTTTAAATTGGGACACTTGTGATTTAGATTTGTTTTGTATGTGCCTTAGTTTAGTCACTTGTTTTTTGTGTGTGTGTGTGTGTGTTTTTGTGTGGATAGACCTGTGCGATCCGTTTTGACACAAAACTCTGATATTTTGTAATTTAGTTGTTTTTGTGTACATATTTTAGACCACTTTTGTTATTTTACCTTTTACATTCCTGTTCATTGAAATATTACTTTATTTATACCATTTTCCATCTTGTTTTTTGTTACTTCCCCATCCATAGCGAGCTGGGTCATAACACCCTTCGTATATTTTATTCTATCACACTGAAAAACTCTGTTCCACCTTGTGATGTCATATAGTAATACAGGAAGTGCTTCACTGTGTTTTTAAACTACATACACTTTTACTAGTATCATTTGGACAATTTCATCCCTGGAACTGCCCAATCTTCATTAAACAAAAGGTAAAAGGTAGCTGCTAACTTGATAACTACAAACTTCATGACATCACAAGGTGGAACAGAGCATTCTGAGCTTTGGAGATGTAGACAGACTAATAATACAGGATCGCTCAAACGTGTGTGAATGAAACAAAACACAACTCCAGGTAACAAGATTTGAACATGGCTTAAAGCTCACATGAGTCAATGTTGTGTAATATAGGACCTAAAGATCCACTTTGTAACTTTTCTGGAGGACAGTGGGCGAGACCCTTTGTCCATCTTGCCTCTCATGTATAAATGTGTGAAAGAATAAGTGGTTTCTTGTAATGTGCCCAAAGTAGGTCAAGAATATAAATAACAGGTTGTGTCTCTGATGACGTCACAAGATTGGACTGTTTGGTATTGTTTAAAACAGATGGGAAGCAGCTAAAAATAATATAGTTAAAATGCAGATTTTTGTTACAATATACTGAGTTCTTGAGTCCAGTGATTAATATAAATGTCATATTCAACATTTGTGAATTTACCTTTTAGATTTATTTCATCACAACATCACAACAATCCAATAATATTTAATACAGATTTAGTGAGTTAGCAGAAAATAATGTTGTGAAAATGCTGATTTTGTTTTTTTAAATTTGGTAATACAGTGAGTCCTTGGGCCTTGTCAAAAATGGAAATCATCAAGTTCAACATTTACTTTTTGGATATTTTATGGCAAAGCACAAAGTAATCAATAAACATATAGTGCATGAGTGAAGTGAAGGCTTGTCTGAGGTCTACTCCAAGCACTACTGTAGCAGTTCGAATGACGACTCAATATGAATTAATGAATTAATAATGAAGCAAACAATGTATGCTTTTCCATATATTTCAAAATGAAATCCTAATTATTCTTATAGTATATTCAGTTTTAAGGAAGGCTGTTATAATTGCTCTGATTTTGGAGCTATGTTTTTTTCATTTGAGATTACTATACCAACTTTTTGTTTAGATAACTTAACTTTGATTAGTCCTTGAAAAAGCATAGACCTTCTCCACTTCCAGTCTGTAAGCAGTCCAGGCCTCCTCTCTGTATTTAAGTGCATGGAGCTCTCAGAAAGGAAAAGGTGAACGTCACTAATGGACTGCACACTGCTCTGTTGTGTTTGTTCTCTTAGTATTTTTCTCCGCCCCAACAGATGTTGCCTGTGGTCACCGGTGAACATTGTTTGTCCACGAGACTAATAAAGACGTGTCACAACTCAGCTTTACAGTGCAATTTTACAGCAGGTATTTTCAGCTCCCTCTGAGGAGTTCTAGAGATCGCTAAGTTTTTCACGATATGATGATATAAAATCTTATCATACTGACTGTTGTGGAATAAAGTGAAGTAGCCTGAGAGTTGTAAAAAGAAGTGTGAGGCTGGAGTGCTAAAAGAGGAGATTTTTATTTACCATACAGTCCATTCCATTCTAGTCCAGTCTAGTCCAGTCCATTTCAGTCTACTCTAGTCTAGTCTAGTTTAGTCTAGTCTAGCTAAGTCTAGTCCATTCCAGTCTAGTCCAGTCTAGTCCATTCCAGTCCAGTCTAGTCTACTCTAGTCTAGTCTAGTCCATTCCAGTCTAGTCCATTCCAATCCAGTCTAGTCTAGTCCATTCCAGTCTAGTTCTGTCCAGTCTGGTCCAGTCTAGTTCATTCCAGTCTAGTCCAGTCTAGTCCATTCCAGTCCAGTCTAGTCTAGTCAAGTCTGGTCCAGTTAAGACCATTCCAGTCTGGTCCAGTCTAGTCCATTTCAGTCCAGTCTAGTCCAGTCTGGTCCGGTCTAGTCCATTCCAGTCCAATCTAGTCTAGTCAAGTCTAGTCAAGTCTAGTCCAGTCTAGTCCGTTCCAGTCCAGTTTAGTCTAGTCAAGTCTGGTCCAGTCTAGTCCATTCCAGTCCAGTCTAGTCCTGTCCAGTCTAGTCCATTCCAGTCTACTCTAGTCTAGTCCAGTCTAGTCTAGTTCACTCTATCCATTCTATTCTAGTCCAGTCTACACCGTTCCAGTCTAGACCAGTTTAGTCTAGCAAGGCAAGGCAAGTTTATTTGTATAGCACAATTCGTACACAAAGTAATTCAAAGTGCTTTACAGAATAAGTATATTAAAATCACAATACAAGCAAAATCAAAATATAAATATTCATTAAAAAGTCCATTCCAGTCTAGTCCAGTCTAGTCCAGTCTAGTGCAGTCGAGTTTGGTTATTTCTGTTGTAGGGATACATGCTGCAATACATGATGAGCATAATACATAACAAAAAAAGAAATGAGCTGCCAGTGTGGAGCTGGCACAGCACAGGAATTACATGAGCATTACTGTGAAATTACAAATACATAATAATTTTCACTGCATTTTATACACTTTTTTGTATAATAGAAATTAAAGTAAAACACAAAGACACTGATCACACATTATGACCAAAAGAGGAAAAGTGACAAATGATTTCTTCATTGTGCAATGTCTGTGAGTATACAGACATACTGAATACAGTCTACACATTTGCATATCCACAAGCTGTGTTAAAATGGACATGTTCATTTTGTACTTAAAATGCATATCATAATAAACTTAGAATAGTTACATGGAGTTAATACCATACTGTACCAATGCCAACTTGAGTATCTAAATGCAGATGGAAGTATACCAGCATTTTCTGGTTGTAGATTAACTTACAATGTGTTGATTGTTTGTTTGGTATGCTATTCTTTATAAAGTCATGTTTAATTCATGTTCATTTGAGTTAATAAACCTTCTGGAAAACACAGAATTATATAACACATGATGATGGCAAACCTCCGCGGCACAGCAACCAATTACCAAAGTACGCAGCCGTTCATTAATAATAATAATGACATTGGTGTAGTGAGATGTTGGTCGGTGCAAATGGCATGTGCTGCCTTGTAAATGATGTAATCAGACAAAGGCTTTCTGTAGTCAAATATCTTAAAATCAGTAGTAAAAATGACATCTTTTGTGTGACAATTAGAAAACGACACTACTGCATATATAAACTAGAACCTCTTTTTCAAATCAAGCAAATCACAACAAGTGAGGCATAAACAAAAGCTGTCCCGGCCAGAACCAAGCTTGAACTAAACCAGAAAAAAAGTATTTCATAGACAGAAACAGGTCTATGTCATAACGAAATGCTCCAAATAAAGTAAGACTACATTCAAAAATACAACTAATATGTACTAAATCAGAACTTGAATACCAATTAATAATACATTGAAAATAAATGTGTTATTCATATTACAAATAACACTAATCCAAAATTTGACCAAAATTTGAAACTTACTAATTACATCACTCTACCCAGACTTTTCTTCTGGTTGGATTTGAAGATTTTAACTGTATTTTAACAGGTTTGCTGACAAAAGTGGCCAGAAACCAGGAAAAGTGTGTTTTGTGTGTCCCTGTTAACGGTTCTGATTTGTCATGGTAACTTAGTAGACTGCTGGTGGATATCCATGTGCTTCAGTGAAGTGCAGGCTGAGATGCTTAAGCCTGACCCAGGGGACTCTGTTTCTCCTAAAGCTGCACTAATACAGCCGATTAGCCCTGACCGTGACCACCACTATGTAGAGCTTCTTTTGAAGTTGGTTTAGATTTAAAAAACACAAGTAATATGTCTCAACACAATTTTGACATGGGCTCACACTTATATTTACATTATGCATTTATTTGAACTTCACGTGGTAAGATGTTTTCCACCCCATAGTCAAAATTCAGAATGGGACTTACATGGGGCAACAGAGCAAACTTGAGCAAACAACTCAGTTAGTGCTACACTATGCAGCTGCCTGTACACATGTAGGTCTGTAAACATTCACATCTTCTAAGCCTGTTTCTTTTAGGGGTTGTGATTGGCTCTCAGTAACTCGGACCCTCAGGTGGGGTATATTCTGTCTAAAGACACATGGTGACACTAGGAAGGCAGACCACAAGAGACAGTGAGTTGGCCACAGTTGGCCAAAGCTACAATCTGCTGTTCCCTGGTCCGAATTCCTGAATTAATGATAGATAACTTATGATAATTTAGAGAAATCCTCAATAAATGTTTATTTTTGCCTATCCTTTCCATCATCACTGTATTGCAGGTCACCACAACCAACCATGTTGTAGCCAGACATGTTATTTTCACCTGCTCCATTTCAGATGCTGCACCAAAGAAGATATTAAAAGTCTTAATACCTTCCTGAATAAAGCAGGTCACTTCGCCCTGCAGCATAATGGTTATATAATGAGAGAGCAAACTGCTTGAGCTGAGAATGTATGAGTATTCATTTCTGCTGCCATCACTACAGACTTCCACACTTCTTATTTCTATAGCCTCTAAGCTGAACTCATAAGTGTCAGAATAACAGAACACTCAAATCCAGAACTTATAATTCTCACATTGAATTTACTTCATTTTAATCAGCCCACACTTTTTCATTGGAGCCCTGCATTGCCCTGTTCATTTGCCAGTACACCCCCTTTTTTCATTAGAACCGTGGCCCCTTCAATGACTCATGATAGCTCACGTGGACTCCACAGCTTAAGAACTAAACATAATTATTAGATTCATTATAACTCAGATTTTTAACAAGAGATTATTTAATGCATTTATGCAGAAAAACATTTGCTAATTTAAATATTGTCCTCCAAAACCGGGAATTGTTATAATATCCTAGTAGGTACATTCTTGAAAGACTTCCATTATCCACTCTCCTCTTTTATACTAGACAGGGAACTTTCCTGAGGACACCAACGTCTTGTCCTCCTGTTCAACAAATGTCTCAGTATAACATGACATCTAGCATTTTGCCCCTTTTCAAATGTTTTCTCCCATTTCAAGATTTCTAACACTTTTAACTCCAGGCTCATGACCAGTTACTTCGTGTTCTCATAGATGCTTGACACTAGATTTGGTGTAATATTTGATCACATTTTCTGACCATAATCCTCTTTGGAGCAGTTACATAATGAGTGTAGTGTGTAGGTGGATCATGGTTTGTGTTGAGTGGGAAGGATTACACACAAACAATTAGATGGCGAGCTATCCGGCCATGCTTTTGACTAAATATGCGCCAAAACAAAGGATCTCCCCGAGGACTATAAAGCAGAAAATACAGAGTTGATTGCAAGCTAATGTCAGCAATATTATTTCAAAACAATATATGTTAAAACTGCAAAAATAACTACAAAACCATGTGTCTTTTTTTTAGGTCCATGCCTTTACATAAACTGTGTCACGTATAGGTCACATCACATTAGTATACATGGCTGAAGCATAGAACAGTGCAATAAAAAACAAAACAAACCAAAATCCTTCATCTTGTCAAGTACTTTTTAACTGAACTAACATCATAACATTGTCACTTACTGTATGTGACAATGACATTACAATGCAAATACCAAGATGAAAAAGAATCCAATTTCATTAGATACATTCTTGGAGAACAAATGTGCAGTTACTAAGTTTGTACTGACATTTCTGGTTATCATTTTGTCTTGGATTAAACTCCATGGAGACAGGCAGTTGACACCACAATAAGTAACAGATCTGTAGAGAAGCAACCCCACTCACACTAAGAATTTGGATTTTTTTTGAGTAATATAAACTTATTTAATTGAGTAAAAGCAAGATCGATTAAGTTAAATGTCAGACTGCGGAACATTCTTGGCTAATCTCAATGAAGACAAGCAGATGGTGGACCCCCCAACCATTAAAGTTACATAATAAACCTTAAATGGTAACATTTTTTGTATTATATTTGGCCATGTGAAATATTGTAGCAATGTATGGAATGGCATTAAAACATGCATTGCAATAGCATACAGGTCAAAGTTCATTTTGGCAATTTTAGGATATAATCTTGAAGGTACACTGTGGCTGCTGAGTGCTGACTAACTTGCATGATTTATAAGTTAAAATGTTAGCCACAGACGCCCCCTGGAAGCAAAATGATGTTTATTATTCTAGACCCTTCAAATGGATCTAGTGCACTGTCCCAGATCCATGACAGTGAGGGTCTCAGGGAGCCATTTTTGGATGACAGCAGATTACATCATGATTGGTCTTCGTTGTAAATGAAGACATAATACAAGAGAGCGCTCACAGCCAACAAAGCCACAGACAGCACCATGTTCCTCCGATTCTCTCCCCTCAGCACCTGCAGCTCCTGGTCTGCAACAACAACAAACATCCACCAATATCAACACTGAAAATAGGTGATAACAGGAGAAGTTCAATTTGTCAACTGGACCAAGTTTGTTTGGTTGAAAACGTTTCGCCGCTCATCCGAGAGGCTTCGTCAGCTCATGTCAGTTCATCAGAGCTGACGAAGCCTCTCGGATGAGCGGCGAAACGTTTTCAACCAAACAAACTTGGTCCAGTTGACAAATTGAACTTCTCCTGTTATCATGGATTCTACCTGGACGACTGAGGGACTTTTCACGCACTGAAAATAGGTGTACTTCAGTCTATATGTCTACCATTTAAAACTATAGGAGAATGTTCCTTGTTAATGTCTGTAATAAAAAGTAAATAATATGATTTTAAGCTTGGTTTATGCACAGTGCTGTTTTATGTGCCTTTAGACCAGTGCTTCTCAATTATTTTCTGTGACGCCCCCCCTAGGAAGAAGAAAAAATTTCACGCCCCCCTTCCTGCGCGCGACTATAAATAGTATTATTTGTCTAGAAAATTGTTATTAGAACACCATTGTATCCTTTTATCAACATTATAAACAAAAAAAAAAGAAAGAAACTTACAACAAAGACTGCACTGTGGACTCAAATATTAATGTGTTTTTAATGCAGCTTTGCGCACATTTGTTTACGTTTTACAGAAACGAAACTTAAAACCACCTCATTTGCATAAGCTAAAAGCACTGAAAAAAAAACGCTCTCTCCTTGTGCCACTGATGCGTCAGCTTCTGTCGGACTAAAGGACACGACTCAGTGGAATATACGTGTTTTTTCTGTGACAGAGGATGTTCTGTTAATGGTGAGACTGTGCGTAAATGTGAGAACGCCACTGCCAGCTACTGTTGTTGATGTGCAATTACACTTACTTCTAGTACAGTACAGCAAAAAAACATGTTTCCCAGGGTCATACGCGCCCCCCCTGGCATCACGCCAGGGCCCGCCCCACTATTTGAGAAGCACTGCTTTAGACATTTTGGTACTTCATATAAAAATGCATCTTACCTAATTTGTTGACTCTTTCATTCATAATAATCATTTCTTCCTCCAGGTCCTGCCTAAATAAAAAGGAAATAAATAGAAGAATAAACTGTATAAAACGCCATATGAAACAATGTAGATTTGTGAATAATATTATAAGATCTTTGGTCACAAACCTGTCCTTTTCAGACAGCGCCTCTCGTCTGTGCCTGACCTCCGCCTGGTCCAGGTGATCCTGGCACCGCGCGCGCCGCTCCTCCAGACGATCAATCTGAACACGATTAATCACATCTGTTATTTCGAGCACAACAAAGTTCATTTAATCAATTTAATCATGAAACCTTCTCTGCTTTCTTTTAGCGCATAACAACAAATGATCGCTACAAATGTGATAACAAATGATTCAAATATTGGGGTTTCCCCGTGCGTCTTACCTCAGAAGCAACACTGTAATTGTCTCTTTTTTTATCTTTTAATTTGGGCATTTTGTTTTGTTGACAAAAGCTCCAGCAGTGAATACGGAAGTGATGTTCTTCCTCTTTAATCGTAGATCAGCATGTGCTTTACTGCCCTCTGGTGTAAAGGTTTAACACTGCCTGGATTTAAGAAATAAAAAAAATTGGTCAGTCTATAAATGCATTCATCAAATTATTACGTAGGTTATGTGGGAAGGAGTTTAAAAATAAATATTTTTAAGTGTAGGTTATAAGGCCTATTTCTTTTATTGTAAAAGCGATTGTTAGGGCAGTCCTGAGTTGTCCTAATCGGATTAAAGTGCTTTAAAACTCACCTCATTTATCGGAAGAGAAAGACGCACAGTCTTGGACACGGTTTATTTTTATGGTACAAAAATGCCGCTTTTTGTAAATAGGGACCAAATGTTTGCGCACCAAGTGCATTTGCTGGAACACAAACTGCGGGTAAGCCGCAAAAATAGGCTTCTGTACGTGCACTGGTGTTCATAAGGTACTAAACCAAATGCTTTCTTTGCTATTTATGTGTATTCACTTATCCCAGAGTAAAGAGGAGCGAATACTGGAACTGGAAACTGAGAATGCGATTCTTCATTTAAGGCTCGCAGAGGTAAGAAGAGGCTTTGTTGTGGGTGCATTTTTTAATGAAAAAAGTGTACAAAATGTAAAAAGCGACACAGATGGCTTCAAATCATTGCATGCATAGTTAGGCTATTAATAATGTAGTTTATAATGACTAGTCTACTGTTTCCAGCAGGATAATGATGATGTTTGTGACATGGTTAATGTCCTTCTGTGCACTGAGCTTCTTCACCAGACACCTTCTTTTAGAGTGATAATATTAAGACAAAAATACCACTTTCAATGAGACACGTGATGTATGACGCTCTGGGATAGGCCAACCCTGCTGGTGCCCATATGAGTCACCTGTATGATACTGTGGCCCTGGTGGTGCTGGCCTACATTTCTCTATAATAATAATAATAATTCATTTATATAGCGCCTTTCATGACACCCAAAGCGTGTCTAGTGTCAAGAGTGTTCCTTTCTCTAGGAAAAGTTGGACTTCTCAAACAGTGGGGCGGGTCCCCCTGGGGGGAGTGTGACCCTGGGAAACATGCTTTTTTTGCCGTCCTGTGCTAGAACTAAGTGTAATTGCACATCAACAACAGTAGTTGGCAGTGGCTCATTGTTGCTCTGGGGCAGGGGTCGGCAACCTTAAATACGCGATATACAGAACAGACTCACCATCAGCAGAACATCCTCTGTCACAGAAAAAACACGTATATTCCACTGAGTCGTGTCCTTTAGGCCGACAGAAGCTGAAGCATCTGCAGCACAAGGGCAGAGCTTTTTTTTCAGCGCTTTTAGTTTATGCAAATGAGGTGGTTTTAAGTTTTGTTTCTGTAAAACGTAAACAAATGTGCGCAAAGCTGCATTAAAAACACATTAATATTTGAGTCCTCAGTGCAAAAAGACAGTGCAGTCTTTGTTGGAAGTTTCTTTCTTTCTTATTTTTGTTTTAAATGTTAATAAAAGGATACAGTGTTGTGCAGAGGTGTACTATTAACAATGATCTAAACAAATAATACGATTTATAGTCGCACGCAGGGAGGGGGGCATGAAATTTTTTCTTCTTCCTAGGGGGGGCGTCACAGAAAATAATTGAGAAGCACTGGACTACACAAATTAATCTACATTAGGCTTTATAACCTAGGAATCATGCCACTATATTACACATATATATGTATATTAAAAAACAAAACCTTTTTTTCAGTGCCTTGGAAAACTGCACCAAAGTCAAGAAAAGAACGACAGTATCCTCAAATATAGCACACAAAAGATAACCAGGTCCAGCCTCACCAAGCTCCTCTCTGAAGTCCAGGTATTTGCCTATTTATTTATTAGTTTATTAACAAAATCTCTAAACTGAGATCCTTTTTAAAGGACTTAAAACATGAGCTAAGTGAAATATTTGGAATCTATGTGAGCTTTGCCACTGAGCTGGAGGAGCAGAGCAAGATAATTTTGGACAAAGTATCAAAAGCCAGCACTGGAGATGAAGTTCAAGGTAAGTGTGTCTATGATATCTAGTTTGATGTATTTCTCTATTTAACAAAATTAAACCTTAGAGAACAGCAATATTTATATTACTGCAGTGTGCATGTCCTATAGTTCTGGTCATTTCCCTTGGCATGTCTTCTTACTCCACACTGCTCCTCTAAAATGCTTAAGACTATTTAATTTTGCTCATCCACAATGTTCTGTACAATGAACACTCATACAAAAATTCTGTCTTGACATGTTTGGAGACATTAACTATTTTTCCCTTACTGTTCTGTCAGATTTGCAGGCCAGAGTCTTAGCTCTTGAGCGCTCTCTAGAGGAGGAGAGGGAGCAGTGCAAACTTGAAAGGCAAAGGAGAAAGGAGCTTCATAACACTCTAGTAGTAAGAAAATGTGGTTTATAAACATGTACAAAGCACACTTTAATTTCTTCCATTGGCTACAGGAGCTCAACGGAAACATCAGGGTGCACTGTCGTGTCCGTCCTGTTCTCCCCTTCGACTATCACCAGCCCTCCACATCTGGATCAGGGTGAGTCATCCAGCTCTGACAATAGCTTGGCCTCATGATGAACTAATTATCTCCATTCTCTATTATCTTCAGACACGCACCAGTGGAGGAAGTCATCCAAGCAGTTAGCGATGTGGCTGCAATTCTAATAATTTTATGCATTCAATTTACTGGTAATCTTTGTAATCTTATATTTTTATTTATGGTTTCAGGACACAGTGATGGTGAACTGCATGAAAACAGGATTGCCAGTGCAAAGCAAGATTTTTGAGTTTGAAAGGTAAAATAAAACTTAAAAAATGAATAGAAGTTATATTAGGTATGACCTGCAACTTGACATGGTGGTGTCATACGGTAAAACAAAGCAATAACACCTCCATGCTGGCCCTCCACCAGAGAAGTTACATAGTGCATCTTTAATTATTAAAAATAATTTTTCAGAGTATATGCACCAGAAGATTCTCAAGATGCCGTGTTTGAAGAAGTCAAACCTCTCCTCAGATCTTTGTTGGATGGGTAAGCGGGAATAAATTAAAGTCACTACTATGTATTTAATATCAGACTGTAAATGTTAGTCCCATCTACTACACCTGATGTTTCTCCTCTTTGTAAAACATTATTTATACCTGATTCCAGATATTTGCTGATTTTGTTTACAGATATAATGTGTGTATTATGGCGTACGGGCAGACTGGAAGTGGGAAGACTCACACGATGCTGGGCTCTGAGCCTCTGGAGCTGCTCTGTGGGGCTCAGCATGAAGCGCAGCAGGGGGTCGTCCCAAAGGCAGCTGCAGAACTGTTCCGGTGAGACGCAGGATACACAAGTATAAAATGCCTCCTATACAAATATTAATAGAGAATTGTTCAAAGATTCAAAGTCAGCTTTATTGTCAAAAACCATATGTACAGGTTGCACACACAGGATTTGGCCCTAGGCCCACAGGGAACATAAAACATCTGATAAACAAGACAATAAACATAATGACTAAAACATTATTTTAAGAGAACAACATAATGTTAAAACAATTTTTGTTTTATTTTTGCATAATGCAAAGTGTGTGGGGCTTTAGCGCTGGCAGCAGCGATGGAGCACCCTCTTCTGCTCCTTCACTGCAGCCCATCCTTGTGGGTGGCTGAATGGCTGTACACTTTCACGAGAAAATTTCAGGAGACATATCTTCTCTCGTACTGAGAAGAGTGCAGAAGACAACTCCTGCACCTTCCTGGACAGCTCTTCGTTGTCTTGAGAGTTTCTCCTGGCCTCTGCGTTTCTCTCAGCCAATACATTTTCCTGTTCTTTAAGTTGTCCCTTTATCTTTTCCAGGGCTTTTCTGGTGCTGGAGAGCTCTTGTTTGAGCTGCACAGTTTCCATCACAGAAGTGTTATAGAGATAGCGGATCTCTTTATACACTTTCATGTGGCTTTCCAGCTCTTTATCTTTTTTTTTTAAGAGCAGCTTTGAGCATCAGTAGTCTGAGAGGTTATGAGTCAAACTCAAGTGTGTTGCTCGACACTATAGTTTTTGTTTGTTTTTGTTGTTTTGTTGGCGGCACGGTAGCTGAGTGGTTAGCGCTCTTGCTTCACAGCAAGAAGGTTCCGGTTTGATCCCCGGGTCACCCAGGCCTTTCTGTGTGTGTTCTGTGTGGAGTTTGCATGCATGGTCTGGGTTCGATCCCCGGGTCACCCGAGCCTTTCTGTGTGGAGTTTGCATGTTCTCCCCGTGTCTGGGTGGGTTTCCTCCGGGCACTCCGGTTTCCCCCATCAACCCAAAACATGCACCATAGGTAGCTCCAGCTTAGGTCCTGACCAAACCGAAGCAAGAAGATCATGGAGATGGTCCCTGGGCGCAGTAATGTGCTGCCCACTGCTCCTAATAACAGGATGGGTTAAATGCAGAGAAGAATTTCTCCAGTGTGAGATCAATAAAGTTGCTTCTTCTTCCATGGTGATCAGTGGCCAAGGGTTCTATAGTCTAATTATAAATGGTAAGTTTACCATGGTAAATTTACCATTTATGGTAAATAAATGGTATTTACCATATCCTACCATCACACTATGTTATACCCGTAGCCAAAGTACAAGCCAATAATAAAAATTCTATGAAATTTAAGTACAAGTACAAGTTCCACTTGTTTAGGGTAGCAAAAAGTCTCAAAACCAATTTGGATATCCCAATTATAATAATAAACATGTTTTTTAGACAATGCAAAGTTATTTTCAATACAAAATATTAAAGACATTAGAGAACTTTTTTTCTTAATATTACTATATGGTCTTTTAAGTTCTGCTCTAGATCAAGACTATTCTAAAATTATTCAGAAAAGATACGATTTATAGTTTATTGCAGTATCGAGTATCTAGTATTAGTTTTAGTATCAATTAGTAACTAGGTATCAATTTTTGACAACCTAAAAATAAAAATGGACTACTAATGAAATGCTAATTGTCGTTAACAACTATACAAGCTCTGAGTCAGTTCCAAAAACCGATAGAGGATTAGATCAAGATAGCGTTGTTGACCGTTGTTGTGTCCAGGTTGATTTCTGAGAAGCCGACAGAGAGTCACACGGTGGAGGTGGCAGTGATGGAGGTCTACAACAACGAGGTGTTTGACCTGCTCTCCCAGGACGAGAGGGGCCCCGGGGGACAGCGACGAGATGTTGTCACCACCTCATATGGAGAAAGCCATGTCCCTGGACTTACACATGAGTGAGTTTAGTACGTTACATAACTGTTTAATATTGCTGCTAAATGCTAAAGTATGTTTTGGTTGCAGGCCCGTGAACAGTGCAGCAGAGGTGATGCATTTTGTTAATAAAGTGTTGAAGCTCAGAGCTCACAGTCCGACTCATATCCACATGGACTCATCTCGCTCTCACCTCATCGTCACGCTCACCGTTTCATCCAAAAGTCCCAATGCACTGGCTTTAGGTGAGAATAATCATTTAATCTTATGGTTTTCAGGATATAAAATGTTATGCTACACTCTTGGGGCTAATGTTTCTGTATGGATTATTCTAACAAATTTCCAAAGACATTTTCACAAAGGTTAACAAGGTTATCTGGATTATCCAGGTAAGCTTGTACAAGGTCTGCCATATGCTTGTCTCTATTCAGATGTTATTGTTTTGCCTAGGATGTTCCACACTATGGTGTTTAACTCATTGAGTGCCGGCCTGTTTTCAGAATTCTATCCCCCAGAGTGCCAGACGTTTTAGTGTATTTTTACAGATTTTCCAAGACCCACAGAATACTGAGTTCTTTCACTATATAAACATGGCACACATCAAAATAAAGTGTTGACTCTCTTCTTTCACCTAGAAAAAAAAAATGTTTCTAACCTTTTCGGTTCTCAAGTAATTGATAGTAGAACATAGGGAAGTTTCAGTAAAAACACAGTTTTTTGACCACAAAGTGGAGAAAACGAGCATTTTGTACAAAGAGTCATTTCGAGCAGATCGGTGATTTTGACGTCAATATTTATGGATTTAGTGACACCTCAAACATCTAAAACAACAGAGAAAGAGATTTTTGATGACAAAGTACATTTTTTATTTACAAATATATGAATATAAGGCTCTGTGAATTGAAAATTCCTTCAAATCAATTGTGCCAAGAGATGTTTACAGGATATAATAATATATTTTCCTATAAAATAGAACTTTGTCACTTCACAACAATATTGAGGCTCAGAGTACAGACCCATAATAAAAACTAATACACACACACACACACACACACACACACGCCCATGCATAAACCTTTACACACACACACACACAGCTACACACGCACGCACACACACATATATATCTTCATTCATTACAATTACCACACAGCAGCATCATGTAAACTTAATTCTTCTCATCTCATGCCTCTTTGGAGACTAGGATCTACTGCTCCAAGTCAGTAAACTCCTTCGTAGTCTGATCAGAGTCCCTGCTCCGCGCAGCGCCCACATGACACGTCCCCTGCCTCGGGCACAGCAGATCTCTGCTCCGACCTCGCTGCTTGATCCGGCTTGTCTCTGTGATCCTCTGATCCGGGATCCTGGGTCCCAAGAGCGATCAGATCGCTCCATAGGCGCTGATCAACAGTCCTCTGCTTTTCTGGATTCCCCTCACCTCGCCATCTTGCTCCTCTGGCCAATACACAGTACACAAACTACACTCCTCCTCTCTTCCGCGTCTCCGATCGGCAAATAATGATACAAGATCGCTACCTACAGGTTGGGAGACGTGAATTACACCTTCAAAGTCGCTATTCTAGCGATCCCCGCTGAAAAACGTCCTTGACGAATATATTTGTCACGGCACTCAATGTTTGGTTTCAACATGACGAGAAAACTCGTCACCGGCACTCAATGAGTTAATGTAGGCCAAGTCACAGGTCAGGTCTGTGGAGAGGCAAGCCTGCTCTCTGTAAAATTGCAGATTTTCAAGGTGTTTTTGCTGTATAAAAACACCTTTCATTGACTATATGTTCAAAGTTCAAAATCAGCTTTATTGTCAAAAAGCATATGAACAGGTTGCACACACAGGATTTGAAATTGCAGTGCTCCCTAAGCCCACAGTGAACATAAAATATCTGATAAACAAGAAAATAAACACAAAACATCACATATACCCCTAGCAGAAGAACAAGACATGCACAATGACTAAAACATCACATATACCCGTAGTAGAAGTTCAGTAAACCTGTATATAATACAAATAGTGTGGCGTAATAAAGCTCAAATTGTGTAATTTAAGCAGCAGTGTCAGTGTCCTTTAAATGTCATTTAAGCAGCAGTGTCAGTGTCCTTTAAATGTCATTTAAGCAGCAGTGTCAGTGTCCTTTAAATGTCATTTAAGCAGCAGTGTCAGTGTCCTTTAACTTTCATTACATATGCAAGAAAGATGCTACATAGATACTGTGTAATGTACAGGAGACAAGCAGCTCCACCACAAAAGTTTCATAGTGCAACTTTAAAATTATGATGTCATCAGAGTAATATTTTTACTGTTTTTATCTCACTAATCAAACCTACTTGACCTGTTAGCGCATAGACTACACAGCACCAAGAAGGACATGCTCAGCTCCAGCAGAAAGCAGTTTTGGAGTCCACAGTGTCGCCGTGCCAACCCACCTGACGAGCTTCTTTCGAGCCCTGCCTCCTCCCGATGCGCCTCCCCCTCACCATGCCCCTCCCCATTACGCTCCCCCTCGCCCTGCCACAGCATCACACAGGACATGTTCAGGACTAAACTTCAGCTGGTGGATCTGGCTGGGAGTGAGTGCGTTGGTAAGTTGAGAAAGTCATTTTGTTGGCAGTAAAGTGAGAGATAACAACAGATTTGGGGAAAATATATCACCCCCATGGATATATGCAGATGTTGGGAAGATGTGGGAGAGAGTGCATTATTGTATATGGATGGCTTAAGGGGGTTGGTTGAGAGGATAAGGCAGAAGGTGTGTCTGGCAATTAGTAAGATTTGTGATTTAAAGTTTCAGAAAATTATTGGAAATAAATTTATGGTCACATCTGATGAGCCCCCCAGGACGTTTTCAACTTTTTGATATTATTTCAGGGGGAAAATGTATGGGTTAGGGTTAGATTACTGGGCAGTTGAGTTCTATACAATTAGATTTAATAATAATAATAATAATAATAATAATAATAATAATAATAATACATTTTATTTATTAGGCGCCTTTCTGGACACTCAAGGTCGCCTTACAACAAGTATAAGTTAAAATACAACAGTTAAAAACAAACAGTTAAACATTTAAACAATAAAAATTTTAAAACAGTAAAACATTTAAAACAGATTTACACTTAATTTGCAGACTTAATAAAATATGCTCAAGTAAAGGTGAAGTAAATGTGGTGGTTAAATAAAATAAATGAACTATTGCTGATAATTTGACTCCATTGTCCTAGTGAAGCTTTGCCTTTGTTGATCAGGTTTGTCAGGCGTATCAGGCCGGGGCTTGTGGGAGGTGTCCTGTATAAACCGCTCTCTCTGTGCTTTATCTGATGTCCTGGGAGCACTGGCTGAACATAGACCACACATTCCCTACAGAAACAGCAAACTCACACACCTTCTTCAGGATGCCATAGGTACTGCATATATTTTCATTTACCAATTATTTTATCTTACATGTTTAATTTTAATTGTTTGCATTATTTAGTTCAAACTCACAACTAAAGAATTGTCGTATTATGTTCCACCAGGTGGCAGTGCTAAGCTGTTGCTGATGTTGTGTGTTTCTCCCACTCAGCACTTCCTCACTGAGTCCCTACAGTCTCTGGGCCTGGGGTCTCGGGCTCGTCAGGTCCAGAAGTCTGTGCCACAGAGGAAGAATAACACACTTCAAGTTTAAGCACATCTGTAAATATGGTACAAGTTTAAAACACATTCCAGTTTGACTAAAACAGCCCTACAGCGTTTACTTAAACATGTAACTGTTCTAGTGAAGGGCCCATCACCTGCTTATATCCATATAGATGTTACTGCTTTGCTTGGAATGTTCCACAACATGGCATTAAAGACTACATTTGGACAAAGTGTGCTCTCAGTCAGAGGTACTAAGTTCTGGAACTCTCTCCCATTATCATTAAGACAGACTCCAACACTGACCACTTTCAGATCATACTTGAAACAACAGCTGAAGGAAAACCAGACTAGTGGACACTTTTAATGTTTAAGTGCTGTTATTGTTGTCACTTATTGTTTTTGTTGTTTTTTACTGTGGTGTCACATGCCTAGGGACTACAGATGGAAATTAGCATTTTTGCTATAATCTGGCATATTTACACTGCAATGTTACAGATGTTCATAAATATGCACTGTCCCTATTAAATAAAGAATAACTAAATAAATAAATAAAAAAAGATATCTACCTCTTTGGAGACAAATAATAAATAATAATAATAATTGGTTTTATCTAGTACTTTTCTGGACACCTAAAGACGCTCTACAGATCATTATTCATTCACTCCACACTCAGTATTGCTAAGTTACTATTATAGCCACAGCTGCCCTGGGGCAGACTGATGGAAGCGAGACTGCCAATCTACACCATTGGCCCCTCTGACCACCACCATCACTCACGAACACACCACTTTCATATTAGGTAATATGGGTGAAGTGCCTTGCCTAAGGACACAACGACAGTTGACAACGACAAGGTGAAATCACAAGACCAAGTTACAAGTCAGAAATGTGACTCCACACACTGTAAGAATACAGCTTAATGTATTTTGAGCTCTATGATAGCTCATGATATCAAATAGGTTTGATAACGTACTGTGGACCATTCCAGGCACACATCTCCATGGATACAAGCAGGTGACAGACCCTCGACCAGAAAAGTTACAGTGTATACTAGTGATACTGTCACTGATACTGAATGCATTTTTATTGGCAGTAAAATCTACATTGTGATATAAATCAATAGTTCGTTTATGTTAGTTTATAAAAGAAAAACTGTAATGCGATAGACCACCAGTACTACAGTAAATGTGATACATGTTAGTGAAGACGTATATTATGTGATGATGTCAGCATATACTTCAGTTTTGTGCTCCGTTCTACTAAAGCCAAAAGGTTGTTGCCATTTACAGAAGTGATAACATACAATATCTCCTTATGTCTGTTTCTGGCGAGTGGAATCCAGTAATTAAAACAAGTTTAAAGTCTTGTGTGATTATGTCTTCCTGCTTAAATATATGCTCTCATTTTCCACAGCAGCAGAACCTCTGCCTCTGTGTAGATAACGCTGTGCTGGGACCGCTGGCATTAAGGCTCCTTTTTACTGCTCATGATTAGAAGCAGTGGGCACGAGAAATGCACAGTCACAACTTGAGAGACTGTAAATGTGAATGTCCACACAATCACAGTGAAGAATTGTGTTTTTGACCAAATGGGATTAGAAGTTGACTACAGGTTAATTGGGTAAGGTGAAAACTCTGGTCTCCACTCAGTGTGAGACCAGTGTATTGGGTAATTAAATCTCTATTTCAACAGGGGCCCCCCTTAGACATAAAGCAAACTTTATTAGGGCAGTTTGTGCTACAATAAATTATCTAATATTACTGCAGCTTTAAACTAGAGCTGCAGTTAAAATAGAACCTTTATTCTATTATCCATTATTCGGTTATCTATGTAACCTTCCTGACTGACTTGTCTCATGGAGAGGTTATTGCTTTTCTTGTTCTACAGTATGGTGTTGTACTTGTATCTATCTTTCAATATTCAATTATAGAGATTTTTATTGTTCAAAAACACCTTGAAAAACTTACATTCTAACTGTGAGTGAGGTTGTCTCAGCACAGATCTGACCTGTAACTTGCCCTGATTGTGTTGTCTGCTTGCCTCCGAGGAGATAGATACATTTAATTTCCTACTGTGGAACATTCCAGGAAAAGCAATAACATCTTCAAGAAGAATCTACAAGAAGGGTAGCAGACACTCCACCAGAAAAGTTACAAAGTGTACCTTTAAAGAAGAAAAAACAAACAAGCTCAGAAGGAGAATTGAGAAGACTGAACATTAGTTTTTTTTTTAATTCAAGCAAACTGTTACAGTCAACAGTTACATAAGTTACAGAGTTTACAGTTTTGAGCCTCTGTCTTTTTTGTTTAAACAATGATTTCTGTCTCATTGTTTCCCTTGTCTTCCCCCCGAACATAGAAACAGCAAATCCATACAAGCGCAGGCAAGTTAAGTAGTAACAGCACAATTACATTCATCAACTCAACAATACGAACAGTAAGGCAAGAAGAAGAAAGAACAAACAAGAGATGGCCGACATTTTCTTTTGAAATGAGCCAAAAACAAGGCCTATTTATGCATCATTTTCTTGTCACAGCCTCAAGGCAGTTTCACGCTGAAAAACCGTTTATTTTAAACCAGAAGTTTGGTGTTAGCGGTAAAGGGGATCCGGGGGAGGAGCTGCCTTTGGATACTGAGCGGTATTGGTCAAATTAGTTATGGATAAATGATCTGTTATCTAAGTGTCAGACGTTGAAGTAGGCAAAAATTGCATGTGTATCTATAGCATCTTATCTCTTCCCTCAGTAATAATGGCATCGAAGGATAAGAGCTTAGTAGAGTAGAAAAACATGGCTCAGGATTAGTTTAATGACAAGATTAACATACCAGAAAACACCATCCCACACTGACAAAAACCCAATCTCTCTGCATGTTTCATGTTTTAATCTGAATAAGTTGTTAAATGTTGTAAAATGTAATTAATATGCATTATGAAACAAATTAACACACAAAAATATTTGTCTTATTTTGATTTTGGATGAGATGCATTGCTCAAATTTCTTGGGACAGGTGCAATACATTGGAGAAGATGGTTCTAATGAAAAATACATTTGAAACTTACATACATTTTCAAATTAATCAATTCAATGTCATGAATTGCATGTCCAGCAGAGTAACAATTTGTCAGTTTTTTTCGTAACCAGTGTTGTTGCCAAAATGATCAAAACAACTTCTCTCAGTATATACGACGAGCCAAAGGTAGGAAATATACAGTTTTAACACCTGGTATGCACATTTGCTGTGAAAATTTTCAATTTTTTCAATGAAAATGGCTATTCTATTCAATTGCATTTTACACTTAACTTATTCACGATTGTTTTGTATTTTCCCAGACAAACTGACTCAGGCGAGGAAATATGCACATGTATATGGCCACAACAACCATGAAATGCTCCTTCATTCCCATCCATACAACAATATCATATCAACACATTGACACATTCCTGTATTTGCTTGTTTCTTGGTGACAAAGTCAAACCTGACAACAAGCATGACAACTCAACTAGAAATACTCTTAGCTGATCTTCAATCAGCGTTCATTGAGTTTGTGTAAATTACTGGCCCATTTCAACCGTAGTCTGTAACTAAATAAAAAAGTAAAAAAACTTAAAACGGCACTCGTAACGCCATCACCCGCCACAAGAGGGCAATGTGCTGTGAAAGGAAAGCTGCAACATGCCTTCAATTTTCCTTTCTCAAGTCTTTTTTTTAAATATAGACACACAGACATGAAACCAAAACAAATGGGCCTTCAAACCTAAATCTTCATGTATATTAAGAATTATTAGGATTTCATCACAAGAAACCCCAAATTAAAGTTGTGTGGTAGTGCAGAAATCTTTTGGACACCAAGGAGACCAAGGGCACAGGGAGTCTCCTCAAAACAAATCACATCAAGACAGATGACAATACACGCTCCACAGAGGAGAGGCCGTCAACAGAGTATCCTTCTGTCTGTAACGGATGCGACATACTGAGGGGTCATGTCAAGGGCGCTCAGGGCAATCACTGTCCACTATTGCAGCCCCCATCATTCCATCCAGTCTCCCTCATCAAACTCAGACTCGTCCTCAGAGTCGGAGTACTCCACAGCGATGCGTCGGGACAGAATAGTGGCCACATCATTTCCAACACGCTCGTGCTTAGCCTCCTGCTCTCGCTGCTCCTCCACTTTCCGAAGCTGGATACCTGCAGGAGCACGAGCAAGAGCCAATATTTTCACTAAAGTAAAAGGTGAATTATAAATTTAGATGTAATTCAAAACACTGTAATGGACAATGTTGTATTTCAGTTGGCATAAATAAATAACCTTGGAATAAAAAGTTAAGATCAATCAAGATGTAGTATTCTAAGGGAAAAACATGCAGCAAAATATTTAACAGAATAATGATAGTATTCACAATAGCAAATAAAGTAAAAAATATGAAGGTTTGTGTAAGACTAAGGCACCTTTTCTGATGGCTTCTAGCAGCACACTGCGTGCGTCGCTGATAGGCGGTAGGTTTGCAGGGTAATGCCTCTTGGGAACCCCATCGTGGGTCGCTGCATGGGCTTGTGGAGATGCCATGGCCCCTGGAGGGGGACAAGGGGACGAGTTGCGAGCTCCAGGCTGTGGCAGTGGAGGCGGAGGAGGGGGTGGGGGTAGAACGGTACCATCCAAAGGACCCAACGGTCCCATGGCGGTCTTGTCCATGCTCTGATGGAGACGAGCGGGGGATGAGTGGAGCGGTGGGGCGATTGGTGGAGGAGCAGGATGCAGCACCCCTGGAGCGATCTGCAGAGGTGCAGGTGGAGGTGGGATGGCCGGGGGCTGCTGCACTGGCAGAGGAGGGATGGGGGGAGGGGTGCCCCGCAGACCAGCAGAGGGCAGTGGGGGCGGGGGAGGGGGCAGTGGGGGGGGAGGGGGAGGAGTGTTGTTGAGACCTCCTGTCCGAGCTGGAGACTGAGGTCGGCTGTCCGAGAAACCTGAACCAGAGCTAGATGAAGAGACCAAAGGCATGAATTAATAACCATGTGTGCACGCAAATAACTACATGCATAAAGACAGCGGGGCAAAGATCTTGTTTATCTTTCCTTAAAATAACATCACTGCACCTCCTAACAAAAAGCCTTAATCAGATAAGAACCATCTTGATAAGTGTTTCTAGACAGTCAACCTTTTTAAACTTCACTTGTAAAACAACAGACCACTGCACTACTACTTCAGTAGCACAGCACATTGCACAGAAGTGCTCTGACATGGATGGAGTAAAGTGTAAATTGGATTGTATTAGAGCCCTTAATATACACTGCATCAACACCAGCCATAGCGTCAAAGAAAAGATCCCATTCCAAAAGTCAGAGGGACTTCAAAGTGCAGAGGGAGACAAAGCTGTGATGGAGGTCTAGAAAAAGCAGAGCGGGGAGGACTTTTGGAGAACTCAATTAAATATTTCTCCTCCTCATGCCTAAATGGTGTTTGTATTTCTTTAATCGGAATAACTTAAACTACCTTAGTTTACCACTGGACCAATAAAACTAACCAAAAGATAGAATGTCATTTCACCTGAGAACAGAGGGGGCCTTGATATCTCCCATCAGGTGCATGGGGGGTGGAGGGGGCGGGGCATCGTGGGGTCGTGATGAGTACATTCGGTCTCCTCTGTTAAGCAGCTCGTTCATCTGGGTGTAGGGTAACGCTGCCAGTGAGAATGTCCCATCCATGTGCTCCGTGTAGACCTGACCTCTGGAATCAGACCCAATGAACCACAGGTTTTAACACCTGATATGCAGATTTGCTGGGAAATATGCATCAGTGAAAATGGCTAGTCTATTCAATTGCTTTTTATTCAGAGCCGTATTGCATTTTCCCAGACAAACTGACCCACATACACAATAAACCACGCTGATGAAAAGTAAAAAGTGAAAAGTAATACATTTTGGGAACTTATTGTCCGGATATCTCATCTTTCAGGTAAAACACATGCAGGTGCTCCTATGAATATCAATTAGTTATTAAGAGCAAATATAATGCTATATTAATGGTTTAAACTATAGTGAATAAAATTACACTTAAAAATATAGGCCACTATGTAGATTATTATTTTTAACACCAAATACAGTAATATATATATTTATAAAAGGTGAGACTATATATGTGTATCTTCCGCAAACAAAATCAGACAGAAAAAAAAAAAAAGTTCTAGGAGCAGTCCAATTACAAATCAAGAGGCAAACTGCTCACTGTTCTCTTCGATCATTACAATATATATTTTTACATGCTATATGAGAAGACAATCAAGCCGTCATGGTCTGAATAAGATCCTAATGTCATGTCCTAGAATGGCACTAATTAGTCTACAATAGATTTTTGATTAATAGCATCGACTGGCATGAAAATGGCTATACATGAGTGGCACTGGAGACTTGCAGCGCAATAAATGTAATCATAACTGTGAGGGATTCTAATCAGCGCTGTCACGGCCGCGTTTTCTCACTGCAAATGAAGTGTAAATTTATAAGGAGCGATTGTTGGTGAAGTGGGACAAATTTAGCTTGGCAATGACAGATTTCACCTGCAAGCAAAAACATATGGGTGAACTTTGAGCTTACGGTAGCTGTACCTATGGGAAGATTGCTACCTGCATGTCTCCAAGCATATTACTTTGCCTGAAATTCTCCACTACCTCTCTTGCATTAATTCTATTTCAGGTATTCTCTATGGATCTGACCCGTGAGTGGTCATGACACCCAAGTGGTGTCATGAAGATGAATAAGTTTAATGCTGTACTAGAAATCATGGGGCATTAGGGCATTTTAACTTGATAAATGTGTGATCATGTTTACAGAAGTTAGGGTTATGGCCGCAGTGCACTTAAAGGGATAGTTCGGGTTTTTTGATGTGAATCTGTATGGCATCCCCTTCAGCAGTGTCGTGCATTAACATTGGCTTAGCCCTGACAGAGTCCTCTGAGCCGAGTTCTGCCCCGGTTCTGGCGCTGACGAAAGTAGGTCCGGCAAGTTAGCCAGGACAGTTAATAAAGCTCGTTTTTCTTCTCAAAACAATATTTGTCCAAAAAGTGATATATTTGCATCACAAAACAGTTGCCCACGAAAAAGTCAGTAGTCATAATTGCTTGGTGCTTTTTTCTCTCGAGTCCTATCCCTGCGTGCCTATTATTATTATTAGCCTGTTCACTTGTAAGTGGCGATGTTTACAAGTGTTTACAAGGATCCAGACTTGTGGACACTTTTAATGTTTTAACGCTTAATGTTTTAACGTTTTAATATTGTTATTGTCAGTTGTTTTTATTGTTTTTGCGTTGGTGTCACCTGCCTAGGGACTGCAGATGTAAATTAGCGTTCTTGCTATAATCTGGCGTATTTACACTGCGATGTTGCAGATGTTCATTAATATGCATTGTCCCTATTAAATAAAGAATTTTAAAAAATAAAATAAGCATAAGCATACTTATCGTATTTGTTATTCTAAGTAATTATTTATCTAACACATTGCTTGTTTAATATTTACCTCAGAAAGTCAAGCATCTGTGAGCCATATACTTCTGGGTGTAGATCTCACTAACCTGTTATCGTGGTAACCTGCGGACCCGTTAGCCTCTCGGTGCTTGTCGTCCGGGATGTCCTGGGCCAGCTCTGCGCCCAGTGCCAGCTTCTGCCACTCCTTCTTCCGGTCGTGAGGGGCTCGGGGCACCTTCTCGGGCTCGTGAGGGCGGTCTATGGCCTTCAGCTGCAGACAGGAAGCGATGAGGGACACACAAGACGAACACCAACCAGCAGGACAAACAGTGGACAAGATGGCAGATGAGGACAAAGGAAGAAGAGAGAAACACTTTGTTAGATATGACTGCACAACACATTATAAAACTAGTGTTAGTAAATAAAATATGTAAAAAGTTATGGTAACAGATAAGCTACCTAATCTGAAATCAAAATGTGCTAAGGGTGCTTTGAACAATGCTTGGAAAAGTTTCCCAGCTAATACAAAAATGGCAAGGAAAAAAAGAAAGAAAAAGTGGGGAAAGAATATATTGCTTTGTTAAGTACAGTTCAGAACTGTGAAAAATTGGTTATTCAAAAAGATCTTCTCATTGTATCTCAAGTGACACACCCTTTTAGCTCACAAAAAGACGGCATACAAAAAAATATGTATTATTTTAGAGAATGATAGTATTCTGAAAACATGAAAGAAGGACCAAATCAAGTCTAATATTTTCAGTCTGTGTAGAGGAAGGTCATATGTCAAAGAGGACTGAAACGTTTGACAACACAATAAAAGACAAACACAGCAGAAGCAAAAATCACACAAAATGTCTTAAATATTATCTGTATTTTTTCCACATACCTGCCCTGGAAGGTCTAAGTACCTATAGACCTGATCATACATGCGGGGGTCCTGCAACTACAAAAAACAAAAAACACAAGAGAAGCACTGGGGTGAGGGGGGTGGGTTTGGAAAAAAAAAAAAAAGAGAGAGAGAAAAGAAAAACTCAAAACAGTCACAACAACAACACAGAGTGGGTGGTGACAGTGAGGGGTGCACCATAGGCGAGGGGTAAAAAGTGAAAAAAATGAAATGCATATAAAAACACAATAGCCATGTGCTCTCAGCAGAGGGGAGACACAAAGCTATTATAGGGCCTAGTATGTACAATACAGAGGACTAACAATCTAGTTTAGAAAGAGACAGACCGTACTGGAATGAGAGGGGAGCCCACAGTGACACACTGCAAAACAAAAACATGCAGAGCCATCCCAAAAGTAAAAGCCTAATAGCAAAATTACACATAAATGCACACATTCTAACAAAGCATCAAATTATATGAATGACACATTTCTGTCAACTTTAAAAAGGTGCACTATCTAACTTTTACTTTAATAATTAAATGAAAGAACAGTTACATAGTGTACCCTTAAAATAACCAAACAAAAAGTAGTATAATCCAGTTTCAAAGCCACACCATGACTGTTAATTAAATGGAGACTTTGGAGCACAAACTCTTGCTGAATGATGGCTGATTCAACAAAACTGTTCTCTCTGGATTACTCATAGTCTGTTTGCTGGTCATCGACCCGTGCAGAGGAGGAGCGGGGGAATAATTCGGATGCTAATGTCTATTGATTATGTTCTGATTCATCACGACCCATTATCTGTGATGAGGCACTGGTCTGCATATAGCACCCCCGTGTCCACCGCCCCCTCTCTGCTCCAGTGTTTATAAATTTGAACCCACAAAGTCAATATTGTTTAGTCCAAACTGAAGATCCCGAAACACCGTGTGCAGATGGGTGCTTTGGCACAAAAGGTCAACTATTTCAGGCCAGGATAATAGGCCTGCGTGTATTTGCTTTTGGAATGGACTACAACTGTACTTAAAACTAGGGGTGTGCAAAATAATCGTCATGACAATGCATCGCGATACTAACTTTCACAATATACTGCATCGATTCTTGATGCCAAAAATCGATTATTATTCATTCATAATTTAATATTGAATCATTTAATATTTAATATAAATACATAAATAAATAAATTATTATTATTATTTTTTTTTTTTTATAAATCCTATGCACTTTTTTCTTTGTGAAAGGGTATTGTTTGTTATGATGGTAGCTACCTCCAAAATGGCAAATGTTTGAACATCCTTTTTTGTTTTAGGAAAAAATCCTATGCATTTTTTTTGTTATTGGTTTGGTTTATTTGTTTTTGTTATTCAATAAATTCAGTTATGAATTGAGTTGCTCAGAGTTATGTATCAATTGAAGACACTACCCAGATACACAGCCACTGATATTTAAGTTATCCTCTTTTTTTGGGTACATTTTCACTGAAGTATGTTGAATATATTGCAATGCATCGCAATAATTCAAGTATTGTGATGCATCGTGATAGTATCGCATCGTGGCATATGAATCGTGATTCGAATTGAATCGTGACTTCTTTGCCAACACCCACCCCTACTTAAAACCCACCTCCTCAAAAAACAGAGTTGTGTTTTGTTTCATTCACACATGTTTAATTAACCCTTTTTTTATTATTAGTCTGTCCACATCTCTAAAGCTCAAAATGCTCCTTTTCCTTGTTCTTGCTCCTTGTGATGTCATGAAGTGGTAGTTTTCAAGTTAATAGCTACCTTTTACTGTTTTCGGTGGAGAATTGCAATTCCAGGGCTAAAATCATCCAGATGATTTTAATTAAGGGGTATTTTTTAGAACACAGTGGAGCACTTCTTGTGTTACCACATGACATCACAAGGTGGAACAGAGTGTTTTCCGTTTGATACAAGAAAACAAAACAAAACACAACTCCAGGTATGCTTTTGATGTGGATTCAACATTGAATCAACATCCAACAGTGATCTGAAAATAGCATAATTGGCCCATAATGGACCCTTTAATCTAAAACAAACTGCATCTGTGGTATTTTTTGATATATCCTCATTCTAACTTAGAAAAAAAGACATCATAACAAGTTTAAACTGACACCTAAATAATTAGCCAGGTTGCAGTAGCTAAATGCTCAGTAAACCACACCATCTGTCACACATATTATAAGCTAAACTGCAAAACAGTTTACAGTGAGCAAGGCGGGAGCTGAGTGAGACGGTGCATCTGTACACTTTTCTCAGGACTTTTATAAATGGAGCTAATTTCAGAAGCTGTGGAGCCTGCGGGGAAATCTCCATCGCTCATCCTAACAGCCAACTATCAGACTGTGTGCACATCTCCAGAGTTATGGCCTGTGGAAGCCATTTAAAGTGTGTCAATGTGAGGGATGTGTGTAACTGTTCAGGGCTCTGTGGTTTCATGCTGAATGTAACAGACTCAGCAGAAGTGCACTGAGCCATTATTGAGTAAAAAATAAAGCCCAAAGATGGCAGAGCCAACAGGAACATGTAAACAAGACCTCTTTCCTGACATTAACATCTGGACTGAATACACAATTGCTGCAGACATATTATTTACTAAGACAATTACTATTATAATTGAAATAAATGTGTGATCAAATACAAAAGACATCAACCTATGCATACGCGTCATTGTTAATGGTGTTTTAATACAGCCACAGTGGGGGAGTGTAAAATGGGGTAGTTATCAAAGTCACAAAGAGAGCTGTGACAACTGGAAAAAAGTATTATCAATTTGATTTTGATTTCAGTTGAATGCGACGTTGGACATTTGTAATAAAATATATTAATTCTGGAGTGTTCAAATAATCAAGAAAACAACAATCCCATATTGATCCCTATGGTATCCCATGGTAAAGTATTTTACAATACATTTTAAAAACGCTTAGTGAAAAATGTGTCCGGTAGATGCAAAAACAAAATAATTATATTTTGGTGTCAAGATATAAAAAAAAAAAAGGATGAACATATTAGACCTTTAAATAGTACATCATTCCCTTATCTTCCACACCAGTGCTGTTAGTGCTGTGCTCATAGATCTAATCCCATGCTAATATGAAATGCAAACTTTCTTGTGTTACTTTAGCATAACGATGCAGTGAGGACAGTTAAAGGGGAAGTCCAGGGGCTGTTGTGTTAGGTTAGTGGGGTGAGTGGGCCGCAGACCGCTGGGACATGGCACATGCGGTCTTACCTCGGGGGGGCAGAAGAAGGGGACAGGACGGGGGTCAAATACAAAGCCATTTGGACACATGAGATAAGGCAAATCCGGCTACAGAGTGATCACAGAATGTATGGAGACAGAGCAAAGAGTGAGGGGAGAATAAAGAGAAAGCCATAAGATATAATATATTATATATTATATTTGATGAGTGAGCTACCGTACCCAAAACAATTTCCCTTGTGGATCAATAGTTTGTCTAAGTCTAAGTGAAACTATAGATACAGAATGTTGGGACAGAGGAAAACTGCTTAAAGGAAATCATCTGTTGTCATTTTAATTGGCAAAGACAGGAATCTAACAGTGAATGTAACGAAGTAATGATTCAATACAATTTAAGAGCCGTAATTCAACAAGGACTATACTTAGTTTGCTCTATAATGGTCTTTTGTCTGAATAAACCAAACAATGCACATAACAATATCTCAAAAGAAGAAAAAGTTAAATACAATTTCTAGCATAATATACAAAAGAGCCTTTTTTTGGTCTTTTGAAATCTGAAAACTTGCCTGTGCTTTATATGGTTTTATAAATGTCCATCCAAGTAGTGCACCATCTGTCATACACAAGTCATGGTCATTCCTCTTAGTCTATAACCTTGAATCGGTTTTGACCCTGAAACATCTCATGCTACTGGCTATATCAGCTGTGTATCCAGTGCTGCAAAATAAATATAGTCCTCTACCTGTGAATACAAAACTATATATAATAATTCTAACAGAATCATAGAATTGGAAATATAAAGATGAACTAAAAGTACAAAGATAATTTACTTTAATTTAGTTGTCAAATCCATTTAGATGAAAAAATTGCATCTTACTGTATTATTCTAGCAATGTAATACTAAAATGTATAATCAATAACAAATACAAAACATTTTTCATAATAACACATATCATCTAGGCATGGGACTATATTGAAATTGTATGATACAAGGAGAAATTCAATTTGTCAACTAGACAAAGTTGATTTGGTCGAAAACGTTTCGCCGCTCATCCGAGAGGCTTCGTCAGTTCTGTTGGTTGAAATTTTATGTCATGATTATCATGGCCAAAACAATTACAATTAACGATATCACAATAATGATTAAAGTTGCTGACTGTTTAAAAAGATTATAGATGAAGAATTATTTTAATGTTATAAATAGGTTTCATGTTTAAATGATTGTTATAGGTCAAAACAACTACAATTTAGAAGAGAATATGACAGATTTGTAGCTTTTTTCTGTACATTCTGGTGACAAAATTTTTATCATCTTTGTTGGTGATTATCATGATTATTATTATTATTATTATTATTATTAACTACCCTTTTCATCACGATAAATGATTATTGTTTAGTATCCCACCCCTAAGATCATCAAGTGCATTTGTCTGCAAATCGCGTCTGCAATATGGCGCTTCAGCAAACACTGAATGGAATAGCTCTCCACTTTTAAACAGTGTGAGCTCTGATATAAATGTCAATGTATTCCATTAGGAGACTGTGAGTGCTGTAATCAAACAGCAGACAGAGAGAGGAGCCCGGGGAGGCGCTGCTAATTCAGTTTAGAGTCAAGTGAGAATGAGACGCTTCTGACTTAGAACTGCATGGCTCCTGCTATTTCCACTGCACTTGATCACATCGGCTTAAGGCGGAGGGCCACAGTTAAACAGATTAGGACTTAGGAAGTTTCCTTTGCATTACCATTTACTGTTCAGTATCAAAATGCGTCTACCCGTAAGAGCATTCAGGTAAAGTGCTGTACAGTGCACAATTTTTAAGCAAGACATGTAAGAACACAGCCAATAGTTATGCTTAAAGTGCATATAACAGGTTTGACTACTTATTTCAGTAATCTTTATACAACTTAACATACCGTATTTAAGGCAAAAAAGGAGAAATTCAGTTTGTCAACTGGACAAAGTTTATTTGGTCGAAGACGTTTCGCAGCTCATCCAAGCTGCTTCTTCAGTTCTGGCTAGAGTGCTGATGGACACTGCTTGAAACTGGCTGCAGAGAGGAGCTAACTACAATGAAATTACTATGAAACTATCACACCTATTTGTTTTCAGTTTCTGTCTAGGGACCTTGTTAACATAGTCATTCAGGACCATAATGGGTGTTTTCACACCTCTGGACCTGACCTGGCTAACCCTAATGCATTCTTTGTTTTGATTTAGGTTTGAGAATAGAGTTATAGATGGGAGACAAATTGTGTCTGACCCCTCCATTCCTGTTCAAGGAAGGATTCTCTTTTTTTGACAAAAATAGCCTCTTTAACTCCCCTCTCAAACCAGTTCTTTTCTCTGGCCAAGATCTGTAACTCACTGTCATCAAAGGAGTGGCCCGTGGCTTCCAGGTGGAGATGTACGGCAGATGAAAGTCCACTCTGGCACGCCCGTCGATGTTGGTACAGTCTCTTGTACCTGTTCATACCGTATTTAAGATTGTGCTAAAAATCTTGCCTCATTAGACAAGTTTATAATGTTGCTTGTCCTTGAGGAGCACCTGTTCTGGACTTTTAACTAAGAAAAAAATCCCCTGAAGCTCTCACTCCTTCCATGTTTTTACATCTTTATTTTCTTTGATGAACGCTTAAACTGTCAGAAAAATGTGTTCCTGGAGAGCAACTGTCCCTGCATTTTGATTTTAAAGACTATTTCTTTTAAAGACTTGGCACTACTTCCTGTCATTTTCAACTTTTTCATCAACTTTTCTTCACAAATGTCCACTTGACTGACGTGAAACTATAATTAATAACCACAGAGATACTATTTCACCAAATGAAGTAAAAATTAGAAAAACATGAGAACCTGTCATAATGTTAACAACTGTTATCAACTTTGATTCTGTCTTCTTTTAAAAAAAGAAACAAATCTAGGTCTCAACCGAAACAGCCTTTTGAGTCCAGGGTTTTGTTAGATAAGTGGGATAAATAAGGAGGCTCAACATCTACACTTCACTTAACTTCATTGTAGAAAATGTAACTTGGTGCACAGACCAATTTTATTATTACTATGTTTGTGTCCAAGAATTTCTGTAAAACTCCCCTTGTGACCAAAATGTAGTCGTGCATTTTAATACTTGAGTTTACAGAAATACCTGAGGTGGTCCAGTTTAAGCTACAGGCTAAATATTATTACTTTTCTCTAAAAATGTCCAGACGTGAGCTCCATCCAACTGCTTTTTATAGAAGCAATCCCCAGTGTCGACTAGATTTATAATGTGATGTATAAGGGAAAAGAAATTGAAACCTCAAGAACACGTAGTTCTTCTTTTAATAAATCTGCTGCAGTCTTAAATGGTAAAAGATCCTTATCTCAAGAGTCTGCTCATTAATCATTTTGTGCATTAACTGCAACATCACACTTTTCTTAGACCAAGATTATAATCTTTCCTTCATATATCCACCGCTACAAGTGACATTCAAAACAAAAGCATTGTAATGGTTTGAAAAATCATAATCATCTTTTCATAATGAAGATGGAGACATTCCGCAGAAGGAGATAGAAAATGGCCCTCTTTGGCTGTATGGTTTGAAATTACAGAAAAAAGACTACAATACCATTTTTGTAATGTCATTTTTTCTTTTAAAGTGCTTTAGTGTAGAATGAACTTAACAGTGTAAATCCCAAGAAACTTATTATATGAAATTATACGATAGTAAAATGCTAATATATTCTACTATACATTCATGTTAAGCTGAAATCTTAATATGAGAAAGGCCTGGTGTGTTGAGGTGGGCAGAAGAAGTGCTGTTGGTGTAGAATGACAGCTGCAATTTCCATCAGTTAGCCCTAGGACAGCTTCTGATATACTTCATGTTTGAAATGAAAATGAAAAATTATCAACTATCCTAAACTTGAGATTTTTCCATTTCACATTTTTCATATTTTATTAAATTTCACAGGATTTAAAATGCATGTACGGACATGTATTTCTCAAATCCGCACTGCTTCCTGAGAGCAGTTCGGTGGGCCTGTCTGTTTGCAAGCTAAGCACTGTGGGAAATGAAGTGTTTTATACAAGCAAATCCCACCCAGAGGCTTTAATAACAGGGAAATCTCTTTCCAATCTCTGCTGAAAATGCTATAAAAATGAAGAACTATATAGTTAACATGAGCAGGGCTGTTACTTCGAAATATTTGTAGTTTCCAGTATCCAGATAATGCAACAAAAATCTGTAAACCTGGGTTTGAATTAGTTGAGAAAGTATCAGATAAATGTGAAAGGACTGTAAACAAAAAATGTATACTACTATTTTTTTTTTTTTAAATTATACTGCCTCTACTCTACTACCTCTACTGCGTGCCCACACACATTCACTTCCACATGAACAGAACTCGACCTGTCTGTGGTTGACTGTGAGAAAGCAGCGCGTCTTGGCCCACAACCTGCTCCCAATTAGAGCCCGCGGACCAGAGAGCAGGAAACCCCTTTGCAGGAGGTGATTCGATTAATTTGTGTTTGTGTGTGCCCAAGCAGAGCGGCTGGAGAGGGGCCGAGAGGGGCGCAGATGTTGCCATTAATTACATGTAATGATCACAAAAGCACGAGGGTCAAGCGGAGGAATGAATATTGGCTAATTAGAGAACATGGATTTGTGATATAAACAGCATATAACCAATAAGCTGCACTGAACTTTATCTATTATGATGCTGTGCATCATCTTTATATTTTTGCATATGTGGCTAGCGTGAATGATTTTTAAAAGGTGCACCATGCAACTTTTCTCTTCTGTCTCCATGGAGATGTCATTGCTTTGCCTGGAATGTTGCACACTATGTTATTAAATCTTCCCATTACATGCAAGTCGAAGTAGGTGGCGTCACCAAGTTAGATCTTTGCAGCAAGCATGTTTTTCAAGGTTATTCTGAGAAATAGAAACATCCGTAATGTTTTAATGCTTCATAGCTACGAGCATAAAGCCATACTGTGGAACATTCCAGGCAAAGCAATAACAACTCTATGGTGACACCTTAAAAGTTTCATAGTGAATCTTTCAGTAATTTAAGTTTATAATTTATGCTTTGTGAAATATAACTTTTAACCTTTAGCTTTTGAGTCATTTAAACAACAGCATATGAAAACTGGAATTCTGTTTAGTTATGTTAGGGCTAACTTTTCATATACATACATACATAATGAGATCTGTGTACCTTTTGTTTTCGCCGCTCTTTCCTCTTGTCCTCTGTGTCCTGGAGCATCTTCTCCCTCCACAGGTCAAAAAAGTATGAGGGATTGGTGTAAAACTTTAGACTGTCTTTACCATCGTCCCTGTAAAGACAAGACAATCATACAATCTTGAATAATTTAGTAAAATATTATTAGACAAAACCACCTATACACACTATGCATTAAAGGGCCCATGTTATACAATATTCTGAACTATGCAAGTATGTTATTTACTCATCAAAAACATACAGATCTGGAGTATTTTGTTTTATTCACACGTTTAACACAAACCCTGCGTATTTATGCTGAGTTCTGCTCTCAAACTGAAACCACTCTGTTCCACCTTGTGATGTCATGGCAATACAGAAAGTGCTCCACAGTGTTTTACATACACCTTCACTAGAATCATTTGGATGATTTCAGCTCTGGAATTGCAAATTCCTACTAAACTAAAGGTAAAATGCAGCTATTGATTACAAAATGATCATTATATGACATCACAAAGTGGAACAGAGCATTTTGAGCATTGGAAATGTAAACAGGCTACTAATAAAGGATTACTCAGACATGTGTGAATGAAACACAAAACAAAACACAATTCCAGGTATGTTTTATTGAGGCAACAACATTCTAATAAGGTTTAAAGCTCACAAGAGTCAATGTTGTGTAATACAAGACCTAAAATAGGAAGATTTGTCTTGTAGTAAAGTTTGACAGTACAGTATATATTAAAAGCAGTTCTTAAAGTTCTTAGTATTAAAACTTAACTAGCTCTGCCTGGCATGGTCTGGAAAAGAGTAAAACCCCTTTAACAGCCGTCTTTACTCACATTTCTGTGTAAATGTGTAACCAAAGTGAAATCAAATGCATCCAGGGTAATTAATTTGCATCTCCGTTCAGCGAAGCACTGCGCTATCACTGAAGGTTTTTAATATTTGATAAGAAACGGGCTTCCCTAAGAATTTAATCAAGTCAGTAATCTTCTTATTTCCGCCAGCTAAAAACAAAACAAACCTTTAGCACACTTGTATATGGACTGTGAATTATTGATTACAGACAAATATACTGGTTTATGAGAGTGGATTTGCAATAAAAACCTTCAATACAGCTTTTGTCTCTTTAATTTCTTGCTTGTGGTCACTAGAAGAGAGAAATAAGTAGCCTTGACAGAAAAATAAATAAATAAATAAATAAGATCAATACAAAAAACAATGTCCAGGTTACAATGGTCCACTCCTAGAGCAACTCCTCTGAGCAATAAACTACCTGTAGTTGTATTAATGCGAGATGGATACAAGCAGGTGCTACAGAAAAAGGCAGCTGTAGAAAACTACCACTGCATGACATCACAAAGTGGAACAGAGCATTTTGAGTTTTGGAGATGTAGATAGACTAATAATAAAGAATTACTCATGTGTGAATGAAACAAAACAACTCCAGGCAGGTTTTTGAGCAGGTAACAACATTATAACATGACTTAAAGCATAATACAGGACCTTTGAAGTAGAATCATGTCCATGTCAAGTTTTATATGTGCACGTCAACGTTAAGATTAATGAAGGCACAAATTCCAGTCTGAGCTCCTACAAATAGTTTCCATTAAAGCTGACGTCATAACTATATTTTCCATTTTATTGTCTCAAAAGAGTTAAAATGACTGAGGTCTTCTGTACTAAAATCCTAACTTGGCGTCTCATCTTTTTCCCCTATGTTTGTGGGAGGCAATTATTTGATGATGACACCGACAAGTGCGGGGGGAATGAACATGAAAAGGAACAGCTTCAAAAAGAAACGAGCACACAGTTTAATGATATGCAGCACAACAAAAGGCTTGCAGATAGAACTCAACAATAGGATCAGGAATGATGGGAGAGCCTATACAGTTAGGGCCTGTCCCCACGACAACGTTTTGTGGAGGAAACGGGGAAGTTTGTGTGCGTTTGGGCCTGTCGTCCAGACGGCGCCGGCGTTTTTGGGGGTGAGAACGGTGTTTTTCAAAAACGGGTTCCAGAGTGGAGAAGTCGGAGAACGCCGGGGGTCGTGTTGTCGTGGGGACAGGGCCTTAGTCACAATATGTCTGGGCTGAAAGTGAGGGGAAGACAGGGCAAGGTAACCATAAAAAACAAGATGAAACTAAGAAAAGCTATAAATAAAAACACATAAAACACATAAAACAAATACATGAAGAAAATTTAGGCCGCAAAATACTGGAAAAAATACTCAATTGCCACTCAATTGATTTGAAATAATATTATGCTTATGTTTTTGAATCAGGATTCAGTTCACTATACACGTTTTTAAAAAAAGCCTAAACTAAAATTCGCCAAATTAAAATAAGAATACTAAAACATTTCCAAACAGGTTTTAACAGCTCTAAACTCTAGACTTATATTACATATTAGCAGCTTTTGCCATATTACTAATACTAAGCCAGCCATGTCCAAACTATGATGGCCCCCAGACAAATTTTTCTTCCAGCAATTCTTTTTAACCACACGTTTTTGAAAATCTTGAAAATCCAAATATATCAAATATTTAGAGTGGCCTTTTGCGGATCTAAGCATGAAAAAGGTCTTGTGGCTCATTCTAAACTGTTAAAATGTACAGAATTATACCAGTCTATGACCGTTGACTTCCTCTGTTTTGATTTGTGGCCTTTGGTGAAAAAAAGTTTGCTTCCCCCCGTACTAGGCAAATAGTTTTGATATTACATTTTTAAACTTTACAACAGCAATAAACACTGTCACCTAACATCACTACCAAAACGCAGTGTGGTATAGTACGAAGCATGATTCAAAATGTGTGGAAAATAAACAACAACTGCAAAGGTATAAATATAATTACTATGAAACCACTTTGTTCCCCTCCCTCTGTTCTCTGAATCACTGTCCCAGAACACGCTCAAGGCAAGCCAGCAGTGTGGGAACCAACCTGGAGGCTGGCCATGGATTTTTAGTTACATTTAATTATCCACTCAGCCCCCCCTTGGTAAATAACAAAGTGTGCTCTGGCCTTGAGCAAATCCAAAATAAGAGGAAAGGAGGAAGTCCAGGCCTCTGCTGCCTCTCCTGACGGTTAAGGGTCACGTTCAAGCCCTAGATATTATTATTACTGTAGATTTAAATAGCACTGCGCTCACCTGTGTCTCAGTCTCTCAGAACACCCAAACTAAATGACAACGGGTTAGAAATAAAGTGGGAAAACCTTTTATGGTTTCCTCAGCTCAGCACTTGGAAAAATTGAGACGTGTGAGATGAAGGCAGATGGAGTAGATACAATTATCTGTGAGTAATTACGTGAGCTCATACATTAATTCAACCCTTTATTAAGGCTATTTATGCATAAAAATACACTACATTAAATACACTAAAAATGTGTGTCATCTTCTGAAACATATTCATTATCTATTTCCTTATTAACATTATATAAAATAGTTGATCATCATGATTAAAAATGCATGTGGAAACACTGTGATTTCCTAAGCTTCCTTTATAACTGTGTCAAAATTCAAGCCTAAAATATCTAAGCAAAAAAAATCATCAAATTCAAATTCATGACAACCTTTCCTTGACCACCATATGTGTCGGTATAACAATCCAAAAAGCAATTGAATTTTGCATTTAAACTGAGTAATATGATTGATATGAGCAAGTCTTGTGTTTGTGTTTCTTGTAAGTCCCAGAGTGTTGAATATACTGTAAATGGCTAAAATGAGGCGTGTGTGATACAGACCTGTAGGGGGTGAGGATGTGGAGGGGTGGGGGCTGCTCACACGTCTCGTAGGTCTCCTGCATCGGTACAGGCAGAGACGTGCGCTCAAACAGCTGCTGGTCCTGAATGGTGGAGCTCCTAAACGCCTTCCGCATGGTGATGTCCTGAAGTGACACTGCAAAGACACCAAATTCAATTCAGTTTGAGCCAATAAGACAAATTCTACTTTAAAAATTGTGATTTAAAAGTGCATTATGGACGTTTTCTGGTGGAAGGTCCATCACCTGAACCTTGCACAGCATGGATTCTCGCATTATTTGTGATTTTGCAAATCAAAAAATAATCCATCTTGGCATGTCCTAGCTGGTATAGAAGGTAAGGCTTTGTCTATTTGTGGACAGGGAAGATCTCTAACA
The DNA here is from genome assembly GCA_036785185.1 of Paratrypauchen microcephalus. Lineage (NCBI taxonomy): Eukaryota > Metazoa > Chordata > Actinopteri > Gobiiformes > Gobiidae > Paratrypauchen > Paratrypauchen microcephalus. The sequence goes on from JAVJIX010000003.1 coordinate 6,731,513, forward strand.
AAGGGTTACAAATGTTTCACATTTACCACTGTTTTGAATTATTTTACTGAATAAATTAAGTTTTGTAAAACCTCACTCTCTCATTACAGAAAAAAAGAAGTTTACCTCACACTTGTTTGACTTTCCGATTATTCCTTTATTAGGCTCTCACCTAATAAAGGAATAATCGGAAAGTCAAACAAGTGTGCGGTAAAGTTATTTTTTTCTGAAATTATTCAATGTTCCTGCTGTTACCAGCACCTGTAAGCTGTGCATGGAATTTTGAACTTTTAAACTCACTCTCTCATTACTTAATAATAACACATAATTACCAACTTCTGTAAACAATGCCATTTACTGATTTCAACGTAGAAATAAAATTAATAACCAGAGTAGACTGCAAACTTTTGGCCCGGCCCTCCACAATATTTTCTGCTTCTCATTTGGCCCCTGGGGAAAAATAATTGCCCATCCCTGAAATACTAGGTAATCTTAATTGACAGAAAATACTTGGTTTGGTCCTGCTTGTCTCCATGGAAGTTACAAAATTTTTTGTACATAGTGCACAAAAATATCACTTTCATACAACTTTTAAATATAATTTCCAGCTTTTTATAGCATACAGACAGTTTTCCTTAACAATATACAGTGGTACCTCACCTTACGAAATTAATTCGTTCCAGAAGTGGTTTCGTAACATGAAAAATTCGTAAGTTGAGAAGCTATTTCAATGGAAAAAGCCTGATTTGTTCCAAGGCCCCGATCCAAGTTTTTTTTTTTTAATAGTGTAACTTTTTTTATAGTGCAACATTGTGTTCTGCGTCCTGCGTCCTTTTCTCACATTTGTCTCTCGTTTAAACACTCAAACTTTCATAGATTTTCAACAAAATTATTAATAGTGAAGCGTGTGGGGGGAAGGAGGAGGGGGGAGAAGAGTGCGCTCTGACACGTGTGTGATAGCGCACATGACCCGGCGCGGAGCTGACAGCAGGTCTAGACCAAGGTCTAAACCAGGTCTAGACCAAGGTCTAAACCAGGTCTAGACCAATGTCTAAACCAGGTCTAGACCAAGGTCTAAACCAGGACTAAACCAGGACTAAACCAGGACTAAACCAGGACTAAACCAGGACTAGACCAGGTGGATTAAAGCGCCGCGCGTGGCTCTATTTCCTGGTTTCGTTTCGAGTCACAGCTGAGGCGAGCCGCTGCTCTAGACCTGCCCGCGTAAGGTGCTCACAGAGCGGCATGACAGAACCGTGAGGTCGGCCTCTTCAAGACCTCCAGGCCGGTGACCGGGACAATCCCCGGACCCATTCCCGCTTAGGGAGCTCTTAAGGCGGGCTGGCAGTGTCCCCCTGGGTCCCTGGATGTCTGGGGCTCCGTGCCTGGAGGGGCCCTGGAGAGCAGGTCTAGACCGCGGCTCTTGCAGGCGAGCAGCAGCTCGCCTCAGCTGTGACTCGAAACGATACCAGGAAATAGACCCACGCTTTAATCCACCTGGTTTAGACCTGGTTTAGACCTGGTTTAGACCTGGTTTAGACCTGGTTTAGTCCTGGTTTAGTCCTGGTTTAGTCCTGGTTTAGTCCTGGTTTAGACCTTGGTCTAGACCTTGGTCTAGACCTTGGTCTAGACCTACTGTCAGCTGCGCGGCGCTTTAATCCACCTGGTCTAGTCCTGGTCTAGTCCTGGTCTAGTCCTGGTCTAGTCCTGGTCTAGTCCTGGTCTAGTCCTGGTTTAGTCCTGGTTTAGTCCTGGTTTAGTCCTGGTTTAGTCCTGGTTTAGACCTTGGTCTAGACCTGCTTTAGACCTGGTTTAGACCTTGGTCTAGACCTGGTTTAGACCTGGTTTAGACCTGGTTTAGACCTTGGTCTAGACCTGCTGGCAGCCCCGCGCCGGGTCATGCTGCGCTATCACACACGTGTCAGAGCGCACTCTTCTCCCCCCTCCCCCTTCCCCCCCACACGCTTCACTATTAATAATTTTGTTGAAAATCTATGAAAGTTTGAGTGTTTAAACGAGAGACAAATGTGAGAAAAGTTTAAATCCAGTCTGAGAAAAGCGTATAATGTGTGTGACTGAGCGCGCATTATTTGAATTTTTTAGATTTCGCGTTTCGTAACTTGAAATTTCATTCGTATCTAGAGACCAAAATTTACCGTGAAGGCGTTTCGTAACTTGAAATTTTCGTTTGTTGGGTCATTCGTAAGGTGAGGTACCACTGTACTAATTTATCTATTTAAAGCAAAATTATCAATAGTATCATGTATAGACAATGTATCACCCTCCCGTATTATGTCATCTCCATACATCACTCAACACTAATACGACATAAACACCATTAGAACACCCTCTAATGTTCATGAGCTAATTCTGCCACGCTGGGCTGACTGGCTCATTTCAATTTCCCTTAGAGCTTAGCCACATACGAGGAGATAAGCACTGGGGTCATCTATCAGAGGCCACACTCCCAAACAGATGACATTTTCTGCAAGGCTTGAGAATAACATGAGAAAATCAATGGCGTATCAAATGGGCTGTAGTGGGAAAAAAATGCTGGGAGCAGAAATACAGACTAATGTTAGCCCGTGAAAGCATAGCCTGAGAAGAAGAAATGTGGTGTTAAGAGAACGTGAATTAAACATGAGAGGGTGACAAATGCATACACTTAACTGCTGCTCAGGGAGAACGGGCAAAACATCACCCGACTTGTTGAAATTACTGTAATAGCGTTTTGTTTGTGGAGACAGACGTGACAACTATGAGGCTGAAAAATAACATCTGATAACTGTGAACTCCAGTACGTTTTGTAAACAGAATTTCTACAAGACTGATTTTCTATTTAACAACTACCTTTTACCGTTTGTTCAATACAGATTTGCAATGCCAGGGCTGAAATTATCCAAATGATTCTGGTGAAAAGGTATGGTGCTGGAAAGAAGAACTAAATATGCAGGGTTTGTGTGTTAAACATGTGTGAATGGAACAAAACACAACTCCAGGTATGTTTATGATGAGGAAATAACATTATAACATCAGAAAAGAGCGTAATATGTACCCTTTAATTAATTATTTTTTTATCCGAGGAAGACTAGAATTGTTATGTAATATTTTGTAATTGTTTTGAGGGCAGAACACTTTTCCAAATTCAAAACAAAATTTAATCAACTGTTTTTTCAATGACACATTTTCTTTAAGTTAAAATTTGGTTAATTGGACCGCCCTAATATGAACAAATGTAATGTAGTAGTTGGAAGTAGAAGTAGTAATATAGACCTAATGCCACACTCAAAGTAGTAGTAAGTTGAGCACTTTTCCCCATTACTAATGCTAATTAAGGTAACGTACTTTGTTCTTCCACAGACTATAGTGAAAATTCAGCTGCATTCAGGTTAGCATAAGAGCTGTTTTGCCTTAGTAAGGAGATATGGTGAAGAACACAAATAAAACACAAGTGTAATGACACTCAGCAGACACAACTAGGACACAGTAATGCAGAGAAAGAAGATTATATGCGACATGTGGGTTGAATAAATGTGTAAAAAAAAAAAAAAAAAGGATGATAAAATGAAGCAAACCTAATGACCCAGGAGGAACAGTCAAAACACACAAAACATTAGCCGGTGAGATGGATGTAAATTAACTTTCCCACAGAGCAGTGAGGGGAAGGGGGTGTAGCTAACCAAAGAAACTTCTCATCTCTATACTGTACTGGTGTTAAACAGAAGCACGGCATTGAGTATCAATTAGGTCTTATATTACAGAAAATTGACTCTGGAGTTGTGTTTTGTTTCATTCAAACGTCTAATCCTTTATTATTACACAGCCTACATCTCCAATGCTCAAAATGCTCAAAAAGCTATAGTTTTCAAGTTAATAGCTACCTTTTATCTTTTTTTTCCCCCAATAGAGGTGGGCAATTCCAGAGTTAAAATCATCCAAATGATTCTAGTTAAGGTGTATGATGTTTAAAAACACAGTAGAGCACATACTGTATTAACCGCATAACATCACAGCGTGAATATGCGGGGTTTGCGTGAATGTGTGAATGAAACAAAACACAAACACTATAACATAGATCAGAAAATAGTGTAATATGGGCCCTTTAATATCAGGCAGTGTAATTTGAATGGGCAGTGATGTTTTTTGATTGGCTCAGGAAACCCATGTGACATTTGTGTTATTGATTGGATGGAGAAGGTCAAATCTAAAAGGTCAGTGTTTTTCTTGAAGTCTTTAAAGCAATTTACAAATGAACAGAACAGGTCTATGAGAACACAGCAGAAACGTGCGGTTTAGAGAGAGCAGAGAGCTTTGCACCTGTCGGCATATTAAAAGGTTAATTGCATGATCTATTGGCTGCGGGCTCATTTGTCCATATGTTTTTCTTGCAAATCATATGTGGTCTTATTTCATGTTTCCAGATTATGAAGCTGTTGCAATGAAGCGTTGCATAGAGATCTACAAGCCTTTAATAAACCAGTAGGAAGCAGAGACAGAGCATGGTGTCAAAACTTATTTGATTTAATGCATCAGTGTGTACAGAGTGTAACCGAGGCAGACGGCAACACCGGTTGGTTTTATAGTGAAAGACAGATTTCAACACCCTAATAAAAAGAGGCAAGAAAGACTTATTCTGCAGCTGTAAGTTGTAAAATTTAGAGTTCAAGTTGCAAAATGCCTTTAGACACACACACACACGTCCTGCTGATTGCACTTTCTAATAACACAGACATTGTGATTTCAGCTCTGTAAAACATAAAAATAACAAATCAGACATTTGAAGTTGTGATTTATGGTGCATTAATGGGGTTGAACTTCCTGTTTTGGGCAGCATTCTGAGAACTTGATTGATCATTCAGAATATTTTGTTCTGAATTCAACTTGTCAAAAGGCGAGAAAAATCCTCAAAAGCTTTCATAAAACCATAGTCTGATTCCCCTCTGTTATCCTCACTAGAAACACAGCGCCTTCTCATAAACTATAGGTCAGATTTTTCTGTACGCAGTTCTCATTTCTAAAATGCAAATACTGGCCCATATTTCCCTGGTGCAACCCTGAATCATCACGTGTCTCCCTCTCCTTCATTTCCTTGTGGCTAGTGCTATGCTAATTTTTTATGGTAGAAAAATTATATGGGAAAACACTTAATGTCCAAGCACACATTATAGATAGACTAAAAGACAAAATAAAGGAGCGTGGGCTACATAAAAATGGTTTTGAGGTTGGGGTGATCCGCCTGGCCATGTGACCCATCACAATGGCCACAGTTAGTGCAGTGCTATAATGGTGCAATTAAAGAAGGCTATAGGCCATTACTTTGGTTGGCCAGTGACAGGGCCAGAGTACACAAATAGCATCCTCATACAAGATAGAGCCGAGCAGCAGATCAATCAGAGTAGGCAGGGAGAGGTCTGGAGACAGTGTGTGAAAAGGCACTGTGGGGGACGGTGGCCTTAGAGGGATAAAAAGGACAGAGTGGACCAGGTGAGATGATTGAAGGTGTAGCTCTGACCTCAGCGACAGCACATGATAAAGCATGGATCATTCAAGATATGTTCTGCCCTTCCTGTTTGAACCGGAACATCCACTTCAGCAACGGGGTGAAATGATGGCCTCCCCGTGGTTCTGGGTTCAATCCATAGACTGTATAAAGAAGTGGCCTAAGGAAGCTCACCCATAGCATTCAGCTCCAGTCAAACGAGATTCAGAGGGCGAATTCCTATTCCATATTAGGAATAAGAATGTATTTTTAAAATACCATAAAAACACCATTATCACAAAGAGTGGGTTAATGTGAACATTTTAAGACCAAAATGACACTCACTGTAGTAGTTACAGAGAGAAGAGTGATGATTTTTCAATGGAAAGTCAATGGGGCTGGAAGCACCCCCATCCCCTCTTATTTGGAATGCTAATGAGTTAACTGTGTCCATTTATGTATACCGTTTATGATTTAATCTCATCTTGACTAACTACAGTCACATGTATGTGTTGGTGAATTGTTGAACATAAAATGACCCTGGTGAATAGTGAACTTTATTAATCAATTCACTTTTTTTAATTCAATAAAACTATTTCTTTTCTTTCACTAGCCAAGATCTTGCATCTATTCTTGCCTTCAATTAAAGCACAAAAATAAGTTAATAAGTTTTGGAATGTGTATCTATTAATATGAAGGACAGCTACATTTTTGTTAATATAATTTTGCATAAAAAGGAAGAGCATTGTTGTAGTGTTCAGTCATTTCTGTTTCAAAAACTGAGCTCCAATTAGATCCAAACAGAATACTGGGACTTGTGATATTGTTGCCAGTGCAGTGGACACTAACAGCTCTACTGAGGTTTAGCAGTGGAGCTTGGAGACATTGGGCGGACAGTATCGGTTCCACTCTGACCAACCCCCATCCTCCCTCATCTTCCTCCTATCTCCATCCGTCCGCAGTCCCTGATTTATGGAGCAACTCTGCCTGCACTCACTCTCCTCTCCTGCTCAACAACTCAAAGACACCACAATGGAAATTACCATGTGAGGAAAATGCTGCGCTAAAAAGGATATAGTGCTCCTCTTGTATACATGAGGTTTAAACATAATGGATCCTGGGAATGTAAAATAGAAACAAAAATGTGAATTTGTTTTACCTCTTTGAACTCAATGACTAATGCATGTTGGAGCCTTTATAAATATTTGGAGAACTATAAAGTAAAGATTTTAAATGATTAAACTTTTTTATGTTAGGTGCTTTTGCTGCTTAATTGGCCGTTTTTAATGGTACCGTTTGCCCGTCTGTGTGTATGACTGAAAGTTGATTTGTCTAACAGCTAAAATGTAAAATGTTGTACACAGAGAATTATTTGTGTCGTAAATTAATTTTTAGGGTTACACTTGATCCTGGTTTGAAGCCAATTTAGTCGTCATTAGGTTATCGAAAATCAGATACTAACTGATAATAAAACTAGTACTGAAACTAAATACTTATTTGAGCAAGTGTCGGTACTAAAAAAAGTAATATTCATTAGGACAGAAGTGAACTTTTTCTGAATCGCTTTGAAAATGTCTTGAGCTGCATCAGAAACAGAGAGTAGTTCACGTCCATGGACCACTATGGAACATACCTGGATAACTGAGGGATTACACAGCCATAACACCACTATTATTTGATGTTAAAAATCTCATTGTATTGTCTAAATAATTTTTCTTTTAAAATTATTACCATGGCATTGGAATCAGTATTGAGCATCGAGTCTATTCCTTATCAAAGTCAAGTTTGAAATTTTAGTATTGCAAAAACACTAGTCCTCACGTGGCCTTGGTTTGGTCCTCTTTATCTTATTCCCGATGTAATCCTGGTTTACCTCAACAGGTCTCAAATTCATGTTGATTTAACAATGATCCACCACCTTTGACTGTTATGATATAGGAAATGTCCAATGAAAAACCTGCATTGTGGACTATTCAAAGCTGGCCCAGAATCTGCTGCGGTACAATCCCTTTCCAGTCCAGTGAGTTTGCTGCAGTACCCTGATAGACGCACTCATTCCTTCTCCTCCTGCTCTCCAGATGATCCTTACCCATATCTTCAAGGCCACAACAGGACTAAAGGGTAAACCGGAACACTAAGGAAATACACTACAAAAGTATATAGTAATGCGACTAGTTAAGATGTTTTTTAAAGGTCCTGTATTACACAAAATTGACTTGTGAGCTTTTAGCCATGTTAGAATGTTGTTACCTTCTCAAAAACATACCTGGGAGTTGTGTTTTGTTTGAGTAACCCTTTATTATTAGTCTGTCTACACCTCCAAAGTTGAAAATCTTCTTTAGTTCAGTAGAGATAGGCAATTCCAGGGCTAAAATCATCCAAACCCATTCTAGAGAAGGTGTATGCAGTTTAAAAACACAGTGGAGCACTTATTACCACATGACTTTACAAGGTGGAACAGAGTGTTTTGCATTTGAGAGAGAACTAAACATGCGGGATTTCGGTGTTAAACGTGTGTGATTGAAACAAACAAACAAAAAAACTCCAGCTATGTTTGTGATGAGGAAACAACATTATAACATAGATCAGAAAATGGCGTAATATGGTCCCTTTAAATGATAGATACCAATCTGAGTAAGACAAAGAAGAATTGTGGCTGTCAAGATCAGCTGCTTTTTAGTACTATGTTCATCTCTCTAAATTAATATTATGGGATGTACTCATTGTATAAATTATCTTATCCCCTCTACTGAGTTTCTGTATTTATATGTCTTCTTTGGGATATTTAGATGATTAGCACATTTTATTTTCTATGCAGAACTTTTTTGGAATAAAAAAACGGGATATTCTGGCAGTGCTGACTTCTGAACATGTGCATAGTATAAGCCTAAAATTGCATACTACAGTAGTAAACATTTGCCCTTCAACCTGAGCGGGGCTGAGCAGCTGAGACACACACATGCTGCAAAACAGACTGCCACAATTAGATTAGACTCAATTATTTTGCCATTAGTGCAACATACACAGGGAGTGGAGGCAGGGGAAGCTAGAGTATAGAGTAGTGTATTAAAGTAATGTTAGTTCAAGAGGAATTCAGGTGAAAATCAAAATGGATCTAGGAAATGATTAATTCTGCAACAAGATCCAACATTTTTGCAATAAATGTGGTAACTTTTTCATGTCTCTTTCATTACAAACAGCCCTCACTGCAGCATCTGTAGTGGTAGAGAAGTACACACATTCCACTGCATTTGAAAGTATGAAAATGGAGGGTGCGTGAGTGTTGGTGGTGATCGGATGGGCCGATGGTGCAGATTGGCAGCCTCACTTCCGTCAGTCTGCCCCAGGGCAGCTGTGGCTACAGAAGTAGTTTACCACCACCAAGTGTGGAGTGGATGAACAATGAACTGTAAAGCGCTTTGGGTGTCATGAAAGGCACTATATAAATGCTATGAATAATAATAATAATTAAAGCCGCAAGCGGCGTTGGTCGGGACCTCGCACCTGCGTTTGTTCGTCTTACTGAGACGCACAGCCATACCAAATTTCGTGTGCCTGGCACAATTATCTCACTTCCTGTTGGGCGTGGCCATGACATTGTAGATACCCTGTCAGAACAGACCCTGTCAGACCCTGTCAGACCCTGTCAGACCCTGTCAGACCCTGTCAGACCCTGTCAGACTCTGTTAGACCCTGTCAGACCCTGCATGTGGCCTACATGCTGAGGCCTACATGAACCTTCGATGCTTGTCCCCCACATTGCTGCTTGCAGCTATATCAGATCAAAGGTACAAAGATCAAAGACCTTTGATCAGGGCGTTGCCTAGCAACAAATACCTCCCATTCATAACTCATCACTCCCATTCAATAAATACCTAACTTTATCGATCCACCGTATCGTCATATTACCGCCTATTTGAAAATCCTTCGCAATTTAACATCTCCAACGTCTTAAGATTATGTTCACCAAAATTTAAGCCTATCTGAGGTACGGTGTAGGAGAAGTGTTTCAAATTCCATACCTAACTTTATCGATCCGCCGTATCGTCATATTACCGCCTATTTGAAAATCCTTCGCAATTTAACATCCCCAACGTCTTAAGATTATGCTTACCAAAATTTATGCCCATCTGAGGTACGGTCTAGGAGACCCCCCCCTGGGGGTCCCCCAGTGGGGGGTCTCCCAGGGACCCCCAGGTCCCCCAGGGACGAGACTTTGTGTGGTCGTACTGGCAGCACTTTGTGATGCCCGTGCAAAGTTTCGTTTGTTTTGAAGCATGGGAACATGCTCAAAATTGCCCCAGCGTGTATGAACAAGAATAATAATAATACGGAAACAAAGCAACAACAATAGGGACCTTCGTCCCCCTTCGGGCTCGGTCCCTAATAATAATAGTAAAAGTAGTAGTAATAGTAGTAGTAGTAATAATAGTAGTAATAGTAATAATAGTAATAATAGTAATAGTAGTAATAGTAATAGTAGTAGTAATAGTAGTAATAGCAGTTGTTGTTGTTGTTGTAGTAGTAGTTGTTGTTGTTGTAATCCAGCTTCTTCAGTTCTGATACTCATACTATGGATTTAAGCATCTGCTGATACCTGATAACAACCAATACCAATGCAGACACTAAAATGAGTATTTATTTCCTTAAAAAAAAAAAAAAAAGACAAAATCTGATCCAAATGTAATTCCACCTTTGTAATTTCAAACACTATGAGACTCTCTATACGACCAAATAACCTATAAATTCTTATTACATACATTAATTTAAATGCCCAACCAGGATATTGGCTAAACCGATATTTGGAAGATGATATTTGATACAAGTATTGGATTGGTATAACTGTATTATCTGCATTAGAGGCATTTTACTGAGGAAAAAATGGCCCTTTACACTGAATCAATACTGTATATGAATGGGAAATCTGAAATGAATCCACTTTTCTCTTATATATCAGGCTATAGTCTACTGTCGGCCACAACGCTTATTCTTTCAAAGCTAGTAAAAATCTACTGCCTTATAAAACCTGCTGGTATCCAGAGGCATTGTCATGTGGTGTACTGAATGTTTTAGTGTCTCGCAATGACAGGGAAGCCGTTAGACTAGCCGTGCCGTAAACACCCCAGTGGCTCATGGGAAATCGATACAGCGCCTCGGAGCGTGGCATTACACCTCTGTGATTCCCCTCTACTTTGACTTTCCAGACACCCTACCCTCAGTCCATAGACTCCCACAGGGATTAAGCGGGCTATACCCGACAGTCCGGAGCATCACTGCGTTCTCATTGTACCGCTATGGATACAGTCCAAGCCTAGATCCAATTTCCTCCAACAAAAAGAAAAAAAGCTAAAGTGAAACTCCAGCACAATGTTTCTAATAGAGGCTGTGGTTTGTACTACAGGGATGAAAAATGACACCATCACATAGCTGCCTGTTCCTCTAATAACAGCCATTAACACTGGAGGGGTCAGGCATGGCGAGCACTGTCCACCCCACACACCCATGTACAGTTATAAAGTGTATAGGAGATGCGCTTACATTCTTCTTCTTTGGGGTCCAGCTGTGTGACGCTGATGGAGAGGCGGTCCACGCGTTCCTGGAGAGAGTTGACCCGGAACGAGAAGGAGTGGGCCTCATTAAAGAGCTCTCCAAACAAGTCCTCTGCATATTTACCTGAAGCAAACAACAAACATGGGTGAGACTTTCTGCTGTGGGGTAAAAACTGTAGAATTCAGGAAATGCAGCAATTACATAGAGTTAAAATCTGTACAATAGTTTGAAGACAGAGCTATATCATATGGTGCATGTGTATTTTCCTACAATTGCTAATAAGACATGCGTGTAATGAGTCTTGCATCCCATACTCCATATAACTGTACAACAACTCACCTTTATGTAACAGATAATCATCTCATCATATCATCATTTCATATAATCATTATACAATTATGCCTTAAGAAAGAAAAAGATGCCTTGCTATCTTTTTTTGCTACTTATTTAGAATTTATTACTAAACATGTATTTTTTTTACTCTTTGTTATTATATTATATTGTAATTAGAGAGCTACTGTGTCCAAATAATTTCACTTGTGGAGGTTTGTCTAAGTCTAAGTGTAATAGTTATTGAGATTCCAGACTGTTTTCTGTCCCATATCAGATGCTACAAAAATAAAATATAATTCACAAAACAAAACAAATTATGTTAAAGTATTATGATGATAATGCAATATTATTGTGTATAATTAGACATTGTGGTGGCTCTTTATTGTGTCAAAAGAATAAAAAGTGGATGCTATCAGATATATGTATTTCCAAAAGCCAGAAGTATTTTACTGCTGTCAAAATATTATTCCATTCTTCTTGGTAAACTCCACTATCCATTATTGTCATTGATAATATCTCTAGAAGATGCTAACTAAAAGAAAAATGGAGAACTCTTGATATGCATGCAACAGAAGGCTGCAATTTTTGTCAAAACATACGATCCCTAATGAAGAAGCTGACGGCTAGCAGATTAAACCCCATTTGCACCATTATGCGACGGCTGTTACTGACTGAGGCTGCTGAGCTGGCGGATGACGTTGGCCAGGGAGATGTTGGTCACACACTCCAGCTCATTCTTGATGTTTCTGGGCAGCACCGTGTGGCACAGGTGCCTGGGCTCAATGGTGCGCTTCACCAGAGGCATCCTTCTGTGGCCACACTACCTGAAGAGAGACAAAAGAGAGGAAAATACAATCAATCAATCAGACTTTTGTCATGAAGCCGCTTTTTCTAGACAATTTAACTTGTATGTACAGTAGTCTTCATGAGGTATCTTAAGAAAATGAATGAATACTTGTGCTAATTGTCCAGTCCATGTCTTCATCTTGACTAATGAGAATATAACAGGCTGAGATCTGATCAAATCATTATCCTGCATTACCTTAGTAGTTAGGATGTCTTCTGGGCGAACACTCACAAATAAACATTGAGTTATAATTAGAGGAGGCCATTTTCAATTCATATGATTATGCTGTCTACTCCTCACAAGTAATACACATCAGGATATCAAAATACTTTGATAAAAGGGCACGTCGCATTTCACATCTAAGCCAACTCATGAAATAAGCAGGGTAAACAGGTCATTTGAAGGGATAGCTCAGGTCAGAGGTATAATTTTGCTCGATCCCACAGAACTGTGACATGAAAAGCACCAAAACCTTTTGACATTGCTAACAGCCACATAGCCCCATGTGTATGACGGAGTCCTTTTGATCATTCACAGCCCCGGTTATCGCTGCTCAGCACTTTGTCTGCCCACTCGACTATCCTAATGTTAATGTCATTAGCTCTGCAGAGTGCATGTGTGTGAATCCAACACTACAAGCCAAGCAAATGTTGTCATGACTACAGCCAACATAATAGGCTTATTACAAAATTACATAAGAGTAAAACACTTAACTCAAAAAACAAAGAAATACTTTTAATTTATAATGGGATCAGCATTAACCTTCCAACAAGTAAACAGCAGAAGAAAGTCTTGGTGTTCTGCTGCCCGTGAGCTCACACACACACACTTCACCCCTATGCCCACTACAGTAATAATGTGGCTATGACAAGGGCATCCATCACAGATATCTATAAAACTTCTGTGCGATTGTTCTGCTGCGCCAATATGAAAAAAGGAACAGCCAAATGTAAGTCTGTCAAAGTAACTGCTATAAAAAAAATGACTGAATCTTATTCTGAGAGGAGAGTTGCCGAGTTGCTGTATGTGTGGTGTTGAAAGTATTGAATCAGTGCTACAGTAAGCCTGAATCTTTAGCCTGAATGAGCTCTTCATATTAGCTTAAATAAAATGTCTAAAAAGGGTTAATAAGACTCAATGTATTTAAACGATCCTATATTATGCAAGATTAACTTGAAATTTTCAGCCATGTTAGAATGTGGTAACCTCATCAAAAACATACCCAGAGTTGTGTTTTGTTTCATTCACATGTTTGAGTAAACCTGGTTTATTAGTCTGTCTACATCTACAAAGCTCAAAATGCTCTGTTCCACCTTGTGATGTCATGAAGCGGTAGTTTTCAAGTTAACAGCTCCCTTTTACCTTTTGTTGGCAATTCCAGGTCTGAAATTATCCAAATGATTCTAGTGTACATGTATGGAGTTGAAAAACACAGTGGAGCACTTTCTGTATTAACACATGATATCACAAGATGGAACAGAGTGTTAAGTGAATACAGTGGTACCTCACCTTATGAAAGACCCTACATACAAAAAATCCAAGTTACGAAACGCCTTCACGTTAAATTTTGGTCTCTAGATACGAAAGAAAATTCAAGTTACGAAACGCGAAATCTCAAAAATTCGAATAATGCGCGCTCAGATGCACGCCCCGCTGTTATCCCCGCTCAAAGAGCACCTTTCTCGGTCTCTTAGCTCACAGTGTCAACCCCCCGGCTCTTGAATCGCATAGAACCAGAGCCAGCCCCGGGGAAAACCCTGCGGTCGTGCCCGCACAAAGAGCACCTTTCTCGGCCTCTTAGCTCTAGCGCCGAACACGCAAGGACCGCGGAGACAGGAGCACCGCAAGCACGAGATAGAACCGCGGCGAACACGCAGCCCGAGCCACAAACCGAACACGCACAAACCGAACACGCACAAACCGAACACGCACAAACCGAACACGAAACGAACGCAAAAGCCGCACAAAACCAGCAAAGAGCCACACGGGGTGATTTAATCCTGGTCTAGTCCCGGTTTAGTCCAGCTCTAGACCTGGTCCAGTCCTGGTTTAGTCCAGGTCCAGTCCAGGTTTAGACCTGGTCTAGACCTGGTTTAGTTCTGGTCTAGACCTGGTTTATTCCACGTTTAGTCCTGGCTCTACAGTCTCTTAGCCAGTCAGGACGCAGAACACAAAGTTACACTATAACAAAAAAATGTTACACTATAAAAAAAACCTTGGAACGGATCAGGCCTTTTCCATTGAAATAGCTACTCAACTTACGAAAAATTCACGTTACGAAACCACTTCTGGAACGAATTAATTTCGTAAGGTGAGGTACCACTGTACAAATTTGTGGTTTGTGTGTTAAACATGTGTGAATAAACCAAAACACAAATCCAGGGATGGCTGTGATGAGGAAACAGCATTGTAACATATCAGAAAATAGCATGATATTGGCACATTTAAGATATTTAATCCAGGTATTCGAGATCACAACTTGAGCAAGTATACATTTTGTTGAAGTCCAGTTTAACGCTGCATGATACAAGGCCATAGAAGGTTATAATAAAGATGTACTCCACTGGGCTGCTGCTGTTAAAGTCTTTAAATGTGTGGTGTGGGCGATGCTACAGTGACACATTCTTAAACACCAGGCTCACCTTTTTAATGACAGAGCTCTTTAAAGACTCCATTTATTTTCCTTACCGCCCACATGAAAACGCTCTAGTCATCACTGCCTTCCAGATTAAGACCACTTCTAGACCCCGTATGTTGTCCTGACATTTTCCACAGCCCACCACCAAATACTGCAGTGTTAACCCATTATGAGACAACCCAAGATGCACAGTAGTGATAAAGTCAGAAAGAAAATTAAGACGGGGCTGGTAAACAAACTTTTAGCATTATTCCTGTACACATAAATGCTTTATTATGCCGTCAAGAGGTTACTGAGCCATCTGCTTCTTCTGAGAGTTCACACTTCAGTGCAGTTGGTTGAATCCACCTGTCACTTATGGAGCTCAAAAGTGATCGCCCACCCCCGGTTCCAGAACTAAACGTCTCATTCATTTTCCCATAGACTTTCTGGAATAATAATATAAACGTTTAAAAGCTTGCTCAGAGATAATCAGCTATGTGTTAACAAATGAGCACTAAAACTGCAAATTATAAAAACATTTAGCAGAATCTTGTGTTTTAAGTGGCCATTTTGGATTTAAAACAACTACATTATGGATATTTTTTACCACGTAGCTGCCTCCATTATGTCTTTGAACTAGGGATGCAAATTATCGGTTAATTCATTAACTGATAGTTGATTGACCTTATCGGTCGATTAACGATTAACTGATAAGCGGCGTTTTTCTCCTGAATTTTAGAGTTTCAATAGGGTCTTTAAGAAGATAAGCTATATGCGTGAAAAGTCCCTCAGTCGTCCAGGTAGAATCCATGATAACAGGAGAAGTTCAATTTGTCAACTGGACAAAGTTTGTTTGGTTGAAAACGTTTCGCCGCTCATCCGAGAGGCTTCGTCAGCTCTAATAAGAATACTGGTAAGACACACAGGCGTGTAGGGATGAATAGGGATCGTTAGCTAGACGCCAGAGAAACAAAAGACCGAAACCAATGAGATAGTTCCGGAAAGTAGTTAGCTAGGTAGCTCCTCCCTACAGCAAGATATAAGCAAGTGTCTTACCAGTATTCTTATTAGAGCTGACGAAGCCTCTCGGATAAGCGGCGAAACGTTTTCAACCAAACAAACTTTGTCCAGTTGACAAATTGAACTTCTCCTGTTATCATCAATATAAGCTATAGTATACATAACACTGAGTCAAAAATATATCATAGTATTATTATATTGTATATTCCTCAATTAATTATTCCTTAGTAAAAAACAGACAAATGTATTGATGCTGAATAACAAAATACAGTAATCCCTCGCTCTATCCAATTTTTTTTTTATAGTGTAACATTTTTTTATAGTGTAACATTGTGTTCTGTCCTGATTGGCTAAGAGACTAGACCAGGACTGAATGTGGACTGAACCAGGTCTGGACCTGGACTGGACCTGGACTCGACCGGGTCTAGACCTGGACTAGGCCAGGATTAAACCACCACGTGCCGCTGCTGGTTTCGCCGCGGCCCGCGCCCCGAGCCGCAGGCCAGCCGCGCGGGGCTCGGGGCGCGACGAAACCAGCAGCGGCACGCATTCCGGGTTCGATCTCACCTCGCGCGTACACCCGGGGCTGCTGAGCAGTGCCGTTGGCGCCTGCGGTCGGCTGTGAGTCGAGCTTGGCGCAGCGCGGTTGCCTTGTTTCATGACCACGCGGGTGCGCATGTCCGCGTGTCCGCGGTTAGCGGTTATTTACAATTAATGCATTTTGATCGACCAACGTCTTAATCGACAATTAACCGTTAATCGATTAATTGTTGACATCCCTACTTTGAACTCTTAATTATTTCATTATTTTGAAAAGACTATGAGAAATATTAATGTAAAAGCTACTTCTGGAAAACGTAGTGAGCGGTCACCGTTGAGCCCCATTAAAGGTCCCATGGCATGAAATTTTCACTTTCTGAGGTTTTTGAACGTTAATGTGAGCTCCCCTACCCTGTTTAGGCCCCCCTTCCCCATGGTTAAAAGTTGTGAAATGTCTAAACTGAGCATTTGCGATCCTTTTCTGCGTTACAAAAATTCGGAGCTCAAACGGGCGAGTTTGAACAAGGCACCTGATTGACGTCAGATCGAAAAAAGAAATGCAAATGCAGTTCCACCCCCGTCTCTCTGAACTCAGCGTCTCTGTAAATCACGCCCAGAGAGTTTGGACTGTGAATGCGCTAGGCAATGCGAAATGCGTTTTTTTATTTGCCTGGAGGCACGTCCGAGTGTTTCTAGGCTCGGAAGTCCTTTATCTGAGCCTCTGGACCTTTGAACAGCAGTGGTTTAATTTTATTTTCTGTGGAAATGTGTTTATTTTTCAATGGAACGCTTCAAATCTCTCCCCCCGTGCAAAAACAAGGAAATGGATCAGAGGGCACAGCTGACAGCTCTGAGCGGAGAGTTTGGCCACGCCCCCACCCTCTACTATTGGCCAGCTCTTTTCTCCTCATTTGCATTCAAGCAACAACGCCCATTATGACCTGTTCTGAGGGAGAAAAAAATACTCTCTCATCTTATCTCTGTTTCTCATGCACTGAGTGTTGATTTTGAAGAAGGATTCATTTACAGTATTAGGGAACCATTAAGGAGCCATATAAAAGCATCAAGAAGTACCATGTCATGGGATCTTTAAGGGCATGATAATGACTGGCCAAAAGGAACAGTGAGAAACCAAAAGAAGTATTCTGATAGATAAATTAAAAATACTGAAAAACAATATACTGTAATGGCCTCTTTATTGGCTGAATGTCACAGGGTTAGATCACAATTCAATTTTATAATATTGTCCATCCCTATACAAATATAACAAAAGCACAGGTCATATCCACACATCGTACACGGCAATGACTAATTGATCTCCCAGGCCAAGCTTTTGCTCTCCTCCTTTCCCTCTTCAGAGGTCCTGGGCTTCCTCAACTTCCAGGAATGTGTTGTCCTCCTTCCAGTTACCTACAGTATGCCATAAAGAGGCTGTTCAAGACTGCAGCGGGACAACCTTGTCTATAGAGAGCGATAAAAACTTAAGAAAGATGAAGTTGTCACCATAAGAATGATAGCAGATGGAGCAGATGGAGCAGATGGTGCAGAGGGGAGCAGAGGGGAGCAGAGGTGTGCTATAGAGATCAGCCCAAGAGCAACCTGAGTTGAAACTTAGCAAAGCAAACCAGACAGCCAAGGATATGCATATTCACATCAGATATTACGAAACTACTTTATAACACGAACAATACTACTAAAACTGGACTTTCCCAGTGAACCTTTCTCTAAAATGTACAATATTGTGGACAAACCTGACAAACACTAGTACTTTCTTAATGTTAATAAAGAGTAATAAAGAGTAATGTTACTTATTCAATCCCTTACAGCTCAAATCTTTTTGAAAAACGGATAAATTACTCATAAATGCCAAGAAAATGTCCTGTCATTCTACTGAAACATAACAAGATAATTAGACCACTGCAATATACAGAGATATGGGTGCGCAATGCTCCAGATTTGTTAAATGTATAATGTGTATCCTACATCCCATATCAACAAGAATCTTGCAGTCATATATTTGTGCAATTTATGTATATAGTAAATTGCAAGACTATTTGGTGCTATTTAGTCTCATGTAGCCCATTTCATTTGACTGCTCTTAGCCTGTGACTACACCAGTTGCTGAACCTGCCTCTGACAGTGAGGGCTTTATATTCACAGCTACGGCAAGATTACATTTGACAGCCAAGTTCCAGAGAGAAAAGTACAGCCTTTCCTCTAGAGGCCCCATAAAACAAC
The DNA here is from genome assembly GCA_036785185.1 of Paratrypauchen microcephalus. Lineage (NCBI taxonomy): Eukaryota > Metazoa > Chordata > Actinopteri > Gobiiformes > Gobiidae > Paratrypauchen > Paratrypauchen microcephalus. Next base: position 6,750,119 of record JAVJIX010000003.1, read on the forward strand.
CCAACAACAACTAAAATCATGTTCAGAAGAAACAGAGATGATAGCAGAATAACAAGACAGTTTAGGCCTGAAAATAGAGGCCTGCCAACTTGAGACACTGGAACAAACGTTTTGTAGAAAAATCAATTCATAATCTGAATAATTGTCATATTTGTCAAAGCCCTTTTGGCACCATACTGATCTGAACAAAAGCCTTCCTGAGCTGGAAGCGTAGGGGGCTGTTTAGGACGCCCTGGTGATTTGCCCTGACAACAATTTCTGGTGATTCAGAACAAAGGCTCGTTCTATAAAAGAAAAGGTTTCAGTGACACAATTGACAGAAGAAATGGGAGGAAAATTACACTTTTCCATTTGCAGGTTTGTGAATAAGGAAACTGTCTCAGTGTCGATTTTTCCATTATGTTTCCAACTGTGCTGTAAAAAAGCGAGAAATAAGAATCACTTACTACCGCGAACATCAAATCGTCAGGATGTGAAAAATACCTTCAAAGTCCACTTCTTGTTCCAGAATTGCTCTACACATCCAGTCTTTTGAATAGCCAGACTCTTTTTGCAAGCCTTTCCTACTTTATAGCCCATTCATCTTGGGTGGTGCTTCCCACTGTCACCTATCGCCATGGTAACGGCCGTGCTGCGATGTCATTGGTCACTGTGCCATATCCCGAGAGAGACGGACAGACCCGAAGGGGGGAAGGTTGCAGTGATGAGTCAAGAAGACAAGTCTGTGGCAACAACATGAGGTATATGTAATTCCATTGTGTGTTACTTAGAAAGGGGCGGGCACTGACACGTGGCAGGGGTACAGGGGGGCCTCCACTGGTGCGCCTCACTGCACCCGGGACAATATGCCAAACTGCTGGCTTTAATGAATCCTAATGGGGCATTTACTCACTCGTACGGCAGCACAATGAAGCTACTAAGCCCTCACTACACAGCAGGTCAAGGGCCTATTATGCTGAGGGCCAAATCACTTGATACAGCATCTTCTGGTAGGAATGCACACAGTTATCCACCAGATAGCTTTACTCTGTACTAGCTAGAGAGGGAAAAAAATCAACTGAAATTTCAAGGGGGTAAATCTGAATGAGTCTTAGCACTATGAGTTTCTATTTAATGTTTTTGTTGAAATTGAGTTAATCATTCTTGTTCCTGAATACTCTGTACAGTGGTACCTCACCTTACAAAAGAAAATTCCAAGTTACAAAACACCTTCACGTTAAATTTTGGTCTCTAGATACGAAAGAAAATTCATGTTACGAAACGCAAAATCTCAAAAATTCAAATAATGCGCGCTCAGCCACACACATAAGCTTTTCTCAGACTGGATTTAAACTTGTCTCACATTTGTCTCTGTTTAAACACTCAAACTTTCATAGATTTTCAACAAAATGTATTAATAGTGAAGCGTGGGGGGGAAGGGGGAGAAGTGTGCGCGGGGACACGTGTGTGATAGCGCAGCATGACCCGGCGCGGGGCTGCGAGGACGAGACCCGTGCTCAAACCGTGCCTCCTCTAAAACAGGATTAAACCAGGTCTAAACCAGGTCTGAACCAGGTTTAAACCAGGTCTAAACCAGGTCTAAACCAGGATTAAAACACTGCGGCTCTTACCTGCGTTCGTTCATGCGCTCGGACTGCGTGCGCTCCCCTCCTTGCTGCTCGCCTCAGCTGTGACTTGTGAGAAACCAGGAAATAGACCCGCACATGGCGCTTTAATCCACCTGGTCTAGTCCTGGTTTAGTCCAGGTTTAGTCCTGGTCCAGTCCAGGTATAGACCTTGTTTAGACCTGGTTTAGTCCACGTTTAGTCCTGGGGCTACAGTCTCTTAGCCAATCAGGACCCAGAACACAGTGTTACACTATAAAAAAAAGTTACACTATAAAAAAAAACTTGGAACGGGGCCTTGGAACGAATCAGGCTTTTTCCATTGAAATAGCTACTCAACTTACGTTGAGTAGCTAACGTAACGTTAAATTCACGTTACGAAACCACTTCTGGAACGAATTAATTTCGTAAGGTGAGGTACCACTGTAACTTCAAGAGCATATGAGCATAAATGCCATTTTCAGATTCTGCTGTGCACACCTTTAAAGTTTACTCATAGAACATCTCAGAACTACTCAGAATGCAGATTGGATTCTAATAGGACAATATGTAAAACAGCAAACTGTGGTCCAACCCAAATGTCTTATTTTATATACATGCACCTTTAGTATTGAATATCTAGATTTGTCTGTGTCATTTATGAAATTGTAAGATAAAGGCCCTATGCCTTTATTAGTCCCACAGTGGGGAAATTCCAGTGTTACAACACAGATCAAGAACAGCATGAAAATGTAGCATGCAATAAAACAAGATAATAAATAATGGCTTAAAATAATTTAAAAATAGACTTAAAAATAGACTCTAGAATATAGTTGAATAATGTAGTGTAGATAAAGTTGAATGACATGTTAACAGTGTTCGTTGTACAAGACCTTGATATAACTTTTTGTGTCCATATCCTAAAAACATGCAGTCCAGCAAGGCCTTTATTCACTGCCTTGTAAGAAATAAGAAAAACTACAGGCAGTGAACACAGCTTACAATCAGTGGTGAAAGTAAGGCGGTGCGCACCGGAACGGCGCACCGGTATAACATTCACAGCCGGTACGCAGCACCGCTAAGAGAATATAATAAGGTGCGCTATTTAAGTAGAAAACACAAACAACCACACTATGCCATTCGAGAATAACTGAAAGCTACCCGAAATTCTCGTGCAGAGATATCTGCAGTCTGTTAAGCAAGGATTGTCAAAACTTATCTGACTGTAGCCGTGGAAGACGCCTAGGCGGCACAGTGGCTGAGTGGCTAGCATTCACGCTTTACAGCAAGAAGATTCTGGGTTCGATCCTCGGGTCGCCCAGGCATTTCTGTATGGAGTTTGCATGTTTATGCTGCTTTTTTCCACATACCTTTTTTGCCTAGGTAGGCACCATTTACGTAGGCCCACAAAAATATGAAATAATTAAGTATATTAAAAAAGTTATTTATCTATGAAAAAGGTGTAAAACTTAAAAAAAACAAAAAAAAACAACAACGGGTAAAACGAGTGTTTTTTGTTTTGTTTTTTTAAATGGTAAAGTGATGCACTGGACATTATAGCACCTGTAAGAAATGAAAACTACTTTCACCACTGCTACAATACAATGAGAATTGGTTTCAACAACATCGAGATCTCATCATTAGGTGATGTAAAATTCATAGCCTAAGCCTCCACAGCGAGCCAAGGTGATTCTCCCAAAGCAACACTAAACAGAGTCCCGTGTGCAAAATGCAGTTAATGCAACTAAACAGCATATGTCTGGTGCTCAAAAACAATGGAAGAGTAGCTGCAAGTCTGAAATAATGAGGCAATCTGTCATTGGAGAAAATCCCATTAAATTGGACTTACTCTGGTGGATGTAAACAAACAGCTGTAAACATAAAAGCATGTGAAAAATCTGAGAAGTTGGCAGGACATGGTGCCCAATAGAAACAGAAGACAAAACATACGTGCAAAGCTTTCCAGCAGCCGGTTCAAATCAGAGGAGTACAAAGATATGCAGTAAGAACGACTAATGGGGCTCTCAAGAGACAAAGGGAAAAGAACACTCAAGACCTTTCCAAGATGGCTGCTGCTTGTGTGTCTTGACCTCTTCTTTGTAAAGGATTATTCAAAGTTCATAGATTTATTTAAAAGCTAAAATAATTTGTGCTGGCATGGAGATTACATTAGGACAGTGCTAAAAAACAATATTAATCTGCCTTGCAATCACAGACTGTATAAATGGACATAGCTAACCCAATCAACCATGTTCCAAATAGGAAGTGAGCATGAGGGTGGTTCCGACTCCATCGACTCTGGCTCCAAATTACTTTACATTGAAAAATTGTCACCCCCCTCTCTTTACCTGCTGCAGTGAGCCTCTAACCTGGGAAATCCCAGGCTGCTTTCGTTCGTTCCGATCTGAAACACAGCCTGGCGACTATGGCAAGCGAGCTCTCCCGATTCTGGGAGCCAATCAGAGAGCGGGGAGGGGTGGCAAGACGGTGACGCGTACTACGTGACAAACGGAAGCTTGTAGTTTGAACTGACAACTGACATGATTTGGGCTACGTATACGCCAAATGATAGACATTAGTAACGCCCAATAAACGGCCGTTGGCGATCGTAAACCACACCTCCGCTACGAGATATTTCGAAGGTGGCTTCCAGACCATATCTCACTTGTGATATGGTCAGGTGTAAACCAGGCAAGTGAGCCTCACTGTTTTGGTCTTAAAATGTTCCTAGTAATCCATTCTACATGATCCTGGTGTATTTTTATTTCGCTATTTTGTCTGCAAATAAAATCCTATTCCTATTATGAAACTCAGCTCAAAATTCGCTCCTATAACTACTGGCCTTGTGAGCTTCATTTGACTGGAGCTGAACGCTATGGGTGATGTCACACCCATAGACCACTTCTGAAATTGGAAATTGGAAATTTCAGAAGTGGTCTGAAAAAAAAAATACATCAAAACAAAAAAGCTTGACATTGAAAAACATTTTGGAGCTTTAAGCACAGAAGACCAAAATAGGTATATAACAGCAAGACAAAAAAAATGTTGTGATCAAAGCCTAATATGCAAATAGTGTTTTGTATTGTGTGAATTGTATTGTGTCCAAACCACTCAGCACAAGAGCTTTACGCAAGTGTGTCTCTGCCAATTAAAATTCAGCCTGCACTGAGATGACACCTTGAGGGTCCACGCTGACTGCACTTACATACCCCCGATGTGAAGTAAAAATACACCGCAAGGAGGAGACGAGGCAGGATACAGCGCACACATCACGAGTTATATGTAGGTGGGAGATGTGTAATCTTCCAGTGTAATCCTTGAAGTAAGAAAATGATTTTCCTGTACTTTTGTGATACATTATTCTCACTTTTTGAATATAGGCCTGTCACGATAACAATTTTTGACTACAGAGAAGTATTATGATAAATGGTAATACAGTGAACCCTCGTTTATCGCGGGGGTTAGGTTCCAGAAATAGCCCGCAATAAGTGAAATCCGCGAAGTAGGACAATTTTATATTTTACAATTATTCTACATGTTTTAAGGCTGAAAACGCTTCACCAGACACATTATACACCTTTCTGAGACTGGTATTAACATTTTCTCACATTTTTCTCTTGTTTAAACACTCAAACTTTTGTAGATTTTCATTAAAATATATTAATAGTGGGGCGGGGGCACGTGACACGCGGGCACGTGCGCGCGGGCACGTGCGCGCGGACACGTGCGTTTGTTTTGGTACCACATATCCATGCCATGTGCGAAAGTCGAGTGGAAAGCGACCTGGATATCATTTTGGGCAAGACTCAAGCCACTGCTAACAGTGCCGAACCGCTAACAGACGCCACAAGACCAGGTAAGACTAACCTGCGCTCACAGGAGTTGGTTGCATTTCACCCCGGCTCCAAAATCAGTCCGCTATCAATGCGTCGCCAATACTCCACAGCTCTCTAGGACGGGGTCGGGTTCGTCCTCTCGTCCTCTCACGGGGAAGAGCCACTGTCTCCTCTGTGCGCGCGAGTGTCCTCTCCCCGCTGCGGCTCCCCCGGACGCCGCGCGGCCAGGCGCCAGGCCCGTCCATGTTGATTCTTGGCTCTTCCATGGTCCGGCTCGCACTCTCTTCCATGGCTCGTGCAAGTAAACAAAGGCCACACCTCCTGTCACCCAGGGGCTCTCGTGAAGGACATCAGAGACTCTGTCCCTACCATCCCTGGTCTAGACCTGGTTTAGTCCTGGTTTAGACCTGGTTTAGACCTGGTTTAGTCCTGGTTTAGACCTGCTTTAGACCTGGTTTAGTCCTGGTCTAGTCTCTTAGCTAATCAGGGCGCAGGACAGAATGTTACACTGTAAAAAAAAAGTTACACTATAAAAAAAATTGAAAAAAAAAAAAAAAAAAATTGGAAAAAAAAAAATCCGCGAAACAGCGAGGCCGCGAAGAGTGAACCGCGATACAGCGAGGGTTCACTGTATTGAAACTACTTTGCACCACTTACACATAGGATATTCCCAATATTATTTTTATATACAGTGTCATTAAAAACAAATAAACAGCAGAAGGAACCAATAATAATTAGCCTCTATTACTTAGACTCAAATCTTATGATAGTACAAAAAAATGGCTAAAACCTCCCCACTATTGCAAAGAAAAAGTACACACGATTAATATTACCAAAGTCCCAAAAATGATCCAGTTTCATATATAAGTTGGTATAGTAATTATCTTGACAGGCTTTATTACATCTATCAAAAGTAGAGAGTACAGATTGGAAACTGACTGGACAATTGGCTTTGTGGGGTGTGTTTTTGTAATTAATAGAAAAGGTTTTAATGTAATGCCTGATAGTACTCTAATTATACTGCATAATCATTTTCATCAAAGTATTATAGTTATAGTCCGCAGCTTGTGTGAATCCAGGCAACCATTTAGCGGCGTAGTGTCCTGGCTCTCCCCCCTGGACGCCTGTATGGATCAGTGTTATCCTGGCACAGTATGAGCTCAGATGGATCTCAGGCAGAAACATGGCACTGGCCCATTCTGGAGCTCCTCTGTCACCTGGACACAGCTGCATAGCAACTCTGATCACAGGAGCCACTTTAGAGAACATACATAGCAATCAAGAGGGCTCATTCATAGCGCTGAATAAAAAAATAGTGAATAATGTGAAAGCTACATTCTGAAGTCCTTTCAAAGAGAAAGCACAAGGTTGCTGAGAACTAAGACAAATTAACATTTTAATATCTGATAAAAGAACAAAGTATAATTGTTCATTGTAAGTGACTAAACACACATTTAGAAGATGCCATTTATCTATTTCGTTCCAAAAATTGCCCAGTTTTTGCTTGCCCTCGTCGCTTCTGCTAAACGGGCCCAAATGATCAAAGGCAGTACTTTTTACTACAGATTTAAGTGATTCTACCACTATGACCTGAATAACATCATACTCCACTGTGACAGAGACCTAAAATTAATGTTCCAAGCATTATTAAAAGGAAAAGTGGCTCAGAACTACTACCAATGATTGACTCACATTGACTCTGTGGCCCTTTGCTTTGAAAAAGTTCGGACACCCCTGCTCTATAACATTTGTATGGAATAAAAAGCACAGGAAATGGAGAGTATTTAAAAGTGCACCAACAAGTGGAGAGTGCGCCACATCCTTGTCTTCATGGATACGCAATTGCTTTTGCATGGGAAGTTCCACACTATAGCATGAAACGTATCTTTCTAAATGAACACAAGATGAGTTTAATGCCATATGGTCTAACATTCCACTTAAGTAACATCTCCATGGAGACAAAGGTAGCTCACTCACCACCAGAAAAGTTTCATAGTGCACCTTTAAGATACTGAAACATATTTTTAATCAATGTGTGTTTAAGCATAAAGAACATTACTATTTGCTTGCCCGTTTGCAGTTCAGATGCATGTTTTCTTTCAAAGCAGTCATGCATACACATTTAAATTTCCTCTCACAAAAATAAGACTTCAACAGTGGTGCAGTGTTTACCATGGAGTGTACAGGCTGTGAATGATCAATGATGAGCTTTATCCTCAGCCTGTGGTCAAACATAGGCCACATTGTATTCCTTTACGCAGATTAGATTATGTTAGACATCTTTCAAAGCAACACACTTTATATGCACGCTCAATCCTCAGCCTAAGTCAATGGACATCTGCGTGCTGACATGAATGAGCTGAATGTGCGATGAACAAACAGAATTGAAAAACTTTATATCTGCTGAGTGCACACAAACGCGTCCATATAAATAATGTAACGCCTGACGCTCAATAATACATGTCAGCATGCTAGCTCAGTGCACCTGGGCTTGTTTGGCCAATGAGAGAAATTTCACTATAACAGCTGCCCGGCCATGGAGATGTAAAGGACCTGCTCCCAATGGCCCTGCATCCCCAGTTCACCCAGCCCAGCCTATGCAAAGGTGCCCAAAGCAAGAATAAAATATAGCTACTTCCGCTTCTTCTCATCCATAATGTCCATATAGCAGATGGGTTTTATGTGTGGGAGATGGAGATGTATAAAAATTACTGCTGCTGCATACACTTTTTTTTACGTTTTTTTTTTTTACTTCTGTACAATATCATGAAAATATTATTGTGATTGTTAAAACTGTTTAGTGGTTTTAAATGAGGTGAAAATACTTTCGGTTCCTCACAGAGTTCAAAGCCCATATTTAGGCCTGTAATATATAATATATAATTACTGCTTATCATTTAATATATGATGGCTGGAACACTATACTTTGGGGTCAATATTTATTGTGAGTACTTTTTTTTTTATACTAGTGGGGGACTTTTTGTTATTTTTCAGTACTACGATGAGCTGCACATGAAATTATGAACTTCTATCACTCATAGATACAAACCAACTTCTTACGAGTTGGGTTCTATTATAGTATTTATTACAGCTCTTTTTTTCTTTTTTTGTATGTTTAGAATACATTTTGGGGAGCAATTCTGCTTTATGGTTTGGTTTCAATATTAGCACAATATTAGCATTTACTGTCTACATTTACTGCAATATATCACACTTCAAAAACACTGAAATACCATAAAATAAAGAGTTAACATGTACTAATATATATATATATTTTACATCTGGCCATAAACCTAAATATAAAGCTATTGCAACAAAGGATGTCCATGTATAATGTGAAATGTTTGATCCTGCTTTGAGGTCATATGCAAAGTAAAATTAGGTGTGTTGTCTAGGCAAGAAAACTTGACAGATGATTAATGAAACAATTAGGTCTACACGCATTGTAATTCTGGTTGTGTTGGCTGAAAATGCTTTAAGCTTTTGGGCAAGCACTGCTTTCGGAACATGTACAAGAAAAATAAGGAAGAGATGAGTGAAGAAAAACTGAGGGTGCTTGAGGCATATTCCAAAATTTGAGAACACAAAGCCCAGTGGCTATGTTGATGCAGTAAGAAGCCAGATATAAAATACTGACAAAAACATGGCAGGGGGGTGTAAAGTACAGGTACATCCATAGTAACAGAGTATGAGTGCAGTGATTTGTAGTCTCCCTTTGATAGGATAGTGCTAAATGCCCCAGAAGTGAACATGTCAAAAGCAATCACACTGCTTTGATGTGTAAAGCATAAATCATCTGAAACGCCCTCAGCCAGCTCATAAAACAAACAAAAAAACTTGAGAGTAATACACAATGTCATTTCACTTGGTCTTCTTTAAAGATAAATAAATACTAAAACTAGATAATCACTTGAAAAAATAACACTAATAGGCTGCCTGACTGGCCAGTCCCGTCTACATTCTGTTTGAATCCAGAAGAGACTGGAATTGGACCACAGAACATGAAAAACCTCCGTCCAAACTTGAGACGATTCAGCCACAGCAGCTACTTTGTAGCGCGTGTTATTCAAATGCGGAAGACATGTCCTCTTGAAAATTATCTTAACATTCAGAACAAAATATACAACTTCTTTTACGTGAGATAAATAATAGTTAGTAGCTTTGATTGTTGATTCTGAGAAAATCCATGCTGTTTCTCAGTCCTTTATGTTGTTTTTTCCTCTTTTTTTAATGTGTAAGCAGCACGTTTGTTTTTGACCTGAACTGAGCATGCGTGTGTCTGATAGGCTAATCCATCTGTCAATCACTCCCTCTGAAGTCAGGGGGACAGGATACAGCTCCAAAGCCACTGTCTTTGTTTTGTCAAAGTGTGTGGTTCTGGCTGGTCAGGTAAATAAACAGGACATAATGGACCTTTCCTGGATAGCATCAAGAATGGCCTTGATCTACTGTATATCACACAATACTGCACAATAAAATATGTTTTTATTACCATGGTATAAAAATTGGTATCAAGTATCAAGCCTTTCCGTTATCAAGGGTATTGACTTTTAAATATTAGCCTTAAATATAATTAGGAAAAATGGGTCTGGGGCAAATTTAACACATTGCTGTGGTTCAAAATTCAATTCAAAATTTACCCCTGAACTGTTGTAGATAACCCTCTATTATCATTTTTGACGTGACCATTGTTTTAGTGGACGTTTATGCTTTCCAACTGCTTCTAGTTTCAAGAAAATTAAGAAAATGTCATGCCAATCCCATTATCATTTTTTTAAACGCTCTACAAGTAAAAGCTTGTCATGTGCCCTGCTGAGCTTTCCCACACCACTTCACAGGTCGAGTTGGTGGCAGTTGGCACCGGCAGAGGATGTGAGGAAAACAGAGGCGGATTTGAGGGATAAATTGAAGTGATCATACAGAGCAGCTGTGCAAACCTCTCAACGTCTCCAGTGCCAATGTGTGAAGGGAGGGACTGAGGCGGGCCAGGAGGGGGCGCTAATCTGAAGGTGCCCTTGCTGTGAGTAGCCTGAGGGGCTGCCCCGTGGTGAGAAACAGCAGGACGCCCCAATGGGACACGCCTCATGATTTGATCAAGTCTTGATTGCTTCAATTATCCTCAATGATAACAAGCTCACAGATGGGGACACAAACATGAGTTGGCAGATGTGACACTACTGAATGAGTCACCAACACAGTGAGTCTTAGTGATAGAGTGGTTAGCATTGTTACCTCACAGCATGACTGCCCTACATGTGTTCTACAGTCCCTCACAAAATAGGACTCTTCCCTCCAGTGGTTAGAGCTCTCCCCATATAAAGGGCATAGGTTCCAGGTTCTCTCTCACCACTTCCCATATTCGTGTTAACCAATTCCATTTATTAAAACTAAGGCTGGGAATTACAGGGTCTGTCATAATTCAATACGATACACAATCCATTGCTCATTATGCGATATGGTCATAATATGGCAATACATGCAATAATCAATATAATGCAAATAATGTGATATAATGCTGTTTAACAACCAAATACATCTTTGTAAAACCACTACTTGTGCAAAGGTAATATGAAATACATCTATTTTAATCATCAAAACAGTGAAATGTATCGCATACATTTGCACTAAATCAAAAACAAAATTGTAGCGTGGTCCCAAAAAATATGTAATACATATGTATCTGGACATGCCCTGGCTATCCCTATTGTTTTCTTTGTTTTGATTTAGGTCTGAGGATGGAGCTGTAAATGGGACACCGATGATGTCTGAGCCCTCCATTTCTGTTCAAGGATGAACCGTCTTTCCTAACAAAAATAGCTTCTTTAACTCCCCTCTCAAACCAGTTCTTTTCTCTGGCTAAGATCTGTACCTCACTGTCCTCAAAAGAGTGGCCTTTGGTTTTTAAGTGGAGATGTACGGCAGACTGAGGTCTACTATGGTTTTCTCATCTGTGTTGTACAACCTCTTATGGAGTGGCTGTTTTGTTTCTCCAATGTAGCACTAAAAGAAAAAAAAAATATACAGCAGCCCATGATACTGTATCACCAAATTTAGAATCACGAAACATCAATATGTTTGTACACCCCTAATCAAAGCATCATTCTTTTCAATATAGGACCACTCATGTCCAGTTTACCATATTCTAACAAAACATGCTCAGATTTTGTGATGTTTTATCATGTCCCACATTTGTCTCACACTTGCAGTTCTCACATTAGTGGAATAGGCAGAAGCGCTTCAACAACCAACGAACCCAGCGGTAGTTCAACAGCCTCAAGGACAAACTTCACCTATAGAAAAACAAGCAGCTCAGAGGTCAAGAGGTCAGCTGCAGGCATCATATGACCTGTGCTGTATGACATCATCCCCCACAACAACTGTATGTTCTTTGTAAGCAGCCTGCGTATCTACAGAATGGTGGAAGAATTAGCAAATATGAAAAATTACTTGGCCACATTTTTGAAATCATTGGCTTTGAGATTATGAACCACACTTTACCTCCTCACCTACTTATTCAGTCAGAGGACAAAATGTTTTTCATAGCTGACTATGAGAGAAATCACAAGTACGTGCGCTGGGTATTCAAGAGGTGAGATTATTACACTGGCTTGTTATTTAAAAGACAACCGTATGAATCAATTACAGTGATTGTGTTTGAATAGATGAAGCAGGTATAAACAAACTCCATACAGTACATTACAGAAATAGTGGGGTATACATAACAACAGGTAAATAGATAACTTAAAAGGTGCACTGTGTAACTTTTTGGAGGGAGGGTCCGTTATGGTTGGTTGGAAGTTGTTTCGTTGCCTGAAATGCCCCATAGTATTGCATTAAACTTGTTTAACTTTCATTTATGTAATTGCAGCAGATTTTGTCTTGAAAAACATGCATTCATACTGAGAGCAAAGTCACATATCCACAGATCTGACCTGTAACTTGGCTTAGAAGTGTCACCTGCTTGACTCCATGGAGATAGATGTTTAATAAAGATAGATGTCATGCTATGAGACATTTCAGTAATAGCATCTTCACGGAGGTGAGATGACGACCTTCCATCAGAAAAATTATCAAAGATCAAAGATCAAAGTCAGTTTTATTGTCAATTCTGCCATATGTGTTCAACATACAGTGAATCGAAATTTTGTTTCTCTCTGGCCAGGTAGTGCAAAAAAGACAGTGTAAAAAATACAATATAAAGACAAAACAAAACAAAAATCTAACTATACTAAACTATACAGTGTACCTTTAAGCATTAGAAACTGGTGAATCTCTGCAGGGCTGGACTGGGACAAAAAATGGCCCTGGCATTTTTGGCTTCGACCGGCCCCCTCATATTTAGCGCAATGGACTAATTTATGTTTGTGTTCGCCAAAGCAAAGTATTTTACTATTGTTACGTCTTGGCCGAGGGGAAACCAGGGCGCAACATTTAAAGGAAAAATCCCAGCTCCAAAAAAACCACCAGCAAACTTGCAATAACTACACATTCAACAGTTTATTTAAAATGCATCTTGCGCACACACACACACACACAAAACTGTCATTGAATCTACACAACTCGCGTAGGTCACCTGTTTTGGCTTCAAAACAGGTGACCTACATGTGTGATTTTCATGCCTGTCCATCACCCAAAAGTCCCAGTATTATCCTAACATTACTACCTGCTTACCTGCTGTGCCTGTGCTATACTTCCCTGGTCACTCTCTCATTCGGGTTCCCTCGGGTTCCCTGTCCAGTCTCTGGCTGCTCCTCTCCCTGTCCACCTTCAACCTGGGCTGCAGAGGACGTGGACGCTCCAGCAGCCCCTCCAGAGAATATGTCTGTTGTTTTAAAACATTTTGCAGCGTCTATAGTGAGATGTTTTAATCTTTTAGCCCACAACTTCTCTACACCACCTTTCTGCCGCTTCTCCATGTTTCCACGCTTAATACTGAAAGTGGCGGGGATCAGGGAAGAGAAAGGGGTGGGACCGCTCTCGTAAGCTTCTATATCCTGACTGGTCCTGATTTTAGTCCACTGTCTATATTGAAGATGGACCAATGGACCGCCTCCTCTAAATTGTGGGCCAGTCTCTAAGTAAAAAAAAAACAAAAAACAGCATCGACCCCTAGGACTGTCGGCCCACCGGGAAAATGCCCGGTATGTCCAATTACCAGTCCAGGCCTGAATCCCTGTCACTCTGACCTGTACTGATTAGTTTCAATAGTGATCCTAAAGGCAGTAGTAAATAAAGGGTCAAAATGCAACTGGTGGTAATAATATTCTCCCTGATCTGTGTACAAAAAATATACAAAACGACAAAACAATTCACACAGAAACCAGAGAAGCAAGAAAGCAAAAGAAAGACCTTTTAGACCATCCCTGACATCTCCGGGCCTCTGTACTCACCTCAGATCGACATGTTTCACAAAGGAAGCCAATTCAAAGCTTCCTGAAGGACAAAGCCTTTTCACTTTCTCCATTCTTTCTTTTGGCTGCCTCTTATCAGTGGGCATATTTCAAGCCCTGGGCCACCTTTCCTCTTCAATATTGAGGAGTAGGCAGTGTGCGTTTTACAGTGTTTGTCTACACTTGTGTGGACGATGGCGCAAAGGGAATCAAAGTGTTATCATGGCCTGCTGGTTATCTCTCGCAGTCAGTCAGTATTTGGCTTTTGGCTGCTGGGTCCCTGTTAGCACCCCTATCGCAATGTGTGTCCATGTGTGTGTGTGCGTGTGTGTGCCAGTCATCATGTCCTTGTCAATCACAGTCACTCTAAAGCCTATCTCCAAAGGGCTTTACCTGTTCTCCATTTGATAATGTCACCCTCTATCTCTGCCCCCGCACAAAGAGATCTTCAACTCTCACTCAGCTCAAACTTTAAATCCAGACCGACTTTGTTTTGGTGATAAATGATTAAAAAACGAAAATTATACTATAACGTGCTTCCAAAAACAACAAACATAAAAAAATATATATAGAGAAGTTGAAATTTCAGCCATTCACTATTCACAACATTGTGAAAAAAAGTGTTTGAAGTTTCTTGCCCAACGACACAACAATAAAATAAACAAAAACAACACCTGTTATACAATGCAATATAACAATTTATAATAAAATTGTAATTTGAGTTGGCTGCAAATATAATGTCGTCTGCCAAGGGCAAAGTATCTTTTTTATAGAAATGTACATGTACCCTTATTTTAGACCTCTACAAACAATGTGCACTCTGAACAGAATCCTATACTTTTTTTTTAAAATATATTACAAAACTATTCATAATACTTTGAAAAATTGCAGCTAGATTTTTTTTTAAAGCTGTGCAGCCCTAATGAGTAATAACATTGGCATGGCAGCGCAAAAAAATCTATTAAACTGATGAATCAAATTTGTCTGGAAGAAAATCAATTTTATTTCCGCCACCTCCCCCCTGCCTGTTTCTCTGGACTTCCATAGTTCAGCCTTGCAAACGGAAATTCAGCACGAGTGTAAACAGCAATGTGTAAAGAAAAGGCACAACTTGGATTAGACCTGCGATGATGATGAGTTAAATATGATCACATATTTCACATTCTTTAGGTTCTATACAATTTATTTTGTTTTGACAATTATCTGTAGTTTGCGGAACATTTTTAGTAGGGATGCACCGATGTGAAAATTTTAGCCGATATCGATATTAATATGTTGCTGTTATGGCCGATAACCGATGCGATGTTTCTGCTCCATTCTTGATCTGTGCGTTGCAACACTGGAATTTCCCCACTGAGGGACTAATAAAGGCATATCTTATCTTATCTTATCTTATTAAACTATACCGATATATATACATTTAAAAAAAAAAATTTATAGTGTAACATTGTGTTCTGCATCCTGATTGGCTAAGGGGCTGTAGACCTTTGCCGATTGATGTTATAGGGGGGACCGGGACCAGACTGGAACTAGACCAGGACCAGACCAGGTCTAGACCAGGACTAAACCAGGTCTAGACCAGGACTAAACCAGGTCTAGACCAGGACTAAACCAGGTCTAGACCAGGACTAAACTAGGTCTAGACCAGGACTAAACCAGGTCTAGACCAGGACTAAACCAGGTCTAGATCAGGACTAAACCAGGTCTAAACCTGGACTGGACCAGGACTAAACCTGGACTAAACCAGGACTGGACCAGGTCTAGACCTGGACTAAACCAGGACTAAACCAGGACTAAACCAGGTCTAAACCAGGATTAATCCACTGCGTGCAGCTCTTTGCCTGGTTTCATGCGGCTCTTGCGTTCGTTCATGTCGAGGTTTAATGTGTGTGTTCGCTTCGTGGCTCGGACTGCGGTCCGGGCACCGCGGTTCGCTTTCATGCTCGCAGCCCCAGGTGGGAGGCGAGGTCTCGAGCTGGTCATGCTGCGCTATCACGGATTTGACCACGATGAGCGGGTGTACGTGTCCGCGTGCGCACTTCTCTGGGAGGTTGGTGCGCATCACGTCCCGGGATGTGGCAGTGCGGTGCAGTTGGATGGGCGCGGTGCTTCCTGCGGATCCAGTGACTCATGTCTCCGCTCCCTTCGCGCGTCCGGCGGGGCTCTCGGAGCCGTGTCCCCCCTCCATGCTTCATTATTAATACATTTTGTTGAAAATCTACCAAAGTTTGAGTGTTTAAACAAGAGAGAAATGTGAGAAAACGTGAATTCCAGTCTGAGAAAAGTGTAGAATGTGTGTGAGATGTTTACAGCCTTAAAACATGTAGAATAATTGTAAAATATAAAATTGTCCTACTTATTGCGGGTTATTTTTAGAACCTAACCCCGCGATAAACGAGGGATTACTA
This sequence comes from Paratrypauchen microcephalus, assembly GCA_036785185.1. Lineage (NCBI taxonomy): Eukaryota > Metazoa > Chordata > Actinopteri > Gobiiformes > Gobiidae > Paratrypauchen > Paratrypauchen microcephalus. The sequence continues at coordinate 6,766,336 of JAVJIX010000003.1, forward strand.
CTGACAAATATTGGTCATTAATATCGGCCCAGTTTTACATATCGGGCCGATACCAATGCGTTAAAATTTTGGCAATATCGGCCAATAACAATGTTAATGCCAATATATCGTGCATCCCTAATGTTTGGTGATGCAAAAATCGATTTTTTTGGAGGAAAAAAAAAAAAATCTACAATATTATTTTTAGGCCAAATCGCGCAGCCCGACATTGGAATTAGAATGATTTGTTTGCTATAATCTTGGCAATGGCAGCATCAAATTTTAAAACCATCTGTGGGACCCACCTGGTATTTTGGTATCACACAATTTTATTTGGCCCATTTTGCCTTAAGTGAAAAATGTCATGACAAGTTTTGGAGTTCTGTTGCTAAAAGACATCCTATTATGTCTGAGGTAATAGTTACACCATCAAAAGCCCACAGAAACCTAATTAATTCAACAGAGAAGTCCCATTCTGTTCATTTCTCCTTTACAGTACAGTTACCTTTGTTTGAAATGAAGAGCACATTTGCATAATGATACTAGGGTAAAGAAGTTGGAATATGTTGACTACAAAAATGGCAGTTGCTATTTGAATCAACCTTACTGATTTACATGAAAAAGAACGAAACATACTGTACCTTTTCTCCTTTATATCAGGTTAATGCCGATGCGATGAAAGGCTTTTTGTAATAGCAGTACCTATTTTGAAATGAGGTTTTATAAGGTTATACTATAGTTAAGAATCTGCACTTTGATGTCAAAATATGTCTACCATAAAAATGGTCCAACAAGCTTGTTCTTTAGAACTACGAAAGACATTGACTCAATCAAGGCGTGCAAGGTTCACTGACTTTACTGCTTGACTGAATAAAGCTAAAAATCATCACAACATTTTTGACAAAGCCTGACAGGAGCTCTGTGCAAAAACCTTGGTGACATTGTTTGAGAATAAAAATTGAAAAAAGAAAAAAGAGATTGATACTCTGATATTAACTGATACTTAAACTAGATTTACAATTGCTTTTTTGTCTATTGAATATCTGATTTCTAAAGACCTTGATGAGCTCCTGTTTTCATGACTTCTTATCTGTGAGCACTCCCAGTATCTCAAAATTAAATCCTTTTTTGAATTTGACATTATTATTATTGGTGAAACTGAAAATTTTTCCTTTTACCTTTTCCTAAATCATTTTAGAATCAGAACAACTATTCTTATACTTGTTCTGATTCCATAGTAACATTAAAAGAAAAAGAACTGAAGAAGTAGCTTGGATGAGCTGCGAAAGGTATTCGACCAAATAAACTTTGTCCGGTTGACAAATTGAATTTCTCCTTTTGCCATTAAAAGAAAAACAAGAAAAACTGCTATTATTTTGTGCAAAAAATGTATTAAAGAAATCAAACAAACAACAAACAAACAATATTTATAATATCTGCACATCGAAAATTAGTTTGAAAGCAAAACTGTAAGCAAAATTGTTCTGTAGCATTCCCCATGATTTAACTAACTGAACTTGTCCACTGTTAAAAAGAACATGCTGTACTGAAAGTTTAAAACTGCAGTACCTGACATTTTTCATGTAGAAGAGTGTGTTTCGTCTTCCCCCTAGAGTACCGTGTGAGACCTAAATGTAAGAGACAGGTGTGTTGTGTAATGCTTTGGGATGCAAATTAACAGAGGATGGACAGTCCTGTTTAACATTCTGTAAAAGCCGTTGTATAGCTGTGCACGAAGCCAAATTCATGTAGATGAATACTATTACTGAGAATATACCAAAGGACTTTGTGAGCGATACGAACGAATTAGAGCCACGGGTAACGGTTTAAATATCTACTTCCTTTTTTCCAGCTTTAAGATCACTGGAATGAAATGCATTTAGAACACATTAATCAACATGGACATTTGAGATGAGAAAGGAACAACCCTATAACAAAATCCATAGTGAGCAGCTCTGTGCTTTCAGGTGCTTCAAGTGCCCTTGATATTTTAACTTGTCAGATTTATTCCCTCTCAGAGACCGCAGCCTCCATGGAAAACAATGAAACGTCTACAGCTCCAGTCCCATCTGTGAGCACCTGTCTGTCTATTCACACTAGCTCTAAAGCCTCAATTTACCATTATTATTTATGGCTTCTGATCTTCTCCCGCTCGGCTGCATGGACCTGTATGACCAATAGTTTACTGCTTTGTGACAGAGGTTGGTTAAGGAACATATAGTACAATAAATCCAAACTTCATCCATAACTGAGCACTTCATTTAAGATCATATTTATGCCTTGATACATCACAAGCATCCTTTGTGCTGGTATGTTCCACACTTTATTAGTAAATGGTCAAACTGTCACATTTTTACATAGCAATTTTCCACCTTCAAGGCACTCAAAGCAGTTGCCCAACAACAGCATTCATCTGTCGGCGCTGGAATCACGCTACCAACTTGTGGGTCGTGGTGTCTGACAGATGATATTTATGTTGAGATCGGGATTTAAACCTTCGGATTAGTGGCAAACGCACTATGTCTTGTTTGCTGCATGCTAGGAGAAAGGTTGCTGTGCTGAGCCAAAGAGGAAGCAATAATTACGAGTTGGCTGTAACAATATGATTAGGAAGAACTTTTCTGACCGTCACACTGTTTGCTAAACTTCCATTTAATTTAAAACTAATTATTTCACAGTTTAATGCCTGCTGCCTGTAACCTTGAAAAGTAGCAGGTCTTATTTGAAATTCTCAATATGCCAACAGTTTTAAAGTTTTGCAGATGCATATTTTAAGTTTTATTAACTCATCGACTTATTTTGAGAGCCCTCAACATTCAGCACCAAATTCTTTGCTCAAGACTTTATTTATATTCAAGGTTGCAGAGGGGAAGTGAGGTGGTTACTCGTTATAAGTTGGTTGTATGGCTCAGTGGTTTGGGCGCTCAAGGCAACATCTTAATGCAAAGTCCACCTCTTCACTGTACCCGTTTTAAATGCATAGGATTGTTGTCATACTATTATGCAACAGCTGTGACCATTAAGCTCCAGGCATGTGTCTATAAATACAGTTATGTAAACCACAGCTGTACCTCAACTACAGCGCTGGAGTCATTGACCATTACGTCTTTGATCTAGCAGCCTATAATCCTCTGCCATATTGTAATGAGTATTATAAAGACTAGACCTGTCATGGTAAATACTATATCGACTTATCGTTCATTACAAGACAGATGGAACAATCACTTTTGGGGAGCCAATATTTATCGTGAGCAATTTCTCACTATTGCTATTGGGTAACTTTTTGTCTGATCTGAACCGTAGAAGGTTGAATAAATAACTTCTATGGCGCATCAGCCTATAGACATAAACTACTTCAAGGTGCATCGTGTAACTTTTCTGGTGGAGGGCGCGTTAAATGCTTTTCACGCTGGAAATCTTACTGCTTTATCTGGAATGTTTCACAGTATAGTATTAAACCTTTCTATCTTCATGGAGACCAAACCAGGTTAAGTTACAGGTCAGATCTGTGGAAAGGCGACCCCACCCACAGTCAGAATGCCTGTTTTTATAGGTATTTTAAGCTATAAAACGGTCTGTAATTAAATAAATGTAAGGGAGAGCTGTTTAGTGTCATACTATCATATCCATAGAAACAAGCAGGTGACGGACCAAAAACCAAAAGGTTACATAGTGCAACTTTAAGTGTTTGTTCTGTTATTTATTTATTGCAGCTCATATTTTTTAACAGTATTGTACATTTAGAATAGTTTTGGGGGATAATTCTGCGTTATTATTTGTTTTCAATATTATCGTTTATGCAAGTTAATTCTGATTTATTTTTGCCAAATTTTTTATGAAGACCAATACATTTTTGGTCCTTTCCCTGTTAAATCTCTTCGTCTATGGGAAATTTCTTCCTTAAATCTCACTACTTTCCTAGCAAGCCAGCCATACACAACTCAGATCAAGTGCCTGTTAAATAGCCTCTGTTAGTACTGTAATCCCCCTTGTTGAAACTTGGAGTGAATTTGTCATTTCCTGCCAGCTATGTGAGACAAAAGCGAACTCCGATGTGGGATGGGATGGTGGAGACGCAGAATATCAAGGCTGACAAAGCTAGGACACTAGTCAATGTGAATCAGGCAGGCTTTTTCTGTTGGGGACTGGTACAGACCGGAGGCACGGAGTGGGACCCTTGCTGTGAGCTGTAAATGAACACAGCAAATATTGGCCCCTAACTGAAGGCAACACTTGTCTATATGCACAAGAGCATGCTAAAAAGTTAAGGACAAGGGCACCAGGGTATTAAAAGGCAGTTTCCCCAATTATGTCACTTTGATTTGCTTTTATATGGCTTCATTGTTGATGAAGCAAAATAAAAATGCTGTGGCCCCTCTTCAATTCCTACACATACCAGAAATGTGTAAATCTGTTTTGGTTGCACATCAGCTAACATTCCACTTAAAGTCTAGGGAAATGTAATAATATAATATATAATGCAATTTGCTTTTTTTGTATTTTCTTTGCTCTGATTGTTTTTTTACATATCAGACCACAGACTGTATACAGAGGTGGACTAAGGCAGTGTTTCCCAACCAGGGGTACAAGTACCCCTAGGGGTATGCGAGCACACTGCAGGGGGTACTCGGCAGTGTCACTGCCAGGCGCAGGGGGAGATTTTTTTGAATTTTTAAATTCAAATTTGAGTAAATTTGAGTTAAAGAAAAGAGAGACAATGCCTGAGAATTAAATTTTCAAATTAAGGAGATGAAATAAAATTATTTTCATTTAATAATCCGTTGTGTCACATTCTACTTTTGGAGAATTATCAACACGTATGCGTGAGGGGGTACTTGAGGTATGACAAAAAGGCTCAGGGGGTACACAAGACAAAAAAGGTTGGGAAACACTGGACTAAGGGAGTGTAACGCCACTCATAGCATTCAGCTCCAGTCAAAAGAAGCTCACAAAGCTAGCAGTTATGGGGCGAATCTGGAGCAGAGTTCCATATTAGGAATAGGAATTAATTTAGGGAAGACACACCAGGATCATGTAGAGCAAGTCATTATGAATATTTTACATTCAAAACAAACAAACAAAAAACATTCAACACAGTGACCAATAATGATGTTGTCACTAATAGATTGACTAAAATATTTAACTAACCAGAAGTTGAACAAAAACACTAAGTACCTCTTTATTTGCACATTTAAAGAGAAAAAGAAATTGTCTGGCTAAGTGCATTTCAGTGAGCCTAATAACTAAATTAAAATTGTAATGAAACAAATCATTTATTTCATTTTTCTCTTCACACGATTAGCAAATCCCTCACTGCCTCCTTTGCTGCTGTCGCCGCATCACCCGTTAGAAAAGAAAAATGATCACAGAAAAATTTCCTAATGAAATCTGTAATTGAACAATTAAGCCAGAATCCAGCTGCAGACTGGAAGAATGGTCTTCAATAGAGATTACAGCAACCGCCATCAATCAAAGTAGTGGGGAGAAAGGGGCATGTGGCGTTCCAGCCCAATGAGAGCCCCACAGAGAGGCAGAGGAGAGGAGGAGGAGAAGGGGGGGAAGATGGAGCAGAGGCCACGCAAAGGGAAGCTCACTCAGTTCTGGAGAGAAGCTACGAGCTAGAGATTTGCTTAGCTTTGCATATTCAAAACTCAAAAGGCACCCCTGGAGATATTTTTTTACTCTATAAGCACTCTGCTAACACACAAGCTTGGTCTGTGCGCTAAGTGTAATTTAAGAACCATTCAAAAATGTATTTAAACTGTAGTAGAACTTAGACAGAAAGACAGCTGTGGTTAGAATGTGGCATTTAGATAATTTGTTCCACTCGTCATGAAGAAAATGTCACCATGTTTGATTTTTATCTCCACATCACTTATACCCAAAGATTAACAAACAAATCTATAACAAAATCACTTATTAACTTCATAGAGTCCAGTGTTTAAAATCTATACAGTGTTTTTCTCATATTCTCTGATCTGCCATAATGTTGTTTCCTCATCAGAAAAATACCTGAACACAAACAGAATCACGAGGTTACACATTGAGATGTTATGTGGTAATACACAAACAGCCTTATAATTGCTCAAAAGAGCTTTGGGGATGTAGACAGCCTAATAATAAAAGATTACTCAAACATGTGTGAAGCAAACTTAACACAACTCCAGGTATGTTTTCGACAAGGCAACAACATTATCACATGGTTAAAAACTAACAAGAATCAATTTCGCGTAATATAGGACCTTCAAATACACTACAGAGAAACATCCATGCACACATGACACCACAGAGAGGTGGAACAAACATCATGTGGCTGCCTTTGGCTTTGAGCTGAATAAGGATGGAGCCAGGATGGATATGGGATACTCTAGTGTTGTGATTACGTAAAAAATGAAAAGTCCTGTAAACAAAAGTTTTGTCATTGATGATACAAATGTTGATATTTAGTCCCCTGCACTGGGCATGTACAGAAGGTACAGATTACAAGCTCAAGAAGGTATAAGATACAGTTTACCTTTATGTATCTGAAGCTAGTATTATGTGCTGCAATATAGGATACTATGACAGCTGCAGGAGCATAATTTGGCTGGAAAGTTGAAACACAGAATAAGGACCAGCTGCTTTGTTTATGATTCAAACAGAAGTTATGAGACATATTGAGAATAATGTAGGAGGGTATATGAATAAACCACCAGTTTAAATGCCATTAAATATAACTTAAATAGATAGACATAACACATAATTCAGTCTCAAAAACCATACAGATATTAAATAATTTAAATTATCTTCCAAAAGATGGTTGATGTGGTGGTGGTACAGTTTGAGACCATCTGAACTAGTCAAAGTTCAAAGTCAGCTTTAATGTCAAAAACTATATGTACAGGTTGCACACACACAACAAAATTCTGTTAAAATAATGAGTGTGTTTGTGAATGTGAATGTGGCTATAGTTAGCCCATGACTACTTTCTATTTACATAAGCATGTGTCTAATGTATATTCTTTAACATGCGCTGTCCTAACCAAATATGAACAACAAATAGTAGTACACCAGAAGAACTAAAAGCCACCCACAAAAGGCCAGGATGCAAAGTATATTTTATTTTCCAAGCTTACATTACTATTCCAGCCCCATCGGACAGATATGGAGCAACAGTAAGTAATTTCAATTGTACATTTAGTGGTGAGACACAAGAAGTTCCAGTGAGGCAAATATAAACGGGGGTGTCCTCTCTCAGGCCAGTGTAGCCCAGACAGAGGCAGTATTATGAGGCTGTGGGCTCAGCCAAGACCCGAACAATGGTCCCAGTGTGCCAAAGCCTCTGGAGCATCCCAACAGCTGGGAGATAGCCATGCTGTCATTGGCTACACTAAACACATTTCCCACAATCCCCTGCTCACCTTCTTGTCGTGTGAAGAAGCCATAACTAACAATGACTTTATACTGTCATATAATGTAATTCATTTCTCTATACCTCCAAGGGGGTGAAGTAAAAGACATATTTTCTTGCTATGTCACAGACTGGCAAAAGATCAGAGCAAAGTCGACATAATAAAAGGTCCAACCATCCATCTCAGTGGGAGGTAAGCCAAAGCTCTTGAATCAAAAAGGTCCCTTGCAAACACAAGGAAAAACATGAGGTTGTGCAAACAGAGCAGCAGGAATGTCACTTCACTTACAGAGTAAAGTAAAGGAGGAGTTTAAGCTTTGAGCTGGGCTATTTTCTGTGCATGGGAAAACCTAACCTGTTATACCAGTGACTGTATTAAAGTAAATTGGCAAACTCTTATTTTTTTTAGATTGAGTTATTGTAATAATAATAAAAAACAAGATTCTGTACATGTGACAGAATTTGACATATTTGTTTATATTCCCAAAAACTCCTAAATTTGCCTCAGCCCTTTTAAATAAATATTTGCCAATTTACACAGTGCATCTCCTTATTTTCATGTAGGAAAAGGCAGTCTCTCTGAGCTATTATGAAGCCCAGTTTCCACTCAACCATGTGATAGTTGGATGCCAGTGCTGCAGAATGATAAATTTAACAGCTGCAAGAGGCCTCAGCATATTTTGTTCTAATACACTTTGTACCATTGCATACTATAGGTTTCAACGCTCTACTTTCACTCAAGCACAGCCATTTACTGAAGTTCCCTTCAGCAAAGGGAATACATGCTGCTGTGAAATTATTACATTAACACCCATGCAGTAAACGTATGTCACTAACCTGGGTTACATTTTAGTTCAACCCTGCAGCCAAACGGAAGCTTCTATATTATTTGAATATTGTTTAAATACAAGCTGGAGTTAGGTTTCACCAAGAACCAACAGGCAGGTGACAGCACCACTGAGTAATGCCTCTCTATCTGAAATGCAAAGTACCACAACAAAAAATCCAAGCTCCGTGAGAAGTTTTTCTTACATCCTTCTAGGTCTTACAGGATTTCAAGAAAGATTTAAAGGGTGATCTATGCACTCAGAGACCATTATAAGCTATATGTTTGACCTGTCTTATTACCCTGAAATGCCATCTTGTCGCCAGATGTTAAGAGCCCATCACCAACCACTAAACCACTGTATTCCTCATGCCCACTTTACTGGTTGCACTTGAGGTAGTACAAAGACGGTTTCAAATTTCACAAAGCATGATTTTCTCTGGGCTTCAAGGCTACCATCCCCCATGACTGCTGCAGAACCATAGCTTGTTGCTGGAGAAATAGACCCTGAATATCCCCCTTCCTCTGAGCCAAAGTCAGTGCATTGTTAATGGGAAAATTAAATCATGTCCAGCAATGCCTGGGGTTGGTCTTTTCACAAAGCAGAAGATTAGATATAGCACAACACAGCCAAGCATCTCACATTATTTAAAAGAGTATTTTTGAGTGCATTTTGACCAGCATGATGCTGTTACACCATGTCAAAAGCAGCGGCTGGAAAGAGCAGGGAGCACATGTCTCCTGTGCACCCCGGTATATTCTGGATGCAAACATAAACTGCAGTTAGAATACTAGACTTGCATTTTCATAGTTTTTTTCTCTGTCAGCGTTAGTTCACCTGTGCTCTGGCTGAGTGCGGTAAGGTAACGCGCAGTGATGGCCAGACAGTGTAGAATTACATGGCCATTATTAGTCATCCCAGTCAGCTCTAGTTTAAGTTACGACATGTTGACTCCATGGGCAGACTGACAGAGGACCTTTAAATGCTTGCTGTGGTATAGCGAGAGCTTCTTACAGTAGTGGCTAGGCTACTCTAAGTTGACAGACGAATATGAACAAATCCAATCAAATTACCTGATATGTCTTGTCTTTTTTATATCCTCTCCATCGCTACTGAGAAGCAGAGTCCACCTTGTCCAAGCATTTGTTTCCCCAGGTCGAGTCCATGATCGTCCTGTCTCCTGTAGATCACGGTTAAATAAATGCACTCCTGCTCAAGAGGCGGCGGCGTGGAAGAACCTGGTACTTTTCTGAAGGGATATTCCCGGGAAAAAATCTTCAAATGTGAATAAAACCAGGTACAATCAGGATGAAGATCGACTTCGAAACAAAATACCATGCACTAACACTAACTGTGCAAATAAAACGGTGTTTTGCACATAAAAAAACGGCAACCGGGTCTGTATTGAACGCACTGTCCCCAGTAATGTCAGAGATAGTGGTACGTACCGCTCTATTGTTGGAGCGAGCGTCCCATGCAACTGCTGCTCCTCTCTCTCCGGGAGGTAGGCTACTGCGCTGACGCTGCTGAGCACAACAAACTACTGTTATAGTTAACAAACAAACAAACAAACAAACACCTATTTAATTAAAATTGCTAATATTTTTCTTATAATATATTTTCTTAAAATAATAATGTGTCTGCATAAGATAATAATGCGTCTGCGTAAAACGTTGCACACACATTTGTGCATTATAGATTTATAATCTAAATTAAATAGTAAATAGTGAATGAATACTTTTAAACGAAAAAAAAAATGTGGAAAATAAAAATTATAATGAATTTTATTGTTTTATAGCGGAAATACCGCCCTCCAACTTCCGCCGCCTCATTCACAACATCCAAGATGTCTGCCGCCATCGCTTCCCTCGCTTCTTATGGCAGCGATTCTGATTCTGAAAATGAGTCCGAATCTAATATCACCAATGAAGCAGATGACCCGGACGCCACTGCACACCTTAAACCATTACAATCTGCAAAATCAATGGCGTTGGCCGTCCTTAACTCTGCTCCCGAAGTCGCTGTTAAGGTAAGCCTGGCTAGCTAACAGCTCGCGCTAATTCTGTTGCGCTGATTAGTAAAATCAACTCTTTCACACACTCTCTTGCCTTCAAGTCAAAGCGGTGACACATTTACTGTGTGAGGGGGTCACATTTAATCCACAGAACGTGTATAAACAATCAGTGTGCTAGAGAATTTGTGTCCATATTACACTGTCGCTAGTAACTGCCAGTGGCATGCTAAAGTTTTTCTATTTTGTAATTTATTTCAGGAGTCTGTTGAAACCGGTGTGCATCTAGACCCTGCTTTGAAAGAAGTTACTTATAACCCATCATTTGAAACCATGTTTGCCCCCGAGGTAATTTTAATATTTTTGAAATGTTGTTGACTGCACATTAAAAGAGCTTAAAGCAACAGAAAGTGTTTAATATAATGCCTTTGCTTGTTTCCTCTCCGTAGTTCGGTCCAGAGAACCCCTTCAGGTCACAGCAGATGTCTGCTGCAAGAAACATGTTATCTGGCTACGCAGAACCTGCTCATGTCAACGACTTCATGTTTGAACAGCAAAGGAGGACATTTTCTACATTTGGTATGGGCTGCATAATTTGAACATATGAGCTGGGATGAAACATGTTGTTTATCATGTTACATTATCATTAGGATATGCTTTGGATCCATCTGTGGACACAAGTCAGGTTTCTGCTACCAGCTATATTGGAGCTGTTGAGGAAGCTGAGAAAAGTAAAGGTAATATTATTTTTGTTTCTTGATGATGTAAATGAAAACTTTGAGTTAGGGATGCACCGATCCACATTTTTTCACTTCCGATCTGATCCCGATACCTGAATTTGGATATCGGCCAATACGATACAATTCTGATACCAAAACTGTTTGTTTTCAATATTATCATCATTATTTGGTGGCACGGTGGCTGAGTGGGTAGCGCTCATGCTTCACAGCAAGAAGGTTCCGGGTTGCCCAGGCCTTTCTGTGTGTGGTCTGTGTGTGTTCTGTGTGGAGTTTGCATGCATGCTCCGCGCACACTCTGCTGTCTAAGAGAGAGAGAGGCACCGGTCGGGGGGCAGCTACTGGCGCTCCATCACACTGTGTCTCATTGAGATACGCCTCCGTGCAGGAGCAGAGCAGCCGACAGGGAATCACTCGTGGACTCATTTCAGCAGATAATGTGTATATACAGACATGGCTCATGGATCAGAAATTATCGGAAACTAATACCGATACTGGATCGGATCGGCCCCATCCCTACTTTGAGTACATTTTTCTAATATTATTTTAATGTTTTCTAATACTGCATTGTCTATTTTAAGGTGTAACAGTTTTTGAGAGTGGGCACAAGAAACCAGAAAAGAGGAAGAAGGTTAAAGGAGGAGATGCGGGAGAGATAGACAACTTCCTTGGACCTTGGGCCAAATATGTTGATGAGAAAAATGTGGCTAAACCAACGGAGGTAATTATTGTTTATATGTATGTAGTGTGACCACAAATTTGCATTCAATTTTTTTATGTGCAACTTTTCTATAAAGGATGAAAAGAAATACTTAGAAGAATACCTTGCAAAGAGGCAAAAGAGGGGCAGGGTTGAGGAAGAGGCTCCAGCTGAAGAGAAGACTATTCTCCATGGTAATGTGATGGTCTTTATTGTTGTTTTATCAATCACCCAATTACTGTCTATCTAACGAACAGTTTCTCTACAGTCAAGGACATGTTTGACTACCAGGGCAGGTCTTACCTCCACGTGCCCCAGGATGTGGGTGTCAACTTGCGCTCCACAGAGCCTCCTGAGAAGTGTTATCTTCCAAAGAAACAGATTCATGTTTGGTCTGGACACACAAAGGTCAGTGGCAAAAGACTGAAATTAATAACATGTGTTTCGCATACTAATGAGCAATTTTCCTAAAATTTCAAGACAAATATTAGAAAAAAATTTTTAAGTGCTTTGACGTTTCCTGGGTTGGTCTGCTTTAGGTAAGGATGAATCACTTGAGATTTAAATTGAGTAGTGTCATTTTTGCGGGGACGGGAAACTACTGCCTTCAGAACTTGAAATACAAAGAGGTTTGAAAAGATAATAAGCGCATGAAAGTGCTGATGTCAAGATAATGGATTGCCTCTCCTGTCTCACCAAAAAGTTTTGTGAATATTTTAATGTCCAAATTAAATGAGAAAGTTTGGAGACAGACCCAAACCCAGACTCTGTAACAGAATAAATTCTTTAATGTCATCATTCGGGTCAGAATGACGTGCAAATTACAAGGTGTTTTTATGATAAGAGGCAGGATTATAAACCTATTAACTTGAGTCTTTATGTATTCCAGGGAGTCAGTGCTATTCGACTGTTTCCAGGCTCGGGTCATTTGCTTTTATCCTCTTCTATGGACTGCAAGATTAAGGTAATGTATGTGTGTGCGTGTGCATGCGTGCGTGCGTTTTTTTCTTTTCTGTTAAATACTCTTAGACATGGTTCCAACTTGTAAAGGTTGTGTAATTGGTCTTGCAGTGTTGTTTGAGATTGTTGGTCATTCAAATGAAGGCATATTTAATTCACTGTGGGTGTTCTTTGTTCTTTGTAGTTATGGGAGGTGTACGGGGAAAGAAGATGTATACGGACTTTTATTGGTAAGTAAGCAATCTAGCACGTTATTTATTCAAATTTATGTGGATACCGTCTCCCAGTACCTGCTGACAGGTAACAAGTCAACACCTTAGTTTGGCATGTCAAGGCTCAAATGCAGTGAGCTGTGGGAAATGGGCCCCAATGACACTCCAGACTGTATTATTGAACACAGAATAACATGCTTGCTAACCAATGAAGACACCTGCGCTCTTTGAAATGGGAAAGGCTGGAGGAGGATCACGCAGGTCACCCTCGTAGCTCGGCTCACTGTCAGAATAAAGATTGTTTGTGGCCGCCGTTCTGCTTGTCAGCTCCTTCACAGAATATACATAATTCAACAGCACTTGCGGGCTGTGGGGAAACCAAGGGTCAAGAGGAAGCAGTCGGTGACCACAGGCAAATAGAGCAGAAGCCCAGCTGAGAAGAGAAGGTGGCTCTGGTTTGTGGGGTTGAGAAGGTGTTTTCCAAAAAATAGGCGTTTTGCATAATAGAGATGTTAAAATTATTTGATAAATGAAAATTGTGATGAAAAAGGTCACAATATTGTACAAAACAAAAAAAAAACGTATATTTGTTTGAGTTTGAAGCCTAATTCATTGCCGTGTGGAAGGATTAAGTATTTCAACGCTGAGCTGAAAGCACATGTCCACATGTGCTTTGTGGATCTGGAGAAGGCATTCGACCGTGTCCCTCGTGGGGTCCTGTGGGGAGTGCTCTGGGAGTACGGGGTTCGGGGCCCTTTGTTAAGGGCTGTTCGATCCCTGTATGACCGGAGCAGGAGCTGTGTTCGCATTGCCGGTAGTAAGTCGGACCTGTTTCCGGTGCATGTGAGACTCCGCCAGGGCTGCCCTTTGTCACCGGTTCTGTTCATTATATTTATGGACAGAATTTCTAGGCGCAGTCAGGGGCCGGAGGGGATCCGGTTTGGGAACCACAGGATCTCATCTCTGCTGTTTGCGGATGATGTTGTCCTGATGGCTTCATCAAACCGGGACCTCCAATGTGCACTGGGGCGGTTCGCAGCTGAGTGTGAAGCGGCTGGGATGAAAATCAGCTCCTCCAAATCCGAGGCCATGGTTCTCGACCGGAAAAAGGTGGTTTGCCCTCTCTGGGTGGGTGGAGGGTCCTTGCCTCAAGTGGAGGAGTTCAAGTATCTCGGGGTCTTGTTCACGAGTGAGGGGAGGATGGAGCGTGAGATTGTCAGGCGGATCGGTGCAGCGTCGGCAGTGATGCGGTCGTTGTACCGGACCGTTGTGGTGAAGAGGGAGCTGAGCCAAAAGGCGAAGCTCTCAATTTACCGGTCAATCTACGTTCCTACCCTCACCTATGGTCATGAGCTTTGGGTAATGACCGAAAGGACGAGATCGCGGATACAAGCGGCCGAAATGAGTTTCCTCCGCAGAGTGGCTGGGCGCACCCTTAGAGATAGGGTGAGGAGCTTGGTCACACGGGAGGAGCTCGGAGTAGAGCCGCTGCTTCTCCACGTGGAGAGGAGCCAGCTGAGGTGGCTCGGGCATCTGTTCCGGATGCCTCCTGGACGCCTCCCTCGGGAGGTGTTCCGGGCATGTCCCACCGGGAGGAGGCCCCGGGGAAGACCCAGGACCCGCTGGAGGGACTATGTCTCCCGGCTGGCCTGCGAACGCCTTGGGGTCCCCCCGGAGGAGCTGGAGGAAGTGTCCGGGGTGAAGGAAGTCTGGGAGTCCCTGCTTAGACTGTTGCCCCCGCGACCCGGCCCCGGATAAGCGGAAGAAAATGGATGGATGGATGGCTTGCGACATACCTGAGCAAAGCATGGGACAAGTTTGTTGACTTTAATAGGGTTAATGAGTGCAGTAACAAATGTGAAATCAATATATTGCTCTGGATTCTATTGCCTTACTGCAATTGTGCCAACGGGAGGTTCAAGCATCATGCCTTATTTGCATTTGTCATTGTAGCTGCTCTAAAAGGACACTTGCACATTATTTTATGTAATTTCGTGGAGGATGTGGGCGCTTTCTTTGGGACCAAAACAGCTTTTAGAAGTGTGTAGTTTGTGTACTGCTTTAGTTTGCTCTAGTGCTAGAAACAAAGTGGCAGCTGCACTCCTCTGTTGTCCTTGTTATCACTTCTGGAACAGCCTGGTCCTCAGCCTGAAAGAGGGAAGCAGTCTAGAGGGACCCCACTTCACTTACAAGTTAGAAGAAAAAGCCTAAGGAGCAGCATGCATCGGGACTAAACTGACAAGACACATTCTTACTCTATTGTGACTCTTCTCATCCAGCATGTGTGTCTTCATCTGATTTCAACAGGTCACAGTAAAGCAGTGAGAGACATTTGCTTCAATAATGCTGGCACACAGTTTCTTAGTGCTGGCTATGACCGCTACCTGAAACTATGGGACTCAGAAACAGGTATGATACACTGACTATTTACAAGTTATAATACAAGAAAGTCCTTAAAATATTACATTTAAACTTTGCTAAATGAATTTTTAAATAAGTCAGTAAGTTTTTATGGTATTTTCTTCAGTGAATACCCCTCTTGCACATTTCTCCCTGTCCAGCAGAGGGCAGACAATGGTTAAACCCCATGTGATGCCTTTTAACAATAATGTGCTTTTTTTTTTATAGAAAGGTGTTGGATTATTCTAAAGCTGACTTTTCAATTTCCTTCCCTTCATAGGCAAATGTATCTCTCGCTTCACCAACAGAAAGGTTCCCTACTGTGTCAAGTTCAATCCTGATGAGGACAAACAGAACCTCTTTGTGGCTGGCATGTCTGATAAGAAAATTGTCCAGGTGAGGTTGGCATTTACCATCTTGAAATAACTGTCTTTAAATAAGTCTTGGCATTTTCATCCGTGTATGCACAATGTAGGTCTACTCCAGCATTGTCCAAAATAGGCTTATCCTTCAGCAGTATGTAGCTGTGTATCACGAGAGGTACAGGGGCAGACAGGATTAGAGCAAGCCATTAATCATGCGCTGCATCAGAGCTACGGTGAGCTAAAGGTGAGAACAAACTGGACAAAATTAGGAGATCATGAGTACACTGTCATTGTAGGAGTAAATGATAAATATTGCTGTAAACATTTTCCATTCAGATTCATTCAAGAAAAACATGCTGAATAAGTGGCTTTAAATGGCACTTCTAACCATTTAAAGCCACTTATTCAGCATGTTTTTCTTTTACTAATTTCCTCATAGAATTGTTTTTGTGGGTGCTGTGGTTTTAATCCAGTTTTCCCTGTACATCTCCAGATTTTTCCAAACATATATGCCGCTATAGTGCACAAATTAAATTATTTTATTAAAATGATCAATATCATATCTTATTTATCTTGTGCTTTTCTCTTGTCAGTGGGACATTCGGACAGAGGAGGTGGTTCAGGAGTATGACCGGCACTTGGGAGCTGTGAACACCATCACATTTGTGGACGAGAACCGGCGCTTCGTCAGTACGTCTGATGACAAGAGTCTCCGAGTGTGGGAGTGGTAAGTGTAGTGCTGTCATTTACAGTGGGCAGGTGTAATGAACTGGACTGAGAGCATTTCTGTCCACTTCATTGTTCACAAATAAGACTTTTATCAGATGACCTTCATATGACCCTGTTATGGTCAGAGCTCATGTGCCCTGAATCTGTGCTCCATCATTTATTTTTTTCTCTGGGGGCAGCAACCAACAGTGAATGATTAACATACAAAAATAATATGAAACAGGCATATGAAGATAGTGGTGGTTTTACATGGGCAGGTTAAGTTTTGCTTCAATTCTTTCTTATGTTTGTCCAACTCTTAGAGCCCATGTTGAACCATAACTCCTCAGTATGTCAACAGAAACCCCCTGTCTCATGAGAGGGGTCAGACATGACTCACTTTAGTGCAGCGTGGGAGCGGACCAAGGCCAGTCTGAAAGAGAAATATTTGCTCTTATATTTTTATTTAGGTTGCCAACACACTTTGGCTCCCTTCTATGTGAAAGCCAGAACATTCTTGTGTTGTGAGAATTGGGCAGAAGACCAGCTGAAAGGAACAGGGGATGGCGCAAAAAGATGATGCAGCAGAAATATGAAAGTCATGTTAAACATCCTCAGCTTAACACAGCCCTATTGGCCAGTTCACATGAAACTTTATCATTAGGAACACTGTTTTGAGTTGGTAGCTGTAAAAATGGTCTGCTCAGTTTGCAGATTGTAAAAATTATTCCATTTTGGTACAATATCTTAACTTATTTGTATTGCACTATATAATGTGTACAAATACACTTTTAATTTTCTGCAAATGCATGACAAATCGTTTGGTTTTAAAAGTTCACATGTGCAGTATAGTATGTGTGTATGTGTTGAGTCAAAAACACGGCAATGATAGAAACAGTAGTTATTATTCATGAGTCCCTCTTGTGTTTTGAAAGATGTTTCATATGTTTTTCTTTCCTATCAATCTCAGCAAATCTCCACAGATGGAAAACATTTACCAGTGTTATTTGTGGGGGGTGGACGGGGGCGCGTGCAGTTGCTATTCTCTTACTGTTTTGTTTGGCCAGCCTCTCTCACAAACCCACTGCTCCTTTTAACGTTTTACTCTCCCTATGTTCCCCTGTATCTGTTTCTAAGGGTTTGCATTTTTATTGAGGCCCTTTTAGTTCCTGCCGTTAAGTTGTTCACTCTAGCTGTTAGCCGTCACAGTGGGATAGCCAGGCACAGTTGTAGTTAATTTGACTTGTAAGTGAGAACTACTGCTCTGGGTCTTCTTCACCATATACTGGAACAGAATGGAAACTGACCTTTTGTGTATAGTTTTAAAACTAATAAAATACAAAATGGCTTTCTCACTCTTCACTTTTGATTATGGATGGCACATTGTATAGCTTTTTGTGTAATTGTGTATGGATATGTTACTCATCCAGTTCTTATATCCTCATAGCTGCAAGATATTAGCGATGCAAAAAGGGCCCTTTATTTTAGTATTTGAATAATCAAAGTGTGATACTAAAATATCAGTTGAGTCAGACAAAATTTAATATCCAACAGCAAATCAATTTAGCAAATTAAGATAATTGAATAATTGCCTGAAGTTAGCGTATTCAGTATCTTAAGGTGCATTGTGTAACTTTTCAGGTGGATTACGTCATTGCGCTACCTGGAATGTTCCACAGTATGACATTTAACAGCTCTACCTTACATTTATTCAATTACAGGTGATTTTATAGTTCAAAACTACTTAGAAAAACAGGGATTCTGACTGAGCGGGGTCGCCTCTCCTCAGATCTGACCTGGAACTTGGTCTGATTTGTTCTCCACGAAGAAAGAAAGGTTAAATACCATACTGTGAAATATTCCATACAAAGCAATCATCTCCATGGAGAAAAGTATTTGACAGACCCTCCACCGCACAATGCACCTTTAAATAATGAAAAGCAGAATTTGCATAATGTTGGGTAAAATCTTGTAAGTTACCTTATGTTCTGCTTGTCTGGTTGTTGATTTTTCTTGCTCTTTCCTTCCTTGTGTATTGTCTGTATAATCCCTCACAACAGTATTTCCCCTTTCTCCCAGGGACATCCCAGTGGACTTCAAATACATTGCCGAGCCCAGTATGCACTCGATGCCAGCTGTTACTCTGTCTCCCAATGGTGAGTCGTCCAGTCAGAACAGGGCACTGACATTCACAGAAGAAATCAGATCAGCATTACCACACACCACCGCTGCCTTCAAATGTGTCAAAAACCGTAACTTGAGTGAATTGTCATGAGGAGGAGGTTGTCACGGCGATGAGCCCATGATTCGTTTGTAATCATTTGGGTGGGCGCTTTGTGCAATGCAGCTGTCACTTCACCTCAGTGTTCTCTATTAAAACACGCAGAAAGTGTGTTAATGTGCGACTGACTGCGGCGCGCACAGCAGACGGCACTTTGCATTAATGACATGTCACAGGCGATGAGAGCCGCCACTAGCAGAGATAAATATTTGTCTAGGCTACCCACTTTATTTAATTATCCATTGCTCCGCTCTTTTTAAATGGAAAACATACGCTGCCTTGCCAATACACTTGATACAATGAAAACAAACAAAGTTAGCTACTACAGCTACTTTAATGTTTAGTTAATGTTCAAAGTCATAATTTAAGTCAGTTATTCAAGTAATAATATGCACAGATGGGCAGAGGTGCTTAAAATTAAGTGATCAAATTATGAAATTAATGTAAGAGATGAAACTTGCTATAAATGGACTGTTAAGAATGTTTTTTATAAGTACGAAGCTCCAACCCACAAGCGACTATTTCACTCATAGAAACAGGTGCATGAAATTTAGAAGACACTTCAACTGTATAATATTCTCAATTGTGATTCATGATTATTTTCAGAATCTTTGAGTACAATAACCTCAGATAACACTGGTCTACAAGCAAAATGCTTCCAGAACAAAAGTAGTGAAATTTTTCTTGGTTTAGGTCACTAATAAAGAAAAAGTAAGTCAGAAGTGCTGATTTTCTATAGTTTCCAAGATATAGTATTGGGTCCAAATAGGAAATTTATGCAAAATAAGGCAAAAACGGTAGTTTATCAGAAGGTACAGTGTGTCTACAAGCAACCAGTTCTATCTGAAAGCCTGTCTGCACATTCCAATACATTCATTTTAATATGTCTAGAGTTGAACATATATCAATATATATAATATATAATTATATTATAATAATTAAATATAAATATATATGTATGTTATGTAATGTAATCTTGAATACATTAGCTAACCAGCACAGTTATCAATTGATTTTCAGTTCATCTTATCGATATAAATGAGATTTGGCCACTTTTATCTCGGAAGCAGATCGAGTCCAAAAATCTGTAGACCAGTGTAATCCGATTAAACGGCCCTACTAGCTACGCTTCTTGTATGAATGAGTATTTTGTATTATATTTTGTAAGTATCTTTTTGCAGTGCAGCTACTTATCTGTGTCAATTGCTAATATGTAAATGTTATGGAAGAGTCCCAGAATGGGGAGAAGCTAATGGATAAGAATTCAGCTCAAGGCTATGTTGTGTTCATTTGATTTTTAGGTTGTAAAGTACTAGTTTTATTATTATTTAAGACTTCTACTGACACAAATTAACATGAGATAGACAAAACAAGTTTCCTGCAGTATGTTTGTAATTGCCAGGTTCTTGTGTCCTGCTATAGTTCTTTGTGTGTGTGTATTTGAAAACTATTCTCTGTAGAATACCTTTGAGTGAAATGGCACGCAGTCCACCCCGGCACTACATCATCATCTGTTTCTGACAATGTCTTCTCTTTTCTCTGGCAAACTGCCTCTAATTTCTACCTACAAAATGCTTTTCTTCAGTAGTGTTTTGACATTATGGACCATGATATTTCATTGTAAGGGACCAGCCACACATGTCCAGAATCCAACTTTTGATTAAACCTGGTAGTAAAATAGTAGTAGCAATTCCCATCATACCTCATTTCAAGAGGAGCAGCGAGTCGTGTAATGATTTGACACCAAGGACTTCCTTTATTGTGGCGCTGATAGTTTAGGGTTGAAGTGATTTTATTAAGGACACGAGAACAACCTTTTGATTAAAAAAAAAAAATCACTTTAATTGGCTAATCCTTCCATTTCAATGATAGGAATAGAGAGAAAACCCTTCCTACAAAGCAGAGTGTCCTTGAGGCTCTTTCCTTAATTATCTCAAATCTCTTGTTAAAATACTTGGCTGGAGTGATGACGACCCACTGCACTGGAGCTGTGTGTGCACTGGGTTGGGTGCATGTTAATAGCAGAGCAAATATTTCAATGGCAGGTGCGAAGCACGATCAAAGCACAAAGCTATAATGTTCTGTGTAGCTAAAAGATACTAATGATAAACTACTGATTTAATAAGTACTTCTAGCTTGTTTTGACAACATCTCCCAACGTGTTACCGCCCTGAAATGCTGCCAATTTGGATAGCTGTTTAAGAAAGCACTGTGTTTTTATTATAGGACGCAAGAGTAGAGATACATTATCATTTTTCTACCTCTTAGGTAAGTGGCTGGCATGTCAGTCCATGGACAACCAGATTCTTATATTTGGAGCCCAGAATCGCTTCAGGCTGAACAAGAAGAAGGTCTTCAAAGGGCACATGGTGGCGGGTTATGCCTGCCAAGTGGACTTCTCTCCAGATATGAGGTGTGTATGAGGGCCCCGCTGTCTCCCAGAGCACATGAATAAGAAATGTGATTTTGTTTAAATGAAAAAGAAAAAGCACATAGATTTAGTGTACACCTACAGTTTTCATGCAGGTTTGTATTTAAATTACAAGTTTTAGTGAGTTACAACTTTTAGTCAGGCACATGCGAAGGGAAACCATGTTTACCGCAATCTATTTTTCTTGATAATAAATCCCTTTCTTGCTTTTTAAAGAAGCTTAATTAATGGATGGTAAATAATCTAAATTTTGTCCATCACTTGAAATTGGGGAAAAGGACACTTTGTCAAAACATCTTTACACAGCAGTCTCGGGCAGCCATTGGCTTCCACAGTGCAGTATACTAAAGCAGTCTTCATTTTTGTAAAAACACCAATTAAAACCAATCTCACCTCCTTCACTCTGCTTCAACTCTAAGCAGGTGCCTCTGTAACCATAGCAACATGGCACAGAAACTTTAGAATTGACTGAAAATAAACTTTTAGCAGGGAGGGCAATCTTAGACAAATTTAACTGAGGGAAATTATTTGGATACAGTAGCTCACTCATTACAATATATAAGAGACTAATCCTCCTTTTTCCCTTGTTGAAATTATTTTGCTTATCTGCAGTTATGTAGTGTCTGGAGACGCAGATGGAAAACTAAACATTTGGGATTGGAAAACCACCAAACTGTACCACCGGATCAAAGCTCATGACAAAGTGTGCATCAGCGCCCTGTGGCACCCTCACGAGACCTCCAAAGTCATCACCTGTGGCTGGGACGGACAGATCAAACTCTGGGACTAAACCGAGATCCGCTTTGTACTTCTAAAGAGACTGAAAGAGATCAATTTGAATACTCTGATATAAGGCCACAGGGCTGGTATCCAGTCACATGGGTTATTTTTTATTTCGTCTTTAAAAGTGGCTTCTGTTGCCATGAGTTTGTAATAAGCGAGTCGTATCTCTCACTTATTTTAATATTTTTGTTTTTAAATGCTTATTTTGTGCAAATTTGTAAACCTGAAAATACAATAATCAGATGTTACCATTTCTGAAAATAAACAATCTGTACATTTACATGCATTTATCATCCACATTTCAGTAAACCCAAGGACACAAAGTAACTTTTTTACAGAATGTGACATTTTACTTGGTTCATTTCATTCAAGTTTCTACATCACACTTCTATGTTGAAAGGTTGAATGGATTTTGATTCACTAAAGAAATTCAATTATTTTTCTTTTCTACTTCTCATGAAATGGCTTCAACTAAACAGTCATGGAAATTTCTCAGTATGGCAGAAATGGGTTATATACATATATTTTTCTATATATATTTACATTTCTTTACATATCGTACATACAGTAAACCATCTTGACTGAAAAAGAATATAAAAAACTGGTGGAATGTAAAAGTATAAAAGTACAGTACTTAAATAAAGGTCAGATATCTAAAATTTGTACTTAAGTACATTTTACAGTGGATACTTTTTTGCATTGCTTGCATTTTATCCACTACATTTTAGATCTGGGCTGAAAAGTTAAGTATTTTGAAATGGTTGAGACTTTTTTTTTTTAGCACATTTAATTTGAGTTTTCATCCCAATTTTGAGCAAGCCCAATACACAAAAACAGCTACAAAAATTAAGAAATCAATTGAATCACTTAAAATCAGCTAAATTCTTTATCAAAATCACTATATTTCATCCTTTAATTGTTCTAAAAAAAAATCTCAAAATACTTTTTACTCTTTGAGTACATTTTTAAACAGGGACTTTAATACTTCATGTGATACTTTTACTTGATTAAATTTTGTCCCCGTATCTAAACGTTTACCAAAGTAACAAAATTGCGTACTTCACCACTGATAAAAATACAATTATGCCTAAGTTTGGACAAGCTTTTCCTCGGACAAATCTCCACATTTCTTCTCTTTCTTTGCTTCTACCGGTGTGTGTTGTGGCTCCAGCTAACTGCACAACCAGCAGCAGTAATGTGTCTATAGGGGAAGAGAAGGAGGTCAGGACAGTGACATGGCAGCGGTGACTATGAGCTGACCTACAGTCGCATCACGCTGCTGAACTTTGCTGAGGCAATTACTCCAGCGGGCCTCCACAAGACTGGGGTTACCTCAAGTCCGACAGAAGAACAGGGCACTTTTTAGCATCGCACAGAAAGGCCAAGAAAAGAAACAATTCAGGGCCACTGTGTGTTCACCCAACTTAAAGTATAAGCACTGCTTGCGTTAAAGACATTCTGGTGTAGAAATACTCGAGGTTTCGTGGGGTCGCTGTGAACGTGGAAGAGGTGGAAGTTGGCGCGTTCTAGTTCTTTGAGGAGGCTGAACCAATAGCGCACTACAGAGGGCTCGTCTCCTGGGACCTCGAAACCGGCCCAGTGCAGGTGGACCTCCAGAAGCAGCTGTCCCACTGAGGCCATCACACCCTCCAGGATCAAGTTCTCCAGAATTTTCCACTCTGCACTCTCCATGTCAGCCTTGAGCACATCCACCTGGAATATAGAAAGAAATGTGATGGAGCGTGTGGTAGAGTTAAAGTGTAATAGCCCGAGAACTGAAAAGAAGAGGCATGACGCTGGAGTTTATTGACCAGCATCATGGGACCAAACACGCGGCGATATGAACGCTCAAAACATTGTGATAGTGTTGTCTGTTCCAGTCTAGTGGAGTCCAGTCTGAATATGCTTTTTTGCTATGGAGTATATACGACTGATAACATGGACTGAGCAATGTGCCCTCGCTACAGCACAGAAATGTAAAGTCTGTAACAATGCAGGTCACCACAGTTACCAGTCTGATGTCAGGAGTGACTGAAATGGTAAAACTGGTGGATGGATGTTGCTAGAATAAATAGTGTCATGCCATGTGTTTACATTTCAATTCAAAACCACTTCTATTCAATCTATTCACCAAAAGGCTCTGTTACGTAGGCGGACTGTTTTTATGGGCTTAGTGGTAATCCAAATGAGTAAATAACAGTTTCCTCAATTAAAAACTGACCAAGATAATTGTACTGGTTCAGCAGGAAGATGAGTAATCATCATTATTACTATTTTACATCATTACTATTTTGTAATAAACATCTAATATTAAAAAAATGGTACAGGCCTTAGTTTCTGCACAATAACAGTGACCAGATTACAGTGATGAGTTGTAACATGACTATTATTCTAATGTTTTTCTTCTTACGCAACACGATCTGGTTTCCATAATGACATCTGCAGACCTTAATTAAACTAGATCTTGTTTACATTTCCTTTTTTTTTCCATGGCTGCCTTGTCCAAAGTTAATAGGCAGTCTTTTCTATGTGCAACTCATTGCCGCAGTGATTATATAATCCGTTTTTCCCAAATGTAAATACACACATAATCACACTTGCTAGTCTTTCCAAGCCAAAGCCTTAATTCAGACTTGTTTAATTAACCAATACCAATAATCCATACACCTACTAGTATATTCTTATGTGCAGTAAAGTAAACACGAACAAGAGCAGAGCCTATGATGCCATTAGCACAACTATTATTAAGAAATGTTAACATAGATCAAAAAATAGCATAATATGGGCCATTTAAATATAGTAATATTTGGTGTGATGCTGAATGGTGGAATTGCTAACCTAATCTAATATTGGTTGAATACAGATTGCAAATGGAACAAGCAAAACATACAATAAAATGTACAGGGACATGAGTGGCAGAGTAAACCTTCAACAGAAGAATCCTGGGAGATTACTTGAATGTTTGTGTCCTATTCTACTTTTTGTGCAGCATGGCAACACAAAGGCTTAACAAGCACATTGTATATTGGTATTTTAAGAACAGTGCCTTGTTATGATTGAATTATTGTTGTGCAGAATCATATCTGACCTTCGTTTCCCATTCATCACTCTTCAAAACAAGCCATTCTGTTTCTCTGAATGCACATGTCTATTAGTGTAAGCGCTCTTGAGGGCCTTGGCCTGTCTAGAGTCGTGTAGGTGAGATTAATTAAACACGTATACTGCTATCTGTTAACACAATTCTTTAAGCTCAAACAGATAATATCCAGCATAATAATAAGTCTGAATAACGATTATTTGTGTGATTACTGAAAACCAAACCAAATTTCCAAACAATTACTTACAGGGAGAATAGACAAACATAGGAGGGAGTGCTTAGCAGACTTTAATTGTTCTATATTACGCAAAATTGACCTACATACCCAAAGTTGTTTTTATTACTAGTCTGTCTACGTCTCCAAAGTTTAAAATACTCCGTTCCATCTTGTGCTGTCATGAAGTTGTAGTTTTCAAGTTAACAGCTCCTTTTACCTTTTGTTCAGTAGAGAATGGCAATTCCAGGAAGTATCCAAATGATTCTAGTGAAGGTGTATGCAAACAAAACACAACTCCAGGTCTGTTTTTGATGAGGAAATAACATTACAACATAGATCAGAAAACATTGTAATATCTGTCCTTTAAAATTTTCACGCAAACTCGAACCGGCTTTGGGATAAGGGTTCTGCCGATACATTATATTTGCACCTATTGTGTGTAACCTTACCTGTCTATGGCCAAAGTCATTCAGGATTGTGGCTAGCTTCTTGGTGTTGGCATGCTGGTGCTGGGCTACTAAAGCTGGGTTGGGGTCCCTCCAGTCCACTGATAACTTGTGGAGCCACATTTGAGCTTTCTGTAGGTGGGATTGTTTTAAACTCGGGTCAAAACAGTGAACATCACATCCAGATCTGACCAGGGACTGCTCCAGGGACCAGTCGTCTGCACCTAGACTGCAATGAACAGATGATAATGCGTCATACTAATATTCTTGAGAAAGAAATGGTAACGATTGTGAAAGTAGACCTGCTGAACATTTTATAACGACTAATACAGGAGAAGGTCTTGAAAGTAATACTGCCATAAACCGGGTGTTTAGGTTTAAACCGTAGATTGTATAAAAAGTGGTTTAAGCGAATGTGACGTCAGCCATAGTGTTCAGCGTCACTCAAATGAAGCTCGCGTTGCTAACGGTTACAGGGACAAATTTGGAGCCAGGGTCTATATTAAGAATAGGATTTTTTTGACAGACAAAATAGCAAAAAAAACGAAAAAAAAAACCCACCAGGATCATAATATGAAAATTTAAAGACCAAAATGACGAGGGTCACAGCGGCAGTTACAGACAGAGGGACGATAATATTCCAATGTAAGTCATTGGGAGCCAGGGTCAGTAGTAGCCAAACTTCCTGTTTGGAATGCGGCGGCTAGAACGTTAGCTATGTCCATTTATATATACATTCTATGGTTTAAACCAAGTGGATTTCACCATTAAACATGACAACCCAAATGAGAGAACGTGAGGATCATTCTGCTTTGTGATTGGATGATTGTCTTGATAACCAAAATATCAAATTATGACATAAATACATGGTACATGACATTTAAAATCTAAATCTTATATACAGTTAGTACCAGTACTAAAAATGCAACTGTGCATTAGCCTGTCCCACTTGGATCTGTTAAATAGCCTAAAGTTTCCTGGCCAAAACATTGTCACCTCAGGCATGATGATTTATTCAGAGCATATATATAGATATAGATATAGATTTTTTTTTTTTACAGTCAAAATAAAAAAAATACAGGTTTCTATTCTATATATCAGCATATATTCATTTAAACTGTCATAAAAATCACACAAACTGTAAACCAGCAAATCGAATATAGTTATGCAACACAATTACCAATTCCTCAACCCTCCTCAACCATTTTCTATGATCTGATTTTACACAAAGGAAGCTCCTCATAACTACACTTAGCATGGAGAGCTAGCGTTCTCAAATAAATCGGTTTGGAGTTTTCCTCATCACCCCCCTCTCCCTCAACTGATTAAGATCCAGTGTAATATTTCCAGCCCCGTCGCATCATATTTTCATTCCTCGTTTCCACATCCCCTGTGTCTTGTTGCTGCTGTACTCTCGGGAGGACAATTCTCTCTGCGCTTTTTAACGCATGAGAGGTTTTTCAACACACAAATGGAGAAGTTATGATTCAGACACAAGCAGATCTTTTATAGTGATTGCAATTTTCAATATTTTGCAAATGTTTGCCAAAAAAGGGCTTTGTTTCTCTGTAGATAAAGTTAAAAGCACAAGAGAGAATATTACTTTAACACATTCAATTCTTGCAGGCGAGCTGTTCTCCATACATGCACCATTGTGAGGACTTTTTTTTACATTTAAAAGATATATTTGGATTTAAATCAGTAATCGCTATGACAACGGTCCTAATAAAGGATATCATTTCTCCAAGAGACTGCAAAGACAGAGAGTAAATGGTGTATGAATGTAGGTATGAAAGGAAATCGCAAACATGAGGGTAATGTAGGGTTATTATGGAGCGATCCCTGTTGACAGCACCATGGCAACAAGACAAAAAAAACGCATTGTAAAACTAATAACCATGGCTCAGAAGCTGTACTAATACTTCTTAAATTAAATTGTAAAGATGGCTAACACATAAAATCTGTCTATTCTTACTGATTTTCCCTGGCTCTAATAAAGTATAACAGTATGACAGCAGTTTTATAATGGAAAAGGATTACAGGTCAGACAATCTCATCAAGAAATGGGTGGATTAAGTGGTTATCCAAGGCAAGAATGTTATCTATTGGCTTATTAAAAGATATAAATGAGTGGCTATGGTGACACTTAAAAATAAGCATTAATCGTTTATTAATCACAAGAACAATTTGAATCAAATATTAGGACTTTTCTGTAACAATTGGGGGCAAACATCTCCACACTCACTCCACAAGGGGTCAGTAAAAACACAGAGCATTTACCCCTGACCTTTTAAACTTATTTACGTTTTTTGAAGGTCAGCTCTCACTGAAGCTGCAGCTAGTATTCAGATATTTCTTTTGTAATGCCACAATTCCAGCCTGACCTTGCAGATTCCATTACATGGATGGATGACATCTTTTCGCACTTTTTAATATCATATCAGGAGTTTGAGATTTTCTATAGTGGAAAAAGGCAATTGATTCTAATAAAGACATTATTTTCAGCCTGAAGCTAAAAGGAATTCTCCAAAGCATTCAACAGCAGCATACCTCTTTATTTTCAATATTTTTAGGAAAGCAAAAAGAAGTTACAAACAAGCAAACAAACACAAATTATAGTATCTTTTTATGCATGTGTGTTGAGTTATACATTCATAAAAAAATCTCAACAAAGGCCATTTCTTTTTCTAAAGGAGCACTATAAGGTTTCCGGTGAAGTATCTGCCTCCTGTTTTTTAGATGGAGATGATATTGATTCAAAGTATGGCAAAAACATTTCCATCTACGCATGGGAAGCAAGCAGGTCAGATCTGTGGAGAGACAAGCCCATTCACTTAAGAATGCACGGTATTTGTAGCTCTAGAAAGACCTGCACTTGCATAACTAAATAAAAAAATACTGGGGAATATTCTAGGCAGTAACATCTCCTTGGAGAGTTAGAGAAACTTTATTGATCCAAAGGGAAATTATTTGGACACCGTAGCTCACATATCGCAATAAATATAAAAACCAACGGACAAAAATATAAATGGCAGTAATAAATTCAAAGTAAGCAGCAAAAACAGCAAGAGACTGGTATCAATAAGGCATAATTATATAAATGTATACAGTATGTACATGTAAAAAATATAGAAATATCGTAATTCAAAAATATCTCAGTTGCATACAAGAGGATGTAACGAGAAATAGTGCAAAGATGAATACCAGAAAAGTTACAGCACACCTTTACAATGGATACTATATGACATTCCTGATTATGGACAAACCAATGACAACAAAAAGCTATAAAGAAAACTATTAATTGAACAGATCTAAGTGTTTCTATTGCACTAACGCAGTACCTCAAGCGTATTTGTGTCTGCATATTTTTGCGGCATTCAGAGGTGTTTGCAAATGTGGTGATCTATTTGTGGCATCTGCTCTGTGACGCCTTGGGTGACATTTCTAATCACAATGGTAGCGGTGCTTCATTATCAGCTAGTTCCTAAAGTGTTGGCTGTGTTATACAGAAAGCGTTTCAGTATGCTGTTAGCTTTGATACTTGGACAACTCTGTGTCAGTTACCTGGACTGGCATTTCACCCGTATCCCATTCCCTCAGACCACCTGCAAGACAATTGAGCTGGGAGGCTTAATAACAATCTGATGAAAGATAGCACAGGTGCAATGGTACGGAGGCTAGCAGGGGTAGATGCTGTTGCCATGGGTGATATACGGATGTCAAGGGTCAAATAGAGATCATATAGGCACTGGTTGTATGATAAGAACTGTGCCCTGCAACCTAACGACATGCTGCAGGTTTTTAGGAGAATCTGGTGGTCAATCGTGTCAAAGGCTGCACTTATGTCCAATAGAATTAGCACAACTGAGGATCCAGAATCAAGTGTGAGAAGGATGTCATAGTATAGAGCTTTACCAGAGCAGATTCAGTACAGTGATGCTAGCGAAAACCAGAGAGAGAACACAATTTTTTCCCCAAATTTTAGCCATGAATGGCAATTTGGATATGGGCCTCAGTGTCCAAATTAGCCTTTTTAATGAGTGGGTGCACAATAGATTGTTTAAAGAATGTAGGAACAACACCACTAAGTAGAGATGAATTTATAATGGATAAAATTCTTGGATGGGTACAGGGAAATCCATCTTTAAAAAACATTGCAGGTAAAGTGTCCAGGTGGCAGCTAGTGGGTTTGAGATGTGCAAGTGCCTCAGTTAGTTCCAGGTGGTGGATAGAACAGAACGTGATAAAAGAAGAAATTCAATTTGTCAACTGGACAAAGTTTGTTTGGTCGAAAACGTTTCACCGCTCATCCGAGAGGCTTTGTCAGTTCTGGTTAGAGTGCTGATGGACACTGCTTATATCTCGCTGCAGGGAGGAGCTAACTATACTGCAGTTTTTCCTAAACTATCTCGCCTATTTGTTTCTGTCTTTTGTTTCTCTGGCGTCTAGTTTAGCATACCTATTCATCCCTACACGACTGTTTTTCACACCTCTGGCCCTGACCTGGCTAGCCCTATTGTTCCTTTTGTTTGTTAGATTTAGGTTTAAGAATGGAATTATAGATGGGAGACAAATTATGTCTGACTCCACCATTTCTGTTTAAAGAAGGATTGTCTTTTTTTTTTGACAAAAATAGCCTCTTTAACTCCCCTCTCAAACCAGTTCTTTTCCCTGGCCAAGATCTGAACTTCACTGTCCTCAAAAGAATGGCCCGTGGCTTCTAGGTGAAGATGTACGGCAGATGACGGTCCACTCTGGCACGCCCATCTGTGTTGGTACATCCTCTTGTGAAGTGGCTGTTTTGTTTCTCCAATATAGCGCTCACTGCAGTCTTCACTACACTGAATGGAGTAGACCACATTGCTTTGTTTGTGGCTCGGTGTTTTGTCCTTTGGGTGGACGATTTTTTGTCTTAAAGTGTTTGTGGGTTTGAAATAAACTGGGATTTCATATTGTCTGAAAATCCTCTGTAGTTTTTCCGACACGCCGGCCAGGTAAGGAATCGCTACCCCTTTCCTCCTGGGTTCGGATTCTCTGTTATCTTGTTTCTTGCCCTTGTCTCTCTTGGTTTTGTTGACAGTCCATTTAGGATATCCACAAACAGAGAGGGCTTCCTGCACATGTTGTTCTTCTTTCTCCTTACCCTCTGTGCTTGTGGGAACCACTTGGGCCCTGTGTTGTAATGTCCGAATAACACCCAGCTGCTCCCGGAGCAGGGGATGATCCTCGTCATGCCACCTGCACGCACGAGCCCCATGAGGGTTTTACCTATTAGCCTATTAGTCCACTTGTTTTGTTTTGCACCAGCTTTATTAAATTTGTATTTATTTTAGTGAAACAATATTCACTTAACTTGTGCCTATTCATTTCTGTTAGTGTTTTTTTAATTAATATATAAAATGCCGTTTCTTTCACATAACTTTAGATTATTTTGAGGTATGCTAAGTCCTTGTGACATGTGAGTTGACTATATATTATACCAGTCCGAGAGAGACCCCCCGCAGTCTCACGCACGACCCCGCTCAAAACTTGAGAGCCCTGCTCTTCAAGATAGAACAGAACATAACTTGGGGAGCGTTGGAGGGGCAAATGATCTGTGTTCTAATATTGACTATTTTCTCTCCAAAGGTAAAAGTCCTGTTCCACTATGTGATGTCATATAGTGGTAGTTTTGTTCAGTGGAGATTGGCATTTCCAAGGCTGAAATCATTCAAAATTAGAGAAGAATTCACCCTAAATTTGCAAGGTGTTTCGTGCTAGACCATACACTGTATATAAAAGGACATAGTTTTGTGTGACTGAAACAAAACACAACTTCAGCTATTATTTGATGAGGAAACAACATTAGAACATAGATATGAAAATAGCATAATATAGGCCCTTTAAATGTTACTAAAGTACAACAAATTAGGGGTGGCACGGTATATGTATTCGTATTGAACCGTCACGGTACGGGGGTCACGGTTCGGTGCGCGCATTTTGACAGAGAATATACGGTACAGTGAACCCTTGCTGGTTCACTTTTTGCGGCCTCGCTGTTTCGCGGATTTTTTTTCCAATTTTTTTCCCAATTTTTTTTATAGTGTAACATTTTTTTTACAGTGTAACATTGTGTCCTGCGTCCTGATTGGCTAAGAGACTAGACCAGGACTAAACGTGGACTAAACCAGGTCTACACCAGAACTAAACCAGGTCTAGACCAGGTCTAAACCTGGACTAAACCAGGTCTAGACCAGAACTAAACCAGGTCTAGACCAGGTCTAAACCTGGACTGGCCCTGGACTAAACCGGGACTAGACCAGAACTAAACCGGGACTAGACCAGGTCTAAACCTGGACTGGCCCTGGACTAAACCGGGACTAGACCAGAACTAAACCGGGACTAGACCAGGTCTAAACCGCTCTTTGCTGGTTTCGTGCGGCTGTTTTGTGGCTCGGGCTGAGAGCACGCGGTCTGGGCACGGCGGTTCTATCTCGTGCTCGCGGCGTTGCGCCGGTCACGTTTCTCTGTCACGGATTTGTCCACGATGAGGGGTGCACGTGTGGAGCTTCTCCAAGGGGTTGGTGCCCGTCGCATCGCGTCCAGGGACGTGGCGGTGCTCCTCGCACGTCTGGCGGGGCTTCCGGGGCCGTGTCTCCCCCCACGCGTCCCCTTTAATACATTTTGTTGAAAATCTACAAAAGTTTGAGTGTTTAAACAAGAGGAAAATGTGTGTGTGTGTGTGTGTGTTTGTGTGTGTGTGTGTGTGTGTGTGTGTGTGTGTAGCGTTTTTAACCTTAAAACATGTAGAATAATTGTAAAACCGGGACTAGACCAGGACTAAACCAGGACTAAACCAGGACTAAACCAGGACTAGGCCAGGACTAGGCCAGGTCTAAACCAGAACTAGGCCAGGTCTAAACCAGGACTAGGCCAGGTCTAAGCCGGGATTAAATATAAAGTTGTCCTACTTCGCGGATTTCACTTATTGCGGGCTATTTCTGGAACCTAACCCCCGCGATAAACGAGGGATTACTGTACAAAAGTTTAATATTGAACTGACCACGGGACTTTCATTTTGCAAGGGTTTCCTTGAGGACTTTTTAACCATTGCCATTTGCGAGCCCTGATGAACATGCGCATTGGGCACCCACACGCGCTATGAACAGGACGAGAGAGAGCGTGAAAAGAGAGAGCGTGAAATTGAGGCATGGGGAGATAGGAAGTTTTATAAAGTTTAACCCTATTTATAAAGTTTGCCCTATGATACACGTTACATGTTACATGTTACACGTGCGAAACAGCTGCGCTCGCGCACTCGCTCGGTGACGTGCGGTATCCGCAGCTCCAGACACGGGCTCGCACGCACACCGGTAGAAGTTTAATACGAGACACGTACTTTTGTTTCTGTTTCTTTAGTATCTAGTGAAAGGGTTTTTTCAACAGCAGGTGACATAGTTACTGCCACCAGATCGGCACTCACCACTGATAGTGTAGACAAACTCGTTTTTTTGAAGAAAAACCTGAAAATTTGATGAAGGTGTACACAGCTGTACACTGTTTGTTATTGCAAAATGCACATGTTTAAAACAGCGTTATGTTGTTATCTGTGATATAGGCCAGGCCTATAGCTCATGTTCACTGAGCTATGTGAATGCAAAAAGTGTTACACACAAGTGGTATTTGTGTGTATTGTATGTGAAGGTACCCATGTGTTAAAACTTCACTGATGTACCCAGCTCAGTAACCAATCAGTATATCAATATATGACAACTCAATGTGGTGCTTGCGTGTTCACTTGTTTTACTTACAGGTTTTAAGTTGCAGCTATCTCAGCTGGAGATTTAAACAATAAAAAGCTGCCTTTGAGAACAGCCTGGTTCTGGTTATGTTTTTTTTTCCTGCACTGTACCGAAAATGTACCGAACCGTGGGGTCTGAACCGAGGTACGTACCTTACCGTGAGTTTTGTGTACAGTGCCACCCCTACAACAAATGGTTTTCTAAAAATTATTAATATTTAAATTCTGCAATCATGTGTTTCTATACAGAATAACGCCCACTTCCTGGTCATGAATTTAATTTGAATTAAATTAATGAATTT
Source organism: Paratrypauchen microcephalus (assembly GCA_036785185.1). NCBI lineage: Eukaryota > Metazoa > Chordata > Actinopteri > Gobiiformes > Gobiidae > Paratrypauchen > Paratrypauchen microcephalus. Next base: position 6,799,962 of record JAVJIX010000003.1, read on the forward strand.
AGTGGACGGTATGTGTTGATTTTCTGAAGTGCTTTGTTTTATAAAGGTTCAATACCATGAAGCGTGTATACCGTGCATATACAAGGCACTAGGTCATTTGAGCAAAGCCCATTTCAGGGTTTATGCAATCTGTTGCTCAGGGTCGCTGATTTGGACATGACCTTTGATGGTCATGTGGACCACTTCCTGTATTACCATCTATGCCCGTGCAAAAAGAGGTATGGAGTTACACAGGCATAGATAGACTCTTTCAAGTTATTTTGTTTTGAGCTTTGGACAGGCAGGTTTGTGATGTTCAATACTGCTATGTTTACTGCCTCCAAGGTCTATATAAATATTGCACAAAGGAAGAAAAAGAGCTGCTCCCCACTTGCATTTCATTGTGTAAGAGTTCATTCAGAGTTCAACTATTGGCTACAAACCCTTCTCACACCCTTCAAGGCTCTCAAGTTAGTGTTGTCATAGCACTATTGTCACAGCAGTTGTTTGATTTCAGTAATTTCCTTATATAATACTTACCCAAAAGAGTAGACCCTGCAGTGTTTTCCCTTGATGCTATGGGTGAGGCTGTACTGTGGGTCCAAGCACACTGCCCACGCTCCTTTACCATCCGTTAGCATAGCTCCATCACCTCCCTCTGAGAGACAGGGCACCTGCACATCGAAACAGAAGTTTCAGACTGTTTGGATAACTTTTGTGTTTTGATCGTATGACCCATGTAATGTTGGTTCTGCTTCGTGTGAAATGCTGGTGTTTGGATAGAGGTGCCTAGTAAAGAAAAAACAGCATAATTTTCATGGAGCTATATCACAATTTTTATTTAATTACAATTCATGTCAAATTTGTATTTGTACTAAAGGTGCACTGCATAACATTCCTAGTGGAGGGTCCGCCACCTGCTTATCTCCATGGAAATGTTATTGCTTTGTCTAGAATGTTCCACAGTATAGATTAAACCTATCTATCATGAGGGAGACAAGCAGGTTACAGTACGATGGTACATTACAGTTCAGACCTGTGGAGAGTCGCCCCTCTTCACAGAATCATAGAATTACTGTATTTTTGAGCAACAGAAACACCCGTAATGAATACATGTTAGATGGATATGTCATGCTATGGAACATTCCAGGCAATGCAATACCAAGGAGACAAGTATGTAGTGGACCCTCCATCAGAAAGGTTACACAGTGCACCTTTAAAGTATAAGGTAAAATAAGTAATCTGCTTGTTCTGAAAGTTTCTTTACAGAACTGTGCAAATTTGTAGCAAGAGGCCCAGATGTGAGGGTGTCAGTGTAAGGTCCAAACAGAATAACATTCACATTCACATTCAGTCTTATTTTCATTTAGCTGGAGAAAATTAAAGGACATCCAGTTTTTTATTTTTGCAAGACAACCATGGAGAGTGGCAAAGGAGCCATTTTTTGGCTCATCCTTTTTTGGCTCATCCAGGAAGCTCAGCATGGAGGTGGTACTTAATCTAATGTTTCTCTAGAATTAAACCCAGGGGGAAAACCATCTTTAAAAAAGATTGCAGGTAAAGTGTCCAGGTGGCAGCTGTTGGGTTTGAGATGTGCAAGTGCCTCAGTTAGTTCCAGGTGAGACACTTGCACATCTCAAACCCACTAGCTGCCACCTGGACAATAAGTCCGAAAATTCTCGAATGAATTTATTATTACATTTTGGAGGTCTGTAGATTAATGAGCATAGAATAAGCACTGTGAGTTGCAATTTAAAAATTTGCACTTCAAAAGATTGGTGGGGATCAATCGGTACTGGTTTGGATTTAAGGTCGTTTTCACACCAGGAAAGTCCGATAGTTCACTTGCTTTGGTCCGGACCAAATCTGTTTTAAAAATTTTTTATTTTGGTGTGGTTTGCTTTTACACTGCAGTTTTTTTCCTCAAGTAGACCAACATCTGTAAACAAAACCACGTGTGCTGAGGTCGCTCAGCCTTTGGACAGAAATGAGCCACGTCAAAGCGCCGTGTCCAAACACGGAAGGAGGAGAATCATGGTGTTACGTGCTGTTTTCAATCTAGCCTTAGCGATATGGTTTGCTCAGTTTTTACAGTTCACACAAATGTTTGAGCAGCATTGTGAGGTTTACATTATTTTACAATCAATTTCCAAACGACAAAGACACAGGCAAGACGGCTATGGAAGTTCTGACTCTTACTTTTCACGCAAAACGTAAGTAAGCCTCATAAGTTTTGTTTTGTTTCATTTCGTAAGCCTCGGTTTCCCATAATGCTCGACATATGACGGGAGCTCGTTAAGTACAAAAAGCCAACGTCAGATCGAGTCCAGTCTGCATTCTCACCTCAAATGAACTGCACCAGGATTTGAATGGAACCGTGCGAAGACCGAGCTTTTTAGGTGGTCTCGGTTCGCCTGTTTGCTCCAGATCGAGATTTTTGGTTTTTATTCACACCAGCCCAAAAGGTCCGAATCAAAGGAGCAAACGAACTCTGGTTCGTTTTAAACGAACCAAACAAGGCAGGTGTGAAAACGACCAAAGAGAGTCTTTAAAAACAGTAGCTAGATCTTCTCCACGGCCGGAGGACCTTAGAGTATTTAAAAAACTACAGTACGATGGGCAGAGATCATGGACTGGGGATAAATCATCGGGGATGAACCAAGTTTCAGTAAGAAATAGAAGATGCAAATTATGAGTGGTTGTTGGTGGCACGGTGGCTGAGTGCTAGCCACTCAGCAATCACACTTCACAGCAAGAAGGCTCCACACAGGAGGTCTGGGTTTGATCCCCGGGTCACCCGGGCCTTTCTGTGTGGAGTTTGCATGTTCTCCCCGTGTCTGGGTGGGTTTCCTCCGGGCACTCCGGTTTCCCCCATCAACCCAAAACATGCACCATAGGTACCTCCAGCTTAGGTCCTGACCAAACCGAAGCAAGAAGATCATGGAGATGGTCCCTGGGCGCAGTAATGTGCTGCCCACTACTCCTAATAACAGGATGGGTTAAATGCAGAGAAGAATTTCTCCAGTGTGAGATCAATAAAGTCACTTCACTTCTTCTTCTAAAAAGTGTATGCTAGAATATGGGCTTTGTTTTGCATGAATCTACAGCTCAGGAGGGCGAAGCTGAAAGATTGACTTGGAATTGCCAATGATGGATGACTATTTGTTTTAATCTAAATCAGATTGTTTGGGTTTATGCCGGCATTGTGATCTGATTTTCTTGGATGCAAGTGATGATGCAAGTGTGTGACAGTCTTTGTCACACACACATTGTTTTACAATGTGTGTGTGTGTGTGTGTGTGTGTGTGTGTGTGTGTGTGTGTGTGTGTGTATGTGTGTGTGTGTGTGTGTGTGAGTGTGAGACAGTCTTTGTGTAAAATAGTATAGCCGTCATTGATTGAGCAGCAGTGTCGCGGCCTTCTCCTTGAACAGCTCCACTGGGCCCTGTGTCAGTCAGCATTAAGCCTGTCCCTCCTCCTCCTCTTCCCCCTCTTCCTCCTCTTCCTCCTCTTCCTCCTCCTCCTGCGCCTGTCACTGCCCTTGACAGACACGGCGCTAGAATCATTCTCCGTCTGTCCCCTCTTTTGAGAGACAACACACAACCCTGAACTAATTCTTCTTCTAAGTTTAAAGACTTCTCTGTCAGACCAAGAAAGTAGCCTTAATATTTAGGCTTTAGGAGTTCTTCTTACAAACTGAAAACACTCTGTTCCACCTTGTGATGTCATGTGGTAATACAGGAAGTGTTCCATTGTGTTTTTAAACTCCATACACTGTCACTAGAATCACTTGGATAATTAAAAGGAGCTGAAAACTACAGCTACACTACATCACAAAGAAGAACAGAGCATTTTGAGCTTTGGAGATGTAGACAGACTAATGATAATGGATTTCTCAAACATTGTGTGAATGAAACAAAACACAACTCTAGGTATGTTTATGAGGAAGTAACACCATTCTAACATGACTTAAAGCTCACAAAATGCTGCTATAATTTACAATTAAAATAACATTTAATTCTGCAAAACTATTATGAAATGCAGTGTTGTCCCTGAGCACGTTCACTGAACGATAGTTCATGAACGCGTTCATATTTTGGGTGAAGGTGAACTGAACGCTCTGTATTACTGCCTGATGAACGAACTGTGAACGAGTTCATTCTGGTGTCTGTGAACGACACGCGCTATCTTTGTTCAATAGGGTCTCAGATTTCTTATCCATCCATCTGAAATTTCCGACCCCCCGACCGGCACCTCTCTCCCTCTCTCCCTCTCTCCCTCTCTCCCTCTCGGGCAGCGCGCGCGGAACGCTCCGTCTGGTTTGCCTCAAACCTTTCGCTGCTACTGCAGGAGTGCTTACAAACTGTTTCCTGCTATCTGGACTCTGTTCCCCTCATGCTCTCCCGACCTTCTCCTCCGCACTGCTCTCTGGTTCAAGGGCCAAACTGCGGCACTTCCTGGTCTTGCGAGAAACAGCGCAGAGTGGTGCGATAAAGGGGGCCACATTAAAGGGGGAATCACTAATGTTAATTTGTGGGTTTATTTTGTTTTCTTAAGTCTCTTAGTTAATTAAGTCATATCATATGGGGTTATTTAAGTATTTTCTTTATTATGTTGAATTGCAGGTGTTTTATCATCATGGGGACCGTTACTTATAGTTGGATAAGGATGTGAAATTGGATATGAAGATGGAATCTAACACATGGTTTGATTGTTAAAACTGATATAATAATTGCGGCTATGGTTCTATATGGGCTTTGGCAATGATATTGAAAAATAATAGCTCGCAGCAATGTATTGGGGGAAAAAAAATAACTACGAACTAGTTCATTTTTTGGAACTATTAACGAACTACTAACTATAAACAATTATGAACTATGAACAAACTAGTTCATTTTGAAATGTGTGAACTGAACTTTGAACTAGTTCATGTAGAAAATGTACTTTCCCAACACTGATGAAATGTAACTTCACTTAATGCTGGTAGTGTCTGTATAATGCATGATCATAAATTAACACACAATTACATCAATTAGTAATTAACACAATATCCCATGTATGAAAAATTCATGTTAACGATTTTGCTTTAGAGGTCTTTCAGGAGTTTTAATAATATGCATCATAACATTGATTTATGTACTTTGATATGAACACAAACACTGCAGCACTGATTAACTGCTGTATGAAAACTAGAGCAGTGACCTCCAGCTTCTATACAGGAATAAAGTTTATATGGGTGTTTGAGCAAGAGAAGATGATTAATGAATAGTTTCACCAAGACACTTGCCTTTGGGTAGGATTTATAATAATGGCATTTATATTGCACCATTTTAACTTTTGAAGGAATATGATTTTATAGCTTTTCTTTTTTTTTTTTTAAATCAGATGTCCTGACTGCAATAAAACTTTTAGATATGGCTTGCATAAAAAACATTGGTGTCTGAGGTTTTAATTGCACTGGTATACCTAATGGAAGATGATTAGTTACGCCCAGAAAAAATCCAGGAAAATCACTAAAGATAGGCTGATATTTGGAATTTTACGCGTATTGGTTATCCGCCTTAAATCTCCAGCACAGGCTTTGAACAGTAAAAGAGATAACTGCTCAAAATGTGACTATACAACTCTCTTATAGCTCTATGGTACACAAAGAACTGTAGTTAGGTGAGTTTGTAGTAAATTTAAATCACATAATTTGAGTAAAATAATCAAAAATAGTCATGCATATCGCCTCACAGATTCTCAGGATTCTAAACAATCTAAAAATCACTCACCCTCTGTATGCCTATTGATATGATGCTTCAAATTAACATGATACTATGTAACTTTTCTGCTTGTCTCCATGGTTATTTTTCTGTTTGCAAGGTTCCACAGTATGACATTAACCTTATCTCTCTTGTATTTATTCAATCACAGGTGTTATGCATTCTTATTGAGAGTGGGGCCCACCGCACAGATCTAATCTGTATTTTGGCCTGGTGATGTCATCTACTTGTTTTCATGGAGATAAATCTAATGCCATGGAAATTTCCAGGCAAAGCAATCCCATCTCCATGGAGACAAGCTTGCGTAGCACCCCTCACCACAAAAGTAACATAATGCATCTTTATTACTATGACAATAGGGTGCAGTACAAAAGCACAGTCTTTGAAGCAGCAGTTTTATTCTGATGTACTCACTTGAGGTGTTGTGATGTACTTAAGGAACCTCCTGGCTTCATCCTCCAGAGAATGCCTCTCACTGGCCCAGGGCTCCATCTCGATGTGCCATCGGGGAGACTATGACAACAAAAACAAGACATTATTCATTCAGAAGAAAGTATGGGGTTTAAAAACATTAAAGCTATGCACAAGTAATCCACAGACACACCACAAGCTTTCGTTTCCCACTTGCAAAACCATTAATTCTATCCTATGGTGGAACAAGGTCACGGTGTTCCCAGCCGTGTAAGCGTCAAGATAATTTTCAAACTCATTTTAGTTCATCATTTGCTCAGTATAAAAACCTTGAAGCCTGAATCAGAGTTGTGCATACTGAAAGTGCAAAAACATGAGTCTCTTCTGTCAGGCAGCTGGAGCAGATAGTGTATGTGAAGAGTGTATGTGAATGCATTCCTAAAGACTGGTAGAGCAGTACTTTTAGAGTCTGCTTCATTTCAACTGGAATGTCTGTTTATGATTACAGAGGTCCTGGCTTACACAGAGGACTGAAAAGACACTGGCTTGAGCTAAATATCCAGACATCTTTTACCTTAAGCTTGATTTTGTGGTCTTCCTAAATGGAGTTTATTCAAAAGCAACTCAAATTGCGCATTGATTTTGATTAAGAACAATATCATAATAAGGCAATGCTGTGATTATTTTTTTTTTTAAATGCTGTGATTATAAAAAAAAAAAAATACTGTTTTACGATACGTCAGTTTTATTACATAAAGAAGTTTTCATGTTTGGAGTTTGCATGTTCTCCCCGTGTCTGGGTGGGTTTTCTCCGGGCACTCCAGTTTCCCCCATCAACCCAAAACATGCACCATAGGTAAAATCCTCCATCTGATGTCCTGACCGAAGCAAGAAGATCATGGAGATGGTCCCCGGGCGCTGTAATGTGCTGCCCACTGCTCCTAATAACAGGATGGGTTAAATGCAGAGAAGAATTTCTCCTGTGTGAGATCAATAGTCACTTCTTCTTTCATCCTCAGAACTGTAGGTCTAGTCTACATCACAAGGTGGAACAGAGCATTTTGAGCTTTAGGGATCTCGACAGACTGATAATAAAGGATTACTCAAACATGTGTGAATGAAACAAAACACAACTCCAGAAATGCTTTTGTATGCTTTTGAGGAGGCAACAGCATCATAACATGGCTGTGTGTATATGGTTGTTGTATGTATATATGGTTGTATGTGTCACCCCTACTGCAATATCTGAGCAAGACTTGCAATAACTTGGATAACTACAGGACTTTTTTTGCACTATTTTCTATACTGTGTTGTAAATATCCTGTTGTGTTGTAAATATCGTACTTAAATGTCTGCACTGAAGTGAGATGCTTTCAATCTCATTCTGAGTATATATAATGTAAATTGTACATCTGAAGTGACAATAAAAGGCAATCTATTCTATTAACACTCACTAAAGTCAATTATGTGTAATATAGGTAAGGCAGATTAAACTCATGATTCACAAAACTAATATGAATTTAGTCAATCATCATTTCTCTAGTCATCTACAGTCCTACTCTGACAAAATTGTAGCATATTTTGTCAAATTTGTGAGCTGCCATTTTACGTGGACAATTAGTGGCATTTCAATTACTTTGACAGACAAAAGTTCTGTTCATTTTTATATATTCAGGAAAAGGAGAAACGTTTCATAAGAGCCTTTCAAATCTAGCCATCTAACATTTCTGGTTGCAAGACAAAAACTCAAACTGGAAGAATCGCTGACACTTTTATTTGCTATTTCATGTAAACACTCCATCTCCAGTCACAGTCGCAGCACATTTTAGTGGGTGATAAAAGGTCAAATCTCATATTTATTCCACGCCACAAATGATTTAATTACTGCCAACAGCCAGAGCCCATATTGCCTGATTCGTCTCGGTTCTTCTCTGTGCAGTCTTAATACAATACATTATCTGTGACAGGGCTGGTCGCTGTGATTTCTTCCTCCACTGATCCAGGACCAGCCCACAGACACATAAACAATGGACTGTCCTGTTTAATAGATGGAAGCTGAGCCCACACGGTGCTGTCGCTCAGGGTTTGGCATCAGGCCCTTCATCGATTTGTGGTGTCAAAACATCTGAGGCTCTCCACACGATGTCATCTTTATAATGCACAAGCAGCGTTTCTCCATCTGTTCAATACAGCCCTATATATACAGCTCTGGAAAAAAGTAGGAGACCACTGCAAAATGATCAGTTGTTCTGATTTTACTACTTATAGGTATGTGTTTGGGCAAAAGGAACATTTTTGTTTGAGTCTATAAACTACTGACAACATTTCCCCCATATTCCAAATAAAAATATTATCGTTTAGAGCATTTATTTGCAGAAAATTACAAATGGTGAAAATAATAAAAAGATACATGTTTTCAGACCTCAATCAATGCAAAGAAACAAGATCAAATTCATTTTAAAACAACATAATACTAATGTTTACACTTAAGAAGAGTTCAGAAATCAATATTTGGTGCAATAACCCTTATTTTTAATCACAGCTTCCAGGCGTCTTGGCATGCTCTCCACAAGTCTTTCACATTGTTCTTGGGTGACTTTATTCCACTCCTGCTGCAAGAACTGAAGTAGCTCAGCTTTGTGTTTGTGTTGGAATTCAACAGACGCTGGAATGGAATGGCTGTAATACATGTAGAGATGCTGATTTCAGAAAAAAATGCAGTGGTCTCTTATTTTTTTCCAGAGCTGTATATGAATATTAACCCAACTGCTGTCAAAGTTTGCACATTTTTTATAAAGATTTGTCTGTACAAGAAGAAGAGTCATTTGTATAAAAATGGCATTATGACTGAATACATAGAATTAGCCAGAACACCAACATTACCAGCTTTTGTTTGACTGCAGTGTTTATAGTTGTCTACATGGTTTTTGTAGAAGGACAGACCCAGTGACACCTACAGATACAGCAGAAAAGAGTCCGGAGAGTAGAATGAGTTAAAAAAGTAAATTTGGCCAAAAAATTATGCAAGTAGTTATGCTATGAGGCCAATATGATACTATATACAGCATTCATCCACCAACCCGGAGGTCTGTAATTCGATTCCACCATACTGTCATTGTTTCCTTGGGCAAGACACTCTACCTGTCTTGCCGATGTATTAATGTGGTGTGTCAGTGAATGACGGTGGTGGCTGAACTCAACAGGCCGTATAGATGCAGATTGGGAGCCTTGCTCATAATGAATTAACGTCAGTGTGAGTGGTCATTATGATATGGCTGATCTGTGTACAAAGATTCAAGATTCAAGATTGCTTATTTGTCATATGCAGGATCAACACAAGGTCAACAATGCAATGAAATGTTTAGGATCAGGAGAACCCATTGACTCGCTACGATAGTCAAGAAGTACTAATAGCATGCAATAATAGTACATGGTAAAAAAGTGTTGCAAAAAGTCCAGGGGAAAAGGTAAACAATATAATAAAAATATGTAATAAAATATAATAAAATACAAAGGTACAGGTAGGATTAAATGAACAAAGTAACAACAATAAGTGTGAGGTCTGAGACACACAATAATCATGAGCACCTAACTGTTAAACAATAATGCATTGTAAGGAGCAGAGCTACTATAATAATACTTATAATACTTCAAAACAGGTGCCATGCATGGGTGTAACTTTCACTTGCGCTTTCTTTTTCTGTAAAGCACTTTGAATTACTTTGTGTACATATTGTGCTATACAAATAAACTTATAATGTTATGGGTATTTAGATACTTCAGTTCTTCCTATAGGCTACCTAGCCAATGTTTTTTTAACCAACTTTGTCCAGATTATATTACCCATGCGGAATTGAGACTTCCATAATTGCTATCATTATGGCACAAACATTACTATAATTACGATGGCCATTAACCGTCTCTCTCTAGATTATCCACCAATTATGAACTTCTTTATAATTTGTTCCTATCCTGATCTCATATTATCACAGATAAAAGTCCACTGTATTCATATGGTTGTGCTGACAGCTTGGAGCTCCTTGCTGCATCTTCAAACTGCCCTCTGCACTTTCTATTGTAGTTAGTTTGCATGCACCAACTCAGAACAGGTTTAGACAGGACTACTGATTAGGAGTATATTTCTGCTTTTGCCATAGGAGTATATATATCTGGGACAAAGAAGTGTCTGGAAGAGTGGGGTGAAGATTGTGATCAGAAAGAACTATGGACCATATTGCAGAGGAAATAAAAGATAATGTATAAAGATTGGTGAAAAATAATCCCCCCAAAAATACATATATTCTATACCCTTTTTTGTAAATAGGATAACAATGATCTAACTCATTTGTATGTAAACAGGGGCAGAATGGGGCTGTGAAATCTACCGAGAGTGTTTGCGACGCAGTCTCTCCATCTTCAATTTTCAAGCTACTTTTTTCCCAGCATGGTTGTTTTCTAAAAAAGACAAAAAATACAACAACACTTAAGGGGGGTCTTGAGGTTTTCCCCCAAGAATTATTTTGCAAAAAATCCACCTACATTTCTGTATTCTGCTACATAGGGCTGTGGTTCTTTAGTTGCTTTGTCAATAAATTGGTCAGTGGTGTTTTAGCCAACTAATTTTAATTAAGATTACAAGCAAAACAATAGAAAAGAGAAGGTTTTGAGACTTTAATTTGCATTTTCATTGATGAAGATGTTGTTTACTAGCACTTCAAAGTATACATGGCATTTTGTTTAACAAGATCCTAACAGCTTTTGTAGTTCCGATACCGATTCCAAAATTAAAGCTTTAAGGATCTGCCAATACTCGATATCAACCGACATCAGTGCAAAGACTAATAAGAGCATATATTTTGCTAACATAAGACAAAACTAAATGTGATATACTGTTATTTATCCCATAAGTAACTACTGAGCAGCTTAGAATAAATAAAAATTGAAGACAAAGAGACTTTCTGGGCAGTCTCATTACACTAATTTATATGTCCAACCAAGATATCGACTGAACTTATATTTGTAAGCCACTATCTGATCCAGCTAATTTTTGTTGTGGGTGTGAGAGAGGTGTAAGAGAGGTGTGAGCTGCCGACCCGAGCGTGAATAATCCAGCAAGGACAGGGGGACGCACGAATGAGCACCTGATAAAAAGGTTGTGTAGGAACAGAGGGCACAGAGAGTCAATATGGAATCAATGTCCGAGCAGGCATAGGCATAATCATGAGTAAAAGAGCAAGACAGGGACTGTGGTAAAGAACTTGACACATTTTTTAATTCAATGAAGTACAATTTCAGGAATAGTGCTCAAATTTGCATTTTGTTTTGTTTGTGCATCTGTGTAACTTTTCTGATGTGGGGTTCACTACCTGCTAGTCCTTACGGCGATGTTTTTGCTTGATGTTCCATAGCATAGCATTAAATGTATCTATCTCAGTGGATACAACTGGGGACATCATTGGGACAAGTAACAAATCTGTTGGCAAGTTACGTCTGTCTATTAGAGTTTATAAAATCAAGATACTAAAACTACTGAACTAGAAACGTATTTGAGAAAGTAAGTAAATATTCACAGAACAGAAAACTTTTGCTGAATAGCTACAGAATGATCTTGAGCTATATCGGAACATAGAATAAGATGGACCCATGGACCACTATGGAATATATATATATATATATGCTAACTGAGGGATTACACAGATATAACACCACATATACAAGTAAGTACTATGATTTAATGTTGAAAATGACATTCTATTGTCTAAACAAAGTGTTTTTTTATTATCATTATGGTATCAAAATCGGCATCGAGTATTCCTTAGTATCATGACAGCGATGTCTATTGGTAAAGTGCCAAGATAGTTGAATGTAAAAAACAAAACAAAAAAAACAACGCTTCTCCCTTTTTCTCTCTTGCTGTGAGCCAGAGTCCAGGTGAGTTAGAAAAACCAGCAGTCAGCGCAGGCAGGAGCTCGGGGCTTTTAGGTCAACACGCCCAGAATATATTGTTAACACTTTACTGAACAAATCCAGTTTAAAGCTCTTTGATGGGGTGTATCTGTGTGACTGCTTGAGGAGAAAAGACTTTGGTCAGAAAGGTGGAGATTACACTTAAATGTGTGGTAAAATTTGAAACATTGAAGTCTCCATTTTTTACTTTTTGAATTTTATTTCAAATTACAGTGGTACCTCACCTTAGGAATGACCCAACAAACGAAAATTTCAAGTTACGAAACGCCTTCATGTCAAATTTTGGTCTCTAGATACGAATGAAATTTCAAGTTACGAAAAGCGAAATCTCTAATCCAATCCAACTTTATTTATAAAGCACTTTAAAAACAACAAATCTCAAAAATTAAATTAATGCGTGCTCAGATGCACGCCCCGAAACGTAAATACACTTTATCAACACACACGGGGTTAGGTTCCAGAGGTGGCCCGCGGTGGGAGAGGTCCACGAGGTAGGACAACTTTGTACTGTATTTTGCAATTGTTCTACATGTTTTAGGGCTGTAACTTTCAAACTTTCATGCGTGGGGGGGGGGCACGGCTCAATATAGGGGAGCGGAGACACAACACATGATCAGTATGGTAAAACTCACCTGTCTCACGACGGTCTAAACCCCGCTCACGTTCCCTTAGTGAGTGAACAATCCAACGCTTGGTGAATTCTGCTTCACAATGATAGGAAGAGCCGACATCAAAGGATCAAAAAGCGACACGGCGCGGGCCCGCGCGGCTCACAGCTCACAGTGTCAGCCTCCCCGCTCTGGAAGTCACATAGAAGCAGAGCCCGTCCCGCCCCGCTCTTATTCCCGCTGAAAGAGCGTCTGTCTTTTGGTAAATCTTCCAGCTGAGGTCCTGACCAAACCGAAGCAAGAAGATCATGGAGATGGTCCCCGGGCGCAGTAATGTGCTGCCCACTGCTCCTAATAACAGGATGGGTTAAATGCAGAACTGGAATTTCCCCACTGTGGGACTAATAAAGGCATAGCTTTCTTTCTTTCTTTCTTTCCTTCTTTCTCGGCCTCTTAGCTCTAGCGCGGAACGTGCAAGGACACAGGAGCACCGCGCTCCTCCAACGGCACTGCCATGTCCCGGGATAATCCTGGTTTAGTCCAGGTCCAGTCCAGGTTTAGACCTGGTTTAGTTCTGGTCTAGACCTGGTTTATTCCAATCAGGACGCAGAAGACAAATGTCACACTATAAAAAAAAGTTACACTATAAAAAAAAAAACCTTGGAACGGATCAGGCCTTTTCCATTGAAATAGCTACTCAATTTACGAATTTTTCACGTTACGAAACCACTTGTGGAACGAATTAATTTCGTAAGGTGAGGTACCACTGTATTGCTCCAAAATCTAGGAAGGGACATATGACAATTCTATATTCCACTCTAACGCTTTCAAAATACAGACAAGCCTGAAGCTGTAATATTTGCTTTCATGCACTCCTTAAAAGTCATAATAGTTCACCTAATTTGTCTTTGTCAAAACATCTTATTTCTAATCTTCTAAAGTATATCGTAGAAATGACAGTCTTTACTTGTGTCTATACTTAAGATCTGGGATAATCTCATAAACTCTGCTTTATAAACTCTTAGTCTGTCTTAGTCTGGAGATATGGGATTGGCGGGTGGTGCAAAGCCAGCTGTCTTCATGTTTTGCTGCGTCATATATCACAAGGAGACCTGCCTCTGGGGCCAATCCTGCTCAGAGCTCTGTACAGAGAGAGACATAAGTGAATTAAAGCAGGGATTACGCTCATCTTTTTTAATAAAGACACTAATCTCACTTGAGTTTAGCCCAGTCTCAAAGGAGGGGTGACAGTGGTGGAAGTGGAGCTGGAATAGTCAGTGGAGTGTGTGTGTGTTTGTGAGGCACGGTTGGCAAAAGTATTCTATGATAGTAATAATGCAACCGTCTTATCCATGTGTTTCAGAATTAAGAAAACGGTTCTCATAGTGATTAAGAATTTGAAACAAAATATTATCTCTTTTGAATAGTCAATTATGGCACCATACAGCTCTTGGAAAAAAATAAGAGACCACTGCATTTTTTTTCTGAAATCAGCATCTCTACATGTATTACAGCCGTTCCATTCCAGCGTCTGTGGAATTCCAACACAAACACAAAGCTGAGCTACTTCAGTTCTTGCACCAGGAGTGGAATAAAGTCACCCAAGAACAATGTGAAAGACTTGTGGAGAGCATGCCAAGACGCATGAAAGCTGTGATTAAAAATAAGGGTTATTGCACCAAATATTGATTTCTGAACTCTTCTTAAGTGTAAACATTAGTATTATGTTGTTTTAAAATGAATTTGATCTTGTTTCTTTGCATTGTTTGAGGTCTGAAAACATGTATCTTCTTTGTTATTTTCACCATTTGTCATTTTCTGCAAATAAATGCTCTAAACAATAATATTTTTATTTGGAATTTGGGGGAAATGTTGTCAGTAGTTTATAGACTCAAACAAAAATGTTCCTTTTGCCCAAACACATACCTATAAGTAGTAAAATCAGAAAAACTGATCATTTTGCAGTGGTCTCTTATTTTTTTCCAGAACTGTATAACAGGAAGCTAAAACCCACAAATACCATGGGCATTCCAAGCCAATCTCTGGAGCCACAGCTGTCCTGGGGCAAACATAGCTGCCCATCTGCGCCAGTGGCCTCTCTGACTATCACTTATTACTCACACACAGAGTACATTCATACTTAGAGGTAATATATTATGCAAAATCCACTCTTGTTATAATATTGTGACCTCCTGAAAAAAAAGTTGTGTTTTGATTCATTCACACATGTTTATTATTAGTCTGTCTACATCTCCAAAGCTCAAAATGCACTGCTCTACCCTGTGATGTGAAGAAGTTTTCAAGTTAAAGGAAAAGTAACGTTATTTTACAATCTGAGCCTTCTTTCGGTAATAAAACAAGTCGTTTGACTCACCCATAGCACGTTGGTGTCATTTGGAGCTGTTTGATAAAAGTTATGTTGTAGCGTATCCGTTAGCGTGAGTACTCGGGGCATTACTTTGCGGTCTCCAAATAAAACAAACTTTAGCACTTTTCAAATCATAGAAGCCCGATGTCTTAATCTACGATTTCGTTTGAAGCAAAAGTGGCCTGTAATCCGAGATTTAGCCATAGTTTCGAGTAGATGAGGACGCCAGTGCGCATGCGCGGACTGTGCTCTCAGCTCCCGGGACCCAAACATGAAACGCAAAGCTGAAAACTATGGCTAAATCTCGGATTACAGGCCACTTTTGCTTCAAACGAAATCGTAGATTAAGACATCGGGCTTCTATGATTTGAAAAGTGCTAAAGTTTGTGTTATTTGGAGACCGCAAAGTAATGCCCCGAGTACTCACGCTAACGGATACGCTACAACATAACTTTCTTCAAACAGCTCCAAATGACACCAACGTGCTATGGGTGAGTCAAACGACTTGTTTTATTACCGAAAGAAGGCTCAGATTGTAAAATAACGTTACTTTTCCTTTAACAGTTACCTTGGACATTGGCAATTCCAGGACTGAAATCATCTAAAAGAGTCTAGTAAAGGTGTATGGAGTTTAAAAACACAATGGAGGCGAAGAACTAAATATGCAGGGTTTGAGTTTTAGGAATTTTTGTTTGATACTGTTATACTGATATTATAACATACATCAGAAAATGTGTAAGTGTCTTGCCCAAGGACACCATTTGACATTCTGCATGATTTTAGCTGGGGTCCGGACTGCTGGTTTTAAGATAATTGCTCTATGCCACTTTAACTTGCTCCGGTGACATATTGAGATCTAGATTGATGTACTAGTATACCCACAAACCACAACCTCATTTTTTGCTATGTAAGCTCAAAAACACTCCAGCCATAATGACTCAGTAATGGAATGAGTGAAATGCAATACACTATGTGGCCTTTCTTCCATTGTGAGTGGTAAAAGCATTGAACCAGAAGCTCCCTGGACAAAAAAATACCCTTTACAAGACTGATACATTACAAATAAAAGGGCAAGTAAATAAACATGCGTATATCTATTAAAGGCCAGTTGTGGCATTAAAGGTCGCAAAATTGATTCTTGTGAGTTTTAAGCCATGTTATAATGTTGTTACCTTATTTAAAACATACCTGGAGTTGTGTTTTGTTTAATTCACATATGTTTGAGTAACCCTACGTCTACAAAATGCTCTGTTCCACCTTGTGATGTCATGTAGTGGCAGTTTAAGCTACCTTCTACCTTTAGTTCTGGCAATTCCAGGGCTGAAATCATAAAGATTCTAGTGAAGATGTATGAAGTTTAAAAGCACTTTCTGTATCACCACATGACATCACAAGATGGAAGTGCAGTACTTTATGTCTGAGAGAAGAACTCAGCCTAAATATGCAGGGTTTTTGTGTTAAACGTGTGAATGAAACAAAAACAAAATTCCCAGTATGTTTCTGATGAGGAAACTATTTTATAACATACAGGTCTGGAAAAAAATAAGAGACCACTGCAAAATTATCAGTTTTTTCTGATTTTACTACTTATATGTATGTGTTTGGGCAACAGGAACATTTTTGTTTGAGTCTATAAACTACTGACAACATTTCCCCCAAATTCCAAATAAAAATATTATCGTTTAGAGCATTTATTTCCAGAAAATGACAAATGGTCAAAATAACAAAAACGATACATGCTTTCAGACCTCAAACAATGCAAAGAAACAAGATCAAATTCATAATACTAATGTTTACACTTAAGAAGAGTTCAGAAATCAATATTTGGTGCAATAACCCTTATTTTTAATCACAGCTTTCATGCGTCTTGGCATGCTCTCCACAAGTCATTCACATTGTTCTTGGGTGACTTTATTCCACTCCTGGTGCAAGAACTGAAGTAGCTCAGCTTTGGGTTTGTGTTGGAATTCAACAGACGACTTTTTTCCAGAGCTGTAGATCAAAAATAGAATCAAATAATATAGAGCCTTTAACCAGTGATTCCAAATCTTTTTCATAAATGCAGATGCAATGTCAAACTTCGTCAGTCATTCTGCGGGCTACTTGGTACCAGCTCCACCTGCCCACGTGCTGTAAATCAAAGCTCATCAGAGTCAACACAGTCTGCCATCGCCGGAGGTGCACAGCAGTAACCTTTGTGTTCCTCTATACTGCCTGGTCTACTTGAATATAAATAACCCGGTACATGCTTCGTACTGTACAGTATGTAATTTAACTGTCTCTTCTCACCTAAGCTGTCATTAAGATACAGGGGGTCCTCGGGTTACGACGTAGATCCGTTCTTAAGACGCGTCGTAACTCGAATTTCGTCGTAAACCGGATTTTGCCTTTGATCTTCCAACCAAAGCACCAATAACCTTTCCATCTCAATAATTAGACCACTACGCTGCTTGGTTATCACTGCCGCTTTCATAGGAGCAGATCAGAGCCCACATCAGGTACTTCCGCCCACATTGGGCAGGCACACGAGTCCGTCTTCTTCTCCCTACAACCACAACAGAGCGTATTCTTGTGCCGTGCGCCGCGCGCCGTTCGCGTTTGTTTAGATCTCTTACCACGCTAAACCGTGTAAGACGGAATGACGCGTAATATATACATATTTTTTTTAATGGGGGCGCGTTCATAACCACGAAACGTCGTAACCCGAGACCGTCGTAACCCGAGGACCCCCTGTACTCTGTTACTTCAGTCTTCAGAACATAAACAAGATCCATTTTCCACTGTCACGATAACAAAGTTTGAAGTACAAATATAGCTGCAGTAAAATATTCCAAACAATAATATTAAAACTACAACTTTATACCACTGGCACAATAACTCTAAAGCAGGATTATCTCACTAAATCTTTGTCAAAGTGAACTGTATTGTAAAAAAAAAAAAAGCAATACTGTACACAAAAAGCCAAATTAAACACGCACACGCACACACACGCACGCACGCACACACACACACTCACGCACACGCACACTCACGCACACACACACACTCACACACACGCACACACACACACACACACACACGCACACACACACACACACACACACACACACACACACACACACACACACAGTAGTTTTGCTCACCCATAGCACTTTGGTGTCATTTGGAGCATTTCTGGAGATGTTTTAGATTAGTGATATCCGTTAATGTGAGTGCTCGGAGCATGCTGTTGCAGTCACCAAAATAACACAAACTTTAGCACTTTTCAAATTACAGAAGCTCAATGTCTTAGTCTACACTTTCGTTTGAGTCAAAAGTGGCCTCTAATCTGAGATTTAGCCATAGTTTCGAGTAGATGAGGAGGACAGTGCGCATGCGCTCATTCACAGCTGTTTTACAGATAAGAAGAAGCTAATAACCTTTCTGTTGCAAGCGACACATGGCAGAAGATTCGGACTTTGCGACTGAACAGGACATATTTGAGTATGATGGCCGTCCCTATCGTTTTGTGCCTGAGAGTTTTAGGAGCAGCGTAGAGAACAGCCATCGGTTTCGCATTACTTCTCAGAATCGTGCGCTGAATCTGCTGGCCTTCTTTCTTTTCCTTTGCTGGTAAAAAATTGTCCTGACTGAAGTGGGTACTGCAAACACAATGGTCCAAACGTCTTACAGCTTTGCGTTTCATGTTTGGATCCCGAGAGCTGAGAGCGAAATAAGCTGTGACTGCGCACATGCGCACTGGCCTCCTCATCTACTCGAAATTATGGATACATCTCAGATTACAGGCCACTTTTGACTCAAATGAAAGTGTAGACTAAGACATTGAACTTCTATGATTGAAAAATGAAAAGTGCTAAAGTTTGTGTTATTTTGGTGACTTCAACGTCGTGCCCCGATCACTCACGTTAATGGATATCGCTAATCTAAAACATCTCTGGAAATGCTCCAAATGACACCAAAGTGCTATGGGTGAGTAAAACAACTTGTTTTATTACCGAAATAAGGCTCAGATTGTAAAAACGTTAATTCTCCTTTAATGTAATAAATAAATAAATAAATAAATAGTCTGGTGAAAGTGTAAAAACATGGAGGAGCTTCATGGTATACCAAAGGACTGTGATATGCAGGATAATCCAAACAAAACGGGTATATTTTACTGAAAGCCTCCCCAAAAATCAGTATAGCATAAAACTCTGTTGGACTTGAGCAGCTGTGCCCATCTTATGTGTAAAACTGTATTGTTTGTTCTCTTCTCTGAGCATTCACACATGGACACACAAACGTAAAAGACTCTACGCACATTAGGCAGATTCTGTAGAGCCCTTTGATTTGTTGTGGCGCGACATGTCACAATAAATCTCTGTGGAATTGGCCGTTGCCTTGGAAACAGACCTCTAGCTCTAACATCACTCATCCTCGCATTCATGAATACAAGATGTTCACATGAGAGGTAACATGTAAAGGAAAAGGGCTGTACGTGTGATGGATTCTGAATTGTTGACAATGCGATCTCTGCAGACAGATGGGGCCTTGCTATTTCAAAATCTGTGTGAAATATGTGCATGTGTGAGTGGTCCTGGATACTAGCCCAGATTCTAGATTTGGGTTTGAAGTCTTTGGGAGGCGGCTGGACCACGCTGAGCTCCATATGACACTTAGACAAAGCTATGACAACACAGTGGACTTAGAACAAGGCTGGCCATGTGTTGAGCAGCTCATGTTGCTCTTATAGCCACAGCGTGATTTTCTGGCGGGAGCTCATCACCTTCAAAATTCCATGGAAATAGAAAGTTAAAACCATACACTTCGGATCATTCTCAAGTAAGAGTTTTGTGGCGACACCAGCCCGCACACAGTGAGGACACATGTTTTTCATTGCATTTCAGTTTATTCTGTTAAAGGTCCTATTCTATTCTATTCTATTCTATTATATAATACTGTTACTTCATCAAAAACACACATGGAGTTGTGTTTGTTTCATTCACACATGCTCAAATAACCCTTTATTATTAGTCTGTCTACATCGCCAAAGCTCAAAATGCTCTGTTCCACCTTGTGATGTCATGAAGCTACCTTTTACCTTACGTTGAGAGGAGAGATTGGATTTCACATCTGAAATCCTCCAAATGATTCTAATGAATTTGTGTTTTTAAACTCCTTCACTAGACTCATCTGGATAATTTGCACCTTACATATTGCACATTTCATTTCTACCTCGAACTTTCCTTCTTGTTGGAAGTGTATATGTTTACCTGTATGTCTTATGTCTATTTATTGTTGATGTTGATATTGCAGCGTGTGTGTGTGTGTGTGTTTGTGTGTGTGTGTGTGTGTGTGTGTGTGTGTGTGTGTGTGTGTTTGTGTGTGTGTGTGTGTGTGTGTGTGTGTTTGTGTGAGTTTTTAGTTTAAATTGCACATTTGGCAACTTCAGTCCTCTGTGTAATGTCTGTTACATAGTGAATTGACAATAAAGTACACTTTAACTTTGACTTTGATCATTTCAGTCCTGGAACTGTCTGTTTCTATTGAGGGAAAAGGTAAAAAGTAGCTGTTAACTTTAACACTACAAAGTGAAAAAGAGTATTTTGACCTGTGAAGATGTAGACAGACTAATGCAGGATTACTCAAACGTGTGAATGAAACAAAACACAACTCCAGGTATATTTTGACATGGCTTAAAACTCACAAGAATCCATTTTGGGTAATATACTGTAGGTCCTTTAAATATCTGTAAAAACTTGACTTCTATGTGTATTGAAGCTGGAATCTCTTTAAAACAGGACTGGGGTTTGGCGGCACAGATGGGTCAATGCTCTCATTCACATTCACAGTAGAAGTAGACTGAGATCTCAGAGGAATGTTCCAGACAAGGCATCTACGTCTGAGAGGAGCTTTGTCCCATCAACAGTTTGGGACATTTTGACACTGACTTTTAACCCTCCTCAGAGTGTCTTTGTGCAGCCATACTGAACACAACAGGGCCAGTGTCAAGACGTATAGCTCCACTCTCTCTCTCTGTCTCTCTATAGAACATGTGCTTTTCATTATACATTGAAGCATGATTTGTTTCACTGTTCAGTTTAGCAGTAGTGTCTTGTATATGTAAAAACTATGGTTAATTAGCTGCTCATGTTTCAATAAGTCCTGAATGGGCTTTTTGTGCTCTTTGGGAGTATAAACCTGCACAGAATCCAGGCTAGCTTGTTTTCTTTGGGTCACACTGGTTTTCTAATCGCTCTCCGAGGAGGTTACCAAGTGAATGATGAGGGCCATTCCAGGGTTTGTAGGAACAACTAGGGCAACTTACATTTTTTTGCAATAAATTCTGTAAATGTTGTAAATGATTCTTGAAATATATTAACCAAATCATTCTCCTACCTGAGATGCTACAGTCATGTAAGAAACAATATCATTACTTTCTGGTTAATAAAGATGTTATAGAAAGATAATGATTTTTAAAAATGTACAGTCAACATGCCATCCCTTTATTAAAGCTGTATACACACACAAGCTAGTGTAAGAACCCATGACGACCCCCTGAAAATCTTTGGAATGACAGGTTTAGATCATAAACATGTACAAAAATGCATGTATTCCATAGGGATGCATGATTCAATACAGGGACTGGATATCAGCACTGATAATGAAAAATATCCGTTTCCAAATATCTGTTCAGCTGATATCCTGGTTGGTTATTAAAATTTATGTAATAAGGCCCAGTAAGTCTCATAATGTTTAACTTTTATTTATACAAAGTTGTAAAGCGATAAATAAGAGCTACATAACACACTTAGATCAGTTCTGTCTTATTTCCTTTTTTGTTTAAAGGAAATAAATGCTGTTTTCAGTCTCTACACTTATCAGACTCAGTATCAAAACTGAAAAAGCTGAATCGATGCTAATCCATGTTTTAGTATCAGTGAATATTTCAGTATTTCTAATGTTCACTCTGAGCTGAATGACTTTTTAACATAACTTGCAGTCTTAGAGGTTTCTATATATAAGAGCCATAAAAAATCATTTCAATGATGCACTGAATCTGTGTCAGAAAGTCCACATGTATAAATCTCTACTTTTATGTTAAAACTTGTCTGTTCCTCGGGGCATTTACCATGTGTTAGATCAAGTATTCAGTGAAATACTCATAGCTGAGTCAATAAGTTCATCAGAGTGTTGCATATTCAAGGTCCTATATTATGCAAATGTGATTCTTGTGAGGTTTAAGCCATGTTTTCAAGTTAACTGTTGATTCCTCATGACTCCCCTGTCCCTGCTGCTCTTGGTTGGAGCTTAGAAGACTTACACCCCCAAGCAGTCACACATTTGAGATTATACAAGTCTAACCAAGTCTATTCTTTCACTATATCTTACGCGCCTTACCCCTTATGCTGTGGAGTATTACACTATTATATTTTTGCCGTGCTTTGGGCCATCAGGTTCTCAGTATACGCCTCTGTGGTTGACAAATGTATTTTTTATGACAAAACTGATTTCTTAAAAGACACTTGGTTTCTAGATACAGCAAGATATTTCATTGTGAAATATCTTGATGTTTATGATTTTTCTTTTTTTTCAATTTTCCAACCTTCACAGTACAGCCAGTGGGTTATATAATACAATTAGAACAGTGAGGAGTGCAGTAATCATAAAAATCTACAATGCAACCTTGTGCAAATGAACTCAAATATCTGGCGTTTTATCTCATTTCAATTCATCATTTTAATCTTGCCCTTATTTACTATTTTTTTATTTTTTATTTGATGAGACAAAAAGATGGATTCTGTTTACATTCAGACTGCAGCCTGAAGTGACCCAAATCTGATTTTTTTTTGCCTCTATGCAACCTGTATCTGATCTTTTAATGACAGTCTGAATGACACAGATCTGATTTTTTCAAATGTGACCCAGGCCTCTTGGATATGTGGTCCTAAAACCGATACATATCCGATCTTTTGGCATGTGACTTCAGTCTGAATAGACAGGTCGCATTCATCCGACCTACACGTCACCAACAAGCGAGAGTGGTACAAGTAGGCGCTCACAAATGTACACAAACGTTCTTCTCATCATACGAAAACTGTGTATGAAGTGCATGTCAGTGAAGCAGCAAAGCACATAGCAATCCCACCACTCTCAGCACCAACACGTTCCTTTCTACAGACATTGCTGCCACTGCCCCACAAAACGCCAAGGCCACAAACCTTCTCCTTCTCAATCTCCTCCTTAAAACAAATAAGTTGTTTATGTTCTGGCTCTGGTACGACAGCAACTTTAAAATCTCCAGGCGCTCAATTCTAGTGTCCATGTTTAGGCAACTTCCATAAACACTGAGCACGCTCGCTGCATGTGACCTCGTCATGTCCTCCAAGGCGCCTGCGGAACACTTTTGGGGCGTTTAAAGTTCACACTGGAGATCACATACAAGTCACATTTAATTGGAAATGCGAAGGACCCCGCAAAAAAAACAAACAAATCAGATTTCACAAAACAAAACAAAAAATCTGAATTGAGCTTTAAGCCCTGCAGTCTGAACGTAGTCTTAGTCATTTGCTTACTCCTCATTATGGATTAAAGGTTCTATATTATGCAACCTGACTCTTGTGAGCTTTAAGCCACGTTATAATGCTGTTACCTCCTCAAAAACATACTTAGAGTTGTGTTTTGTTGCATGCACATGAGTAATTACCAGCTGGCTAGCTCAACTGGTAAGTCACTGACTTTCCCCCAGGAGGACCTGAGCTCAAATCCCCCCCGGCAATGAGCAAGCCAGTGTGGGTCCTTGTGCAAGTCCCTTCATGGTACTGCTGGGTACCATGCCGAAAGATGGCTGCTCTCTGCTCCCGTGTGTCATTGTGTGTGAAACCAAATAAAGGCTTAATCTTAATCTTAATCCTTATTTAATTAGTCTGTCTATATTTCCAAAGCTCAAAATGCTCTGTTCCACCTTGTGATGCCATGTAGTGGTAGTCAATTTTTTTTACCTTTTCTGGGCTGAAATGATCCAAATGATTCTAGTGAAGGTGTGTGGAGTTACTACATAACATCACGAAGTGGAAGAGAGTGTTTAATGTTTGAGAGATGGATCCTAAATATGCAGGATTTGTCTGTCAAATGTGTGTGAACAGAATAAAACACAACTACAGGTATGTTTGTGATGAGGAAACAACATTATAACAAAAACAAATGTGTAATATGGGCCCTTCACATCATATGACTTTCTACATTTGGAAACTCTCTCTAAAAACAAAAGTATTAGCAGAACATGCAAACCAGGAAGTAGACTATTTTTCCAACATCTCTATGTAAACATCAACCATGACACTTGAGCTGCAGCTCTTTGGGTCAAGACACTTCCTGTTGTTTCATCTGCTGCTCACTGTACGTCTTGTTGATTTGTTGATACTGACGGATAAAAGAGGAGACAGGAAATCACATTACGTAAGACATAACAATAAGCAACAACGTTATTCACCATGTTGGAGTTAAACGGCCAATTACTCCACTTCTGTCTACATTGCAACAGAATTGATGTTGGAAAAGGATAGATGTCTGTGTACATAGCTCATCTAACAGTGCTCTACATAGACAAAACTTCCATCTCATTCTCTTATTGATTTATGCTCCAGTCTACACACAGAATATAGATTTAAAGAGAACAACAGGAAGTCTTCTCAGTAGAGCTGGCAGCTTGTTTTGCTCAGGGCTTGCAGCTATAGTTTAAATATTTTACTTTTATAAAAGAGGTTGTTGGATCCACAACAGAGTCACAAGTGTAGGGTTTAATATGGCCATATCTATAGGCTAGTAAAAGTAACATTTTAAGGTGAATATGATGGTTTTCATGTTTTTTCTACCTGTGGTAAATATGTATTACAGTTTTACATTAGGGATGTCAACAATTAATCGATTAACGATTAATTGACGATTAAGATGTTAGTCGAACAAAATGCATTAATTGTAATTAACCGCGTGGTCACGAAACAAGGCAACCGCGCACCGCGCTGCGCCAAGCTCGACTCACAGCCGGCCGCAGGCACCAACAGCACTGCTCAGCAGCCCCGGTGTAAGCGCAAGGCGAGATCGAACTGCGGCGCCCAGGAATGCGCCGCAACGTGCCGCTGCTGGTTCCGCGGGGCCGGCCCGCGGCCCGGGCCCCGAGACACAAACCAGCCGCACGAAACCAGCAGCGGCACGCAGCGGCCCAATCCTGGTCCAGTCCAGGTCCAGTCCAGGTCCAGACCTGGTCCAGACCTGGTTTAGTTCTGGTCTAGACCTGGTCCAGTCCACGTTTAGTCCTGGTCTAGTCTCTTAGCCAATCAGGACAGAACACAGTGTTACACTATTAAAAAAATGTTACACTATTAAAAAAAAAAAAAATCCGCGAACCGCGATAGAGCCAGGGATTACTGTATTTTGTTATTCAGCATCAATACATTCGTCTGCTTTTTACTAAGGAATAATTAATTGAGGAATATACAATATAATAATACTATGATATATTTATGACTCAGTGTTATGTATACTATAGCTTATATTCTTAAAGACCCTATTGAAACACTAAAATTCAGGTGAAAAACACCACTTATCAGTTAATCGTTAATCGATCGATAAGGTCAATCAACTATCAGTTAATGAATTAATCGATAATTTGCATCCCTATTTTACATCAGTTAATAGTTTTTGTTTTTGTTTTTTTTTAATCATAACTAGTATTGTGTAATTTAACGAGTTTTGGCCCTCGTTAAAATTATGGTTGCAAGGTTACAGTTATGGAAGTGCCTCTATGTATGTAATATCTGCTGTCTGTGTCTAAACCAGGAAGTCAAATTATAAACTTCACAAAAAGTATGTTAAGTATGTTTTTGTAAAATCAGTAGCCTAAACTGTCATATGCACTTTAAGTTGACACAGCCAAGAAAATAAAAGTGAATCATTTAAATCTAGAAATTAACCCACATTCATTAAAAAGTCACAATGAAATAACCTCAAAAATGCTAATTCTACTTCTAATTCTTTTTTATAGTTTTTGTTATTGCCTTGGTAATAAAAAATGAACGTTTAAAGAACTTACTCTGGTTGCCTTAGCAAAGCGAACATCACAAGTTTTCAAGTGTGCAAGCGAGTGGGTTTTTCAGTGCGTTAAACATTATAAACAGCTCCATTTGTCACACACAGATAACAGCAGATGCTTAAATGATAAAAATAGATATTTTTCCATTTGGCGACGTGCCATCCCTCAAACTAATATTTGTGAACTTGAGATGATGAAGAAAATGTCCCAGTCACATGTGCAGCTGCTCATAAACAGATTAAAGTTTATGTCAGAGGCATCTCCACAATCTGCTGCAGTGAAGACAGCCAAACAGCAGCGAAGTCTGATCATGCCAAAAAATCTGTTAGCCCAGATGCCCAGCCAACAAAGCAATGCCTAGACTTCAGCATGTTATCAACACCGGATAACTAGAGAGTGGTTTGTATTCAGGCCAGAGCTGCTCACATTATGTTTGTAATGTGTTTTGCTTCTGTCTTATGCAACTGTCTTGTTTTGATCTTTTAGCATTCCTTTCTGGACAAATCCCCTTTAAAAGTGCCATATGGACAGCTACTATAAATAAATAACAGTTACAAAACACATTTGAATAAGTTTTTACTACAGGCTGTTTGTGTTTTAAAGGGATATGCCACCCCCAGGTCAAACTTGGGCATCTCCCCACAGTCCAGAGACTAAAATAAGTGATGGAAAGCGTTTTCCTGGTCACCCAGCCATTGTCCGAGTCTGTCAGCATTGACCGCCGCGGTATCTGCAGCTCCTCCGCCTTAGACTGGAGTCTAACGTCGCCAGAGAAAGATTTCGGCCAAAAGGAATTAATTTGCTTGATGCTTTTCCCAATTACTTTCTGTGTAGTGCGCATTCATATCGAGTGCAAATAAATGTGCAAATCAACACGGAGAACTTGCCTTGGTCATTTTGGGTGGGAACTATTTTTCAGTGCGGAAAAACAGAGCCGAAGCACACACCACGCTGCGTAACAGGGGAACTCCCAACGTGGTGCGCACCGGGAAGGGAGTTCCCCTGTTGCACAGCGTGGTGCGTGATTCGACTGTATTCTTACGCACTGGAAAATAGTTCCCACCCAAAATGACCAAGGCAAGCTCTCCGTGTTGATTTGCACATTTATTTGCACTCGATATGAATGCGCACTACACATAAAGTAATTGGGAAACGCATCGAGCAAATTAATTCCTTTTGGCCGAAATCTTTCTCTGGCGACGTTAGACTCCAGTCTAAGGCGGAGGAGCTGCAGATACCGCGGCGGTCACTGCTGACAGACTCGGACAATGGCTGGGTGAGCAGGAAAACGCTTTCCACCACTTATTTTAGTCTCTGGACTGTGGGGAGATGCCCAAATTTGACCTGGGGGTGGCATATCCCTTTAAGGAAATAAATTATACAGCTCTGGAAAAAAATAAGAGACCACTGCATTTTTTTTTTCTGAAATCATCATCTCTACATGTATTCCAGCCATTCCATTCCAGCGTCTGTTGAATTCCAACACAAACACAAAGCTGAGCTACTTCAGTTCTTGCACCAGGAGTAGAATAAAGTCACCCAAGAACAATGTGAAAGACTTGTGGAGAGCATGCCAAGACACATGAAAGCTGTGATTAAAAATAAGGGTTATTGCACCAAATATTGATTTCTGAACTCTTCTTAAGTGTAAACATTAGTATTATGTTGTTTTAAAATGAATTTGATCGTGTTTCTTTGCATTGTTTGAGGACTGAAAACATGTATCTTTTTTGTTATTTTGACCATTTGTCATTTTCTGCAAATAAATGCTCTAAACGATAATATTTTTATTTGGAATTTGGGGAAATGTTGTCAGTAGTTTATAGACTCAAACAAAAATGTTCCTTTTGCCCAAACACATACCTACAAGTAGTAAAATCAGAAAAACTGATAATTTTGCACTGTTATCTTATTTTTTTCCCCCTTTTTGCCCTAGTATCAGTTTATATCAGGTATCAGTATATTGGTATTGGAATAGAAACAGCTGGATCCGTGCATCCTTAGCCATAACGCATAAGAAAGGCAGGTGGACATCAAATTTACAAACCTGTTACTATGCATCTTGTATTTCTCAGCTCAACTTTATAGAGCACATTAAAAACAACACTGCGCACATTTTCAACAGGACACAAAGCCGAGGGAGAATCAACACTTACATCTTACGATGCGTGAAAAGACCCTCAGTCGTCCAGGTAGAATCCATGATAAAAGGAGAAATTCAATTTGTCAACTGGACAAAGTTTGTTTGATTGAAAAACGTTTCGCCGCTCATCCGAGCAGCTTCGTCACCAGAGCTGACGAAGCTGCTCGGATGAGCGGCGAAACATTTTTCAACCAAACAAACTTTGTCCAGTTGACAAATTGAATTTCTCCTTTTATCACTTACATCTTACCAAATGTTAACCACAGAACTCAAGCTAAACTAAAATACTACTTGAAAGTTTTGAGGGCCTGATTGTGTTGGAATTGCCTGTTATTATACGCTTGTTTTTGCCATATCCACCATTCAAATCGCACATTAAGAATAGCCCTTCCCACAAAGCCAAGTCTCCGTACAGTTATTTACCAAGGTCGCAGTGTGCGCCCCTGACACGCGCCTTCCTCCCAGCACAGCAATCCAGACGCCTATTACTGCCTCTCCCCTGCAGTCCATGAATATGTGTGGAGTCAGTGTAAAGCCAGCCAGGAGCAGCTTCTCCAGAGACCAAAAAAAAAAAAAAAAAAGTGAAAGGAGGAGTAACCTAGGCATTTAATATGAAGAAAGACACAGTAAGTAGAACAGTAAGATGAAACATGACAGAGCTGCAGTGATCTCCATGATTAGAGCCTTAGGGAAACAAGCATACTGTACAAGACCTAAATGGCACCAGCATATGACATAGTTTCTGTCAAGGGCCCCCCAAGGTTCCTTATGTGACAAATTTAGTGTTCAGATGCCCAGAAAGAGAGAAGCATATGGTGGGATGTAATATTAATGCTGAGCAAAGTGGCCAATGTCTCAGTGTGGTACAATAGCCCCGCAGTGATTCTCAGAGCATTTAAAAATCTGCTCTCAACCCTCACACTGTCTAAACCATTAAAGATTTACCACAGCAGACAGAGAGAGAGAGAGAGAGAGAGAGGCACAGCAATGGGAATGACCAAATTTGAAGCTTTGTTTTTAAAGGTAGGTAATTTGTCTCATATTTATTTTCTGTAGAATGCTGTAGCGTAGAATGCAGTATGGTATTAAACCTATCTATGTCTATTGAAACAAATAGATCTGTGGAGAAGCAGGCCCACTTACAGAAAGCATTTTTCACTATGAGCATATTTCACTATCGGTTGGCCAATATATCGAGCTGATATTTGCACTTCTGCACTTTAAAAGTACACATAACGCTTTATTTTAACACTTTAGTGAGACGAGACGCCTGTACAAAATGTGATAACACAGCTTCGTTAGAGGTTTGTGGGGATATAGGGTCTGTGGGTGAGTTTGTTGTAAATTTAAATAGCATAATTTGGAGAAAATAATCCAAATCAGCCCTACATATCGGCCCAGAAATATAAGCTCAACTTATTGGCCATCCTTAACAGTCGATCTCTAGAACAAACCCATGTTGTCCAATCTTTCGTTGCTGTTAAGAAAACAAAAGTGAAAGATGGATGTGGGATTGTGTGTCTAAATCAAAGCACCGGCATTACACCAAGAGAAGAAGGCGCACACAGGGGGAGTGGGAGTCTAGTTAAGCTGATTCTTAAACACACCCTTAACAGGTCAAAGGTCAAACCTTCAGAACTGTGTGCATTTGAGTCGTTATGAATAGCAGTGTTTGCTCTCACAGACATTTCAATAGCTCTTTGTTGCACATTTGCAGCTAGCCATGAAGCTGGTGTTCACTTTGTGTGGTGCAGTGTGGTATGGTGAAACAGAAGACCTACACCCATTAAAACACTTCAGAAGATTCATTACAGTACATATGGCTCGTTTCAATATCTTAAATTTCTTTAAATTAAACCAGTAATAATAGTTCATAACCAGCACCAAACTGAATAATGATAAAAGGAGAAGTTCAATTTGTCAACTGGACAAAGTTTGTTTGGTCGAAAACGTTTCGCCGCTCATCCGAGAGGCTTCGTCAGCTCTAATAAGAATACTGGTAAGACACTTGCTTATATCTTGCTGTAGGGAGGAGCTACCTAGCTAACTACTTTCCGGAACTATCTCAAACTGAATAAATAAAATCTCTGAATTAATACCACTTTAATGATGCACTATGTAACTTTTTTATTTTTTCTCCATGGAGACACGCAGATGGTGCCCCCAGGCCAAGCTATAGGGCATATGTGTGGAGAGGCAACCCCACTCAGTGTACTGTATGTTTACCATAGTACTTGAGCAATAAAAGCACCAGGCCAACCAATAACATCTCCATGGAGACAAGAAGCATGTGCCCACTAAGTTACATGTGCAGCTTTAACTGTTATTGTTTCACTAAAACTCTCAGTCACAAATCCCCTTCTCCAGTTGCAAAGTGTTCATTGATATTGCTGTGCTGTTCCTCCATCTCCACGGTGCAGAGGTTTAATGTGTGACGCACAGATATTCAGGGGAATGCCCTGTAGGCTGTTATGTCTGAGCTACATTTTTAAAGGTGCACTTTGTGACTTTTATGGTGGAGGAGAGGGCGCTTCACTGCTTGTCTCGATGGAGATGTTATTGCTTTGCCAGGAAAGTTTCACGGGGTGACATTTAACATATCTTTCCCTATGGAGAAGAGCAAGTGACCAGGTTACCGGTCTAATCTGTGGCGAGAAGACTCAGCACGAATGCACCAGGAGTTTGAGGTGGTTTGTAAGCAATAAAAACACCTATACGCGTTTTAATGGTACTGTGGGACATCTTTATAAAGACAAGCAGGTGGCGTGCCCTCTAGAAAAGTTACAGAGTGCACCTTTAACAGCAGAGATCCTACCTTTCTACGATGGAGGAGAGCTGAGTGCGCATCTGTAGTTTTGGCGTCCTTCTTCAGCGTCCTCACGTAGGATATTCTCCGCTTCACAGTCCTGTCCTCTCTGGCCTCTGCAGACTCGTCTTTGGTTGTGCTTCTGTTGGACTGAGTGGTGCTTTCCTCCTTCTTTACACTGGGATCCCTCCAGTTCATCTGTAGGTAAACGTGCGCGCACAACCCCAATGCGCCGAGCGCCAGCGCCAGACGCAGCAGCAGCAGCAGCAGGGGCCCCCGGGTTAGTAGTCTCTGCATGCCCATGTCCATCCAGAAGGTGTCCGCGCGTCACAAACTCATTCTTTATACATCACTTTGCTGTTTCTGTTTTCTAACCCATTATTTTCCGTTCCAAAGTGATCCAAATCAAACACAGGCTCCAGTGATAAACCCAACCACGTGTCTGCATGCATCCCAGATTGTGCGCAAACAGTTTAGTCAGTACAATACGTGCCACCCTCTTTGCAAACTTCAGCAACTCCCAAGTTCCCCCATACACACACGCCCCTTTCTTTTCTTGTTCTTTTTTTTTTTTTAATCAGCGCACATCACATACTCAGACACCGCTATGTTGCGCGTCCCACCTCCTCCGGGGTACTCTTCCGCCCAGATGACTCTCGAGTTACTCTGAAACACTATCCCTGGGGCGGAACTGGAGTTAATGCAGGTCCATATTGGCCTATACTTGTTCAGCTCAATGGACAACATATGTGGGCTTTAATCGCCTTTGGAAGTTACACCAAACTGTCCTTTGTTTTCCTTGAAACCAGCTGGGTACGTTTATTTCTGTCACATTTATAAATAATGATTGCAATGTAACACACCAGATCATTTTTCAGTTTTTATCCACGCACGCAACGCACAGACTGAAACAGCAATATACTGTATCCCAACCATGAATAGGCTATAGGGTGACACACATTACAAACCAAAATACCCCAAAAGTCCTCTTATTATACAGGCCTATATGTTTTATTATTTTATTTTTTGTAGCTTTTCATGTTTTGTCATTTGACATTCTCTCTAAATAAGGCACCCTTTTCCACTGTTCAGAATTAAAATCAATAGTTATTATCATTAATCTAAGAAAATAGTACAGATTACAAAGCAAATACTCCAAAAGTCTCAATATTATACAGGGCTATATGTTTTCTAAGTTGTTTTTTTACTTTTTATTTTTTGTCATTTTCTGTGCCATCATGGAAAAAGTTAGACATTCTCTCTAAATAAGGCATATGCTCACCCTTTTCCACTGTTCAGAATTAAAATCAATAGTTATTAGTTAATATTTGCATTATTTGCGGTTGATTAGCAATAGGTTTACTAAATGTGCATGTTAAACCTGTCTATTTATGATGAATCTAAGAAAATAGTGCAGATTTTCGTGCGATTCATGAACACATCTGTGAATCATTTGAACTTTCTCTCTAACACAGTCCCCTACTGCCCTCTAGAGAATAAAAAAAACTTCACACAAAGAGTAAGGTATGGAGGAGTTATGCTAAGGTGTCATTCTAAACTGATTTAAGAACATTGTAATTGTTGTCACCTAGGAATATGATTTGCATTTGTTCAGGTGATTTTCAGACGCACAGATGGATGTGTTTGTGGGGAGTTAAATAAGTATTTGCATATGGACTGAATGAGGCCAGGTTCATTTTAATCATCTGGGAAAGGAAACAATGAGACTGTGAGTGAAGAATGCAGTTTGCAGATCACACGGAGCATGCTGAGACAATGATACGCACATTTTCAAATTTTATGCAGCGGCAGAAAGTGTTAGGTACATTTGGACAAAATACTGTAGGCCTATGTGTTATCTGGTTTTCTGATGTACGAGTTTTTTTTATCACTAGTTATATTCCCAAAGAAACAAAAAGGAGCAATATTACTAAGCAGCAGTACGATTAGAAGAAGAAATATCAGGTTAGTAGTTGCTGCAGAGTATATTGTACAGTTGTAATTACTGGTGTTTGTATTAATAATGTGAAAATGTGACACAGGAAACCTTGATCTGCTCAGCAGGTTGAAGAGGCCTCAAACCAGTGAAACAGATCAGTGTTACTGGTGATGGCAATAGTGATTCATGTGGATAGTTTATATAACTTAGATCAGGGGTGTCAAACATGCGGCCCGGGGGCCAAATCCGGCCCTCCAAGACCTTCACTCTGGCCCTTGGCTGATTTTCTATAAAAATATTTTTATTATATTTTAATTTTCTATGAACATATTGGTACATTTCTGCAGCTCTTCTCTGCGCAGCTTAGCATAGCAGCATCTCCAGCGCCTCTGTGCGAGGTCCCTCCCTCTAGAGCAGCACAAATGAAGACTTGCCTCTTTCCAAACTTAAAGGACCATCGTTTTGACTGTGGACACCCTCATCAGTAAAATGTCAAAAATGAGAAAAGGGGACGCCGAGTGCAGGATTTTCCAAGAAAAATTGACTAATTCCTATTTGTTCTCGGAGGTGAATGGGAAACCTGTATGTTTGGTGTGTTTGCAACAAGTGGCGGTGCTCAAGGAATATAATCTTAAACACTACGCGACACGGCATTTCAAACAATACAATAACTTGAACGGAGAATTGAGAAGACAGAAGATAAACAAATTATTGCTGCGACTGAAGAAACAGCAATCTGTAATAGATTTGTGTTTCTCTGGACAAAATAGCAATTTTTTTGGGGTATATATATGCTATGAGTTTGCTGATCTGGCCCCTTTGAGATCAAAGTAGGTTGGATACGGCCCCCGGACCAAAATGAGTTTGACACCCCTGACTTAGATACTCCCTGATGAATGTATTTTAGATTTTGTTTAAACATGTTTGGACTACTGCCCTCCTACATGTGTAACTTAATCACACAGAGAAGTGTTGATTCTTATGGTTTGCATTCAAATGATCAGTTGTTGCTTTCTGTTCCGTTTGTTCGCACAGAGTTGGGGAAAAATGACTTTTGTCTTCTCTGCCTTCTCGACATGGAATAAGCTGCAAAAGGACTGGAAATTAACGGAACTTATCTCACTGAATGGCTTTGAAGGGCACTTGAGCCAGACAGCCTCCATAAATTGTACCTGTTTTAACTAATTTATATTTCATTTTAATTATATTATGTTGTAATTGTCTTTTTTGCTGCCTCTTGGCCAGGGCTCTCTTGAAAAAGAGGTTTTTAATCTCAATGGGATTTCCCTGGTTAAATAAAGTTATAATAAAATGTTTATGGTGGTCCTAATGGTTTCAGTCTTCTGCGTGCTGTATATGTTTTTTCTCCTGAGATGTTTTTTTTTTTTTTTTTAATGCAGATGCAGACCTATGGAGAGAAGCAGGGGAGGCCACCAGACCAAATAAAAGACCCCTCTCACACTAACAATTCATGTTTCTCAGGGTATTTGTTTGGGAACAAAAACACATATAATTGAATACATTCAAGGTGCCTTATCTTCTAACTAAAATGGAATAATGAATTGATAGATTGTTTATCCATTTTATTGTTTTCCGTTGTTAATTGAAATGCAAAAGAACGAACGGCACAAGGACCGATGTTATTGCATTTAATTTATTTCGGTAAAGTTTCTGTAAATCTATTTTATTATGTAATCTGTCTCTGTTCTGACACATACAGTAATGCACCTTTAATGTCTCTATATTGTCTCTTGAAGTAACTAAACTAAAAAAGGGAGGGGGGGGGTGCCTTATCTTCCATGGCAAAGAAATAAACCAGGGTTTGACACCAGAAAAGTCGCAAAGTGCACTTTTAATAAAAAAAAAAATGTCATGCTGTCATCTATAGTTTATAGATCATATTGCAATAACCATTATTTCTGATATTGTGAAACACTGCAATAATTGTATATTTGTATGAAGTTCATTAAGAAAGTACACTACAAAGTAATTACTTACACAATGTCCCTTTGTTGTGTAGGTATATTACTTATGACAGGACTGAACTGGATTTAAATAGGTCAATCCAAATATTGAACTCAGTGTTATCAATATCTGGACCAGTGGGAATCTGCAGTGTGAAAGAAACAGGTGAAGGTCACGTGGATGGTGGACGTTTGTGTACTACACGTACATAAGCAGAATCATAAAAGAGCTAACTACAATAATGACATCCTCACATGAAGAAAACTCCAATTAAAGAGAGGTGACAAAAGGTGAATTTGTGAAGTGCTATAAAACTACAAACTGTTCTATATAAAACCTCCTGAACGTGGTTTACATGCCAGTGGTCACCAGAGCCCTGCTAAATACAGCACATTTTAGACAAATTTAACTTCTTGGAATTACTGTAACTAAACTCAGTAAACAGATATGATGATACTAGAAAGAGACCTTCTGAGGACACGTTCTAAACATAGAACTACTCTGAGTATTTGACGTACAAAGGATACTTGACTCTTAAACCACAAAATAATAATCTTTTGACTAACATCATACAGTTACGTGAAGGGACAGTTATAACAATGGCACAATCCCAGTAATAGTGCACATTCACTTTGGACCTCAAATATTGACAATAAGGTGTTCATTTAAAACAAAAAAAACATGAGCAAAACTGTGTAAATTGGTAAGTTTTAATGATATTGATATGATAACTTGTTTAATACACTGATGCACATGGAGTCTCCAGGGCAAAGTGTCTAATAGCTTCCCATTAGAGGAAAGCGAGCAGATGGCGGCCAAAGCTTGCAAAGCAAACAGAGCTTAGTTTGTAGTGAGAGACCTGCTGAGTCCAGCTCAAGCAAGGTGCAGATAAGTAAACACTGCCACAAGTCCTGCACACACTTCTCAAAATGACTCTTCTTGGAAATTTATATAATGGGAGTGGAGCTTTTGGATGTAAAGGCTTTTTTGTGTGGAACATAATTTTAGTTGCAACAGACTATAGGACTTCTGAATATGATGAAGACTTTATAGTTTTAACACATGTGTATTACTTGTTTTCATGCTCGCATACACTGTCTTATTGTCTGTTAGTGTTTTTGTTTGTTTGTTTGTTTG
Organism: Paratrypauchen microcephalus; assembly: GCA_036785185.1. Lineage (NCBI taxonomy): Eukaryota > Metazoa > Chordata > Actinopteri > Gobiiformes > Gobiidae > Paratrypauchen > Paratrypauchen microcephalus. The sequence continues at coordinate 6,836,120 of JAVJIX010000003.1, forward strand.
TTTTCTTGTAATTGTAGCCTATGTATTTAGATGGAAGTGGAGGTGAAGGCACAAATTGAGAAAAAAAAATCAAATCAGAAGCAGAACAGTTGAAGATTACAGTCAAATATTTCTCTGGGAGGAGGACAGTTCTAATAATAAAAATACTTCCCTTTTGATAAATATAATTAGGCTTTATCATGTAGGTGATATTTGATTTAATTAGCTCAGGTTTCTATTTTGTCTAACGGGGTTGAACCATGTTAAGATCACGCCTCTGAGGAAATATGGGGTGGAGGTTAACTTTTTAGTGAAGCAGTCCATCTGGTCTGGTGGAATCTGCTGCTGTGTGCGCGTCTCTGTGCGGTGTCCTCTGTCCGCCGGTCCTCTGTCCCTCAGTCCTCTGCGCCCTGGTCCTCTGCGCGCTGGTCCTCTGCGCGCTGGTCCTCTGCGCCCTGGTCCTCTGTCCACCGGTCCTCTGCGCGCTGGTCCTCTGCGCCCTGGTCCTCTGCGCCCTGGTCCTCTGTCCACCGGTCCTCTGCGCGCTGGTCCTCTGCGCCCTGGTCCTCTGCGCCCTGGTCCTCTGCGCCCTGGTCCTCTGCGCCCTGGTCCTCTGTCCACCGGTCCTCTGTCCACCGGTCCTCTGCGCGCTGGTCCTCTGCGCGCTGGTCCTCTGCGCCCTGGTCCTCTGTCCCTCAGTCCTCTGCGCGCTGGTCCTCTGCGCCCTGGTCCTCTGTCCGCCGGTCCTCTGCGCCCTGGTCCTCTGCGCCCTGGTCCTCTGCGCCCTGGTCCTCTGTCCGCCGGTCCTCTGTCCCTCAGTCCTCTGCGCGCTGGTCCTCTGCCCTTTGGGGACTCACGGTCTACGGGAACCTCCACGGGACCCTCGCCACTGTGAACATGACGGTCGAGAGGATATTTGACGAGCTCGGGCATTTTAAAAGGTATCTACTTCATAACTTATTTTAAATTATGTTGCAGTTTCCACGTTCTTTACGTGGTTTCTTCAGGGTGGTTTCTCTCCATGTTTATATAAGTTGCCTATAGCCTATTTCCCCAGGCCATCCTGGAAATGCACACAAAGCATACATTGTATTCCTATAGGCCACCGATTGAGCCAGTGGTTGAGCAGAAGTAGTCCTAAACTTTATCTATATTTTGTCTCTGTTTAGCCTTTTATCACACCGAGTTTTAATGTTTTCCAAATGCAGCCACATGGAATCGGGGCAGTAGGTTATCCTTGTGCGAGTCTTATCTTTGGAAACAGGCATCATATTTATTACTGACTATTAATACTACCATAGCCTCTCACTTTTGAAGGATTATTACACAAGGGAACTTTTTAGAGCTTAATGCAAAACTTTTAAGGCAAAACTAAGAACCTTTTCTTTTGAATAGGTTAAATAAATAATGATAATGATCCTAGATTGCACAACATTGACTCTTATGAGCTTTTAACCGTGTATACCTTCACAAAAAGATATCTGGAGTTGCGTTTTGTTTCATTCACACATGTTTGAGTCACCCTTTATTATTAGTTTGTCTGCATACCTAAAGCTCAAAATGTTCTGTTCCACCTTGTGATGTCAGGAAGGAGTTTTCAAGTTATAGGCATGAAACAAAACATAACTCCAGGTATGTTTTTGATGAGGAAACAACATTATAACATAGATCCGATTTAGGCCATTAATAAGTTGTATCCTAATAAAATAACAAAGTGGGTTGTCTTTTATTTAATTACTTACATGTATGCATCATAAGTCTATTCACTGTCTATTACAGTCACAGTCTTAATGTTTATATTTTTCAGATATCAGGCTTGTCTCTACTTTGCTGCTGTCTTCCAATCTGTTGCCTGTGGAATCCACTACCTGGCCTCTGTATTCCTGGTGGAGACGCCAAACTTTGTGTCTTTCATACCTGACAACATCACTGACATCCTCTACGGCAACATAACAGCATCTAGCATTCAAGAGATCCTGCCTGAGTTTAATAATGGGAAGAAGGCGCTGGTGGTGAGGACGGACCAGGGAGAGCAGTGGGAGCTGAGCAGATGCGAGTGTGCTCTTCGGATCAGCCCAACTGATTTTACCTATGAATTCTACGGCAACAAGAGCAAGCAAGTCTGTGAAGGTTTTGTTTATGACCACAGTGAAATTCAGAGCAGTATAGTGACAGACTGGGACCTGGTGTGTGAGGGGGAATGGCTGGCCAAACTATGCCAGCCCACCTTCATGCTGGGAGTCCTGATCGGTGCCCTGGTGTTTGGAGACATTGCTGACAGGTGAGCAGACTCTGAGTGATGAGGCACAGACGGGATTGAGTTCCCACTGTACTTAACAGAGGGGGGTGTAAATTGTACTTGCTTGACACACTGGACACATGGTCTGGAGGCTCCAAATAAGGAGGCACTTGTCTCCCACAGCATGGGCCAAGAAATTAGATATTTGCTGTATTTTTAGATTTTACTTAAGTTAGACAGTAGTGACTCTGTAGTAGCACAATGGTTTGCGGTTCAATTCTGGCTCTGACTGATGAATAGGCCATTATGTCTTTGGGCAAGACACTTGTCTTACATCTGCATTGTCTCAAATGTCTCTGATACTGATGTTTGAATATGTGTGTTTTTTGACATTACATGATAATGTAGAGAATCATGTTCATTAAGATGTAGGCCTACTGTTCCAAACAAATAAATAGAAAGCTGAAGTACGAGCGCTACAAACCATACATCACTGAAGCTCCACAGAGCTCCACACTCAGCTCTCAGGAGTCCTTTCTTTATGAAGGGAACAAAGAATGGAAGAAGCCTGTTTTAAATGAGGGACACAGAGCACAGGCAGCATTTAGGAGGCCACATTTCAGAGGCCAGATTACTATGAGAAGCAGCATGCCATAGGTTCTTCTGGTAGTCTTGATCATGATGGAAACGAGACGATCTGTGCCTGCAAAGGTAAGGTCAGTGAAGTGTCTTGCCCAAGGACTCTATGACAGTATGCACTGGTCCAAGCTGGGACCAACTTTTTGATTGCTCTAATAATGAGCCATTGTCTTTTGTCCAGTCAGAACCTGCATATTCACCCATGATTTCATGAAGGTGTGACTGTTGCAGTGATCTTCTTATGTGCATGCGCATTAATACTTACCTTCACTTAATACTTACCTTCACATAATCATTTCTGTTCATGTTTTCAGGGTGGGTCGTGTAAAGATTATGATGCTCACCAGCCTCTGCCAGTTTGGATTTGGAGTAGCTGTTGCTTTTTCTACAAATTACTATGTATTTGTGGTGCTTCGTTTCCTTCTTGCAATGGTGAGTATCCATACTGTCAATGTACACATTCAGCTCCTGAGCATTACACCAGGTTTAATTTCTTAAACTTTTTAAATGTATTTGTTCCTCCCTTATTTTGTTACATTAAAAGAAGATATTTACGTATTTTTAAAAATCTTATGGCACAAAGTCGTGAGTGGACCACATCTAACCGTCTACAGAGTGGGTCTCGTCTCTGTACATTGCGCTTTTTCCGTTGCCCCATCCCCCAGGTCTCTGCTACAGCTGTTGTTTTCACACAGTGCCAGAGCCTGAGATACTCCAGATTGCACCCCGCGCTCACTGGCTTCTTAGCCCACTTGGGGTGTCAGATTACTACCATATGTTTACCACTGTGATTTTAGGTTTTAGTAGATTTCTAGTAATGAAAACACATCATGTGTTTATACCACTCTACACACAGTATAACATTATGTATAATCTTATGTTTCTGTTGATATTTTCATTAAACTTCAGTTTACATTTTGTGTTATCACTGTAATGTGTGAGCTTGTCTGTTGTTCTGCAGGTGTCCAGTGGATACTTGGTGGTGGTTTTTGTCTATGTGACAGAGTTCACTGGCACTAAGGTGCGCACCTGGACCTCCATGCACGTACATGCAGCCTTTGCAGTGGGCGTCATGGTGGTGGCTCTGACTGGGTACTGTGTGCGAGTGTGGTGGATCTACCAGATCATTCTCTCCACCTGCACAGCACCATTCCTGCTCTTCTGCTGGAAGTTCCCTGAGACTCCATTCTATCTGCTGGCTAAGGGCCGATACAGCGAGGCCCAGAGTCTGCTGGAAAACATAGCCCGAGTGAATGGGATGGAGTGTATGTTGAGAGCAGAGGAGCTGATGAAGCCGGAGGAGAAAAATGGCCCTAATCTGCTTCAGAAAGAGGCTCAATCAACAGCTCAAAATGAAAAGAAGCTCTCCATTTTGGACCTGTTCAGCAGCTGGAGGATGGCAGGACGTACCTGCACTGTGTGGGCCATCTGGTTCATCGGCAGTCTGGGCTACTATGTCTTCTCTCTGGGCTCCGTCTCTCTTGGGGGGAACCAGTATGTCAACCTGTTTCTTGTTGGTAAGTAGGGCAAAGCATTAACAGCAGTATCCCAGCAACCCATGCCAAAGGCCTGGGATATGTATTTTTATTATTGACAAAAGTAGCAAGAAGCACTCATGTCCCCCAAACACACTCCTGACATCAAGCTGTATCCAAGCCCCCATGCCGAAGTCATGGGCCATATTTATAACTGATAAAAATGAATGGAAATCAATGGGAGTCAATGGGCGACCCCAACGTTAATGCGCTCGTCATTCACCATTGACCCCACGGTGACGTAGGGAAGGTTGAGAGATTTCAAAAAAAGTATAATATGTTGATCCATGTTAACGGATATATTGTTTTTGCTCAAATTTATTATTTATGTGGTTTTTTTTTCTAATTTGACCCCCTAAACACATTCAAAAACTCACAACATTTTGCCTAAAATTCAGAAGTGCTGAGAAATTTGATAAAATATATGTTGAATGCATGGGAATAAAAAAAAAAATAGCACAACAGCACCACCTGCAAAACTCAAAATACATTGCGCCTATGGGAGTTGTCCTGACGCAAAGTTTGTCATATAGACACGAAATTTGATACACACATTTGTGCTGTGAAAACAAATGTCGAATTTTAATCAACTCTGAAGGTGCTTCACTGACAGGACTGAAAATCACCGTACATCATCTGGAGAAGTGGGGCATCAAAAGTTAACCAATTTATTATGACTGTCACGGTTTACGCAAATTTCCACAGGAAATTCTAAAATTTTCCAACATCAAAATTTGCTCCCGTTCGCACACACAAAGCCTGATTTGGCTCAAATATCAATCAGTTGTAAAAGTTTCTTGCCAAAATCTACCATACTTTTTGTGAAAAAAAATTAATTGGCGTGATAGCGCGCCTTAGAGAATAACAAATACACTTGTATGGAGGGCCGAACATTTAGTTTTCCGAAATGTTACCACATTTTACACAAAATTCCATTTGATCATCCCAATCAAAAATGTCAATGAAAACCATGTTGTTTTTTAATCAAGTTGCCATGGTGCCAACTTGGCATGGGAGTTATCCCAAAATTTCCCATTAATGAGATAAATATTATTTTCATGTAATCATGTGAAATTTGGCACAATGTCTCTTTGTGTCATCCCAATCAAAAAAGTCTACGGCAATCCTATGATATATTTCACTGGGTTGCTATAGCGGTGTGCAAAAGCACCCATGTTATCCTAATGGCAAAATTTCACCATTTTCTTACATTTCAAAGTGATATAAATGGTAAATGGTCACATCTTTATAGAGCGCTTTTCTACCTTCAAGGCACTCAAAACACTTTACAACAGGGAACCACTCACCCATTCACACACACAATCACACACCAGTGTACGCAGACACTGGGGGTCCTGCCCAAGGACACAATGGCAGCATTGATCTGTGGGAGCTGGCATCATACCTGCCAACCTGTGGGTCAGTGGATCTGACCTCAAAAAAGTCCAGAGGGCCAAAGTTGTATTTTGCATGGTGTTGCCATGGCGATGTCCCAAAGTGCCCCTGTTTATCTATGTTAGCATATCAGTATCTCCAATGTGTGCTGACTTTGTGTGTTTAGCGACATAATATACAGCCCAAAGCCACAATAACACAGAGACTAGTGGCGCATCAGTGCCATCCAGAGTGAGTGGCAGGTCGGCTGAGTGTTAAGCATGGCCTGTGAGGGCCGTTCGATGCCACTTACGCCTTTAATTACATTTTGAACTTGACTTTATTGCAGTGAAACTACTTACTACCCATTGTGCAGTATTAATATAACAATTGTGCCTAGTCTTTCATAAAACAAATATGATTTTTCAATTATTATGTAACTCACAATAACATTATAGACCTGCATAGAGAGAGGGAGCTGCTGTCGAGTTAGCTTTGAGTTATTTCATTGTTGGTCCAGATTAAATGTCATGGTGTTGAATATCCTCTGACCACATCCCCTGCTGTGATTGGCTGTTGCAGGTCTAGTGGAGCTTCCCTCTTATCTAATTGGCTGTTTTGCCATGGACCGGATTGGGAGAAAGAGGACTTGTGCCCCTGCTCTGCTGCTGGGCTCCATTGCGTGCATACTCATCATTGTGGTGCCTGCTGTACGTATCCAGTGCTCAAGGGACATATGTGGAATTTGGCTGCAACACTCATTTCGTTATGGCTAGTTTGGAATTGACTTAAGTCGTTATCTGAAAGTCAACGTGACCTCAGACTTCAAATGGTTTTCTAATCAATAATGAACATGGACAGTCTTTTTGCTTGCTGTGCAACTTTAAAGCCAACTCTAAAGCTCATTCCACTGCAGGAACCATTCCCACATACCAGCAGTTATGTAACTTCCCCTAGTCAACGTAAACATGACAGATTTGCAAACATGCCAATAACAATTCTATTTTAAATGAGAGAACTATTTCTTCCTTGAAAAAACATACTCCTTACAAGGCATCAATACTGCTATATCAATTTTTATAAAATCATGTGCACATATCTGCTTCTCTAAAATAATGCAACATTTCCTCATTTGATAAATCAGCCGACAGAATGAAACACTCGGACATGTTTGTTTACATTTTATCATCTATTGTTGCTGAAATGTATAATATATTTCTGCTCTCTACAGGACATCCAGGCTCTGACTATTGCTTTGAGCATGATTGGAAAGTTTTCTGTTGCAATCGCCTTTGGTCTCATCTACCTGTACACCTGTGAGCTTTACCCCACGGTCATTAGGTAACTAGTGAGTCTATTAATACTTTGCAGCTGTTATCAAATCAGAAAGCTGGTTTGTGCTGTTAAACAAGTCCATCACAAATAAAATTACAGTTACAAGGTAGTCAACAATTTTTCAGATAGTCACTGTCACCTAAAAAGGACCATGGATGTTCATATTGCTCACTGGCTCCTGAAAATGTCCTGTTTAAATCCATTTTGTATTTTTTTTCATGAGTTTTCAGACGATCTTGAAACTTATTTGGCTCTATTTGCTAATGTGTACATTGTGTCTCCATGGTAACTGGTAAACATTCTGCCAATACACACAGATGTAGAATGCCCCCAGCGTGATGTCACTGCAAAGTATCAATAACATGTTGATATGATGCTCATTGGAGAAACTTGACCATAATTTGGGACAAGTCATAAGGACCCCTGGGAAAAATGGTCCGAGGTCTACTTGTTCCTGATGGTGTCATCTTACCTGTCCGTGTGTTTTGCAGGTCTCTGGCTGTAGGCTCTGGCAGTATGATGTGCCGTGTGGGTAGTGTAGTGGCTCCCTTCTGTGTGTATCTGTCTGATGTATGGATCTATCTACCACAGGTACACATGTTGTAACCATGTACTGCTCATTTATAAATCATTTGTTGAGGATGCTGGGAATTACGTCTTATTTTCTCTATTACAGTTAATTGTTGGAATTCTTGCTTTCATTATTGGAGTGTTAACCTTTATGCTGCCGGAAACACTTGGAAAACCCCTGACCTCCACCCTAGCAGAGGCTGAAGCTCTGGGACTGGAGCCCAAAAAGAGGAATCGTCCTCAGGACTGTAAAGATGTGGAGGAGAAGATGGAGATGAACCCACATGAGAACACTGTCTGAAATGTGACCCTCTGAACATCTCTGCTTTGGCCTGGTGCTGACGCTCATTAAAAGGTTTTTGTGTAGAACTGGTTCTTTGTTTATGTGAGACCAACAGCAAAAAATTCTTTCAGTATTATTATCAAGAATATGGGTCAACCCCATAGTATATAGAAGTATAGGTACAGTCTGTGGTCCCACCAAATGATATAAAACAAATCAAATATGAATTTATATTGTAATTATTGTATTTAATGCAATATTGTGCTGTTAGAATTAAGTTTGCCATCATAACGAAATAACAAACATCTAGTGAAAATATCACAGTCAATAAAACATTGGTGTTCTTTTGGAACAAGCCTGGCATTACAATGCCCACATCACTGATATTTTTGTTATTTCAAAATCCTTTTTGTGCCTTGCAGTCAAGACACCAGTTATCTTATCTTATATAATTCTGCTTTTTGAATGTCCATTTGTATAATGCTGGTAGTAAAGAGGTACTGTTTTTTACACTTGAAGTAATTCATAGACTCTTGGACCAAAGGCTATGATCAAACATTTGGAATTGGTTTGCTCTCATATAAATAAATGGAAGCATTGTACTCAGGTCTGTAACAGATTATATTTTTATTTGAAGGATAACAATGATGTTTAGTTTTTTATGAATGTCTTTATTGAAATAAAAGATTATTTATCTGTCCACATTGACACTATTACTATTATTTTTCATTTTGAAGTAGCACTGCCTGAGTGTGAATGTGTTTTTATGTTTTATTTTCTATGGTCTACGACTAATGAGGTTGGTAGTGACTTGCAGTAAGTATAAATAGTTGTCACTATGGAATGACATGCTGGCTTAGGGCTTAAAGCTTTCTATTTGCTGGTGGAGAGGAGGTAACCCTCTGCCCCCAGAGCACCACCCAGCTCCTGAACAAACCCTCTTTGTTCAAATTTGGAGAGAAAAGTTGCATGTTGGTCTTTTGCATGTTTTCGTGGACTCAGAGTTCATTTATATTAAAACCTCAGGAATGGTCACGTTTTACATTATTTGTGACCATTATAATATGCAGATTATCAGACTGTTAGGTGAATGGGTTACTTGGTTATCCGTTTGTGGAAATAAAAGGATTGAATGATTTGTGTGTAAATTACCAATAGATCTAGTGCATGGATCAGTTGTTGGCCAGTGTATGCCAGAAATGACCTCCAAGTAAATTAACACCTGAAAGGTTTATCCAAATGAGATGAACTTATTATAAGTATTACAGTATTACAACTGTATTTCACATTGGTAAATACTGTAGCCTATACAGAGTTTTTAAATGAGGGTGTTTATTTATACAAACAAGTGTAAATGCCCAGTGGTTTGTATAAAACAACACCTGAGCCATCTCCCATCCCAGTAATAATCAGGCCCAACCCTGCTTGGTTTTCAAGATCTAACATCTAAGAGAAGGAGCAAACTGGCTCAGACTGCTGTAGGCATACCATGAATGACTTTAGAAAGTAAGTATGTTCATATTACCACCACAAGAGGGCGGTGTTGTATCGTAAACTGGCGCCACATAATCAAAAACAGTTCAATGCTGAAGACAGTATACCATAAGGAGAATAGAAACAACCAACTGTAAAGCAGAAAAATAGATGACATTTATTTTAAAATTGTTGAGAGGACTGTTTATATTTGTATGTCACTAATACTTTGTCATACTGTAGCCATCATCACCAACATTTGTCATTATTCAACTATTATGTTTCTTCCTGAGAATCTTCTGTGGAATGTGAATACAAAATAATAAATTAAATGGCATAGACATGTGGCAAAACAGTAACAATGTACAAGTAAAAGTCTCTTAGCTTATGGTTTTAAATGCCAATGGAAAAATGGTGTTACTCCAGATCTCCAGCTTCATCATATATTATATTGTGATTATTATTATTTGTATCTTTCAAGACTTCCAAGCAAGTCCTAAAAAATGTGTTGTGCGTTGTGTAAGAAGATTTACTGTTGGTTTGTATTTGGCAACTTTCTTGTTATTTGAAGCTTTGGATTAACATTAACTTAATGTCTTATGCTGTATTTAATATGCCAAGAATAAAAAAACAAACAGCTAGTATAGCCATGTTTCACACACACACATACGTACACACATGGTTTGAATTCTCTGAATTCATAAGTGAGTGCTTTTTGATAACCCTCATTTGTACCTAATATTATTTTAAGATACCAAAACAAGTGAAAAGATGTTACACAGTGGATTTAGACTCTCATCCACAGCAGGTATTCCAGTTGTCTGTCCATAGGTCCTCTCCTGTCACACAGTGATTCTCATCTCTCCTGGAGATTTCTAAGCTGGACCGAATGCCAGCCAAGTTCCACATGTCTGTCTATTTTTAGATAAAAGAGGGGAGTCTTGTCAAAAGAGTCAAATGTGCTCAAAGAGACAAGCCCTTTTCTGTAGCAAAAGCATGTTCCTGATATTAGGGCATAACTTCTCACATCTGGATGGGCCAGCTGTTAGCGTCCTCTAAGGCATTGTCCAGCTCCTCATCCTCATCCAGAGGCTCTGGTGTGCGTATGGCCAGCTCATGCAGGAATTCTGGAGAGTAGGCTGGAGGCCTGGCCTCGGACTTGAGCCCAATCTTCCTCTTCAGGAGGTGAAACTGGTCCCGGATGAAGTTGTAGAACTCGTACTCATAGCTCATACGGTGATACAGAACCTGCAGAGCCTCCAGAGTGGGGGTGTATTTACGAACTGTGCTAGTCAGTTTGCCCATCTTCATATAGTCTGCACAGAAAGAGCAGAGACCATGCTGTGAAGTCACTATACCGACCATGCAACCATTTGACATCATTTTATAGTTTGATGTTGATAACGAGGAGTGACGTAGATGTTTTAATGGACCTGGACATATGTGATAATTGTCTCACTACAAATAAACAAAAACAAAAACAACATGCATGCAATATCAGGCACTAGGCCCTTGGCTGGAGCTTAAACCTTTGGGTTAGTGGGTGAATACTATACCACTTAGCCACGGCTTCATTATATAACGTGTTCTACGAGGTCCAACCGTCATTGCCACTATAATCTGTTACAAGTTTGTTTCTGTAGATTAGAGGCACACATCAGAGATAAGGTTTGTGTCCCGTAATGAACCAGGTTCTTTAAAGTAGAAGGAGTAAATGTAATTAAATAAAATCCTACCAGGACCCTTGTAGATATCGACGGCCCCTGAGAAGTATTGTGGTAAGAGTCGTTCTAAAAGGAGCAGGACATCTTCCAATTCCTCCAAAATCCCAACAAGAAGGTAGTTCTCCATGACGTTCTGTTTGGCCCTTTCCAAAGCCCACACTCCTGGCTCCCTGGATCGGAAAAGTACATTATAAATCATGCACCACTTACACATTCCAGGCGAAATGTTCCCTCAAGTTACCTGCACTTTGGATGCTGTCCACAGAAATAGGGAATAATGTAAAATATCCTGGGATTGGAGCATTCTGGGTAATTCTCTAGGATACACACGTTGATGTCCTAAAACAAAAGGAAAGGAAAGACCAGATATCAGACGTTTGTACACAAGAGGGAGCTCTTTGCAAGGATTTGTCGTGCGTTTACAAGAAATATGGTTTGATCTGAAACGTGCAGAAGTTCAAGTAGTGATGATTGCAGTAACAGTAGTAGCAGTAAGCATGTTTTTGGCAATACAAAAAAATAAGTAGCAAAAAAGACTTGTTGCAATTAAGCAGTTAAGCAGTTGGAGTATTTTTTTGTTTTAATCCCAGTTTGACTTAAAACTTCACCCATGCTTGATCATTTGAAGTGACAGCCTTTTTAACTACAGTGATCTTGCGTAGTACTTTGTGGACATCCTGGGAGCAGCAGATTAATAATGAAACAGTGAATGACTAAAAACACACAGAGGAGCGGCGAGGGCCAAACGCTGAGAACTATGGAACCTACATCCAAATCCATGTCAGCTGATATAAGCTCTAAATACAGCAACAAGTCCAGAACAACCAAAACAACACCACAGTCGCATACATACATATATGTAGTATAAACACTGAGAAGAAGAAAGAAGAAAGCGTTAGTCATTTTATATGCAAGAGATATATGGTATGATAAAGTCTGCATTAAACAGTGCCATTTGTCACCATCACAGGGGCCCACATGGACTGTTGGACTGTGACAGAGATGAAGTGCTTTTGTAGATGCTCTTGGAGGACACAGCACAAGAGGCTAAACAAGAGAGCACTTCTCTGAGGCTATACGGTGTGTTGAAGGAAGGTCATCTAGGCAATACTGAATATTCAACACAGAACACTCTACTGAACACTTGTTACTGAATATAAGTAATTGTGATTATAAGAGCTGTATTTAAATATATTTGCTATTTTAGTATATTTGCTAATCCTTGCTCTATATGCAGATTAGAGTTTATATTACAGAATGCCCCAAGCAAGATTATGTATTTGTTCATTAGTTTTAAAAATACACAAGGCATAAATGTGTGTGTTTATTTATTTTTCTTTTTTGTGTTTGACCAGATACAATTAGTACAAACATGCCCAAGTATTACATGTGCTTACCTCTAATAGCTTCTCAGTGACCTTTGAAACCCAGAGTTTACTCTAACATGGAGTAATGCTTTTCCCATTCAACTTAAGTGCAATATCCGCTGTCAGGATATTGAGCGGTGACACTTGTCTCATTCATGTACCACTAACACATCATCGTGTGTGTTCACAAAGATACTAGGAGAGACACCAGACTGACTTACACTTACAAAAGATATTATGGAAATTGTTCTTTTACTTATCACATTAACTATGGGAATCATTGAATGTTTTCTATTGACTCTAGTAGAATGTTATTTTGTGCTGCAGACATAGATTGTTATCATACTTCTTGGGTCCTAGATAAATCACAGTGCACCGCACAGCCATAAATAAAGAAGACACAAACGTTCAGTCTGCTCTCTGCGCCTGTGGCAGAATCCTGTAGTACAATTATACAATTAAACTTTATATTTTCTGTCTCACTAAAGTGCTCCTGTGTGCGGCTGAAGAATGTCTTTTTGGCGATCAGTGAAGCAAACCAAAGCACAGCTTTTCAAAGAAGCACAACAAAACCCGGAGGTACCTTCAGCCCAAAACAGAGCACCTTTGTACTGCTCTAGGCCCTGGGAAAACACTGCAGTTTAATACCCACAGCATTTTAAATACATTTTGTAAATATTCTAAACAAGTTGAATTTGAGCATAATATAAGAGCACATGGTATCCAAAATAGTGAAGTATTGCAAAAGATGATACTTTTGGAATTACGAGGAAAACCATGGTGTCCAATGTTTGCTTGTCTACTACCAGGGCAACTTTAACATTCATTTCCAAGACTCAAAGCAGCAACTGCTCTGCTCACAATTTCATTCATAAGTGCTGCAAAACTTTACATGTCACTGAAAACAAAACCAAAAATGTACATATATTGAATGAATGGTAAAAGGAGAAATTCAATTTATACTGAATGAAATAAATCATTCATTGTACCAGGAAGTGACACCTGTGACCCTACTCCCTCACCAACATGGCCTCCCTCCAAAAGTCTCTCCTGTGGGACAATGCAGAGTGCCCTTGTGTGCCGACATTTACGAGACCCCTGGGAACAGTGCCACTACGCAATCCACACAATCACCCGGTGCACAAAACGTACTCTTCAGCCACAGCATTAGCATATTACAGAGCCCCAGCACGCACACTCGCTCACATTGTCCTAAATTCACAGTGGACTATATCAATGGAGCTTTCAAAGTGGCAGAAAAAGAGCCTAATCTTAAACACACCGAATGGGCTCCACCAGGAATTAAATTAGTGAGACTGATGATTCCACAGGACTATTTCAACGGCTGCACATGGAGAGCGTGGGAGTGCTACACCTAGGTCAAATACCAGCTACTATTCAAGCAAGTTTGTGCAGTGTTTTCTTTTCTTTTCACACTAAAGTTAACACCAAAAATAACTGAACTCTGAAATGATTTTGATTTAAAATAAGACTACGGTAATTAAACAACAAAGTAGGGGAAAAAACACAAGGAATATCTCAGGACTATAGAAAGATAATAAGATATACAACACAATGATACACTTGTACACACAATATCAACATTGGGCTTGAATTCAGGACTAAACCTGGGCTAGACCAGGACTAGATAAGGAAAATCTATTGATTTTCAGGGTACTAACCCTAATCAGGAAACAGGGCTTGAACCTGCATCCAACCACGACAAATCCAAAAGCAAGGACTAAACCAGTTCTATGTTAGGATTACATTAGGACCTAACCAGATTTAAACCAGAACTACACAGTCATTAAAATGTAGAAAGTCAGTTTTTATCATACGAAAAACTGGCTTCAGACCTGAAACAGCAAAAGCCACACTTTAGAGGCGCATATTAAAAAATGTAATATTCCCCATATCACAATTTGAGCACCACTGTCTCAAGCATACAACAAGGACATGCACAAATGTCCATAATTAAACTACAAATGTGTCCCTAAAATGGCATTTGCTGAACTGCTGATGAGTGAATAGTGTTGTTAAACCTGAGGCGAACCTTTAGGATGGATAACGTTTAAAATGACAAGACAAGTTTCAACTTGAATAGTACCAGCCAACTCCTCTTTATGATGTCTCAGTGTGTGAATGTCAGACAGGGCCAAATCTTACCAATAAGAGCATTAGAAAGCAGTGTGGGAACTTGGAGTGCAGTGAGGCTCTTATAATTTGAATGTAACATGTATTTTCATGAGTATATCAGGGGATTACATAAGCACACAGTTGCAGAGGAGGGTTTTTCCTGGTGTGGGATGGTCTATTCTTACACCTGAAGAGATCAGTCTAGCCAAATCAACTTTATTAGAGCACATAGGATTTCAAAGAGGATTTATGTCTTCATGTTGCTTAATGTGGTGCCATGTACACTTTATACATTGACGTCATTTAATATAATCAACTGGCAAAATAAAATAAGAAAAATGGGCATGAAGTGTAGAATATATAATGGATTCAAAGGGCCCATATTACGCTATTTTCTGATCTATGTTATAATGTTATTTCCTCATCACAAACCTGGAGTTGTGTTTTGTTTCATTCACACATGTTTAACACACAAACTCTGCATATTTAGGCTTTTTTTTTCTCAAAAAGAAAACACTCTGTTCCACCTTGTGTCTGGTGGTAATGCTGTAAGTGCACCACTGTGTTTTTAAACTCCATACACCAGGCATGTACAAACTATGGCCCGTGGGCGAAATGCGGCCCTCAGACAAATTTTTCTTGGCCCTCAGGCTTCCAGGTGAATTGGCCCAAATTACCTTGAGGAGAACTTTAACTGCAAGGTTTTTTTTTTTTACATCTACCTCGATAAGACAATATTTAATATTTATTGTGTGGTTTTGAGGATCTTGGCATGAATAAAGGACTGAAGCTCATTCTAACATGTTAAACATGCATATATTTCAATTACTGACTGTACTGAGCACCAGTCTATGGCCCTCGATTGGCCCTCTCCTTCGTTTGCATTTAGATATGTGGCCCTTGATGAAAAAAGTTTGGACACCCCTGCCATACACCTACTCTAAAATCATTTGGATAATTTCAGCCCCTGGATTGCCAATCTCTACTCAACAAACGATAAAAGGTAGCTGTTAACTTAAAAACTATCGCTTCATGACATCAGAAAGACACTGAATAATAGTGATAACAATAATACACTGGATTTATATAGAGCGCCTCTTAAGACACCCAAAATAATACACTGATCTGTGCGTTGCAACACTGGAATTTCCCTACTGTGGGACTAATAAAGGCATATCTTATCTTATCTTAAATGCTTTACATGGCATTATTCATTTACTCCCTACAACTACACACTGGTAAACCGACAGAAGAGCAGCTGCACCAAAAACATTCACACTAGGCAATGTGGATGAAGTATCTTGCTTAAGCCACAGATGACCCACTATGGCATGCCCATACAAGTACTAACCAGACCTGGGCACTGACAGGTTGATCTAGTAAGTCATGGCAACCAAAAAAATAATTACATATTTATAAAAAATAACTGTGCTAAAAATCAGGCATTAACAAAATTAAGAAAACAAAATTGTAATAACATAAAGTATCCATGCAGAGATCATAGACTGTATAAAGAAATGGACTAAGGGAGTGTTACATCATCCATAGTGTTCAGCCCCAGTGGTGAAAGTAGTTTTCATTTCTTACAGGTGCTATAATGCTATAATGTCCAGTGCATCACTTAACCGTTAAACGTTTTACACCTTTTTTATAGATAAATAACTTTTTTAATATACTTAATTATTTCATATTTTTTTTGTCAGCATAAACCCTCTCTTACAGGTGCAGGCAGCGCGCCAGCCTTAAATCTTCTACCAGTGCGCAGCACCGCCTCGCAATGGTTTAGGCACTTTCACGGCTACAGTCCTTGCTTAACAGACTGCAGATATCTCTGCACGAGAGTTTCGGGTAGCTTTCAGTTATTCTCGAATGGCATAGTGTGGTTGTTTGTGTTTTCTACTTAAATAGCGCACCTTATTTTTTTTTCAAATGTGGGTTTTGGCCACCATTAACCATATTCTCTTAGCGGTGCTGCGTACCGGCTGTGAATTTTATACCGGTGCTGCGTTCCGGTGCGCACCGCTTTACTTTCACCACTGGTTCAGCCCCAGTCAAATGAAGCTCACGAAGCTAGCAGTCATGGGGCAAATTTGGAGCCAAGTTCCATATCAGGAATTCATTTATGGACAAAATAGCAAAATAAAAACACCAGGATCATGTAGAGAGGGTTAATACAAACATTTTAAGACCAAAATGATGAGGCTCCCTGCAGCAGTTATAGAGAGCAGTGACAATTTTTCAGTGTAAAGTCAACTGGAGCCAGAGTTGATGGTGGCGTAAATTCCCCCATGCTCACTTCCTATTTGGAACGCGGCAGCTAGCGGGTTAGGTATGTCTATTTATGTATACAGCCTATAATACTGATGCATGTAAATTACAGCTCTGGAAAAAAAATAAGAGACTACTGCAAAATTATCAGTTTTTCTGATTTTACTACTTATAGGTATGTGTTTGGGCCAAAGGAACATTTTTGTTTGAGTCTATAAACTACTGACAACATTTCCCCCAAATTCCAAATAAAAATATTGTCGTTTGGAGCATTTATTTGCAGAAAATGACAAATGGTCAAAATAACAAAAAAGATACATGTTTTCAGACCTCGAGGAATGCAAAGAAACAAGATCAAATTCATTTTAAAACAACATAATACTAATGTTTACACTTAAGAAGAGTTCAGAAATCAATATTTGGTGCAATAAGCCTTATTTTTAATCACAGCTTTCATGCGTCTTGGCATGCTCTCCACAAGTCTTTCACATTGTTCTTGGGTGACTTTATTCCACTCCTGGTGCAAGAACTGAAGTAGCTCAGCTTTGTGTTTGTGTTGGAATTCAACAGACGCTGGAATGGAATGGCTGTAATACATGTAGAGATGCTGATTTCAGGAAAAAAATTCAGTGGTCTCTTTTTTTTTTTCTAGAGCTGTATGTGCAGTGAGGTAAACTGACTTTCCCTTGTTGCTTTTCGGGATATCCTTCTAGTTATTTCCATCATACACATGTTGTCCCAGGGTCATCATGTGCACCGTGGCATCAGATGGACCATATAGAGTGAACCTGAGATCTTATTTTGAGTTCTGACGGAAGGTGTTCGAGTGCCTCAGGAATGTATGGCCCTCATAGACCAGGTTCCACTCTGGTCACTGTTCTTTCATTCACACCTCACATACACACAGAAGGCGTACAGTACAGTATAGTATAGTGGCAGAAGGGCAGGTCCAGCTAATGTGCTCCAGGCATTTAGGATTTATTTAGCTCAGACCCCCAACTCCCCCGAGCGCTCCCCTGTGAAACTGATACACTGTGGACACAAAACTAAACATGTGACCCCCATTAGGACTGACTTTAGGAAGTAACACTAACTGACTTTTACTTTGAAATCTAATTACTACGTGTTTATCTGTCTGGGTCCCACTGGCCTAATTATGTCAGAACCTTCTCACCTTTTTGGTTACTAATGTACCCTATGAAGAGGAGTACTCAAACTGTGTACACAAGTTAAAGTACTGCTTCTTGTTTGGAATATTACGTGAATGGAAATGTCTTGGATATCTTTCCTCTCTCCTCTCCAATTTGGCTATACGTCCAATCAATACAGTGTAATATGGGCAAGATCAGTGTTTCCCATTAACAGAATAGACTATGGTTCCTCCCCATAGTCTAATAAGAACATAAACTAAACATTGGCATAACATTGTATTGTCATTAACATAAAAAGTAGCTACACTCTTCAAAAAAAAAAAAAAAAGGTTAAATGTGAAATGCATGCAATAAGAAAATTATTAATATAGAAAATGTTTGTGTCACCATAGGGAAAAACTGCAAGATATGCACATTATCACTTATAGCTGCTACTACTGGTTAAAGTTATAGTAGTTGAGATTCTGAAACGTGAATAAACGTGAAAGAACACATGTCAAGTCAAACTCCTTTCACTTCTTGAATAAAAGTATCTAGTTACTTTCCACCTCTGACTATATATGCACACAGGTATAGCATTAGTCAGTCCATATACACACACAGCCATACTCTATAAGTGCAGCGAGGGGCCTCAGTGGTCTGCATACTTTATTAACTCAACTCACATGCTCCAGACTCCAGGGAGAACTGTGCAATGCTTAATTACAGCCAGTCAGGCTCAAGGCAGAGTGACATAGGCTCCTCCTGCTGGCCTCCTGGTGTGGCCTAGTTTAAAGTTAAAGCCAGGATCAGTGCAAGGCTAATTGGATCAAAATACAGTAGATTTGATTGAGGGTATGAACGAGGTATGACTCTAATCTCTAATTAAAATGATTAGTATCAAGTTAGACGTACAATGCATTTAAGTGGTTCCCCACGGCTTGACCATAGGGCCTATTTAATTTGTGGATTTACACATAAAAAGTTGAGGAATATTTAGGCTACGTTTATATGATGATGGTCTGAACAGAAGACGCAAAAGTGGCGTTGCGTCTTCACTTTTTATTCCGTGTTTAGATGAGCGTTTTCAGGAGGAAATCTGCGTGCATACCGTGACTCAAAAGTGTGTGGAATTCGATTGGGTATGCATGCCAGGCGGCTAGGTGGTGCTGTGATACATTTTCACTATGTCCATGTGCATGCGTAGAATCTTCCTTCTTCTCATTTGCGCCGCGAAAAGCAAACCAAAACATGGCTAGCACAAAAAAAAAAAAGTGTGGTCAAACAAAGAAGTTCAACTATTGCTTCAGACCACGTTAGACTACAAACTAGACTAGACTAGACCTGCCAAACAAAGTATATACAAAGTATAACACTGGTATATGGACCGATGTGACATAAATCAGCAGATTTGACCAGAGTTTTGAGTCTTGGGCAGTGTACACGAAAACGCTGCGGCGGAGTGTATTCAAGTTTTCCACTTTGGAGGGCGGTTTCAGTTTTTTGCATTTTTAAGCCCTCAAAATGCCGTCACGTCTAAACGAAAGGCACTTCCAATAAAATATTTTGTCATTTTTACCCATAAGCGTTCTCGTGTATAATACATTTTTAGTCCTAGGGGAAAAGAAAATGTTATTTTGGTTATTATTGTTTTTAGTACTTTTATTAATTCAATGTTACATTTTAAAAGTGCACTATGTAACTTTTTGGTTGGGGATCCGCCCCCTGCTTGTTTATATATGAATATATCATTGCTCTGCCTGAAATGTTCCACAGTATGACATTAAGCAACTATACCTTACATTTTTACAATCACATATGGTTTGATAGCTCGAAAATACCTAGAAAAACTGGAAATCTGACTGTGAGCGGGGTCGCCTCCCCACAGATCTGACCTGTAGCTTGGCCTGGTTTGGTCTTCATGATGATAGAAAGGTTTAATGATGCCATGTGAAATATTCCAGACAAAGCAATAACATCTCCATGGCGACGAGCATTTGCCAGACCCTCCATAAGAAAAGTTAGATAATGCACCTTGAAACTGGCATATTAATAATGAGTTTTTCTGTTTTGTGAATCCCATGTTAACAGAAGTGTTTTGATTACATATCCTACAGCACTTTTTCTTTTTTATTTATTGAGAAAATAGCAAAATTGTTGTAGTGGACAGTTCTCATAGCCTGACTAGAGCTGTTCAATAGGCCCTAAGTGGCAGTGAGAATGCTACTGTGGGAATTTTCCAGTATCATTTCATGAGTAGTTGAGGAGTGAAGTGTCCATAAACACAAAGTTTAAAGCGAGTGTTGACATAATCATCCTGTGTGCACATAACCTTGTTTCTATTCATACAATGTGTTTATGTGAAGCATCTTAAAAAGCCCTCATCCGTGTGTTTTTGTGCTTTATGCATCGCCAATGGGCGGAGAGGAGCTTTTATGCGTAGTATGCTAATCTATTGTAATTCTTTTAGCAGTTATGTCACATCATTATGGTTAGGGTTAAACTGCAGTATGAATAAAAAACTATTACGTAATTTTTTTGGTGCTAGCTTAGTAGAAGAAGTATTATAAAGTGTTACAAAGTGGTCTAATTTAAATCAGTGCTGTTACTTTACTCACATTAAAATAAAAGATTTTTAAAAAAGAGTAAAAGTTATGCATTTCAGTAACGTCTCCTGCTAGACTACTACTACTACTACTACTACTGCTACTGCTACTGCTACTGCTACTGCTACTGCTATTGCTATTGCTATTGCTACTGCTACTGCTACTGCTATTGCTATTGCTATTGCTATTGCTACTGCTACTGCTACTGCTACTACTACGATTCAGTTTCATCACTATGGTAGAATGCTTTGTCCTTAGTAAATGTTTTTGCTGTTTTGTAGTTATTGTGTGTTTTTATGTAGTTTCTTACCAAGTATCTCTCCTCATCCTTCATGTTGGGAGTTCGTAGGAGGTGGAACTGCTCACCTCTGAAGTCCCCAAACCTTCTAAAGAAGTAGTTTGACAGGAAGCGGTTGATTGGGTCCCGGATTATATTGATGTAAACTGGTTGCTCTATTTTAAAACTGCAAAGCAAACAAAAGAATACCAGTAAATACATAACAGTACACCATTTTTAGAATACGTGTGAATGTGAGTCTCATACCTGGTAAAGTTAAGAAAGTGAACGTGTCTTGTGTAGAGAAATGGCTCTGGGATTGAAGTGATGTTCTTCATGAGTGCTACCTGTGAATACAAAAAAGTCAATCAGAATGCAGGACAGTATAGTATGAAGTATTTATTATAATGCAAATCATTTAATCACAACAAAGCATACTAAATAGACAATTAAAACACATACAAACAAATTAGTGAGGTGTAATGAGTAGTTTAGCGAAGGGAAATTATGATGAATTGGTTTTGTAAAATGTGTACTCCTGAGAAATAAACAATGACAGAGGAAAAGATAGAGACAAGGTGGATGATAGTTCTGCTGCTGTGGTGGAAAAGACAGCACAAAAAATTACAGGAAGTAGGAGTTTTATCCAAAATTTTGGCACAATGTATACAAGAAACACTTTTTTTTTTTTCTAATATTTCATACATTTTTAGGAATCAGATAATTTCTGTGTACATTACAGGAATTTTGGCCCAGTGTACATCGTTAGGAACAAAGTATATATGTTTCTAGCTTGAATTTATGCCAGGTTTTTATGACCTGTGCATAAATATCTGAACTGAAGTTTGGCTAAAAAATCATAAAGCCAGTATTCAAGTTCTTTCCGTCACTATGATTCAATAATATCATCATTCATCTCCATAAATCTACTTTTCCAGCACTCAAGTAGAGCACAGGAAATCCAGCAAGTATTCCACATTCCTACCTCGTCGCAGAGATTCATTGAGAGAGATCGACACTAGCCAAAACAAACCTGTCTGATCACAAAATATTACGTCTGTGCACTCCATCACCTGTTGGTACTTCAGACAAGCTCTATATTGGTGGTCTTCAGCAGTTTGTATAATAATTACATTGTGTTACTTTCCAACACATACTGTATAATAATTCATTTGTATGGGTGAGGTAGAAAGAATTACTGCGTATAGATGTTTCTTTCTTTCATTTAATCTGGTTTATTTTAGATAAAATAAAACATTGGTGCTTTAGGAAAATAATAATAGAATTAACTGGAAAGCCTACAGTAATTGCTATTTTTAGGACTAAAGCAGATAATAATAATTTTCATTGCCTATTATGAGTACTACAACTACTACAACAACTACTACAACAACTACTACAACAACTACAACAACTACAACAACTACAACTACTACTACTACTACTACTACTACTACTACTACTCAGTTTCATCATCACTTGCTAAATAGGAACACAAACTGCATACACATTATACTTGCTGTGTAGTCTTTTTTCACTCTTCCTTACCTAAAGACCATATATAAAGAGCATAAATAAATAAATCCCTACATAACCATGTATTAGCCTACAGAAAATGAAAACACATTTTCCCCAACAGCCTGCGGGTGTGTATAAATGCTTCGTAGCGTCGTGCAGGAGTGGGTCTGCGTACAGCAAACTTTTCAATGTCTCTGGTGCTGCGTTAGTCTTTGAAATATGTCAGAACTTTTCCTCCATTTTCCACATTGAAACACAGAGGGAAACCTGCACAGAGCTCCTATAACATGAGCTTATCCATACAGAGGCCACGTCCACGAGTGAAAACAATAATACATTTTATGGCTTTACGGCTGTAAGGATCCCTCTCCTCTCGGTTTAATCATTTCTGGCCTCATTGAGTTAGACTAAGAGTTGGGCTGCCTAAATGTATAAAGAATCATAAATTCTGTTTGTGGCTGCACTACTGTATTTATAGAGGGTATCAATATGATTTAATACACAAAACTGTAAAGCATCTGAGCATCTGGAAAGCACTATTAAAAGGCGCTGTACCAGATTTGACTGTCTTAACAACGTAAAAAGCTGAAGGATTTCAGTTTGCAGTGGTCCAGTTATTCCTTAGGCATTTTGAGCATCCTATTTATTCACAGCAACAAATTTTGCTCAAATACATGTGAAATCAGGTACAAGAATTTTAAAGTTGTGAACAGTTCAGGAGCAATTCTAACTTGGAATTAGCAGGTTCATACCTCACTGTGATTTTAAATCGGCTTGTCATAACCAATTGGAGAATGTGTTGGGATGAGCATAGTTACATTAAAGAAGACCTATTGTGCTTGTGTCGTACAGTTATAATCTATAACACCCGTGCATCATTATTTTACATCACAATATTAGTATTAAAATGACTTAATAAAAGACTTCAGTGTTAGAAAATGGCAGTGCCCAACGAGCCGTAAACGTCATCACAACAAAGTCGGTACCTCCTCTTGATAATTGCACATCATACTGGCAAGCGTTGTACCAAAATGACTGAATCTTGCATGTATGACCGATTAAGAAAATACAATTTGTGAACTAAGTAAGTAGAGAGCAGTGGGCGTAGATCAGCAATATGGCGTCTTGAAAATAAAGTGATTAAAGATTGCTCAAACATGCACCAATCACTCTAAATACAACTTCGAGTGAGTAAATGGTGAGAGGAAACAACTATGGCTAAAAACTCAAAAAAGTCCATTTTGCAGAATAGCTCATAGGTCTGCTTTAAAGAAAATAAAAAACTTCTTTAAAAAACAGATCTCAATTCAATTTTGTATCAACAAATCACCCACTTTTCTTTTTCTTTTTTTTTTTTTTTTTTTAGAAACTTAAAGGGCCCATATTGTGCTATTTTCTGATCTGTTGTCTAATGTTGTTTCCTCAACACAAACACGCCTGGAGTTGTGTTTTGTTTCATTCACACAAATCCTGCATATTTAGGCTGAGTTCTTCTCAAACAGAAAAAAATTCCACCTTACGATGTCATGTGACAATACAGGAAGTGCTCCACTGCGCTTTTCAACTCCATAGACCTTCACTAAAGCCATTTGGATAATTTCAGCCTTGGAATCTCCACTGAACTAAAGGTGGAAAGGAGCGTTTTGAGCTTTGGAGATATACACAGACTAATAATAAAAGAATGACTCAAACAAAACACAACTCCAGGTATGTTTTTGAGAAGGTAACAATATTATAACATGATTTAAAGCTCACCAGAGTCAAATTTGCGTAATATATACCAACAATGTAAATGTAATGTACAATTTCACAATTTCAACAAATAGTGAGACATTGATCTTTCTATCTTCTACTTCAGTATTGCCTCCTTAACATTGCAGCTGGCCACAACAATCCGTTTAACCTCAAGTACTTCATCTGTGAAGTGGGGCCAACTCAATGAAACAAATCCCTCTGTGTTTGGATACTACGATAAAGCTGGAATAGGATAGGATAGGATAGCATCTGTCCACAACTCCATTTATGACATACTAGATTTCTTTTACAATTTTATTTGATATTTTTAGAAGCGGTAACATCTTTGCAACCCTGAATGTCCCATACTCATAAAAGCGTGTGTTACGTCATGTAGCTAAATGAACGTAAGAGCTAATATGTGTACTTGTTTATGTACACACAGCGGTCTAATCTGAGGGCCCAGTCACAGCTCAGACTCTCTCCATAAACGCAGTACATTTCCACTCTGCACTTTTATAAGCCATCTAGAAAGCCCAAATGTGATTAGGGCTCCAGGTAAGTATTGACTATTCCAACTTTATTAATCATTCAAGACAGCAAGTTTATTCTTTGGACCAATTATGCAAGGACTGTGTTTTATAGTCCTGTCCTGACTCATTTCAAAGCATTTGCCAAAGTGCGGCAGCAGAAAAGTCAAACCACGTAGACTTTGGGTCCACGGAGGAAAGTAAAATATGAGGCCATTCTATTTGTTAGTGAAAGCGAGCCTGATTGCACCCAGTTGGAGAGGTTTTACATGTAGAATATTAAGGAAAAGGCAGGAGACAGTCTGGAAGTTTAGTACGCAAAGGAGGGCTTGAATACGTTATGGTAGTGTTGTCTATTCATTACGGCTGCAACTAAGGATTATTTTAGAACTAGTCATCAATTAGGGCCCACATTATGCTATTTTCTGATCTTATAATGTCGTTTCCTTATCAAAAACATACATTCACACATGTTTAACACACCAACCCTGCATATTTACACAGAGTTTTTCTGTCAAAGGTAAAACACATTGTGATGTCATGTGGTTATACAGAAAGTGCTCATCTGTGTACACCTTCATACTCCAAAAACCTTCATTAAAATCATTTGGATGAGTTCAACCCTGAAATTGCCAGTCTCTGCTGAACTAAAGGTGAAAGGTAGCTGTTAACTTGAAAACTAGCACTTCATAACATCACAAGGTGGAAAAGAGCATTTTGAGTTTGGAGATGTAGACAGACTAGAAAGAACAGAATAGAATAGAATAGAATGCCTTTATTGTCATTATACACAGTACAATGAGATTTGAGGCCCCCCCTACACACTTTCAATAGTGTACAATTGAAAACTATAAAACTACTCTGCTAAAAACAAGACACATATACACACATACAGCATACCGGGTAGAGGTAGTGGTAGAGATAGTCCAAAACTCAGTGCAAATGGCAGTTCTTAGTGCAAATTGGAGTTCAGTATGGTGACAGCTTTGGGAAAGAAGCTGTCCCTGAGTCTATTTGTCCTGGCTGATATGGACCTGTAGCGCCTGCCAGAAGGCAACAGGTTGAAGAGATGGAAGCCAGGGTGGGTATTGTCCTTCAGAATGTTCCGGGCTCTGCTGAGACAGCGGGAGTTGTAGATGGAGGATATGGAGGGCAGAGGGCAGCCAATGATTTCTTGTGCTGTATTTGTCACCCTCTGCAGTCTCTTCCTGTCAGCCTGCGTGCAGCTGGAGTGCCACACCGACACAGCGTAGGTCAGCAGGCTCTCTATGGTGGAACGGTACAAGGTCACCAGCAGGCTTGTGTTTAATTTCTCCTTCCTGAGCACCTTCAGGAAGTGTAGCCACTGCTGGGCCTTCTTTACCAGAGCTGAGGTGTTGACTGACCAGGAGAGATCTGCAGAGATGTGAACACCCAGGAATTTGAAGGTCTCCACTCGCTCCACACGTTCTCCGTTGATGTACAGGGGGGCAGGGGCAGATCTATTCCGCCGGAAGTCCAGGATGAGCTCCTTTGTCTTGGAGATGTTTAGTGCCAGGTTGTTGGTTGCGCACCAAAATAACACTAATAATGCTGGGTTACTCAAACATGTTTAAATGAAACAAAACACATCTCCGGGTATGTTTTGAGGAGGTAACAATACTACAACATGGCTTAAAGCTCACAAGAGTCACAAACCTTTAAAAAGATTTTCAGCCAAAATTTGAAATCTGGTGACTGAAGGCTTCTATATAGATCTGACCTTGATTCTAACTTGATTCTGCCGCTGGTGGTCTGGCCTGCATGGAAATAGTCAAGTTTAATGTCATACTGTTTAACATAGGCACAAGCAATCACATCTCCATGGAGACAAGCAGGTGATGGACCCTCCAGCAGAAAAGTTGCATGATGCACCTTTAAGAACAAACCAATGGGGTGAACCTGCCGATGCGACTCCAAGTTATTTATTAGTTAATTACCAGCAGCTTTACTGTGACTGGAGCGGGTGTTATGCGTCTTGCTAAAGAACACAACAACAGTGAGCACCTAAAGGCAGTCTGGGCACATTTGGCGTGTGTGAGTGTGGGCATATGGCGGTGCGTCTCACCACATCCTCCTCCTCCAGTGAAGAGTGCTAGAGGCAGACTGAGCGTAGGACAGTCTGGGATTCCTGACATACCTGTGCCCCCCTCACCCCCTCCTCACCAAACCACCAGCGCTTCCACAGGCCCTCCATGTCCTCACTACAGCCCTGAACCTCCAAAAGCTACTGTTGACCTGCACCATTCATCCACGCTGGCTCGAAGTTTGTCTAAGAAATGGAAGTCATTAGTGGACCAAGGCTGTGCTCTGACGTCAGAGTGGAAAATGTGGTCTTTTGCCTTGGCCCAAATGAGCAGTTAAGACACCTTTTCCTAATAGAATCCATAGCTAAACTTTTGTCATCATAATAGGATTCCATGACAGGCAAATGGCCCTCTTAAAGTACTATTAGACCCTGCATATTTCTGTAAACAATACGACTTTTAAATGTTGGATAATCAGTAGCAGTGGAACAATACAGATGGTCCGATGTGATTTTTTTTTTTTTGTAATGGAGGTCCACCATCTGCTTGTCTCCATGGAGATATCATTGTTTCATGTGGAATGTCCTGGTAATGGCATTAAACATAACCCTCTTGCATTTACTCAATACACAGGTTTTTAATTACCTCAAAACTTACATTCTTACACTAAGTGGGCTTGCCTCTCCACAGATCTGACCTGTAACTTGGCCCCCGCTGTCTCTCCGTAGAGATAAATAAGTGTAAATCCATACTGTGGAACATTCCTGGCAAGATCTCCATAGAGGGAAGCAGATTTCTGACCGTCCACCAGAAAAGTTGAAAAAAATTGACAGATATCTGAACATTCACCGATATCACTGATCAATAGAATGATTTTATGTAACTTGAAAAAGTGCAATCACCTTTAGAAAAGCAACTATGAGACTTTGACACTCCCCACCACAATAACATAATCATATTCTCACTAATCTAACAGAAAAATGTCATTACAATAGCCTATGCATTTCTATTAGATTTCCCAGTGTACAAATTGCACTCTCACGACGGTAAAATAAATGTGTTGAGAGAGGAGCTGGCGTGACGGGCGGATAAGTATGCACAGTCTTCGCTTGTTCTTGAGCCAGATACTTTTCTGTGTTTGTATCTTTGGCTCAGTAGAGGCAGAGTTCAGGGCAGTACAGCGGCTGTCTGCTGCACAACTTGTAAAAGAAAGAAATCTAATGAAAATACTGTTCTTTTTTTGGATGTTCACTGGGAAATTTCTATTCACTTTTCCAGGCGTGTGTTTCAGAGCCTTGGACAGGTAAAGTTATAGGTGTTGCCACTATCCAGGGACATTGTAAGTTTTACATAATATTAAAGGAATACTGGTTGGGAAATTCATATTATATGCAGTAAAAGTTCCAGATATTACGTTTTCCTCAAGTATTTCCTTCATCATTTTTGTCTTGGTGGTTTTGTTTCACTATTTTGTACGTAAATAATTATATGGACCTAGCTCCAGATTCTCCCCTATAACTGCTAATATCGTGAGCTCACACTTCTTTATCAACACAACAACTACCCAAGTACCAAATATTTTACTCAAGTACAATTTCTTCTTCCACCTTCTTTCTTGGCAATAATCTAATGAAAAGAAGTGGTTGAGAGGCCCAGAGAACTGCAACACCAAGTTAAAACCACAACTTGCCTCTAAATATAGTTCCTTTTAATCTGCATAAGTCAACAGTCCCTAGCAGCACACACACAGATGTAGCCACAGCCTGAACTCCACCGGTTCACATAGACATTACATTTATGAAGCCAAATATAAAGACTGTAATGATGTTCAGTGGAACCCAGCGTGATGAATGAGTAAACAAGTCACTGTTTCAATATTAGTCCAAAATGTGCAAACCTTCCAGTAATGGTGCTTCATATTTAACATGTTTAGCATAACGCTGACTGGGGGTGTGGAGTGGCGTCAAAGGTCATGGAAATACAGAAATAGAGTCAGAGGTTTTGTCACGACATTTTGCTTTCCACAGAAGTCAGAATACACGAGAAAGTTAGTCACAAATATATGAAAGTGCGTACGATTCTGTTAAAACGATTGGGTAATCAACGTTACTCATAATAGCTGCTGACTAGGTGATTTTTTTTTAAAACAGTGTGCTTTGTAGCAAAAATATTGAATGGAAATTGCACATTAAAGACTAAAAATGTTTTAAACGTTGATATAAACATAGTTAATAATTTAAAAAAAGCCTAAATACTGTACTTGTTTTAGTAAATTTAAAGTCAGATTAAAGTGTGATAGCTTAAACTAGTAGAAACAAGTACTCCTCAATAGCTGAAACAAAACAGGACTGTAGCAATTGATAATGTAATCATGTTCAAATATGTAATAATTTAAGTTTAAATGTAATGTTTCATTCACATATCTTAGCCTGTTTACATTTCTAAAGCTCAAAATGCTCTGTTCCACTTTCTGATTCATGAACCAGTAGTTTTCATGTTAACAGCTCCCTTTTACCTTTGGTTCAATAGAGACTGGCAGTTACAGTCATGAAATCATCCAAATGATTCCAGTGAAGGTGTATGGAGCTTGAAAACACAGTGGAGCACTTCCTGTATTAGAACATGACATCAAAATGTGCATGGAGTATTTTCAGTTTAAAGGTCCCATGGCATGAAATTTTCACTTTCTGAGGTTTTTGAACGTTAATGTGAGCTCCCCTACCCTGTTTAGCCCCCCCCATGGCTAAAAGCTGCAAAATGTCTAAACTGAGCATTTGCGGTCCTTTTCTGCGTTACACAAAACCAGTGTTCAAACGGGCGAGTTCGGACAAGGCACCTTATTGACGTCAGATCGGCAAATGCAGCTCCAGCCCCTCCCTCTGTCTCCGATCAGCGTCCCTGTAAATCCCGCCCATAGAGTTTGGACTGTGAATGCGCTACGCAATGCGAAATGCGTTTTTTTATTTGCCTGGAGGCACGTCCGAGTGTTTCTAGGCTCGGAAGTCCCTTACCCGACCCTCTGGACCTCTGAAATACCAGTGGTTTAATTTTATTTTATGTGGAAATGTGTTTATTTTTCAATGGAACTCTTCAACTCTCTCCCCCCGTGCAAAAACAAGGAAATGGATCAGAGAGCGCTCAGAGCACACAGCGGAGCGTTTAGCCGCGCCCCCACCTTCTACTATTGGCCAGCTTTTTTCTCCTCATTTGCATTCAAGCAACAACGCCCATTATAGAGTGTTCTGAGTGAGAAAAATGACTCTTTCTCAGCTTATCTCTGTTTCTCATGCACTGAGTGTTGATTTTGAAGAAGGATTCATTTACAGTATTAGGGAACCATTAAGGAGCCATATAAAAGCATCAAGAAGTACCCATGTCATGGGACCTTTAAGAGAAGAACTAAAATATGAATATGAGAAGAACTAAATATGCAGGGTTTGTGTGTTATGTGTAAATGAAACAAAATACAACTCTAGATATGTTTTTGATGAGGATACAACATTATAAAAGAGATTTTAAAAATATGGGCCCTTTAAGACTCCGTGGACACAATGGCCTGGAGTCACCTGGTTAGAGATGTTCTGCCAAAACTGTGGTGTGTATTGGACGGCACTTCGGAGCAAAGTGCACAGCGCCCAGTCAAATCCCAACTCCTCTACTGCTCCAAAAACATGTTTACATTTTTGTTTTGTTGATGTAAACATTATATGGATGGAAAAAGTTTTTAAAAAGCTCAAAATGCGGCGTGTTCAAACGCTCCCCTGTACGCACGAACAGTATTTGGGAGTTCTTTGTAAAGTAACACACTTTTCCTGTGTAAAGCCACTCTATCCTCATGATATTCCAGGAAATAATAAAAGGATACTCACATTTTTTCCTTGTCCTTGTTCCATGAATGCATCACAGAGTCTCATTAAGTACAAAAGCTCCATGTAAGTGCTACCTCATGCATATACCAGAGCAAAACAACTGAGGTGTTCTGTGCTTTATATGCAAAAGACAGTATTCAATTTGTGTTACTGCCAAGCAATTTCACACATTTTATACTAGTAAAAGTTATGTACCTCCTCAAACATACCTGGAGTTGTGTTTTGTTTCATTTACACATGAGTAATCCTTTATTAGTCAAGTTAGAGAGTGTTTTCAGTTTGAGCCTAAATATGCAGGGTTTGTGTGTTAAACATATGTGAATAAAAAAAATAAACACAATTCCAGAGTGATGAGAAAACAACATTATAACATTGATCAGAAAATATTGCAACAAGATCCCCTAAAGGAAAGAAGAAGGTTAATTCAAGTAGTATTTTTTGCATGTAACATAGTACTACATACTCTATCACTATTTTTTTTTCTTTTTTAGTTTTTATTTCAAGAGACAATATAGAGACATTAAAGGTGCATTATGTTTCAGAACAGAAAGAGATTACATAATAAATTAGATGGATTTAGAAAATATACAGAAATAAATTAAATGCAATAACATCGGTCCTTGAAAAACGAAAAACAGTAAAACGGATAATCTATCATTTAATTACAGTGAACCCTCGTTTATCGCGGGGGTTAGGTTCCAGAAATAGCCCGCAATAAGTGAAATCCGCGAAGTAGGACAATTTTATATTTTACAATTATTCTACATGTTTTAAGGCTGAAAACGCTTCACCAGACACATTATACACCTTTCTGAGACTGGTATTAACATTTTCTCACATTTTTCTCTTGTTTAAACACTCAAACTTTTGTAGATTTTCATTAAAATATATTAATAGTGGGGCGGGGGCACGTGACACGCGGGCACGTGCGCGCGGGCACGTGCGCGCGGACACGTGCGTTTGTTTTGGTACCACATATCCATGCCATGTGCGAAAGTCGAGTGGAAAGCGACCTGGATATCATTTTGGGCAAGACTCAAGCCAATGCTAACAGTGCAAAACCGCTAACAGACGCCTCTGAGCACCACAAGACCAGGTAAGACCAACCTGCGCTCACAAGAGTTGGTTGCATTTCACCCCGGCTCCAAAATCAGACCGCTATCAATGCGTCGCCAATACTCCACAGCTCTCTAGGACGGGGTCGGGTTCATCCTCTCGTCCTCTCACGGGGAAGAGCCACTGTCTCCACAGTGCGCGCGAGTGTCCTCTCCCCGCTGCGGCTCCCCCGGACGCCGCAGCGGGCCCGTCCATGTTGATTCTTGGAAGAGTCCATGTTGATTCTTGGCTCTTCCATGGTCCGGCTCGCACTCTCTTCCATGGCTCGTGCAAGTAAACAAAGGCCACACCCCCTGTCACCCAGGCGCTCTCGTGAAGGAAATCTGAGACTCTGTCCCTACCATCCCTGGTCTAGACCTGGTTTAGTCCTGGTTTAGACCTGGTTTAGTCCTGGTTTAGACCTGGTTTAGTCCTGGTTTAGACCTGCTTTAGACCTGGTTTAGTCCTGGTCTAGTCTCTTAGCTAATCAGGGCGCAGGACAGAATGTTACACTGTAAAAAAAAAGTTACACTATAAAAAAAATTGAAAAAAAAAAAAAAAAAAATTGGAAAAAAAAATCCGCGAAACAGCGAGGCCGCGAAGAGTGAACCGCGATACAGCGAGGGTTCACTGTATTCCATTTTAGTGTCAAAGCAAAATTTTCTCTATTTCCAATATTCAAATCAAAGTTTATTACAAAAAAAAGAAGCTATTTTCAGTGTTTTTTTTTTTTACATACGTATCACTATTAATACCACAGAATTTTTTTTTTTTTTCAAGTCCTACTCATAAGGATTTTCTACTATTCACTAGAAAATACTTTGACCCAGGGCAGATTAGTTATTTTGATAAATTAAAAATCCACCTCTTACTATTGACCTTGCATTGCGATATAATATTAGAAAGTATATTGTATGTAAAACATCCATTCTAGTGATCATAAGAAATCTTTCAAGCAAAATTGAACCAAAAGTTTGTGCAGACGTTAACTCGTCACACTAGCTATGTCTAGATGCACACCAAAAAATAACTGATCTCTGGACCTTTAAAGGTCCCATGGCATGAAATTTTCACTTTCTGAGGTTTTTGAACGTTAATGTGAGCTCCCCTACCCTGTTTAGCCCCCCCCCCCCCCCATGGTTAAAAGTTGTGAAATGTCTAAACTGAGCATTTGCGATCCTTTTCTGCGTTACAAAAAATAGGAGCTCAAACGGGTGAGTTTGAACAAGGCACCTTATTGACGTCAGATCGAAAAAAGAAATGCAAATGCAGTTCCACCCCCGTCTGTCTGTACTCAGCGTCTCTGTAAATCACGCCCAGAGAGTTTGGACTGCGAATGCGCTAGGCAATGCGAAATGCGTTTTTTTATTTGCCTGGAGGCACGTCCGAGTGTTTCTAGGTCTCGGAAGTCCTTTATCTGAGCCTCTGGACCTTTGAACAGCAGTGGTTTAATGTTATTTTCTGTGGAAATGTGTTTATTTTTCAATGGAACACTTCAACTCTCTCCCCCCGTGCAAAAACAAGGAAATGGATCAGAGAGCGCTCAGAGCAGAGAGCGGAGCGTTTAGCCACGCCCCCACCTTCTACTATTGGCCAGCTTTTTTCTCCTCATTTGCATTCAAGCAACAACGCCCATTATAGAGTGTTCTGAGTGAGAAAAATTACTCTTTCTCAGCTTATCTCTGTTTCTCATGCACTGAGTGTTGATTTTGAAGAAGGATTCATTTACAGTATTAGGGAACCATTAAGGAGCCATATAAAAGCATCAAGAAGTACCATGTCATGGGATCTTTAACGTGCCAAAGACTAGGCATTTTACTACAGCACAGTTAAAATCATTTGAGTTAAGATTTAGCTAAAAATTCCACACTTTCTTTCCCAGTTTGGGCATTTGTTAGGATTACTCATTTTATTTCCTGAATGGAAAATATGACACCACACTAGGGAATTCCATAACTGTTATCTAGCAACAAAAAAAACCCTCTAATGTAAAAAATGTATATGAGAAAAATTGTGTTTATTTTGTGTAAATTGGGATTCATTTATGGATGTCATTTAAAATGTTTCAAATTACAAACCAATCAGAGGGAATGTGATCGGGAAGAAATCAGGTTACTCAAGTCAGATTTTGCAGTTTACATGTCATTTTATGTTACTGATAAAACAAAAAACATGGGAACTTTGAGTGCGGATATAACAGTCCCACTCCACCATGCTCTTGAGTCTTACCTGCTCATGTTTGGAGAGGCGAGTCTTGTTGTGGATCTCTGATGAGACCAGGTTGAAGTGATGTTTTTCTGCCAGCAGCTTCAGCAGCATGACCACAGTGCGACTGCCACACTTCCCCACACGGTTGTACACCACCTGAGTGGGGAATGTGAGGACCTGCACACACAAACAGACCTTACATTAGGCACAAGACCAGAAAATATAATATTGATACCGTTTTGTATTTGTAATGACACTATTTTTGTAGTCAAGAGCCAATATTTTATAGCTGTGTAGAGGATTAAAAAATGAACTTACTGATGACACACCCTTTAGACATGGTTTTCATTCATGAATTTATTGCAGCTCATATTTTTGACTCCAAGTTTCACAATATTTTTCTGCATATACAGCTCTAGAAAGAAATAAGAGACCACTGCAAAATTATAAGTTTTTCTGATTTTACTACATTTTTGTTTGAGTCTATAAACTACTGACAACATTTCCCCAAAATTCCAAATAAAAATATTATTGTTTAGAGCATTTATTTGCAGAAAATGACAAATGGTCAAAATAACAAAAAAGATACATGTTTTCAGACCTCAAATAATGCAA
The DNA here is from genome assembly GCA_036785185.1 of Paratrypauchen microcephalus. NCBI lineage: Eukaryota > Metazoa > Chordata > Actinopteri > Gobiiformes > Gobiidae > Paratrypauchen > Paratrypauchen microcephalus. The sequence continues at coordinate 6,870,669 of JAVJIX010000003.1, forward strand.
AGAAACAAGATCAAATTCATTTTAAAGCAACATAATACTAAAGTTTACACTTAAGAAGAGTTCAGAAATCAATATTTGGTGCAATAACCCTTATTTTTAATCACAGCTTTCATGCGTCTTGGCATGCTCTCCACAAGTCTTTCACATTGTTCAAGAACTGAAGTAGCTCAGCTTTGTGTTTGGGTTGGAATTCAACAGACGCTGGAATGGAATGGCTGTAACACACTTCATATATTTGTTACTATGACATATCCCATAGCCTACTTCACATGACTACAATTACCTTACACAATCTACCCAAATACTGATTTATGAAGCTATTTTAGACTCCCCGCACATCTATATTAACATGAGGTAAATTAGACATTGTTCAACATTGTTCTAAGTAAAACACAAAAAACACTGAGTCACGGCAAAAGGAATGTATGAATCAGCGTGTCTCATTTGAATGATTTTTGGTAAAGCAGAAAGCAGTTACAGTAAATCAAAGTTTTATAGAAAGTGTTTTGACTAATGATATCCAGACAATAGAGCACGATTAAAACAATATGTCAAATTACAGAAGCATATGGCAAAAGGAGAAATTCGATTTGTCAACTGGACAAAAGTTTATTTGGTCAAATACGTTTCGCAGCTCATCCAAGCTGCTTCTTCAGTTAGTTAGGTGAGCCTAACTAACAGAAACTGAAAAACAAGTAGGTGTAGTAGTTTCAAAGTAATTTCATTGTAGTTAGCTCCTCCCTTCAGGCAGATATAAGGCAGTGTCCACCAACGTCTGACCAGAACTGAAGAAGCAGCTTGGATGAGCTGCGAAATGTATTCGACCAAATAAACTTTTGTCCAGTTGACACATTGAATTTCTCCTTTTGCCAAGGATTCTACCTGGATGACTGAGGGATTCTACAAACATCTACGGAAGCATATGTTTTTACAATATTCAGTGTATCAGTGCAGCCATGGTTTTTGCAGATGCTTATGACCCTTATGATCTTTAAAGGGTCCATTGTGTTTTGTTTCATTCACATATGTTTAACACACAAACTCACACATTTATGTCAAATTCTTCTCTCAAACTGAAAACACTCCACATTATTGATGTCATGTGGTTATACAGGAAGTGCTCCACTGTGTTTTTAAACTTCATGTACCTTCACTAGAATCATTTGCATAATGTCAGCCCTGGAATTGGCCATCTCTACTGAACTACAGGTAAAAGGTAGCCGTTAACTTGAAAACTACAGCTTCAGGATATCACAAGAGGATTTTGAACTTTGTAGACAGTAATAATAAAGGATTATTCAAAAATGTGTGAATGACAGAGCAAGACATAACTTCAGGTATGTTTTGGATGAGGTAACAGGATTATAACATGGCTTAAATCTTACAATAATCCATTTTGTGTAATTTAGGACCTTTAACTTACAGATTCTCCAAAATAAATAAAACATAACATTGATGAAGATTGACATCAATAGATAGTCAGTCAATACAGGTAAATCAAAGTACACACATACGCATACACAAGGGAGCATAAACAGATATGTGAAGAAATTGACATTATATTTGAATACCATAAAAATCCATAATAATGAAATATAAGACATTTTTGCAAGCAATTCCATTCTTCTTTTTCCATTTTTGGAGAAGACGTTTGTTGCCATGAACAACATCAGTCAGACAATGCATGCCTCTAAATCACTGCTACATTCTTGACCCTCTCCTGCCTCATGATGGGTTCACACGACACAGGCTGGATTTTCCTCTTCTGTCATACAATATCTCTGCAAATATTGTTCCTAGCTCCATACTGCAGTTTCACAATACAGGCTGTGTGAGGTTTGATTCTGTCCAAAAGCAACAGTCCTGCCCAAGTATCAAGTTTAGTGGTAAGAAATATCAGAGCTAACTACGCATTTATTTTTATAACAATGCAAAGTAGAGGGAAGAAAAATATAAACTTCATAATAACATTGATGAATTTATTTGAAGATATTAAAGGCGCACTATGTAACTTTTTGGTTTGGGTCTGTCACCTGATTTCTATGGATATGTCATTACTCTGCCTAGAATATTCCACAGAATGACTTTAAACAGCTCAAAAATACCTACAGTAGAAAAACAGGTGTTCTGACTGTGAGCAGGGTTGCCTCTCCACAGATCTGACCTGTAACTTACTTACATGCATAGATACTTACATGCATACATACTTAAATGCAAAAAGGCTGATTAAAATGAACAAATAAAAGAAACTTGCACTGTAATCTTTTAGGGTAGAAAGCGAATCGTTCATTCATTTTGTCTATACTGCACAGCCCTATAGCACAGATTTAGATACAAAAGTGTGTGCTTTCAAAAGAACGTGTGGATTTGGATCAGGAAGTGCATAGGCTGGCTCTAGGGCTCCACTCCAACATTCCTCCAGACTCAGCCTCCAGAGCTTATCACACTAATGAGCCTGAGAGATCCATGGAATCCACAAGCCCACGATCAGTTCCCACAAAGAAGATGATGACGGTGAAATCATATCAGTGTTATAACATAGACTGTTATATATAGAATATTAACTCCATAAATAACAGTAATGTCATGTAAATAATGTGTGGTCAAAACATTATAGTTATAGAATACTTTTAGATTTTGACCATTTGTTGTAGTGCAGTATCATCTGATTACACTGGTCTACAAATTTTTGGACTCGATCTGCTTCCGAGATAAAAGTGGCTAAATCTCATTTATATTGATAAGATGAACTGAAAATCAATTGATAACTGTGCTGGTTAGCTAATGTATTCAATATATTTAATGATATTGTTTTACATCAAAGTCGGATCTGCTTATACAATAGATTTAGGCATTTTTGATTAAAAAATAAAATTTATATTTTGAAAATACTTATCTTGCACTTCTTTATCCGTCAAGAAATAAACAAGAAATATCTTAAGACATCAGGTGCACACAATTTCGAGGCATCTCTCTTATGTGAAATCAAAAAATATTTTATGTTAAAACTGTAGACATATTAAAATGAATGTATTGGAATGTGCAGACAGGCTTTCAGATAGAACTGGTTGCTTGTAGACACACTGTACCTTCTGATAAACTACAGTTTTTGCCTTATTTTGAATACATTTCTTATTCTGACCCAATACTATATCTTGGAAACTATAGCCAATCAGCACTTCTGACTTACTTTTTCTTTATTAGTGACCTAAACCAAGAAAAATTTCATTACTTTTGTTCCGGAAGAATTTTGCTTGTAGACCAGTGTTATCTGAGGTGCTGTTGGTTAATGGTAAATTAATTAGAAATGTTGAGGTTTGACACAGACAAAATTTAGGCATTGAATGTATGTGTAAGATGATATTACAGGATCCAGAATACACACTTCTTCAATGTACAAAGATGTGAGTCTGATCACCAGTAAAGTTCAGATGCCTATCAGGGAAACGCATAGTCTGTCTGCATCAAAACAAATATGGCTGCTTACAAGAAAAAAAGAAAAGAGAACAATATCACAGGGGACTGAAACACATTGTGGATTTCTGCAGAATATATGAATGAGAAAGAGTGAAGCACTTATCTCTGTTAATCTGAGGTGAGAGAAAATGTATTTTATTTATAAATGATGGGTGACCAATGACCTCTTTGTTTCACTGAAAAAAAAAAAATCTGATACGTCTGTACGATCTGTATCTGTACAATTGCGTTTAGCCAGACGTGACAGAGGACAAGGGGACCAGACTGATATAAATCTGTATAAAAATACAGAGACATATTCTGCGTTTGCATCTCAACTGTGGTGAATTATAACACTGACATTTGCTATTCTATTCACTGTATTTTATTCTGTCAAGGGCACATCTTCCAGTTTCTAGTTACAGAATGTATATGGGGTCTTTTATACTCTGAACTTCATACATGGCTGCTTCCCATTACATTCGTATGTTATGACCACAGCTGACTTGATATACGTGGATTCTCTTGTTTTCCAGCTTTAACATTTTGCCAATACAGTGTCTTATAAAAAGTTCCACCATTTCTGTCAGTGCATTCCCGGTCTTCTCTCTCCTCCTGACCCCACTAACCCACTCCACTCTGCACAATCCCTCAAACTGCCATTCTCAATCATACAAGAGCAGCTTCCACTGTGGCTCTTATTCTCATCCATCTCGCACATTCAGGCTATTTCCTGTAAGGGAGGAAGAAAAGTATGCCCGCTCTAACCTTCAGCTGCACCACTGCTTTGTGCTGTCAAACAAACAGGACGTCCCAAAGAGAGGAGATAATGTAGCATCAAACTTTTAGAAAGACTAGGTTGTGATGGATGGGTGATTCTTCTAAGTGTGTTTATATGGGGATAAGGAGTATTTATTTGACTGAGCCAATGGAGCCAAGTGGAAAGACCTACTGTAGTGAGTAGAAAATAAAACATCCCAAAATGGATATAAAATAGGCTGACTAAAGATGCCTTCAGTGAGAAGCATTAAGGCAGTAGTGTTTGATGTAGTTAGTTTCAATCCGTTAATCCAGTGGTTCCCAAAGTGGGGTCTGGGGCCCCTGGGGGGCCTCAGAGGCATTGCAGGGGGGCCCAAAAGGTTATTCACAAAACAAGCATAAAAAGAAAATTAAGTTTAAAATCAACCTTACGTAAGATATTAGTTTAAATGTATTGCTTTGTAATATTAAGCCTACAGGCATAATTGTATATTCTTTAACATGTAAAACTAATCTAAAAAAAAAAATTCTATTAAATGTAGTGTAAATTACTATTTGGGGGTCCCGCATGGTTTTCGCATTGATCGGAGGCTGTGGCACAGGCTGTGGGAATGGCTGCATTAGTGAAATATTGCATAATCAAACCATGGCATCAGAACAATAGAGCAGAGACTTCTCCATCACCTAAAAACTCCGCCCCAAGAGGAGGAAGGTCTTTTAATACTGGACAGTGAACAGAGAGAAGAACCAATGATGGCAGACTTAGTTGTCATAACAAAACTGACACAAAGACATCCGGTCCTAAAAATTGGACAAAAAAATGGTAGGAGTGGCAATGGACCCCGACCAGATAGGGAGGTACCAAAAGTCAGCAAGGCACAGAATAAAGCAACACAAGCTTCACAGGAGAAAAAAAGCCCAAGTTTGTGCCGGCTCCTATACCCACAGAAAATGCTTAGTTTATGAGAGTTGAAAAAACATGGGAGGACAATCCACCCAGACAGGCTGCTGTAAAGCCAACTGAAATGTATCCTCAGAGCCCACCGAAAGAACAAAGACCACCCAGGGGTCTTCCATGAAAGGCAGATGGACAGGACACTCCAGCAGAACGTGGTGAGAATAAACCAGCTCCAAAGCCTGAGTCATTGAGGTTCCTAATAACAGGATGGGTTAAATGCAGAGAAGAATTTCTCCTGTGTGAGATCAATAAAGTCACTTCTTCTTCTATATCCTTCTGATCCACCAAAAGAACAGAGACTACCAAGACATCTTCCGAGAAGGGAAGGTGTTGTTTGTCCATTGTCCATTGTGTTCAGAGACCTCAGGCAACCCAGGTCCCAACATAACGAATGAACCAGAGATTCCTTCCATCTGCCTTGAGAGAATGAACAGGGAGCTGACAACGCTACCAACGATGGAGGTTTGACAAATGTCATTGCAGAAACACAAACTCACAATGGCAGGAGCAGTAAACAAACTTTAAGGTTACAGGCTCTCGTTATCCATCAACAGTCACACAACAACAGCTCCAATGTGATCAACACATCTGAGCCCGAAGACCCCAAACCAAGTGTTCAGTTCTATGCTGAAATACCAGGCGAACCAGAGGCAGCTATCATGAGACCTTCAGGAGCTCAGCAAACCAGAAACAAACAAAGGAAAAAGAAGAGGAAAACAAAATACGGATTCTGCTTTTATTTTGATGATGAACCTGAAGGCGATATAATCCACTTCGTCTAAGTGGATTATATCGCCTCCAGTAGATTTTGCTCTGCTGAAGAGCAGAGTAAAATCTACTGTTGACTCAGGTGAACTATAAAATTGTCAATTCAACAATGAAATATAGTTCATTTGGGTGTTCAGTAGGGCGTTCTTCCACTAACTGGCATTACACAAAGCTGTATAAACTAATTCCCATTAGAACTGGCCTATACCAGCAACAAAAAAATATACAAAAAAATAAAAAATATACAGTCTTATCTTTTATGCAACAATAAAATAATACTTGTGTCTGTGTTTTAGATTAGAGGTGTGGTTGCCAAATTAGGGTCCAGGGCCTCCTGGGGGCCAGAGTCATTGCAGGGGGCCCCCCTAAGGTTGTTCCCAAAACAACCATAAAAAAAAAATAGTTGTGAATGTTTGAAATTAACTTTACATAATATATTCTTTCAAATCTACTGCTTTATATTAGTATTAAGCCTCCAGACTTTATTATACAGTGGTACCTCACCTTACGAAAGACCCAACAAACGAAAATTTCAAGTTACAAAACGCCTTCACGGTAAATTTTGGTCTCTAGATACCTCTAGATAATTCAAGTTACGAAACGCGAAATCTCAAAAATTCAAATAATGCGCGCTCAGCCACACACATTATACGGTTTTCTCAGACTGGATTTAAACTTTTCTCACATTTGTCTCTCGTTTAAACACTCAAACTTTCATAGATTTTCAACAAAATTATTAATAGTGAAGTGTGTGGGGGAAGGGGGAGGGGGGGAGAAAACTGTGCTCTGACACGTGTGATAGCGCAGCATTACCCGGCGTGGGGCTGCCAACAGGTCTAGACCTGGACTAAACCAGGATTAAACCTGGACTAAACCAGGACTAAACCTGGACTAGACCAGGACTAGACCAGGACTAGACCAGGACTAGACCAAGTGGATTAAAGGTCTATTTCCTGGTTTCGTTTCGAGTCACAGCTGAGGCGAGCCACTGGAGGACCGCACGCAGTCTGAGCGCATGAACGAAACCCACAAACGCATGCAAGAGCCAGGTCTAGACCAGGTCTAGACCAGGTCTAGAGCAGGTCTAGGGCAGGTCTAGACCACCGCGGCTCTTGCGTGCGTTCGTGGGTCTCGTTCATGCGCTCAGACTGCGTGCGGTCCTCCAGCTGAGGCGAGCAGCCTCAATGGTGGCAATGGTACTTGCCCCTATTTTCTGTTAACTGGCACCTGCTAGATTTTGGCCACAAGGGTGCCACAAATATCTGGAACGTGTCACATAAAGGTGCCACAAATACTGTCAGGTAAAAAAAAAAATGAAAAAGGCGGTATGGTGGCTGAGTAGCTAGCACTCATGCCTCACAAGAAGAAGGTTCCAGGTTTGATCCCTGGGTCACCCGGGCCTTTCTGCGTGGAGTTTGCATGTTCTTCCCGTGTCTGGGTGCGTTTCCTGCGGGCACTCCGGTTTCCCCCATCAACCCAAAACATGCACCATAGGTAAAATCCTCCAGCTGAGGTACCAAGCCTAGCAACAAGATCACAGAGATGGGTCCCCATGTGCTACCCACTGCTCCTGAAAGAATGGATGAAATGCAGAGGACGATTTCCTTACAGGGATAATAAAAGTACTACTACTACTACTACTACTACAAAAAAAAAAAAAAAAAAAAAAAAACAGAAACAGCGGCAAGTGCCATGGAACAGCTATGAATTTCCCCATGCTGGATAAATACACATTTATTATATATACAAATTGAGCCTATACAGTGGAGAAAAAGCAGGCTAACATAGTGTTGTAATTGCAGTCTATTTTGTATACTAGACTTATGCCAAGTCTAATTGTAATTTAGATCTGATTATGATTAATTGTGCAGCCCTACAATTCAGTCCAAAATGTAAAGCCTTTATTTAATCAACAGTTTACTCTGTGCTTTAAACAGACATGTAACCACCACACAGAGTAGAGCTGTCTGTACTTGAGTGACTTTCACTGTTTATAATGAGAGAGGAGGAGATGCAGCGCTGTATTTAGTGCTGTCTGCAGATGAGATGACAGGAGGCATGGATCACTCACTTTAACCAGCATATGTATAATTACGGACATGTGTGGCTTCCCCGACTGCCTCCTGAGTAAATTCTTAGAGCGGGGGAGCAAGTGCCAGAGACACTCAAATAATGGGTTAGGGATGCCAAGGGTTAAGGACATACCGATTTTAATAATACCTATAGTTATTATCATTTCTTTCTGAAATCTGAATTAAATTAGAAAACCATTATGCTGTTTTTGTTTCCCGTCATTAAGATTATTATAATTTAGTTCAAAATTTTAATTGAGGGCACTAATTGTGGTTATAGTTGTAGCATTGTCAGAAAGATTTGATAACTAATAGTATATTAAGGATCAACTTATAGACTGTAGAAGCAGACTAAGGGAGTGTCACCCATAGCGTTCAGCACCAGTCAATTGAAGCTCATGAGGGTAGCAGTTATAGGGTTGAATTTGGACTCAAATTCCATATTAGGAATTTATTTATGGACAAAATATTGAATTAAAAACAACATGATAATGTAGAGTGGATTAAGACAAACATTTTAAGACTAAACTGACGAGGCTCACTGCAGCAGTTAGAGAGGGATGACAATTTTTCAATGTACTCAACTGGAGTCAATGGAGCTAAAACCGCACCCATGCTTATTTCCTATTTGGATGTGGTGGCAAGCGACTTATCTATGTCCATTTATATATACAGTATATGTATCAACCCAGTAACACTTTTTCCTTCCTGAAAGGCAGGAGTTAACTACTTTGCTAAACTTTTTTATGTTCAGCAATATTTTCCATGAACTGAATCACATGAATTTGTGGGTTTCAGCTTTCTGTTGAGGATGTTTTCCATTCAAAAGATATAATATACTGTTTTACAACTATACTGTTTTAAATCTAATGATATTGGGAAAACCTGCCATCATCATTAAAGCAGGCAATTGTCCAGAGAGATGAGAGATGCATTAGTCAAGTAACTAATGAGCTAAAACTGCTCACTCACTACTTTTAAATGTCTTTATCTCACTATAGTCAGAATACTTTTTGGAACACTAACTTCAGTAGTTAGTATTTTAACAATTTGACAATATGACGAATATTGTGAAATATTGCTGCATTGCTAAAAATCATGACACACAGCCTACCTGTAGTTCTTAAAGGGCTCATATTACACTATTTTCTGATCTAATGTTGTTTCCTCATCACAAACATGTGTGTATTTTGTTTCTTTCACACAGATTTAACACACAAACCCTGCATATTTAGGTTGTGCATCTCTGAAACTAAAAACACTGTTTCACCTTGTGATGTCATGTGGTAATACAGGAAGTACTCCACTGCAATGTTAAACTCCATGCACCTTCACTATAATTATGTCCTTCGAGGACAGTGAGGTACAGATCTTGGCCAGAGAAAAGAACTGGATTGAGAGGGGAGTTAAAGAGGCTATTTTTGTCAAGAAAGAGAATCCTTCCTTTAACAGAAATGGAGGTCTCAGATGTCATTTGTCTCCCATCTATAACTCTATTTTCAAACCTAAATCAAAACAAAGAAAACAATAGGGCAGCCAGGTCAGGTCCAGAGGGGGAGAGAGAGAACACCCATTATGGCCCTGAATTGCTATACTAACTAGACCCCCCCACTGCACTCCACTGCATATGTAATAGGCCTACCTAACTAACAGAAACTGTAAATAAATAGGTGTAGTAGTTTCATGGTAATTTCATTGTAGTTAGCTCCTCCATTCAGGCAGTGTCCACCAGCGTCTGACCAGAACTGAAGAAGCAGTTTGGATGAGCTGCGAAACGTATTTGACCAAATAAACTTTTGTCCAGTTGACCAATTGAATTTCTCTTTTTGCCTTCACAATAATTAGTATTTCAGCCCTGGAAAAAGGTAAAAGGTAGCCGTTAACTTGAAAACTACCACTTCATGACATCACAAGGTGGAACAGAGCATTTTGAGCAGTGGAGATATAGACAGACTAATAATACAGTGTTACTCAAACGTGTGAATGACACAAAACACCAGGTACTCCAGGTACAACTTTCTAGCACTACTTAATGCTCACAGGAGTCAGTTTAACCACAAGTTGAAAACCACTCTTCTGTTTTATCAGCTCTATTTAAGATTAGCCACAGCTGCCTGTTAACTAAACTATCTTAGAAAAACATCACTTAAAGAAACCAGGTCTATGGTTTTCGGTATTGTGGCTTCATGCACAACTTAGAAACCACCAATAGCTTCTCATTATAAACAATGTGGTTTCAGGTTAGCATGCAACGCTACAACTGATCAAGAAACAGATTAAAAACATATGAAATAAGGTGAAAATGAAATGAGTGCTTTCAGATCTCCGTTGACCGTGGACAAAATTGGCAGGACATAGGGGAGAGATAGTCTTGCAGCTGTCTGAATACAAGGCCTTAGTGTGTGTTTTGAGTGCATTACTGTAGAGCTCGGACCACATCTAGTTGGTATGTTGAGTGGGTTTGCACGGAAACGGCCTTCGCACAGACCAAACTCTTATCCTGACTGGGCAGGATGGGCTCAGGGCTCCAGCCTGGACATCAGCAAAGTCTGTCCAGGTTACGCAAAAGGAGAGAGGAGAGGAGGAGAAGATATAGGCCAAAAGTGGAGAAATGGAAGCTATAAAGAGAAGAGACTTACTCTAGGAGCGAGGAATTTGTGGTCATCTTGAAATGTTGATTCACCTGTAAAGAAACAGGAGAAATGGTTTCATTTGGTATAATATGTGACAATTAAACAGAAAAGCTACATATTAACCCATTAACTAAATTACAGGATTCACCAAGGTCTCCTCAAGGTTGGCACTTAAATGTAAAATATGTTACTAGTACAGAAAGGATTCGTATAAGAGGGCTCAAGGATGAGACATGGAGTCCATGTTAGCAGATTATGATTTTCTTTTAGACAACTTTAAGGTGCATTGTGTAACTTTTCTGGCGTTTTCTGAAATGTTTCACAGTATGCCTTTAAATCCTTCCATCTTCATGGAGACCAGCCAGATCAAATTACAGGTCAGATCTTTGGAGAGGTGATCCCATTCACAGTTAAAATGCCTGATTTTTGAGATATAAAACCACCTGTAATTGAATAAATGTAAGAAGAGAAGAAGAAGTGAACTTTATTGATCTCACACTGGAGAAATTCTTCTCTGCATTTTAACCCATCCTATATATATATATATATATATTAGGAGCAGTGGGCAGCACACACATTAGGGCGCCCGGGGACCATCTCCATGATCTTCTTGCTTCGGCTTGGTCAGGACCTAAGCTGGAGTACCTATGGTGCATGTTTTGGGTAAGATAGAGCTATTTAATGTATACTGTGGAACATTCCAAGCAGAGCAATAACATATCCATAGAAACAAACAGGTGACAGACTCCCAACCAGAAAACAGGGATGAAAGTTGCCAGTAATGAAAAAAGCTGAAAGTCACCGATGCTCTGAGATGCAATCTGGGGTCATTTCAGCCAATAAAAACTAAGATGTCAACCACCCATTTTGGGGGGAAAAAATCCCTTTCCCCCTCTTGATTATCCCACTTTGCACTACCTTCTCACAAAATTTAGGGCTTAATGATCATAAATAAGTTTTCATAAATCTATCTCCATTTTATCTTATAAATGTTCATTTTAATCTTAAAATAAGACAAGCAAACTGTACTGCACTTAAACACTCTGTGCCCCGTTTTTGGACCCTCACCCACAGTTTGAGGACTCCTTCGTAGATTTTTTTTTTTTAACCTGTTTTTTCAGCTTCCTACCTGGAGTCACACTGTCTTACTGGTTTTGCAGTGGTATTTACCTCTGCACATTTACCAAACGTATGTCATGACAGATGTATTTGTGCACTTTTAGTAGGGAAAATTCAACCACGTCGCAGTACGCCTGCTCTGTGCTGTAGACCTGCTCTGTGCTGTAGACCTGCTCTGTGCTGTAGACCTGCTCTGTGCTGTAGACCTGCTGTGTGCTGTAGACCTGCTCTGTGCTGTAGACTTGCTCTGTGCTGTAGACCTGCTGTGTGCTGTAGACCTGCTCTGTGCTGTAGACTTGCTCTGTGCTGTAGACTTGCTCTGTGCTGTAGACCTGCTCTGTGTGGACACTGTAACATAAATTTAGAAGAAGAAGAAGAAGAAGACAGACTTTATTCATCCCCGTAGGGAAATTATTTCTCTGCATTTGACCCATCCTTCAGGAGCAGTGGGCAGCTCATCTTTCAGGCGCCCGGGGACCCATCTCCATGATCTTATTGCTTGGCTTGGTCAGGACCTAAGCTGGAGGATTTTACCTGGAGCATGTTTTGGATTAGTTTTTGCTTCAGAATCAGCATCAGAAAGACTTTTATTGCCATTGTCAAGTGAACAAAATTCACAAAACTAGGAACTTGTCTCGGTGATAAGGTGCGAACATAAAACACTAAATAATAATAGTAGTAAGAGGCACTGAGGAGGGAGCCTGTGTGTGCGCTATGAGCAGGAGGAGGGAGAGCGTGAAAAGGCGAGGAGCGGCACGCTAACGTGAGGCGGACGGACAGGTAGGATGTTTTATAAAGTCTAACCTGCTCTGTGATACACGCTAGTACGCAAAGGTACACACTGTTGCGAACAAGCTGCATGCGCTGGCGTGGTGTCCGCGTAGTCCAGACGAGCGCACAGGCTGCGCCACAGTGAGAAAGTTTATTGCCAACGGCAGCAGCCGTAATGAAATATGATCGCAATCATCTCGAGACCAAGACCGATCTACCCACACTACCTTGGCGATTAACTGGTAGATCGCGATCGACGTACTGTATTGGGCATCCCTGTTTTAGATACTGTTTTTGATTCACACAGTAATACGGGACAAATTACGTCCCTATTCAGCTCAATACGGGACGCGTACTTTTGTATCTGAATACGGGACGATTCCGTTTTTCAAGGGACGGTTGGCAACCCTAAACACAACTATACATATATATACACTCAAAATCTTTCTCAGTGGATTTGCACTGATATAAAAAATGACCCAGACGGCTGACAAAAAAGCAGAAGTCAGAAAACTGGGAGGGGGGCCGCCTCTCCACAGATCTGACCTGTACCTTGGCTTGGTCATGCAATACTGTTGAACGTTCCAGGGTTCAAATCTCCATAGAGACAAGAAAAACATTATATAGTGCACTTTTAAATATCTTAAATTATTCAACAACAAGGTGAATATTTTTGTGTTAAAAACTGTGCTGTTATGAGCTATGTACTGATGCGCAGATGTTCAGATCCTGTTCTCTCGCTGTTGGAGAATAAAGCACTCTTGCACTATGCCCCCAGGACTAAAATATAATGTCTTTCAAATGCAAAAGGTTAAATCACTTTGAACAAGTATGACATCAACCTATAAATGAAAAACATAAGAACAAGCTTGGAGATGTCATTACGCAAGTGGAAACGTTACACAGAATCTTGTGTCCTGTGTCATCAAAGCTCACTGCAGACATAGTTGCATAACTTTATGACTAATACTCATAATTCATGTTAAATGCTCCTTACCCGTTTCAGGTTTGAAATAATTGCATAATCAGACCCATACTGTATGTTCTGTACATATTACCATGTTGTGTATTAAAAAGAACATGATTAAAATCCAAGGAAATACCGACAGACTTCAACAACAATGGTTCTTTCACTTCCTCAATACAAAAGGGCATTAAGAATAGTCAATAGGACACACTATCTAAATGTGCCATCAACAGTGGTCTTTTCTTTTCAAATCATCTTTCCTCTGGTCTATGTGCCTAAACTCCAAGCTAATAAATATTTGAGAAAGCATGAGTAAAATGAAATAAAGTTGGGAAGATGTGGCTACTGAAGGAGCAAAAAAGAAGAAATAGTGTATTATGTAATAGAACAATCTGTCTCTTTTGGCTGTGAAATTCAATCTCGGAGAACAAGAGGAAAATTTGATGTATGAGGTCAGGCTTTTTTCCACACAAAGATGTTTTATAATGCAATAACATATTAAAGCATGTAAAAGTTGCTTGTAATGAATGTAGGCGAGATAGTCGTGTTTCTTTTTGGCGTACGGTACCATTTGGAAAATCAGTATTGTTAAAAACTGCCACAAGTGGAAAACAGACAAAAACAAGTTCAGCTACTGATGCTAAAATAGCATGTATAGATGAAACGATTATGAAGTCAATAAGAGTTTTGTTGGCAACAGCTTAATGATTTTGTCTAATAAAAAAAAAAACATATCGCTTTGAATTTTAAAGCTACCTTCATGATTCCCTGGAAATATAAAGTTAAAACCGTATTTCGGAACATTCTCAACTGAGACAGATATGTTTTACGCTATACTGTGAAATATTTTAGCCAAAGGATCAACATTTTCATGAACACAAGCAGGAGGCCGTCTTTCAGGTTAAAGTCAAACAGTCAGGTTTGTTCAGATTAATAATGCATGTTTTTAAATCCAATAAACAAAACAATACAAAAACATTAGTTTATTTAAAGGTCCCATGGCATGAAATTTTCACTTTCTGAGGTTTTTGAATGTTAATGTGAGCTCCCCTACCCTGTTTAGGCCCCCCCCCCATGGCTAAAAGTTGCGAAATGTCTAAACTGAGCATTTGCGATCCTTTTCTGCGTTACACAAAACCAGTGTTCAAACGGGCGAGTTCGGACAAGGCACCTTATTGACGTCAGATCGGCAAATGCAGCTCCAGCCCCTCCCTCTGTCTCCGCTCAGCGTCCCTGTATATCCCGCCCATAGAGTTTGGACTGTGAATGCGCTACAATGCGAAATGCGTTTTTTTATTTGCCTGGAGGCACGTCCGAGTGTTTCTAGGCTCGCAAGTCCCTTACCCGACCCTCTGGACCTCTGAAATACCAGTGGTTTAATTTTATTTTCTGTGTAAATATGCTTTTTTTCATTGCAAAGTCTCTCATCTGTCTTGGTGTGTAAAACACGGAAGAGAGCAGACAGTGGTGCAGAGCTGCGGGGGAAACCCGCCCCCCCCCCGCTCCTTAGCCAATCTCTCTGTCCTTCTCATTTGCACTGAAGCAGCAACACTCAGAATAAAGCATTTTAGACACATATCTAGCCTCATGAAGACTGTCAGAGTAGAGGTAAGATCGGGCCTAAAAAATCCAGCCCGACCCGACTCGGCCCGCGGGTATTAAAGCCCGACCCGGCCCGAGCCCGACCAATTAACTTGATTTGCAGGCCCGAGCCCGAAGCAAACCCGAAATTTCATATTTTATTTGTGAGGGGCGTTTTTTTGAAACAAATGATAATATAGATGTTTGACGATCATCAATTTTGCTAGTACAGCTGTTTAAATTTGGGCATCTTGCTCAGCGTCGAGGTCAATGTTCCTCCTAATGTTTTATGTGTCTGAGCAAACACACTAACTCCCTGAGCGCTCCTTGGACTCCTGTGCGCGACATCCGACATGCACCCCCGCTACACGCGGAAAGAGCTGCGCGTGCTCGTGGCTTACACCGGTAGAAGTTTAATACGAGACACATACTTTTGTTTCTGAATACTGGACGATTCCCCCGTATTCAGATGACCCCGCGGCTGAAAAAAAAGCGGAACTCTTTCATCCCTGCGCTGCATAGGTTTTCTTGTGCGCTGAGAATGTGTGAGCAGTGCGCAACTGCACAGGCGCGCAGAGGGAACGTCGAGGTGCCAGTCTTTTTGCTCTCTTATGAAAGCAAAGCGCCACATTGACTACATTCAGCGAAGCCAACGCAAGTTTCTGTAGCATTTTCAACAATCAATTTGAAGCTTTTCCACACCTCACTCTTACCGGTGCGTGTTTGTCTTTTCAGTTCTCCTGTCTTTAGTTTATCCTTAACTTCTTGCTCCTCCATATTGGGGATACCAGGTCAAAATAGATGCGGACTTGCGGAGGGGAAGATTATTAAGAGCGGCTCCTGTTTAATAGTTAAATAGCAATGACATTACAGCGCCTTCTCTGTTTTATCCAAATTATTTATTTTAAAACAAGTATTCCTTAGTTTAGTATCCACACATCGTTTTATTATACATTTTTATAAACATATATTTATTTTTTTTTAAAAGTCAGCGAGAGAGAAGCCCGGCCCGAGCCCGACCCGAAGCAATGATGACCCGAAATTCGGGTCGGGTCAGGTCGGGCTCGGGCTCGGGCTTAAGATCTTACCTCTATGTCAGAGTCATATCTCATGCAGTGAGTGTTGATTTTGAAGAAGGATTCATTTACAGTATTAGGGAACCATTAAGGAGCCATATAAAAGCATCAAGAAGTACCATGTCATGGGACCTTTAAGTACATTTTTTGGTTAAAAGCGACCTAGTTTAATGATGCTACCAAGGAAAACATTGTGAGATTTAATACACAAAATAAATAACCCAGTTTATTTTCCAGAAGCCTGAAATCTGCTCCAAACTATACGCTGTAACTGAGAGATAATTGGCTATAGACCTGTCGATTAAAAAGCCCAAAGCTAATCACGCCGTTTTAAATGACTGGAGCTCAGTTTGATAAAAATTTGATTGACTGTAATTAGCCTTACCAGAACTAGTTTACTTTTACCGAGACAGACAATATTCTCTGTGGAATGCGAGAGGAATCAAAAGTTCAAATCTTCACAATGAGTCATTTCGGGTCACGGTAGCTGGCTTCTTTGTTCCTGGTGCAATTTGTCAATACTGTCACTATCCAGCCCCCTCCTTGTTTATGCTGTCATATGTGCTTCTCATTAGCCTCTTGATTGGAAGAATGGAACCAATTTCTTCCAGCGCACAAGGCTTGTAAAAAATTTAACTTTTGCCCTCCATCCCCACCACCCACTGAGACAAGACAAAACTGTACCCATCAACCCCGCTGTCTCGTGATACTACTGAGTTCACTCACTCCACCATGTTGGATTTGACTACAAGATATGTTTGTGTAAGTACAAAATGTTAATAGAAATAAATGGGTAGCCTGTTTGTAGAGGCATGTGTATAAGTGGTTAATTGGATTACAGCGTCACAAGATCCACAATCCAGTTACAGGCTAAGAGCTGCAGCTACTCCCAAAATGACAATTATCTAAATGAATGCAGCATGGAGCCCATAAATCAGCAACAGTCTCCTTTCAAGTTAAATTGAGTACATTGTAAAAGAGAGCATTCACTAAAAACAGTGATGATACAAGCACAGACTGTATAAAGAAGTGGACCATAACTTCTTTTACCCGAGATAAGTAAACATTTGGTGCATTGATTGTTGATTCTGAGAAAATTCATGCTGTTTTTATATGTTGCTTTTTATCCTTTTTTATGTGTAAGCAGCCATGTTTGTTTTTGATGCGAAGAGAGCCTGCGCCTCTCTCATTGGTTCATCTGCCTGTCAATCATGACCTCTGAAATGAGGAAGAAAGGATCCAGCTTCAGATTCACTTCCCCTGATTTACAGACAAAATAGTGAAATAAAAAGGATTATGTAGAGTGTGTTAATACGAACATTTTAAGACCAAAACAAGGAGCTTGACAGCAGCAGTTACAGAGAAAGAGTTTTTCTATAGAAATGGAATCAGAGGCAGAGTTGATGGAGCCAGAAGCACGCATATGCACACTTCCTACTTTGAACATGGCAGTTAGCAGGTTAGCTATGTCCATTTATTTGCTCAATGCGTCAACCGCGATCGACCGGTAGCTCGGGGGTCAAGTGTCGGTCGATCGTCAGGGCTTAATGCTCAATTCCGATTTTTTTGCGCATGCAAAGGAGGACAGGACGAGGTCACACGCAGCGAGCATGCTCAATGTTTACGGAAGTCACCGCAACTCAAGTTGCTGTAGTACTTGCTTCGCCGCTTCACTGCAGGGATGAAAATCCCTCACCTTAAGGCAAAATTCGCCGATACATTCGGGATATGTCCCTTTCTCCGGAGCTCCGGATAATTAAAGTCTGTGGATATACAGTGCGATACACGTGGATACGGAAACTATCGACAACACGGCAAACTGTTACTACGGAGCTGACGTGTTCTTATGGGGTGAGTCAAAATCGTATTATTTCTGCATCAAAGGGACAGATTAGCTGACAGCAGGGGCCCGGGACTAAACCGGGACTAAACCGGGACTAAACCAGGACTAAACCAGGTCTAAACCAGGTCTAAACTGGGATTAATCTGGGACTAAACCAGGACTAAACCAGGTCTAAACCAGGTCTAAACCAGGTCTAAACCAGGTCTAAACCAGGTCTAAACCAGGTCTAAACCAGGTCTAAACCAGGTCTGAACCAGGACTAAACCAGGTCTGAACCAGGACTAAGGTGTGTGTGTGATGATGTTGATGGTGTGCTGGTAGATCTCGGCACACCATCAACCTCAAAAGTAGATCCCGGTCAAAAAAAGTTTGAGCACCCCTGGTCTATGGATACAAGATAGAAGCGAACAAGTTGTTGTCAAGTTGAAAACTCTTGTACCTGTATTGTAGTTTAGAAAACTACCAACATGTTCTGAAGTTCCTGCATAAGTTTATCAGTTCATTTCAATCTTCTCTCAAATGTTAATGCCCCTGGAGTTGTTTACAATGTGCACTCTCAACAGAATCCTACAAATCACAATACGATATGCCAGTGTAATCTATTTTTCAGATCTTTTGTGGTTAATTTCACATAGGTTACATGGCATTTACAGCACTATTTACCAAAGTTAAAATGATGGATACAATGAACACTGGGATCAGGATTAGGATTTTAAAAAATGATCAAGATCTTTGTCAAAATCACCCACCCCCAAAAATATAAGATAAGATAAGATAAGACTTTATTGATCTCACAACAGGAGAAATTCTTGCCACATTAGCTCCAGGCAGCTAGTGCACAAGAAAATTAGAACAAAAAAGTGCATACAGACAAGATAAGTAGTAATAATAAAATAAGTAAAATAGGTGAATGTAGAAAAAATTGCATGTTTGGACTATCCCATATCACTCCAATATCACAGTGTAGGCATAAAATAACTACAGATTGCAAACAGAAATCATGAAAAATCCTTTCCAAGTGTAATTTAAAGGTCCCATGGCATGAAATTTTCACTTTCTGAGGTTTTTGAACGTTAATGTGAGCCCCCCCCCCCCCCCCCCACCATGGTTAAAAGTTGTGAAATGTCTAAACTGAGCATTTGCGATCCTTTTCTGCGTTACAAAAAATCAGAGCTCAAACGGGCGATTTTGAACAAGGCACCTTATTGACGTCAGATCGAAAAAAGAAATGTAAATGCAGTTCCACCCCCGTCTGTCTGTACTCAGCGTCTCTGTAAATCACGCCCAGAGAGTTTGGACTGCGAATGCGCTAGGCAATGCGAAATGCGTTTTTTTATTTGCCTGGAGGCACGTCCGAGTGTTTCTAGGCTCGGAAGTCCTTTATCTGAGCCTCTGGACCTTTGAACAGCAGTGGTTTAATTTTATTTTATGTGGAAATGTGTTTATTTTTCAATGGAACGCTTCAAATCTCTCCCCCGGGCAAAAACAAGGAAATGGATCAGCTGAGGGCTACAGCGGAGAGCGGAGCGTTTGGCCACGCCCCCACCCTCTACTATTGGCCAGCTCTTTTCTCCTCATTTGCATTCAAGCAACAACGCCCATTATGGAGTGTTCCAGAGAGAGAAAAAATGCTCTTTCTCATCTTATCTCTGTTTCTCATGCACTGTGAGTGTTGATTTTGAAGAAGGATTCATTTACAGTATTAGGGAACCATTAAGGAGCCATATAAAAGCATCAAGAAGTACCATGTCATGGGACCTTTAAATATTCTTACAACTGCATGTACCATTCTAATTACACACTATTTTATAACAACACTTCCAGCTACTACAATCAACACAAGGGAGGATAAAATATATCACTGTAGAATAAAAAATTATTTGGAACAGATGAATCCAAAATACTGTATAACATAATATAAAAAACAAACAAAAGAACAAAAACAGCTCCTTCAAACTCTGGAATTTTCCTCTACAATTTGGGATGGCTGAAGGAATGCTACTGGGAATTTCATAAACATGTATTTAGAGCTGGGACCATTTCATTTACTCAGAGAGATTGGAGAGCCATCTGAGAGGAGTGAGGAGAGAGCAGGGCCCAGAATAGTCTGAGGTATAGAGAAACCACACAGGAACATGGAGGAAGATGAAGGCGGAGAGGACGAAGCTTTGACGCTGAATGCACAAGAATGTACTTTAAGCATGACAAGCCAGATTACAGGTCTAAAGTCAAAACTGCTACTAAGAACTTCCGGATCCAAATGTACTTGGAGAAAATGTGAAAATATGAAAGGAAAATATGAATCAGTGAAAGATTATTGGACAAATCACTCAATTGAATAGATTTCACAGTGCCACAAGAAATCAAAAGTCTTTTCTGTGATGTCAGTTTGAGGTTGTGTTTATCTGGGGGAAAAAAAACATATGTGAAATATACTGTTCACATAAAATTAAATGTTGCTTAACGATACAGTATGCAACTTTCTGGGGGATAAAACCATACTTCAGAACATTCTGAAATATGGACTGGACATCATAATTCTGATTTGTACATATACATTTATTATTATTTTGTTTTTTTTAAATTTTTATAATTATGTCTCATCTGACACTGATCTATTGCTCTTTGGTTGCTATTCCATCTATTTTTTGTTCCCCTGTGTAATATATTTGATGAGTGAGCTCCTCTACCCAAAACAATTCCCCTTGTGGATCAATAAAGTTTGTCTAAGCCTAAGTGTCTAACTCGAAGTCTATTTCCATGGAGACAAGCAGGAACAGGCCCTCTTCTAGGTCAAATAAGAGTCAGATTCTTGGAAATGCCCGCTCACATACAGTAAGGGCACAGATTTTTCAGTGCAATACTCAACAAAGAAAGATCTGGCAACAAAAACAGATCAACTTAACAGCAAGTAACATTTAGCGTGACTACGAACTCCATCATATACTGGTCATTGGGGGTAAATGCTCTTTCTATTGCGCTAAAATATCATTATTTTACATCTCACACTGAAAGAAATAGCTGAAAATCATTGCGTGTTCTTGCATAAGTAGCACACACCATCTGCTATTGAAACACATGTCCTCACCAAACCTTTGATTTAAACCATATGTAGATTCAACAGTTACAAGCGCATTTCTAGGAATGGGCACAGGCGTGTGGTGGGGCCCGTCTTTGAACCCGTGGTGGGAGTGGCTCTACATTAGAGTCATTGGCCATAATGACAGAGCAGTAAACAGGCAGGGTCAGGGTCTCCTCCTACTCAACCACACTCTCCTCACAGCCAACAATCAGACACTTTTATATTTTATATATTTATACTGGGGTATAAATATGGAGGACTAGGCCTGCCAGTGTTTTTGCAGGTGCCCAAAAGGGTAAAACCAGCTCGTGGAGAGAGGACCCTGAAATTTTGGGACTAAAATGGACTATATGATGCATGGGCGAGCAGATGTACGAGGGTTATAGAATGGAGAATAGCATTAGTGGTATAGTGTTTCAAGCTTGGGCTGGGAAATATGACCAAAAAAGGACAGTAAAGATTTTTTGACATTTTACATTTCATTTTATCTCATGAAAGAGAGAGTTTTAGACCTTAAAATTAAAACAAAAAAAACTGCATTGCCTAACTTTTTGGTAGAGGGTTCGCCACCTGCTTGACTCCATGTAGATGCTATTGTTTTTTCCTGGAATGTTCTACAGTATGAAATTTAACTATCTTCATGGAGATAAACAGGCAAGTTACAGGTCAGATCTGTGGAGAAGTGTTAAAAATGTTTTCCGAAATAAAAAAATAAAAAAAACCACCCATAATTGAATAAATGAAGTATATTTGTTTAAAGATCCCATGACATGGTACTTCTTGATGCTTTTATATGGCTCCTTAATGGTTCCCTAATACTGTAAATGAATCCTTCTTCAAAATCAACACTCAGTGCATGAGAAACAGAGATAAGCTGAGAAAGAGTAATTTTCCTCACTCAGAACACTCTATAATGGGCGTTGTTGCTTGAATGCAAATGAGGAGAAAAAAAGCTGGCCAATAGTAGAAGGTGGGGGCGTGGCTAAACGCTCCGCTGTCTCTCTGTGCGCTCTCTGATCCATTTCCTTGTTTTTGCACGGGGGGAGAGAGTTGAAGTGTTCCACTGAAAAATAAACACATTTCCACATAAAATAAAATTAAACCACTGCTGTTCAAAGGTCCAGAGGCTCAGATAAAGGACTTCCGAGCCTAGAAACACTCAGACGTGCCTCCAGGCAAATAAAAAACGCATTTCGCATTGCGTAGCGCATTCACAGTCCAAACTCTCTGGGCGGGATATACAGGGACGCTGAGCGGAGACAGAGGGAGGGGCTGGAGCTGCATTTGCCGATCTGACGTCAAAAAGGTGCCTTGTCCGAACTCGCCCGTTTCAACACTGGTTTTGTGTAACGCAGAAAAGGATCGCAAATGCTCAGTTTAGACATTTCGAGTAGGGGGAGTTCACATTAACGTTCAAAAACCTCAGAAAGTGAAAATTTCATGCCATGGGACCTTTAATGTCATACTCTGGAACATTCCAGGCAAAGCAATAAAATCACCACAGAGACAAGCAGATTGCAGACCCTCCACCAGAAAGGTTACACAGCGTACCTTCAAGACTTAAACTGAAATAAATTTATTGTATTTCAATATTCAAATAAGTAGTAGGTAGACAAAAAGTTACCCATAGCTACTTTTTGTACAAAGCGTAGATGGCTGCATTATTTTATTTTATTTTAATTTACAAGAAATAAAGTCACTACAGAGCTGCATCTTGCACTTGAAGTTAATACTTAAACTAAATATTGAATGCACCATCTAAAATATTTAAAAGAAAAGTTTTTGCCTGAATCAGCTACTGTATCTCAGAGAGTTTATGTTCAAAGTTTAATGATCCTTGCATTGTTCTTGACTATTTACCTGTGCCTTGGAGTACAATATCGGCTATTACAAACACCAATAATATAGATGTGTAGTTAAATTACCCCATTTTCTGATCTTTGTTATGTTATTTCTTCATCAAAAGCATTCCTGGAGTTGTGCTGTGTTTCATCCACACGTTTAACACACACATCCTGCATATTAAGGCTGACTTTTTCTCTCTGTTCCACCGTGTGATGTCATGTGGTAATACAGAAAGTGCTCCACTGTTTTTGATCTCCATTCACCTTCACTAGAATAATGTGGTTCATTTCAGCCCATTTCTATTGAACTCAAGGTTAAAGGTAGCTGTTAACCTTTCATGGCATTGCAAGGTGGAACAGAGGAGCACTGGAGATGTAGACAGAAAAATAATAAAAGATTTCTCAAACATGTGTGAATGAAACAAAAGATGACTAAGGTATGGTTTTGAGGAGGTAACAGCGTTCTAACATGGCTTAAAGCTCACAAGAGTCCATTTTGTGTAGGAGCTTTAAGAATTAATTGGGTAAAAAATTACTACTTACCCAAAGTTTTCTAAAAGAGCCGGAAATTTTGAAATATGAAACCACAAAAGCAACATAACATGGTCAAAATTATTATTCTGAATGAGTCATTTTAAGGTATAAGATATCATTTCATTTTTTGCATTGTACACAAATCAAACATTACCCATGTCCAGACAGTTTTGGGTAATCTCCCTGAACACCATAACTTGCTGATGGGACAAAGTCAAGTCTTGTGATGCTTGACTCGATTTAGAAAGACACTAGTCCACAGAGTGGATTTCAGAAGCACTTTGAAAGCCCTAAATGAGGCGTGAAGCAGAGGAGCCCAAATCCTTTGCGGCGTCTTGAACAAGTGCACCAACTCATGTGTGTTTAGACTGAATGGGACAGAGCAGGATTGGGTACGTACCTTTGTTAGCCTTGTGGGTATGTGGGCATGACACCAGATGTCTCGCTAGCCTGTCCTTATGGCTATAGGGCCTTTTGACTGGCCACAGATACTTTCCACTCTCCCCTACAAAACAAGTGGATTGGGAGCTTTTAAGTGACTAATATTAAGAAAGGTGACCAGTGAGGGGCAGTGGAATTCAGGTTATGACATGGAAAATAATGGTGGTTAAATGGAGGGTGGAGTGATGAACATGAGTTTGATACTGTGAAAATGGCTAGATACTCAATACAAATTCAATACCAGAATTATGCTAAAAAAAACACATTTTAGTAAATAGACTGCAACTTTTATAACAGTGGTTTCTTCATCATTATATATTTTTCAGAATTGTTACTTGTTCGAAGCAGTTTTGCTACTAGTTTTTGTATTGATTGGTTTACAATTTGTATGAAGGGCGCATATTACATTATTTTCTGATCTATGTTCTAATAATGCCGTTTCCTCTTCACAACCAGACCTGGAGTTGTGTTTTGTTTCATTCACACATGTTTAACACACAAACCCTGCAGATTTAGGAGAAAACACTTAATACAGGAAGTGTTCCACTGTGTTTTTAAACTCCATAGACGTTCACTAGAATTATTTGGATAATTTCAACCCTGGAATTGCCATCTCTACTGGTAAAGGTGAAGATTACTGCTGCTTCGTGAACAAGCATTTTAAGATTTGGAGATGTAAACAGACTAATAACGCAGGATTACACAACAAAACACAACTCCAGGTATGTTTTTGATGATATTATATATATATAACATAAGTAAACGCTCACAAGAGTCAATTTTGCATAATAAAAAGAGAAAATCTATGCATATTTAGGTCTAAACTACAGGTCTAGCAGCTCCAAGATCCCATGAGACAGAAAAAAAACTTTTACAATTTGCAGGTATTCAAAATTAGACTCCTTGTATGATTAACTCATTGACTGCTGGTGATGAGTTTTGCCGTCATGTTGAAACCAAACGTTGAGTGCCGTGACGAATTTTCTCGTCATATACGTTTTACAGCGGGGGTTGCTAGGAAACAACCTGG
The DNA here is from genome assembly GCA_036785185.1 of Paratrypauchen microcephalus. Lineage (NCBI taxonomy): Eukaryota > Metazoa > Chordata > Actinopteri > Gobiiformes > Gobiidae > Paratrypauchen > Paratrypauchen microcephalus. The sequence goes on from JAVJIX010000003.1 coordinate 6,895,603, forward strand.
AGCAACGTTTAAGGTGTAATTCATAACTCCTAACCTGTAGGTAGCTATCTTTTGTACTATTGTCTGCCGATCGGAGACCCGGAAGAGATCAGCACATGTAGAGAGTAGTGAGAGAAAGAGTTAAGATGGCGAGGAGAGCGAACGAAAAACGATCCAAACTGTTTAATCAAGATAGATAACAAGATGGTGCATAGATGTGAGCGAAATAAGCAGTGGTAATTGTCTTGGACAGCGGCGAGAAAAGCCATCAAAAACACATCTCTGAATGTGTTAGAAATTCACTGAACCACATCTGCAGCTAATTAACCACAGCCCCACACATAACATTATCATTACGTTCTATAAATGTAAATATGGAGATATAAGCAAGCAATATGATTGTTTCTAAACAAATATTCATGAATGGCTTAAAGATCAATCTGAAACTGAAAATGTGTTACATCTTTTACAGTGAATGAACACAAATAAATAAATAAATGCAAGTAATGTTCTGAAATACTAATTTTATCAGAAGACATGACTGTGTATTTGCATGTATTAGGGTATGCATTATTTATTATTAAAGTTGTATAGAGTATAGATTCTTACAAAGTTTGACAAAGCAATGAAAGATCTTGCTAGACAAGCTAACCATAGACACACTAGTTCTTCTGAAGTCGAGACAATCATCAACAGACTTGCCAAAGTTTTCTATAGACAGACTTTGTTTCCCAGCTGCGTCGGGTCCAGTCTCAAACCAAATCAGTGTATTCACTTTTCATGTTCTGAGAAAGACTCACTAGTTTCATTGACCCACTGTACAATGTCCTTTAGAGCAGACTTCTACAAAGAGGAAACAGCCTCAGCCTTTGAAAACCAGACTAAGCTTTTTCAATGGTGTGGTTCAATGTTGTCAGGAGACTACAGTCTGAAACTCAATGTTGGTACTAGGGGGAAGGTTCAACACTCAATAACACAACTAAAAAAGTATAAGATAATACAATGTATGTTTGTAAAAACCATTCAGGAAACTATTTGTCCTTTTAAGTGATTATTCTTCCTGTATCAATCCTTGTTCAAATGAGTATCTAGTGGTACGTAGTTTTGAGTATCTGGGTATTCATTTTTTGACAACCCTAATATAGTACGAGGATAGCTGTAAAGGCCATCTGACAGAATATTAGCAAATAACTGTGTGACTGGTTTAATGTGGCAACCCCGATAGGAACGATAAACCAGTAATGTATTGATTAAATAATAATTTAGCTATATTAGAGATAGGGATGCACCAATCCACATTTTTTCACTTCCGATCCGATCCCGATACCTGAATTTGGATATCTGCCGATACCAATACTATTCTGATACCAAAACAGTTTGTTTCAATATTATCATCATTATTGTTTAACTACAAATAAACTCATCTCTACAGGCAAGTAGGCCTATGATATGAACAAATGTATGCATGTGTGTCCCAAAAGGCAACTTGCATTGTCCCGTAGAATTACATGCACTTTTTCTTGCGGGTTCTCCCAGTGGTTTAACCAGACCCTCCAGGAATTCACGATGTTGCGATTTGCAACTTCAACGCAACTTCAGCCAATCCCCGCAAATTCAGGGCGGTGTTGCAATTTTGACCAATCACCGCAACTTTTCCGCAATTTTTACTCATTTTGACCAATCATCGGCGACGTATTGAACGCAGACCAACTTCCTTCTGTGTAGGAGACATAACTGAGATGAGGTGCACGGTGCGTTTGTGTGTGTGTGTGCGGCAGAGGCGGTGGTTCATGTGAGTGTGGGTGTGTGCACGTACGGAAGTGTGTGCATGTAAAAGCGCGCGCTCACCTGTCACACAGAGGAGAGAGTCAGGGTTTGGGTGTAGCCGTATTTTTTGTTGAACGCAAACCATTCATTCATCTTTCACGTTAATCTGTTCATCCTGCTGTTTTTCATGAGTTCCATTTCATCCTGCTGCGCTGTCATAGCTGTGTGCGCTCTTTTTGTAATAAATGCACAAAACGCATATCTGGATCTCAGTGTATCTGTCACCATAGCCTCCTCTTTGCGCGTCACAAATCTGCGAGCCATAGGACCCAACCTCATATTCTCGGCGGCTAAAAGGTTTGAGTTTGGAAGCCGCAAAATTCTGCTTTACTTCCATGTGACAAACGAAACTGCGGCCGTGTCCCAGTTCCCAGAGCGCACAGTTCGGAGCGCGGCCCGAAGGGGGCTCAGACTGCAGTCAAGGCAGTGCACACTTGCTCAGCCCCGACTGCTTGCTCAGCAACGACTGTGGTCTTCGGACCGCGTGTTAACTGCGCATGGGACAAAAAAGAAGTGGGACAGCAGTCGTCGCGCCGGTGTTCTGTTGAAATGTGTGACGCACATGCCCTTCGGGCCACGCTCCGAGCCGCGCACTCTGGGAATTGAGACACGGCTTCTAATGGCAAAGAAACATGTCTGTGGCGCCATTTGCCCACAAAAATAACAGCAAAAGACCGCGCGAAACAGTTCCCCTCCTAGTAGTAATTTATTTTCGATATTGGTAAGGTTGTTTTAGGACCATATCTGTGATCTCTGTGTCTTTGTATTATTCTTTGTCAGTAATAACTCAGTATTCAAAATATTACTCAATTTTAATTACAAAAAGCGAAAATCACAACTATTTATCACAACTTTCACTTCCTCCCGCAACAAAATCGCAACAAAAACCTTAAAAGCACCCCAACTTTCATCGCAACTTTTTGGAAAAACTCCCGCAAATTCAGGCATTTTAGCCCGCAACAATCACAAAAAATGCCCGCAAATTCCTGGGGGGTCTGTTTAACATCTCTGTAATGGATGCTGCGATTGTAGCTCGGTTGTGTGAGCCTCTGCACTTTTTTACCTGGAGCGCCGCACAACAGAGCCTGTGTGAATCACGGTCAATCCAGTGCACAGTGAGGCTTATCAGTGACATTGGGCAGACATCCGATGTCCAAATATCTGTAGTAAGTTTTTAGTTTCTCAGCTAACTTGGTTGACACTCGGTTGTAGAGTTCGGGTAGCGCAGTCTCTGATAAATAGCTTCCGCCTCTCGGTACAACGGCTTTGCAGACATTGCACGTTGCTGTCTTGCTTTGAGGTGTTTCTAGTAAAAAGTATTTCCACACAGCGGACATGGTGTGATGAAAAGGCTTATGCTGCTCAATGTTCGCCTGCTAGCTCGTGCTGCTGGTTCGCCTACTAGCTCGTGCTGCTAGTTCGCCTACTAGCTGGCTGCAAACTGTGGAATCCATTCAACATTTTGCAGCAGGAGCAGAGCAGGCGACAGGGAATCACTTGTGGAGTTATTTCAGCAGATAATGTATATTTACAGACATGGCTCATGGATCGGAAATTTTCGCAGGTTGGATCGGAAATTTCCGATCCGTGAATTACGTTGATATCGGAACCCGATACCGATACTGGATCAGATCGGCCCCATCCCTAATTAGAGATAGACCAATCAAGCCGATATTTGGACTTTTTAGTGTATCGGCTATTGACCATAAGAGAACATTGTGTAACTTTTTGGTTGGGAGTCCGTCCCCTGAGCGTTTCTGTGGATATGTCATTGCTCTGCCTGAAATGTTCCACAGTATGACATCATTAAACAGCTGTACCTTACATTTATTCAATTACAGGTGGTTTTATAGTCTCAAAAATACCTAGAAAAACAGGCATTCTGACTGTGAGTGGGGCCACCTCTCCACAGATCTGACCTGGAACTTAGTCTGGTTTGGTCTCGATGAAGAGATAAAGGCTTACAGTAATACCATACTGTGAAGCATTCCATACAAAGCTAAACATCTCCATTTGACGGAACCTCCACCAAGTTACACAGTGCACCTTTAAATTTCCAGCACAGGCCAATATTTACTTCTAGTCGATCTGCTGCCTAAAAATACACACAAAGCTTTATTTAAATACTTTAATACGAAGAGATAACTGCATAAAATGTAACTGCACAGGTCCGGGTCTACAGGGGTGCAAAAGTGTGCATTGCAACATCAGTAAAAAATATTTGTACCTTTATTCCAGGCACCTACAATAATGCCACTTAATGAAAGTGTATTATTTTTGCACCCCTTTGAATCACCCTTGATCTGCACACGGACCTGAACTATACTCCGCAAGGTTTGTGGTTTGTATGGGTGAGTTGTAGTGCATTTCAATTACGTAATTTGAGGAAAATAATCCAAATTGGTCCCAAAAATATTGGCAGAGAGATCAGTCACTCTGGCTTCTAAATAACCGCCATCAGCTTTATCCATGAAAAACCCATAACGGTCAATCTCTAAAAATTGAATTATATATTAAGACTAGCACAAGATCTAGCCCACAGTGCACTTTGACTCTTCCATAATGGATGGATCAGCCCAAGTGCTACAAAAATGTAAAAATGATGAGCAGGTCGGGTGACACCAGGCCAAAGAGTGAGACATCCAGTTTTTCCATGTTTTGCATTTTTCAAAACCAACTTTCAGACGACTTTCATTCCTGCCTCTCTCACATGTTTTATGGATTTGAAAAAAAGCTTTACTACATAGTGCAAAAGGTTCACCAAATACAGCAGGCACACAACTTGAGCACTGCGTTGAAAACCTCTGGGGAGATCATGTGGCACAACCATTCAGGAAAACCCGGACTGAACCATTACAGAGCAGAGATGTGAGAAGGGAAGATGGATGACTATCTGACAGTTCTCTGAAATGTCTTAAGCAGATGTGAATGTGATGATCTGACTGTAGATTTATACTTAGGAATTGGAGCTGTACTGTTTGTCTGTGGTGTTTATGTGAATGTGTTGTCAATTAACACAAAGTGATGTTGGCAGATGCTTAATACTCAAATGGATCCATGTGTGATTCGTCAGCAGAGTCTGATGAGCTGGGATGCAGAGGTGCCAATAGCTCAAATAGATTTAGTAGTATAATAATTACTGGGTAAGTAAGGAGGTGGTATGTCACCAGCATGATTCCAAGGAAACAGGAAGTTAAAACCATACTATGAAACTTTCTCCATGGACATAGATACGTTTTTGCTTTTTTGTGCAATATTATTGGGACACACCAATCCAGCTTTTTAAATTCAGATACCAATTTCGATACTGCGGCTTTAAGTATCTGCTGAAACCTGATATTAACAGATATCAGGGCAGAGACTGAAAACCGTATTCATCTTTTTTTTTTTTTTTTTCTTCTGCACTCAAAAAAATATTTCCTTGGATTTAATTAAAAAAGTTGCGTCGTACGGTTCCACATAACTGTGTTACATAGCTTCTATGATATTATGTTCTTTAAAATGGGCTCAATACAATGTAGTAAATCCTACAAAACTGAATTGAGAAGATTCAAAGTAACTTGGTTAAATCACTTGTGTTTAGTGTTCTGATATTAAGTCAAAATGACCCCGTTAGGTTCAACCAAATTGACATGGTTAGGTTCATCAAAATTGACACCGTTAGGTTCAATCAAATTGCTGATGTTAGATTCAATCAAATCGACAATGTTAGATTCAATCAAATTGACACTGATGGGTTCAACCAAACTGACACGGTTATGTTGAATCAATTAAAGCTGCCTGGTTTAGAAATACACTGTCAAATTAGTCTACTTTCATGCAACACAGTTGTGTGGAACCATACGACGCAAAATTGTTAATTAATACAAACACAGCATTGTTGTGTAAAATCAGTGATTAAGCTGTAGAAGGAAACCACACACCATTGTCAGAAACTATAACTGCATTTATTCAAATTTGAAGTTATTGGTGAACACAAGAAAATAAGTGCTGGGGCATTTTTAACACTCTTTTAAAGATCCCATGACATGGTACTTCTTGATGCTTTTATATGGCTCCTTAATGGTTCCCCAATACTGTAAATGAATCCTCCTTCAAAACACTCATTGCATGAGAAACAGATAAGATGAGAAAGAGTCATAAATATCTCTCTCAAACACTTTATTCTGGGCGTTGTTGCTTGAATGCAAATGAGGAGAAAAGAGCTGGCCTGTAGTAGAGGGTGGGGCGTGGCCAAACTCTCCGCTCTAGCTCTCAGCTGATCCATTTCCGTGTTTTTGCATTGTATTTCCATTGAAAAATAAACACATTTCCACAGAAAATAAAATTAAACCACTGCTGTTCAAAGGTCCAGAGGCTCAGATAAAGGACTTCCGAGCCTAGAAACACTCGGACGTGCCTCCAGGCAAATAAAAAACGTATTTCGCATTGCCTAGCGCATTCGCAGTCCAAACTCTCTGGGTGTGATTTACAGAGACGCTGAGTACAGACAGACGGGGGTGGAACTGCATTTGCATTTCTTTTTTCGATTTGGCATCAATAAAGGTGCCTTGTTCAAAATCGCCCGTTTGAGCTCCGATTTTTTGTAACGCAGAAAAGGATCGCAAATGCTCAGTTTAGACATTTCGCAACTTTTAACCATGGGGGGGGGGGGCCTAAACAGGGTAGGGGAGCTCACATTAACGTTCAAAAACCTCAGAAAGTGAAAATTTCATGCCATGGGACCTTTAAAAAATACATAGATGAACATTTTAGCAAGTGCTAAAAGTGACAGACCTGGATAACAACACTTAAGACTCAGAGCGATGTAAGAAAACAACACATACATAAACTGTATTCAATGAACATGCCTGAGTCTGAAGTGGATGAATAATGCAATGTAAACTTCTTTGAGTTTGAAAGATTGAAATCCCAAAAATCCAAAAGAATCCTCAACAGGACTGTTTACCCACAAAGTTTGTTTTTGAGAACCTGAACCTTGTCCGAAAGGCAGTGGTCACCGATTTTCATCAGCACCTTCTGAAAAAATTCAAACGTGTACCTGAGGTCAGAAGGGTAGCTGAGGTTCAACACGTAAATGACACCAAAGAGGAGAGCGGTGGCGCAGGCAATGTTGTCAATGTTGTTGAGGACCGTGAGTTCTTCAACAATGATGCCCACATCCTCCGGTGATCAGTGTTGTCGCCCCCCTCATGTTTGATTGTGTAAATCCCAATGGTGGTCTTTCCCATAGCAGCTTCAGCAAAATCCACGTCCTATATTTCAAAATCAGAGAAACATTGTATGAGACATTGGATGTATGAAACATATTTAACATATATTTAATGGTGTTTAAAGGAGAGAGAGAGAGACACAGAAAGAAAAAGAGAAAGAAAGAATGTTTGTAGGAAAGAGATGGTGGTGCATGCATGAGGTGATGTGTGCCTCTGATCTTTTAAGTCAACGGTTTGGACCATTACAGTTAGACTCCCATTTAACCCCATTCATACCTTTAAAAAAAAAAAAAAGCTTATAAAAACCTATGCTAGACTTAGGAAAACGTCCTCATCTCCTCAGGATTTCCTGAAAAATGCTGAATGCGGGCCGCCAGTTGCCCATCCCTGTTCTAAGGATTCATTATGGCTTGGAAATTTTGCATACATGAATAGGTGGAAACTCTCAATGTAAATCTGCCATTTTGAATAACCTTCACATCTTTGGCTGCTTCACCTACTCTGGCAAGACCAAGGCAAATATTAGTTTATTTACTTAGTAAATATTCCTTAAAAAGTTAAAATTGGTGAATGGGCATACATTTTGGAAATAAACTACAATTACACGGTGGACCTTTAATATCTAAGGCTATGAAACACATAGAAACATGAAATGAATTGTATTGAAAAGGTAAGGCTCTCAGCTTATATTACAACATACTCCTTCGGCAACAAATCAACAATGCTACGCTACGTAGCAGCTGGCAGGAGGCTCAAAGCTGCAACCGGCAGGTAGAGCAATGTTGCGCTACGCAGCATCCAGTATAAATGGGTTAAGATTGTACAATGTTTGCCTCATTTTTTTACATCATAGACTTTTACTTACCAGGTATTCTTTTATGAGCTTGTCTGGGTCTTCATTCAAGTACACAAGCAGGGCTTTTATGTTGCATGCCCTCCGTGTGGCGACACTGGGATTCTGCAAGAGGGAAAATGTTATAGTAATTCATTTCCATGTGCATGATAAGCACCCAACATAATATAGCAAAATAAGATCACACAAATGTTTGTCGTAGAGATATGAATGTCTGAAGATTCTCATTCATCCATGTCATCTTAGTCAAAAGAGTTTAGTTGTAGGCAACTGGCCTTCTATTTGGAACTTTTTGGAGCATTTTGTCTCTTCACAAAGATTTCATCAGTTCTAATTCTGATGTGGGAATCAGATATTATTTATCTCTAGAGAGAGGGAGCCATTTCCTCATCCATTCCCTGGACTTGGAATGTGTTACCACCTAAATGACTGTCAGGCCAATTCACACCTTGACATGTGACCCATCATGTGAAGAGGGGTGAGACCTGGTCCTGCCCCCACACCTTCAAAGACATCCTAGAAAAACACTACAAGTTGCCTACAACTAAACTCTTGACTAGATATGGATATCTGACCTTGCACCTATACATATCATTAAAGAATTTGAGTTAAAGAAGAATTCCGGCAGTTTTCTAAATGTATCTCAGCTGTTTGTGTTCAAGGGAAGTTGTCAGTAGCGAAAAATGCAAGAAAATTTCATACGTTCCACTTAGTTAGGCTGATGCACAGATTTCCACAAAAGCAGTTGATACAGGGCAGCCTTTTAACATCCTTTTAGCAGGGATGAAAGTGGCCAATCATGAAAAAAGAGGAAAGTCACGGCACACACCCCCCCGGCTGGAAAATTTTCAATTTCTGAAATTTGGATTTCTATATGCTATATAATAAAGTAAAACTGTACATAAAAGTACAAAAAAAACCCACATTTTATTAACAGGTAGGCCTACTAGTAGCATATATTGGATTTGTTTTTGCTTTGTACTTTGTCTAATCAGAGCGCATCGAGGACGAGCTTATGCGCACTAAAACGCACAGGTGAAAAAGCGAGGAGCGACGCGTTAAGTGAGGCACGGGCAGGTAGGATGAGGTATAGGATGTTTTATAAAGTTTAACCTGTGTACACGCAATGGTACACGCTGTTGCGAGAGCTGCGCTCACTCGCTCGGTCCGCGGCTCCAGACATGGGCTCGCGCGGCCCACGGTATAATACGGAGTTTAATACGAGATACACATACTTTTGTTCTGAATACGGGACGATTCTGTTTTTCAAGGGACGGTTGGCGACCCTAAACACAACTACACATATATATATATATATACACCCAAAATCTTTCAACGAATTTGCACAGATGTAAAAAAAATAAAAAAATACCCCGCGGCTGAAAAAAAAGCCGAGTATAATACAACATTCAAAATACAAAATACAACATTCAGATAATAATAAAACTAGCCTTGATGGCAAACACATTACACCTGAAATTCTTGTTGAGCCTTGATGAATTGATTTAAAAGCAAAATGAAATGTACATAGACATCGATTATTTACAATGAATCATGTTAAAACTAAAAGACATTTACCTCACTCTCGGAGAACAAAGCTGGCCATCTGTCTTTGAAATCCGCGATGAAGGGCAGGTCTCGAACCACTTCTTCTCTTCTGAGGGCAAAGGTCCATTTTGTGTCTGATGACCTGTTGGTTGCTCCTCCTCTTCATTTGCATTCAAGCAACAAGGCCCAGAATGAGGTGTTCAGAGAGTTATTTTTTTACTCTGACTCTGTACATGTGTCTTTCTCATGCACTGAGTGTTGATTTTGAAGAAGGATTCATTTACAGTATTAGGGAACCATTAAGGAGCCATATAAAAGCATCAAGAAGTACCATGTCATGGGATCTTTAAGTTTCAGGTCTTCCACAGCTTCTGGTATTCAAGATCGTAGGATCAATTTTTCAGAATTGTTTTTCTCCCAAGATAATTTGAAGCTTGACAGAGTCCGTCATTTCTTGCCCACTCCAACTCTTACTCTACAAAAACATACAATACATAGATTTAGCCCGCAAAATACAAATCACACATATTTTACTGTGCAAACAAACATCACATACTTAAGTGCAAGTATGCATGAAATCCCACACACCAAAATTCTTGTCTACTTTGATTTTAGACCTGCGAGATTTATCTATTAAATCGATTAATTCGACTTTACAGTTCAGGACGATGTGTTTTTATGAAAATCGATTTTTTAGTAATTTTTTACACGCGAGCAGAATTCATGTTTTACACGGGTAAGTTCTGCACAGTTTTATTAGCATGGGATCTGCTTAGATGACTGTTGAAAGCATTCTAGGATTTAAAAACACAAGGGCAATGAGTATGTGCACATGGGTATGGGTGTCTACGGCCAAAGTGACCATGAGCCAACCTGTAATGTTTTAACAGCAGTGACCTCGATGACACTGTGGTCTGACAATCCTTGCACTGCCACATACAAGTCTGTGGAAGAGAAAAATAAAAAAGGTTACAATAACAAAAGCACTCACAATTCAAGGATCTAAAAAATGTCTATACAACAGGTTTCATGATTTGAACTAAATTAGCAATTAAACTTAACTCTAAAACACGTTTAAAGAACAGGAAACGAACCGACATTTGCACTCGACTGCATTCTAAAACACCTGATTAAAATCAGGCTACCATTTACCATTGACTTGCACTAGCCTAGCAACAGAAAACTCTGCAGCTGGAAGGACTGCATGAAATTCGCTAAAAAAGTGTCTCCACATCTCTGCAACAATCTGGCTAACTCGGAAATGAGCCCCCATGTCAAAAATCCTGGAATATCCCTTTAATCTTTACACCCCTAGTGCTCGTCCCTCTGTGCTCACACTGCGTTTGAATGAGAAGCAGTCCGAGCCGCACCGAGCCCCGGGGCCGGATGCAGGAGGACTGGAGACATGAGTCACTCGACCCGTAGGAAGTCCAAGTCTAAACCTGGTCTAAACCAGGACTAAACCAGAATTGCGCTCTTTGCCTTGTTTCATGACCACGGGTGCACATGCCGCGCCGCGCGCGCCCCGGGTGCACATGCCGCGCCGCGCGCGCCCCGGGTGCACATGCCGCGCGCGCCCCGGGTGCACATGCCGCGCGCGCCCCGGGTGCACATGCCGCGCGCGCCCCGCGCGCACACCCCCTCCCCACGTTTCCCTATTAATACGTTTTGTTGAAAATCTACTAAAGTTTGAGTGTTTAAACAAGAAAGAAATGTGAGGAAAGGTTAACTCCAGTCCGAGAAAAGTGTATAATGTGTCTGGTGAGGTGTTTACAGCCTTAAAACATGTAGAATAATTGTGAAATATAAAGTTGTTCTACTCCGCGGATTTCTCTTATTGCGGGTTATTTCTGGAACATAACCCCCGCGATAAACGAGAGATTACTGTACTGAAAAGCTAGGCTAGTTTCATAGCCGACAGCGACCACATATACAAAAAAACAGATATACAAATTGTCTATTGTAGTACATGTACTGTTTTGTTGAATATTGTAAAACAATTATTGAACTTACCACAAAATCGACGGATGATGATGGATTTTACAGGACAAACATTCTCCACTCCAGAACAACGCCTTGTTCGCAAAATGAGGTCAGCAAAAAGCGGTTGTCCTTTTGCCTTACTGAGCATGTGCGAGAAAGTACAGAAAGCGGACTGGGACAGCCTTCAGGCAATTTAATCAGCTGTATTACATAAATTCAATTCAACAAGGTTTCGTAATTACAGCAATTGATGTTGTTGGGTAAATACAAAGAAACTCTCTTGATTTCATCGTCAAAATTAGACACATTAAGTATTTTTAAATGATAAGAGTTATTTAATGCCAACAATATCCATGTTTCACTTTTTTGAGTGTGCTTTCGGTCCAGGTCCGCTGCCCAGATCACATGCACAGGCCCCCATGGATCCTGCGACATGGGGACGTCCTCCCGTGGACCCACCGCCCACGGGAGGACGTCGCAATGGACCGGCCTTGATGTATTTTTGTTTGGCTCTTCCAGTGTGCACAGACACTGGGGGCGAAGTGGGGTTAAGTGTCTTGCCCAAGGACACAACGGCAGCGCTCAACACAGCAACAAAAAACAGCATTTATTCCTTAAAACAATAATACAATAAGACAAAACTGATCCAAATGTGTATGTAGCTGTTATTTATCCATCAGGGACCTACAGAACAACTGTGTAAATCACACTTAATATGATATGAAACATTTCTGGGCCGACTATGACCAGTGAAGTAATCTTATTACATTGATTATGTCCAAGCACCGATACATTGATGCTGATATCTGATCTAGTTAATTTTTCAGTATCAGCACCGATATTTGATAGTAGTATAGGTATCGGTGTATTCCTAATATTATATCCAAAGTCCATGGACACAAGCTGGTAGAGGCCATTTTTCAGGCCACGTAGGGGTCAGGTTGTGGAGTTGCTGTCACGCCCCTGGCTGGGACCAGAGTCTCCTACATGATCTGTGGAGTCTGCTGGGAGCACCTGCACACCATCTGTAAACAAGGGCCAGCTCTCCTGCCAGACTCTGCCAGATTGTTTTGTTAACTAGACGGTGATTTAATCAGTTGGCTGAACTTTTTGATTCCTGCCTTGCAATTCTAGTTATTTTACTTCCTCTTTTTTGTTCCTAGCACCCGTGTTGGATTCTTGTGTTCCGGCTGCTGGCTCCTCTCCTTCAAACCACCATTCCTCCTGTGACAATAAATCTTGGTTACTTTTTGAATTTTTGCCTTTAATCTATTCTTAGGTCCACACCTGCGTTGCCCTAACAGATGCAAGCCTGCTCACAGTAAGGGAACATTCTTTTTGAGTTTTTATTTTTTATTTTTAAGTTACACAGTGAAGCTTTATTGTGCTATTGTAGGTTCTGTGCACAACGGTGCCTGGAAACCACAATATTGGCATCACTACTTGTGACCTGTCCAATTTGATTTCTTTGAGGTTTTTGCCGAGTCGTGCTAAAATGAATACAGGTTTAAAGATCAGGCAGTGAACAGTGGATGTCATCGACAACATGTACAAATAAAATGAAAACTTCAGTGGAGAACACTTGCGGGTTAAGAAACAGAAATGTCCGTGTCTCAATGCTAACGCTAATGCTGATTTTGAGGCATAATAAATATTACCTACAAACATTACAAACTGAAGTTATCTATATATAAAAATAACTGGGTCATGTTTATTTTAATTAATTACATTTTGAATAGGTTGATTTTATATTTTACAATTTTAATACATCTGACCTTTAGCTTTGAGACACAAAGAGCTAGCTAGCGTGCTACTGTCCACAGATCCTATCGTGTTAGCTTGTTGTTCTTAATCATTTGTGGATAAGGCCAAGACAGATGTAATTCTTTGGCTTATTCACACACTGAAAGGCTTTGTTTTTTTGAATGAGAACAGACATTTTGATCACATTTTGAAACAATGCCATTAACACAATAAATATAACTCCAATTTGTAAAAAAAAAAAAAAAAAAAAAAAGTTTACATCTACAGTAGCTATACCTGATTTCATAATGCTTGCACCCATACTGTCTGGCCTGGACTAGTACCACTCCCAAGCCTTTACTGTTTTAGCAGAATATGTGTGCACAAACAGTGTAACTTATGTTTAAAAAGTGCAAGGACATTTGACAGTGTCCCAGACCACAGGAAGTATGTCTGCAGTGGACCACCATGGACCCGTTGACATCATAGCACCCAAAATCCATAGGCCAAACGAAATGCACACCACACAATGGCTATTTTCCTCTGTGGTAAGTGAGGCACAGGGCATGTGTTGAGCATATGAGGGTGACAGTGTCATGTAGTCAAAACTGTATGTGGAAAAGAACCCTGCTAGGCATTTCATTTGGGAAAAAGTAAAACCGTACAATAAATGTTACTTAAAGGGACAGTGTGTAAGATTTTTACCCGTTAATTACTGAAATTGAAGATACCCATTCAAAAATACATTGTTTTCCAAGTCTTTTCACTTCCATCATGAAATCAAAGTATTCTTTTGGACTTGGATATAGTCACATAAAAGGGGGATCTTCCCCATGCAGAGGCAGCCATTTTGAATACGAGAGCCGCAGAAGGACATTTGGGCTCCGCCTTCGGCAAGGCTCGTGGTTTTGGGTAAACAACACAAGCATGCTGCCGGATCAGACGTCGTAATGGATCTAACAAGTGTTTTGAACTAAATTGTTTTGCTGGATTTTATTCGCTGGATCCTTACGGACAAATTGAGAGCAAGTTTATGGTGAAATACAGAGTTTGACCTGTGCAAAGCATTCTAAGGTAAGCTAACCTCGTTTTGTGCTTTTCCGTATAAAAGCCCCATGTGCTCAGGGAGTGATTGTTGTGCAGGGAAATGAATTGCATAGTCAAAAAGAGGAGACTGTAAGGTTTCATTTGATGTGTAGAGTGTCATGGTACATGATCAGGAATGTGTGTTTTCATGAGAAAAAAAACAAAAAACAAAAACGGGACCGTTTTATTACAGTAGCGGCGCGCGGGTCCGTCGAGGTCTGCCGTAGCTAAAACAGAAAGTGCAATAGCACCATCCACCCATGCGCCACGAATCCTACACACTGGGGCTTTAAAGGGTGCACTGTGTAACTTTTCAGCTGCTCTGCTTGTCTCCATGGTGATGTTAATACCAAAAAAAACAAACAAAAAAAACAAGCATTACCTCTTCATAGAGCTGACTTGTAACTGGTGTAGTCCCTTGCTTGTCTCCATGGAGAAAGACATGTTTAAAACCATACTGTGGAACATTGTAACTTGTAACATCTCTATGAGGAAAAGCAGGTCACTTTCATTACAACTGACTCAAACTGCTTATTTAGCAATAAGAAAAAACTTAACATTTTGCTAATGTTACAACTTACAAATGACCTTGTTATGATTTCCATTTGTGAAATTCCTGTCAGAGGAAGTGACTTTGCCTACCCACACTAACCAACTTTGGCAAAGTGTGTGGAACACAAAAGTGGCATGTTCAGGGTACAGGGTTATGAAAATTATAAGAAACAAAAAATGGAAAATGAGAGCTGTGAGCACTTGTCTCCTATTGAGGAAGTTCAGTTCTCAGGATGAAGAGGAGATGACGTAAAAGATCAAGGACTGGAAATGTTTAGTTCTGAAGCAAAAAACAAAACAAATATGTACTTTACTTGATCCAACTATCAAAAAAAAAGAGTTCTGAGAGTTCACACTTAACTGTCACTCATTCAGAGAGTGACAGAGGCTGACCAGTAGGAGAAATGGGTTGGAAAAAGTGTCCGATCGATCATCACAGTATCAGATCAATATTGGATTTGTATCACTATGTCGCCCAGTTCTTGTAAACATTTTGTTGGTAAATATTGTGTTGTTTACTTTCACTTAATTCTAAGTAATTCTCTTCATCCTCTGAAAAAAGTATGAACTCGCCACCCCAAAACACACTCCATAGCAACAGGAGAAATGACCTCTGTGACTCAGAGCAGGGAGAGCTGCATGGGGCTGTTTAGTGGCTCTATAAGACACATGGGTCCAGTTTGTGTAAATCCAGCCTTAAGTTCTTTATTTAGAGTCAAACCACTGAAGTTCTCTGCTGGAGATGTGTGTTTGTGGATGAGTATCTAGGCATTAGTGGATTTTGGGGTTTGTAATTCTTTGATAGTCAGAAACAGCAGAGGTTACATGAGGACCAGAAATAGACATGCGTACAGTAGAAGTCATGTGACCTAGCCCTCCTCCAGGCTAAATAAGTAGGGCTGCGTACTGTTTGATTTGATCAATACCAATATTTTAACTATACAGGCTCCTGCACAGTTCTTGTTTCAGTGCCTCTATTTTTTTGTGCATGAATGACTAGTATTATTAAGGAAATGCTTTTCAAACCTATGAGCTATTTTAATTCATATTTTAAAACGTAGTATTGGCTAAAGCGTAGATGTCCAGTTATAACTCAAAACAAAAGCGCACACAAATGAACCCGCGCACACAGCTGACCCTGACATGCACTTTGTGCTTAAGTTTCACTTTGCATTTGCTGCAATGATAAATAACTTTAAGCTTCTACACAGTTACCTGGACAAAGAAGGAGGATCATATAGAGAACTTTACGCAGCCTCGTTTAGCTGCATCTTTACACACATGCTTGCCACAGTGGAAATGCACGGTACGTTTACTTGGGAAGTACGCTTTTACCAGGACGGAGGAGGATTTTGGTGAAGTTTGGTTCATATTATCTGTTTGGCTTTAGCTTAACGCAGACACTGCAAACTGTGATTGGATGTGGATTTATTATTACACACAACACTTTGACTTTGACCTGTGCTGAAGACTTTCTGTGTTTGAGCAGATACAAGCTGCAACTCTGCACATTATTTCTTCACCTCTTGTTTTTTTTTTAATCTTTTATTATTTCAAGGTACATAATAATACATATTTTAACACCACAACAACATTCGCAAAGCACTCAGAAGACACATCAGGACGGTAAGAACTTTGTTTGACACGTGCAGGTCTATGTTAAGAGCTGTTTGTCCAATTATTTAGTTCAGATCACAGTCGTGATGAGTGAGAACCTCCTCTGCTCATAAATCAGTGAGTGTATTTAGTGGCTAAATGATGTGGACATTTAAAGCCAAGGAACTGAAAGTTGGCACCAAATGCAGGTATGTTTGGCACCAGTACTTACTGGACCTTTTTGGTTGCTTAGCCCTACAAATAACTGTCAGGTTTGTGGAGATGCAAGCATGCTCACAGTAAGAACACATGTTTTATTTTAGTCTATTTTTTCCTAAAATGTTACACAGTAGAGCTATAAAAAAAAAAAAATTAAATCACTACTTGGTCAGAACCAGTAAAATGTTGTTCACGTTTCCTTAATATAATAAAAATGTAACTATTTTAGGTGATCATTGTGTCTATCTTTTAATATTTTTGCACATTTTTGCACATTTTGAACTAATGTCGACACTTTTCGTGCCTCAGAATGAAAAAAAATGTAAACAGCATATATCTCACGTTTAACATTGTCACTTCCTGTTGTTTCCATTGTTCCTTACTTCTTTTTCCAGACAAACCAGCTGATTGTGCAAATATGAGATCACAACGCAGTCAAAACACAGAACAAGTGGCTTATGGGTGGGTCCAGGAGACATGCTTTTGAAATCCTGTGGCTGTACTCGGATGCACGCAGTGATTACAGACTGGGAGCTCCAGCTGGCACTGCTCTGCTCTGCTCCAAAGCCAAAAACCCATTCACTTCTGGGCCTGGTCACTGGGCCTCTGTTCACTGTTACTTAAGTCCTAAACAAGAAGGAGGCCTTATCTTATGGATCTGGACAGCCTTACAATAGTACTAATTATAGTTTTTTTGTGTGTGTGTTGTGTGTTTGATGCTAATAACAACTGCATAACAACAGAGCTGGGTAAGTATGGTAGTATGTCAACATTTGTGGACTGTGCCCAAGTCAAATGTACACAGTAGTTATGTTTTATATGAATAAGAAAGCTTCACAATAGGAAAATAAGAAGCCTTTTATATATATATATATCCTAAATAAATGCAAGTTGTTGTTTTTTTTATCTACTAAGCTTTTAATCATTTTATAATGTTGTTATCTCCTCAAAAACACACCTGGAGTTGTGTTTTGTTTCATTCACACATGTCTGAGTAACATTATGCATTATTAGGCTGTTTACATCTCCCATGTGATGCCATGTAACGATGGTTTTCAAGTTAACAGCTACATTTTATCTTTAGTTCAGTAGAGATTGGAAATTCCAGGGCCGAAATCATCCAAATGATATGGAGTAGTTTAAAAACACAGTGGAGCACTTCCTGTACATATTACCGCATCAGTGTTTTCTGTTTGAGATAAACCTAAATATGCAGCGGGTGTGTGATAAACGTGTGCGAATGAAACAAAAGCGTAATATGGCCCCTTTAATAACTTTTTCCCATACTTTTTATAATACAAAGTTATGATATATTGCTAAAAAATAAACTGCAGAGCTTTTTAAAGTACTTGAATTATGCTTGTAAGTAAAAGGCAAAAAGGTAAGTAAGTAAACTGTAAGTAAAGTTTTCACGAGTATATTGTAAAAAGACCCAAAAGAAAGATCTATAAGAATTCACTCTAGGATTAACTTTGGTGGTCACAAAAATTCATTCATGTGAATATTAGTAATATGCCTAAGATTGAGTCCTTTTCATGATTGGAAAATTGGGTCATGCAGCTTTAAATACTTCACCTGTTTAGAAGTAACACCGCCCATTCAATTACACTACTGCTTCCACCAAAAACAAAAACAACTGAACCCAATATGTTTGGTCAAAGAGAAGAGCATACAAACTCACAATTACCTAAATTTGTGTGAAGTTGACTATTTATGATTCATGACAGTTGGCTTAGGCTCTGTACAGTCCTGGTGCCAAGACCCTGGCAGCAGCTCCGATGGAAACATCACCCTACAGGCAGGAGCAGAGCCAGTGAACCTTCAGATGGCTTTTCAAGGACATAACCACAACTGCATGTAAAAGTATATAGAGTTACCCCTTTGACCACTGTCTGGGGTCATCCGGGGTCCTAACTTAACCTTTGAACCCATCCTTAAGGACCTAGCAGACCAATGAGGATGTTAACATTCCTGAACTGCTTAAACTGCCGACAAAAATAACAGCATCAGAACAGATTTAGAACAAAACAAAGCTAAAAAAAACAATCTTTTCTCAACACTGTAACTGACATGTTGACATGCTAGTAACTTCAAAGCTGACCCTTCAACAAAATAAAGTCCCATATTGCACAGAATGGATTCTTGTGAGCTTTAAAACATGTTAGAATGTTGTTATCCCACCAAAAACATACCTGGAATTGTGTTTTGTTTCACACGTTTGGATAATTCTGCATTATTAGTCTGTCTACATCTCCAAAGCTCAAAATGTTCTTTTCCACCTTGTGAGAACTCGGTGTAAATATGCATAATTTGTGTGTTAAACATCTGTGGATGAAATAAAACACAGCTCCAGGTATGTTTGTGAGGAGAAATCAACATTATAGGATAAATCAGAAAATAGCGTAATATGGGCAGTTTAATGAGATGTTTAATACAGTAAGTTAAAGGAACAACATTGAAGAAGCAAAGTGAAAGTATTGCTAAATATACTGCTCTAACACCATAGCTGCCAAATTATAAAGTTTACTTCTCTAAAATGTTCAGTTTTCTAACTTCTCTAACTGAAATCTCTAACTACCAGAGTCTTGCTTTGTAACCTTTTGTTTGACTGGTGGTGGTAGCTGGAGGGACTTCATATTTTTGTAGCACTCGAGGCTGCAGGCGGAGAGCGGAGTCCGAGAACAGCGGTGATGGAGCCTAGTATGAAAGAGTCATTTCTAAAACACCAGTGTCAAAAGTGCCTGTTTACTTTCCACACAGAACAACCACATTCCATCAGAGCATAAAAAATGTCAGCAGCCTACGACTTTTACCATGAACACAAGAAGCAGCACACGCAGGAGATGGGCGGCTGAACAGGAGATATCTGATTATTTATACAAACACACATTTCAGTTTCAAAGTTAAATGACACAAGTTTATACTTGTGGTGTCGGCCGTGAGTTTGGGACTCTCCACGGAGATAATCGACAACAGCCAGGGGCTATAGAATCCTTATCAGCGATTTGATTTCTGAAAAGCAAAACAGGCCCTTTTCCTGCCCTTAAGGTATAAACAAAATTAAAATGCACTATCCTTAAATAAAACAAATTTCCAACCATTTTATTTGCTTGCAAGTGGCTAAATAGTTACATAATGTCTTAGTTTTGTATAGCCACTTTATTGGTTATTCATTCACATATGGTTCACTTCCAGACTAATCTAAGCAGGGATCCATACACAGCTCCTCCAATCATCAGTGACCCGGTTACACACAAGCAAACGGTGCAGGTAAGGTGACTGAAATGCCTTGCCCAGAGACACAACGACAATATGCACTGGCCAATCCTGGGATCGAACACTTTCAAGTGTGTAAGTTGAAGTTTTACCACTGAGCCACTACAGGCATAAATGTTAAGCAGAACAAAGTGGTGCGCTAGTTTCATATGTTGTTGGGCTGTCGTTAAATCTCTCTGAGCCTCTTAGACTTTCTTTTTTTCTCATGCGTTTTACTCCAGGCCTGTTTGGTATAACACATATACATGCATATAACGCTTAAGCATTTATCCAGGCTTAGGTCCAGCACAAACAGATGACTGGCTCAAGAACACTTAAGACAATTAAGACTTTAACATGGCTCTCCAGTGCAGAGCCCACAGTAACATGGTAGTGAACAACTAAAGAGTGGATGTGACATTCCTGGAGTGCTGACCTGATAGAAAATCACAGTCTATCTTTTGTAAATTGCTTGTTTCCAGAAAACCGTTGGTCTCAGCTGAAGCCAAAGAGGGCATCTGTCTAAATAGAACATTTAAAGTGCATGGCTCTACATGGGCCAAACCAGCGCTGGGGTTTTAACAGCATGGGCCGGGCACAGCGCACTATCTGAACCGCTGTATATTTAAGGCTCCTATTTTGGACTACTATATATTTTTTCATTGCTGTGAAATGAGAACAGCACGCAGAGCTGTGGTCCATCCCTCACAGAGCCTTGAACAAGGCAAGTCATTGACCACACACTAACAAACCCTGTAACGACCAATGACATGCTCCAGGGGACACTCTCACCTCCCGTGGGCTCTGGGACAGGCCGCTGGATTCAGGTGGAAAATAATTGGATGAGCAGTCTGACCTGCTGTTTGACGACAAGTGTCACTGCGGCCGGCGAACGGAAACGAGTGCTTTACATGTTGGGTGTTCTGTGGCTGTAAACACAGGAATGTAGAGGATTTCTACGCTCCAGTCTGAGTAAACAAAGAAACATCCCCACCAGGCAAACACTGGGCCCATCATATGAGGATCACATACCAAACCTGAACCAAGAATAGAGCCACCGTGAAAACACATACAGTAACAAAGATGACTCTTACAGTACACATTACAATCACCGTCACATGGTGAAACTGAGGTGTATTTTATTGTCTTTGGAAGGATTTGTTCTCTGCATTTGACCCATTCTTTAATGTCAACACTGGGTGACCACAGTGAGGAACTACAGTATATATAAGTATAAGATTGTCTCCATGGAAAAAGTTACGTTTAATACCATACTGTGGAACATTCTGAGCAAAGCAATGACATTTTCAAGTAAGTGGCAGTCCCTCCTCCAGAAAAGTTACACAGAACCTCAGATGTGTTTCAATTAGCCTCCTCTATCATGCCATTTACTGTGTCGAATCGAGATTAGAGAGTCCATATCTTCAAAGCAGCTGATTAAAGCAGCTCATTCCTTTAACGGAGAAGTGGAGACCTTTTTGTACTAGACCCCTATTTATCCTGGCACAGACTTTTTAAATTATGGGATACACGGCAACATGAGCGCACGAGTCCCACCCTGCCCCTCCTCACGCAAAACCTCTTGTCCAAATGTCCTGGAGCTACTGTGGCGAGTAAATTTCTCCTGTGTGAGATCAATAAAGGCTTATCTTATCTTATCTTATCTTAAACACCCCCTGTATGCAAAAGTAACATTTTCTTCATGCTTAAATGCACAAAGCATCTAAATACTGTAGTAGATGAACGATTTGGAAAAAATATCTACTTTCTGACAAGCATTGCCATTAGATTTGCAGTTTATGTTTTGATAATAAGATTCTGTTCATATTTCTCCTTTTAAACATGGCGGTGAGAATTGACCAAAAGGCTAAAATATGAACTGACTAATACAAGAATCACATTTCAAAAGTCTAAACTATAAGGTTGGCAGTTTTTATGCAGAATCAGATTTATTTTGTAGTTTAGTAGAGGAAATTATGGTCCTTTAAAAATTGCAGCCTTTGCGATTTCCTCATTCTTTCGATTCAAATTTGATTCGATTGTGATTAATCTTGCATCCCTAAGCTAAATAAGCCTACAAAATAATATTATGTTAGTTAGGAATTTGTGAACTTTATTTTCAGTTTCAAAGTATTATCCTAAAGTAAGCAATAGGACATAAACCAGAAACCTTTAGATTAGCGTGCAAACTATGACTACACTGTGAACACAATGGATGCATGTGGGTATGCTGACGTTTTGATGACTAGTATAGCAGTTAATTATGGCTAAATTGCGTCTCCCGATACTTTGCTTACACATCTTCACACGTATCAGCCAACGGGCCATTACTCTCTCTATCTGGGGGTTACAACCACAATTACTCTGCATTAGCAACATTGGCACAGTTTGCTTTTTTCAGTCTCAAACAAATACGCTAATGGAGCATAATTATCCTGTTGTTTAGTGTGTTTATGTCTCGAGAAAGGGCCAGGAAAGTGCACTACTAATACTTGCTAAAGCCAGTCTGGGCTATTACGTAATAACAAGGTCATGTTATCATTACAATAATCGCTAACAGGAATCTGTTAACTGGACTTATTCTTTAAACTAGCATCCAAGTGTAAAGGCAAATTAGCTGTTACTTTAAATTTCTGCAACTTTAAAGGTGCATTGTGTAATTTTTCAGATGGAGGGTCCGTTTCTATGGATATGTTCCACAGTACAGTATGACATTAAGCAGCTCTATCTTACATTTATTCAATTATAGCTGGTTTTGTAGCTCAAAAATACCTAGAAAAACAGGTTCTGATTATGAGCGAGGTTGCCTCTTCACAGATCTGAACTGTAACTTGGTCTGGTTTGGTCTCCATGAAGATAGAAAGGCTCAATAACATACTGTAAAATTAAATATTCCAAGGCAATGACATTTAACTGGAAAAAAGCATTTGATAGACTCTCCACTTGAAAAGTTACACAATGCACATTTAATATAAATTACGGTAGTTTAAAACCTAAAATAAATATCCCCCTTGAGCCTTAGATTTTCTTTAAATGCAAAGAGTTACTGTATGTCCAAAATTCAGTAAAAGGTGGATGTAGCAGTGCCGACAGAGTAGCAAGTACGCTCCAAAAGTCACACTTCTGTGTCTGGAACACAACAAAGCCTTTATCCCCAAGAAAAAGACATTTTGAAGGACAGTTGATCTGAAATGCAGTCATAAGAGTATAAACAACAGTCTTTGTGCGTTCTACGACTTTGGACACTGACTGTGTTTGACTCACCCACCAACTTCAAGTAAAATCATTTTTGTAAGTGGTTTTGGCCTGTTTTTGTGTTCCATACCATAAATAAGTTTATGAGCAACGTGAAAAAGGATAAGAAAAGTACTATACTCAGTATGCCAACATGGATGAAATAAGTACTTTTATCACAATAAAGTAACTCTCCGCTGAAACATAACACTGACACTGACACAGCAATGAATACACAGATTGTCAAATGTTACTGTATGACTATTCGTAAAGAAAAGAAAAGAAAAAGTGCATGTGAGTTCCAAAAATACCATTCTATCACTCATTGTTTTGATAACTTGATATAGACATTATTGTGACTGACAGGTCTGCAAAAATTTAATTATCCAGATGGTTGAACTTTACATTTTCCACTTGCTAATGCCCGTTCCCCACTGGTTAAATAATCTAAATTTTAATTTTGGCTTTTGAGGTTTGTGAGACTTTTAGAGACTTTTAATCAAAAGGTGTGCATATAAGCTAGAAAAACAAAGAAAATATCATATTTTTGGAGTAAATCTTACACATTTTTCTGTAGCCATGAACCATCTCATTACAGCCTCGGACCAAACTCTCCACAAGGGGTGATAGAGCTCTTCAGGCAGCTGCCCCTCGCCTGTGGTACGCCCTCCCACAGTCCCTGAGGGCTCCCCAGAGTGTTCAGGCCTATAAAAAAGTGCTAAAAACCTTTCTTTTTAAAATGGCCCATTAACACACTTTTATGATATGATAACCATTTTATGTATATGTAGTGTTTTTCCTTTTTGCATCGTTTTAATTATGTTTTATGTAAATTATCTGCTGTGTAGCACTTTGAGATTTTGTTGAAATGTAAAGTGCATTACAAATAAAATGTATTATTATTATTATTACAATAATATCTAACAGGAATCATCTTTGCACCATTTTCCTTATGACCTCTTGAATATAGCTGATATATATTTGTATTACTGTATTTCTATATTTTGTTTTTACTTGTACATACAGCAAATCAGCATCTCTACATGTATTACAGCCATTCCATTCCAGCGTCTGTTGAATTCCAACACAAACACAAAGCTGAGCTACTGAACTACCGGCTGGTTAGCTCAACTGGTAAGTCATGGACTTTCCCCCTGGAGGTTGTAGGTTCAAACCCCCCCCCGGGCAATGAGCTAACCAGTGTGGGTCCTTGGGCAAGACCCTTCACGGTACTGCCCCCCGGGCGCCGAAAAAGATGGCTGCTCACTGCTCCTGAAAAAGGATGGGTCAAATGCAGAAGTCAAATTTCTCCCGTGTGTCACTGTGTGTCATTGTGTGTGAGACCAATAAAGGCTAAAAGCCCAAGCTTAATCTTAATCTTACTTCAGTTCTTGCACCAGGAGTGGAATAAAGTCACCCAAGAACAATGTGAAAGACTTGTGGAGAGCATGCCAAGACTCATGAAAGCTGTGATTAAAAATAAGGGTTATTGCACCAAATATTGATTTCTGTGTAAACATTAGTATTATGTTGTTTTAAAATGAATTTGATCTCGTTTCTTTGCATTCCTCGAGGTCTGAAAACATGTGTCTTTTTTGTTATTTTGACCATTTGTCATTTTCTGCAAATAAATGCTCTAAACGATAATATTTTATTTGGAATTTGGGGGAAATGTTGTCAGTAGTTTATGGACTCAAACAAAAATGTTCCTTTTGCCCAAACACATACCTATAAGTAGTAAAATCAGAAAAATTGATAATTTTGCAGTGGTCTCTTATTTTTTTCCCAGAGCTGTATACATTTATATAATTATGCCTTATTTGACACCAGTGCTTTGCTATTTTTGCTACTTATTTTGAATTTGAATTTATTATTACCATTTATATTTTTGTTCTTTGTTATTTTAGTATACTGTGACGTGTGAGCTGTGTCCAAATAATTTCCCTTGTGGATCAGTTTGTGTTTGAGTCCACGTCTAACCAACAAAACAATCTTGATTCAACATCCTTATCACAGCTCACTGTTGACAAAATTAAACCCCATCTGACTTTGACTTTCCTGAAACCCCATCCTGCAGTCACTTAAACAGTGACCCAGGGCTCAAGTGGAGAGAGGAGGATGGAAGCCCTGGCTGTAAATCCAGGTCTAAAGGTCTGCACGCCTTTTTAGCTCCAGCACCTCCATGATGAGTGACACCCTCCACTACGAGCTAGAGCACCCGCCGCCGAACAAAACCTCCTCTGTTCGCCCACCCTGCGCCGAGTCTGAGCGCGGAGAAATCAGGCTCTATATTCTGTGTGGTGTATGGACGCCTCTCAGGGCCTAACCGCACTACGGACCGGCACCTTCATCTGAGCGTGCCGAGGCCAAAAGTAACACGCTTTAGCACCAGAGCTATAAATCTGAGGCCACGCTAATCACAGGCAAAGAGTCACTAACTGGAATATAATGGGATGTGTGATAAGGTTGGGAATAGGGCAGGTGGGGCATGATTCAATGTGGTACAAAATACTTGGGGTATGACAGCAAATTTACATTTTAGAGTTATCGCTATAGAGAGAGAAAAAGATATTTGCCATCAGTGTAAGGGATGGCATAAACAAAAAAGTCAAATCATTTATTTAACCACAGCAAATACCCACAACAAGTATCAATACACAGATACTATTTAAGACTAAAACTAGTATCAAAAAGCTGTATCTTTCCTCACTCTTGATCAGAGTCACTTTATTTTTGAACACTTTAAAATTTAAGAAAGCATAACATTTAGCCTCCATATTTGGAAAGACTTTAAAAACATGTACATTTAACAAAATGCACATGAACTAGTATAAAATGGAGAATATTAAGGAAGTACTCTGAAAAAGACCGTTTTGTATCAACTTTGTGGTATCATCAGTATCAGTTCTTTGCACTTTTTAGATTTTGTCTTAGATAGTTTTTTTTGTATTGTCTTTATATTTTATTTTGTACACTGTCTTTTTGTACTGCTTGGCCAGAGAGAAACGGAATTTCGATTCACTGTATGTCGAGAATGACAATAAAGTTGAGTTTGAACTTTTGAACTTTGAAGCCTTTTCCTTAAAAATCGAATTGTTATAATTAGTTTTAGTATACAATAACCCACCGTCACACAGCTGTTATGTACTGTATTTAACCAAATGTATTCAAACTTTCTAATTTCTTATGTTTTTGTTTTTTAATCAATGGCATGGAGACTGAATATAAATCTGCTTCAATAATTCATAAGATTATACTAACATGGCAAAAGGAGAAATTCAATTTGTCACTGCTTATAACTGGCTACAGGGAGGAGCTAACTCCAGTGAAATTACTATGAAACTATCACACCTATTTGTTTAAAGTTTCTGTTAGTTAGGTAAGCCTATTCAGCTTGGATTAGCTGCGAAACGTATTTGACCAAATCAACTTTTGCCCAGTTGACACATTGAATTTGGATTCTACCTGGACGGCTGAGGGTTTCTACACATTATACTAACATACATAATGGCATACTAAAATAATGATTACAAATTTGGAAACTGATATGGTTTACTGAAGTTACAGAAGTGTATTTACTGCTTAATATATACAGTGTATATAGGTAACATTATCAGTATGCATTTGCAGTTACCATAGATCATCAGTGTTCAGTCATAAAATCTATTCGAACAAGTGGAAGAATGTCTGGAAAGGCAATTTGCAGGTTTTGTATTACTACACTATAATAATCCAATAACCTTTCCTACCTAAAAACGACTGCCATCAAACGTAGTAAATGCAAACTGTCCTCTCACTATAGTTTTAATAGCGATAAGAGTTTGCGTTGAGTGTCAGTGACGTGTGATGACTGCATGTTCGGAGAGGATTACTCATGCGTGGCCCTGTGTATCGGTGTCACTCTTACATAAGCAGTCGACATCCTCTGCCTCTTCCCCCTCTCCGCTCCCCTGCACAGAGCCAGAGTCAAACCTCTGCCTTTGCACATTACGAGACACCAACATAGATAATGTAAAACAAGTGAGACAACAAGATGATTCAGGCATGAGTGAATATGCAAAACCCAAACGGCTTCTCTTACTTCTTTGAGAAAAACAAATAAAGAATGAGTGTACACTGATTTGCACTTTCATGTCTTTGGATAAACAAAGAGTTTTGAAGTCTACCCTACAATCAAATCAAATGCTGTGCTTTTCAAATGTCATTATTTTAATTAAATCTCTTTAAAAATCATTTGACATTTAGTGATCTGCACCCAGTTGATGAACAGCCCCATGAAAAATGTAATTATATCTTCCTCCTTGGTCTTTGATACTGAACGTTAATCAAGCAGGAATAGTTTAGTTTCAACGTGAGGTTAAAGGAATTGATGGAAAACTCTCACTAAATGATGATTTATAATATCTATAATGGTCAACTATGAGGTCAAATACACATCGTACACAAAAATACAAATACTTTTTTGTATTACTAGAATGTATTATGCATTCTAGCCAAAATGTAAGCAATATAGGCTTGCTCATTCAAACAAAAGTCCCTATATTGCATCCTGATATCGTATCGTCAAAAGTCTCACAATAATATCATGGGCCATCACAATATATCAAACTACAGGCTCCTTTGCTTAAAAGTGTTGTTTTATTGTTGCAGCTAAAGGAAGAGGGAACCACATAAACCATGACCCTTTGCTCTGCGAAAAAAAACAACTGTAATTAAGCACTTTTATGTCTTTCTTCTTTGAAATGACCATAATGATTTGCACTAAAGTCTTGCCAAGGCCTTTTTAAAGCCAAAAAGTAAAAAACTAAAATATCTTTAAAAAAATCATACCATGAGAGGAATATTGTGATAATATCGTACAGAGGTTTTTTCAATATCTTTACATCTTTACTATACTGTAAAAAATATTTAAAAATCTGACTCATGCATTCATGTGGTGTAGAACTGTGAAGAGAAAAAAACAAAATGGAGTGAGCAGTGAGCAGGGGGATTAAAAATGTGACTTGGTGAGTGACTTTCCGGCTGTTCCAGATGTTTATCAGGTCATAGGGTCGCAGCTCCAACACTCACAGCTCACACTCCCTCACAGTTCCTCACAGAGCACGGATCAGTAAGATTATCACTCCCTCCCTCTGAGCTGACAACACAGATCTGACACATTTGAAATTTGAACCTATTTGGACCAAAGAGCTTTCAGATTTGTTTAAATTACTTGTAAAATGGTCACATTTTTATATAGCGTTTTCCACCTTGAAGGCACTCAAATCACTTTACATCAACCACCGCCATTCACACACACACACACACACACACACACACACACACACACACACACACACACAACATACAACAGTGTATGGAGACACTAGGGCCGAGGATGGTTAAGTGAATTGCCCAAGGACACAAGGACAGCATTCATCTGTGGGAGCTGGAATCGCACCTGTGGGTCACTGGATCTGATTGCTCAAACAATTATATTTATGTTGAGGGTGGGATTGAAACCACCAAGATTATGTCTGTGTCTGTATAGTTAGGGTGGATGAAAAAGATTAAATGTGATAAAACATACAGCTCTGGTAAAAAATAAGAGACCAATGCATTTTTTTTCCTGAAATCAGCATCTCTACATGTATTACAGCCATTCCATTCCAGCGTCTGTTGAATTCCAACACAAACACAAAGCTGAGCTACTTCAGTTCTTGCACCAGGAGTGGAATAAAGTCACCCAAGAACAATGTGAAAGACTTGTGGAGAGCATGCCAAGACGCATGTTGTCAGTAGTTTATAGACTCAAACAAAAATGTTCCTTTTGCCCAAACACATACCTATAAGTAGTAAAATCAGAAAAACTGATCATTTTGCAGTGGTCTCTTATTTTTTTCCAGAGCTGTATTTACCTTATATGTCTTTTGGGATTATTCCGTTTTGTGGAGTGTTTATTATGACTGTACTTATACTTACACTGAGTTAAAGTGGGATCAAGGCTACAAAATGGAATAAAAACTTCAAAATGGTTAGATGCTTCAGATGACTCATGGGTGCCAAATGTGATGAAATGTAATGAAACTTTATGAAAAAAAAAAATGAACAGAAGGTCCAGATGGTCACGCGTTATATATGGGTAATTCATACATTTATGCGTCTAAACAAAACCGGTATAAAACCATTTGGACACTGCTGCGCGTCTTTTGGCCGCGCCAGGCGCGCGTACGGAGCGCTCGGATTTGGCACAAGCGCAGCAGTTGAAGTGTGAGACAAGATTTTAGTCATCACACATGCACAAACACAAGATCAGTTATTGCAGTTGCCAAGCCCTGCTTACCACAATATACTAAAAACGTGGAAATGAATAATATGATTTTTCCATGCATGTTTTATTGGCGCGCTCATTGATTTACAAGTTCTAAGAGTCTATTTCTCTACAGCGCGTCGTTAAATCTTGGTTATGAATGAACAGAAGGCGCCCCTAAACTCTTTCCAGCGGATTTCATAAAACGGGCTTTTGGCCAGACCTGAACCACATGTAAAGCTCATCAGATGTTGTTTGGGTCAACACAAGTCTTTGTAGGTGAAGCAGACTGAGTGAGCAGAAAAAAGGCAAATATGGAAAAGTTCTTACCGAGATACTGGCGGATGTCTAGCAGGATCTGAGGGGGTCCTCCGTTGAGCTGGTAGAGGAGCGATCCGAGGCAGAAGACGAACAGCGTGCCCATGCAGAAACCATATCCTCGGAGGGAGACCCGGAGCGACGCGGCGCCCGAGAGGAGCCCGCTGCTGCTGCACTTTCTCCCGTTTCGCTCTCGGATGTGGTTCGGAGTCTGGCCGTTGTTGTGAAGACTATTGCCGCTGTAATTCTTCATCATCTCCTCCTCACAAAGCTCCCCCAGAAGTCACCCATTCGCCTTTGAGAAGTAACACTCGTCTTTTTAGGTTCATTGGAAGCACCCGAGCTCTCCTTCCTTCGCTCCTCCGCTGTGTTGCCTTTTTACGCACAGTCCACGTTCACTTCTGCTTTCGTCTGGTGACTGCTCCTTCCGTCCGTCCTACCAGCGCCGTTAAAAGTCCATCCTTCTTCAGAGTTTTGGGTGTCAGATTACCGGTAAACGTGGAAAACCGGGGGGAAACTTCCACTTCTTCACTCGGGATTTGAAGGGACTGTGCGTAATGCGTAAAACAGCGACACCGAGTGGCCGTGCGTAAAGGGAGCGCGCTCAGTGAAATGGATCTGATATGACAGGCCACGGGGAACTGCGACTCAGGCTCAAGTGTTTGAAAGGCGAATCAGAATTTCAATGTGGCACTCTCAGTGAAGCAGATATTGATTATGGTGCGAAGAAGTCGACATTTAATTTCATCAACTTTTGCTGCGCCAGACAGTGCGCCAGTACTTGACATCTTTTACTTGCTGTAAACGTCCTCTTTCCCCTAAGGCCAGCTGTAACACTAAGCACATCTCAATCACAGCTCCTCATTCACACAGGCACATGTCTGGGAGGGACCAGGTGGACCTTTAAACAACCCACCCAAACTGTTTAACTTTCACATGGAAGTCGTTTTGGCAAGAAAGGTCACTAAGGTAAGATCTGAAGGATAACTTCTTAAACAGAGGTAGGAGTGGACCAAATTTCTAATCACGTAACTTTACTTTGAAATATTTTATACAGATTGAATAAAAAGTGGTGACCCAAGTACTGAGTTACTGAAGTAAGAGCAAAAGGGTTTATGTGTAAAAAAACAACAAAAAAACACAACTCCAGGTATGTTTTTGATGAGGAAACAACATTCTAACATAGATCAAATATAATAAATCATAATAAAATCAAACCTAGACATTATCATTCTGTTTGTGGTCTCAAAATTGTATTGCAACTCTTAAAATATTCATCTATTACTGTCCTTGGTCTAAAACTTTCCAATACAATAATTCTTCTCTTAATCCTTTGCACAGCACTAGGCTATATTTCTAATCACGTAACTTTACTTTGAAATATTTTATACAGATTGAAAAGAAAGTGGTGAAGTAACTACTTGAGTAACAGTGGACGTAAAAGGCATTTTAAATATGATTTATGAGTTATTATAATCAAATAGACAAAATATTAAATATACACAGATTCTGGTAATTACAAAGAGTAGACACAATAATTGTTGAGTATTGTTACTTCAAACAACGTACTGTATTTCTCAAATACAGCTCTGGAAAAAAATAAGAGACGACTGCATTTTTTTCTGAAATCAGCATCTCTACATGTATTACAGCCATTCCATTCCAGCGTCTGTTGAATTCCAACACAAACACAAAGCTGAGCTACTTCAGTTCTTGCACCAGGAGTGGAATAAAGTCACCCAAGAACAATGTGAAAGACTTGTGGAGAGCATGCCAAGACACATGAAAGCTGTGATTAAAAATAAGGGTTATTGCACCAAATATTGATTTCTGAACTCTTCTTAAGTGTAAACATTAGTATTATGTTGTTTTAAAGTGAATTTGATCTTGTTTGCATTGTTTGAGGTCTGAAAACATTTATCTTTTTTGTTATTTTGACCATTTGTCATTTTCTGCAAATAAATACTCTTAACGATAATATTTATTTGGAATTTAGGGGAAATTCTGTCAGTAGTTTATAAACTCAAACAAAAATGTGACACTTATGTTATGTTACACCTTCAAGTTATCAAAAACATTATCCAAAATGTTATGTAATGTTTCGTTTCATTCTCGCTCACTAAATATAAAACAGCTATGTTATAGTGTACCGATGAATACAGGAATGAATGACCTGTGTAACATGGCGGGTCCCAGCAGGAGAGATGCCATATTGAAGAAGATAATTGTGCATGGTGCTCCTCTTGTCATAGCTGGAATTTAGGAATGCTTCACATTTTAGCCCCAAAGAATACAGAAAATCAACCAATCACAGCGAGGCCATTTCATCTAATCATTTGCAACAAGGATTCACATGACTAAACACTGATTCAGTCTGATATTCACTACTGAATTTTATTGAAACTATCTTGCCACCAAATAAAAATGCAAACTTCAAATTCATATTTATACCACTCATTAAATATTTAGCTCCAAAAGATAACTCTCTGACCTAAGTGACATTTATTAAAATGCCAGCAGTATAAAAAGTATAACTGTAATGTGGCCCTGGGTAATTGGAAAGTGCAGCAAAGTTTTTATTCACTGCTTTTAGTGGAGGAAGAAGTTAAAGTACAGATACCTGAGCAAAGAAAAAGTATCACATGAAAAAAAATCTATGTAAAGTAGAGCAAAAATATTAACTGTAAGTAACTGTTTAAAAATGCACTTAAACAGTAAAAAGTAAAAGTGTTTCACACAGATTTTGAGGTCTTATAAAGCAAATATAGTTATTTTGATGAAGAATTGTGCTGTATTTTGTTTAGCAGAAATTGAATCTTTTTTCTAGCTGTTTTATTTGTATATTTTGTGTTTGCTCAAACTACGAACATGTTAAAACAATAATAAAATACTTTTACGTCACAGTCCAGTTAAAAAATGTAGTAGTAGTAAATACAGACACCTGCTCTCAAATGTAGTGAAGTAAAAGTCAAAAGTATCCACTTTAAAATTGAAAGAACAGATACCTTTTTTTTAATGTAAGTACAGAACTTTACTTTAACTTTGTTTCATTTTGTCTTGATATAGAAACAAACACCTTATGCCAAGAAACATTTTATTATATTTTAGAATGACAAATAGTTATGGACATGACATTTTTGTTGGTTTTCAATACACAAGCAAATCTGTATGGACAATCATTAGGTAGATGAAAAACCAAATAAAATACTCATTTGTACATATATTTTACAATACATAGTGTAGAGTTCCTTACTGGCTAAAGCAATATGCATTATGCAGAAAGGTATTGCTATTCATATAGTACAGCTAATTACAAAAAAAAAAAAAAGCAAAAACACAAAATAAGTTATTTAAATATCAATTACATATATAGAATGTGCAATGAGCATTTCATATATGTAATTAAGACTGAAGTAACTGAAATGGATAAGGTTGCGTGAATGCTTACCAAATTCACTGTTGGGAAGGTAATAATAAAATACCCAGCATAACCCATTTTACATAACCTGATGATGACATAGGGCCAAATATAGTCAAATTCATGGAAAGAAAAACAGCTAGGATTACCTTCTAAAGTGCATTTACAGTGTCAGTATCTCAGTTACTAAACACACATTTTGTAAAACCTGGCCTCTCCACTCGTTCTCTCACAGAGCACCATTTTGATTGAAGCGGAGATAAAGGCATCCATCGTCTAAGTCCCCCACTGCGAAACATATTGAAATGTAGCAAACACTTTTCATAGAGGAATAT
Source organism: Paratrypauchen microcephalus (assembly GCA_036785185.1). Classification (NCBI taxonomy): domain Eukaryota; kingdom Metazoa; phylum Chordata; class Actinopteri; order Gobiiformes; family Gobiidae; genus Paratrypauchen; species Paratrypauchen microcephalus. The sequence goes on from JAVJIX010000003.1 coordinate 6,929,051, forward strand.
GAAGTACTGTGCAAAAGAAAAAAAAAGTCCTACATGACACAAAACTGACTCTTGTGAGCTTTAAGTCATGTTATAATGTTCTTATCTTCTCAAAAACAGTTGTGTTTTGCTTCATTCACACATGTTTGAGTAAGTAAACCTGGTTTATTAGTCTGCCTACGTCTACTTTTTTAACAACTACATTTTATCTTTTGTTCAGTAGAGATTGGCACTTCCAAGGCTGAAAGTGTACGGAGTTTAAAAACATAGTGAAGCACTTCCTGTATTACAACAAAGTAGAACAGCAACAGCGTGTTTTCAGTTTGAGGGAAGAACTCAGCCAAAATATGCAGGTTTGTGTGTTAAACATTTGCGAATAAAACCAAACAAAACACAACTCCAGGCATGTTTTTGATGAGGAAACAACATTATAACATAGATTGAACATAAATTATAATAAAATCAAACCTAGACATTATAATTCTGTTTGTGGTCTCAAAATTGTATTGAAACTCTTACAAAGCTTAAAATGTTCATCTATTACTGTCCTCGGTCCAAAACTTTCCAATCCTGACAAAAATGAAAATGAAACTACTCAATAAATTCTTGTCTAAACCCTTTGCACAGCACTATATTTGTGTTTTTTTTTAAGATAAGGAATGTTTGCAAACTCAATTTATAAAATGAGCTTATGAGTAATGACTATAGGTGTAATGGCCCATCTTGTCTCCCTGATTAATTGGTGAGTGCACCGAATGTTGCAAGTCACCTGCTATGGCACCGCTTCTAGCATCCAAAAGTTCAATTTATTCAATCAAAAAATAACACAATAATATGTTAGCAAGTCTGTTAGCCTGCCTAAATAAGTCTGTTAACACATTCCTGTGCAGATGTCCTGTGCTGTGCCTTAGGAAAGTCCTTGTTATGTACTGCCTAGCCAAATATTTTTTCGTTTTGTAATACTTTGATTAAAATAAGGCATTTACAGGGAATGTCTTGACAGTGTGAAGTTAAAACTTTTTGATGTAACAAGTGAACAAAGCATGTGTATACACGAGAATACCAAAGTTTATGTTGTTTTAGCTTAAAAATGACTGGCATCAAAACAAGGCGGCAACGTTAAAAAGGCAAAAAGAAAACCAAAACACTCGTTTAAATTGTGTTATAATACAGAAGCACGATACGAGATAAGCCATATTTCCATTCTCCCAAAAGCAGTGATGTATTCTTCAATTGTGAGTTGATGTGAAGTCCAGATATTGAGAATCTATTAAGAAACCCATTAAATCAAATTCCTTTGGCCGAGCTACATCCGTTAAGAGACTCAAAGATTATGGTGCCATGCCGCAAGCACTTATGAAATTATGCAGGAAATAAAACGTCTCTCTGCATTACAAAAAAACACTAGAAAACAGTGTGCTTTCTTTCTCAAAGGCAGATCCAAGTCTATCTATAAGACTTTCTTTAGTTGAAAAGGCATCTGTTATGTTGTCCGTAAACATTTGAAAAGTGAAGGGCAGTAATGGATGTCTCACTGTCTATGTTAAAATACTGACCTTTCGAGTCCTTTACATGTTACTCTACCACATAAGGGACAGTCCAGCGTGGTTAGGACCCTCCGTTTGGGCTGACCAGGCGGGACTCGTGCACTAGTCTGCGGACGTGCCTCTCGTCCCGTATCCCCGCCTCCCAAACGCTGCTCTCTGTCAGTGAGGTGACCTGGGGCAGGGTGACGACGCCTGCAGCGGCCAACGGGGCGGCGTACATGGGCAGGCCAATGGACACCAGCCAATCAGAGACGGAGCTGATGTGGCCCACGGGGAAGAGCTTCCTGGACACCTCCGTCTGACCTCCGAATGGGATCTAAGGAGTAATACACAATTTAATAACACAACATAATGATATTAATGAGTAATAATTGATGAATTGCAGCCTTTCTGACCACCAGCAACAATCACTCACACAGACACATCACACACATACATTTCCCAGGCAGGTGAAATGCCCAAGGACACAAATTTGTGGCTTTGTAGTTTTGTAGTGTGGGTTTGTTAGATGTAAGAACAAAGTATGACATAATTTACCATAAAATCTATTTTTATTATGTGAATTATGTGTACATTGAACCGCAATCTTGTTTGATTTGCCATTTTCCATCTATTTTTTAAAATGGCCTGTTAGAAATGATGAAGAGCTAAAATTATTATTATTATTGTATTTTACTTTTTATTTATGCTTTTTCAAAAACAAAGGTCTAGAACAAAACAAAATCTGTGGGGTTCTACAAAAAACATAAGAAAGCTATACATTTCTCTTATTCTTATAGTCGATCCATTTGGACCATCTTTTCTCAAATTTACTTGCTTTCAACCTCAGATAGTAAGTCATTTTTTCCATCAAATACATTTCCTCAATTATTTCCATCCACTGTTTCACTTCCAATGAGTCACTTTTTAGTCAGTTACAGCTTTCTGACCGGCCATCAGCATGATTTGAAACAAATAATCTTCGGTCTGAATAGGTCCTTTAAAATGATTTTTTAAGTTCTATTGTCTTAAAAACAGGTGTCGTCCCTGCAGTGACTCCATGTTTGTGCAGTCTGTAGTGTAGAGAGACAGAGGCAGTTATCTTACAGCCATGCGGTGCTGTTTACGCAGCTCTCTGACCCGGAGCTGGTCCAGAGAGGAGGCCATGTCCTTCAGAGGCTGCTCCACCTCCTCAGAGTAACGCTGCACCAACAGCTGAGGAATGCCAAAGCGCCCATGCTAAAGAGAAAAACAACGGAGAGGAAGACCATGGGTTACAAGGATTTCTCATAGAAGGTTATGATTAACATTGCAACAGGTAAACATGCAATTCAATGGCAATTATATCCATGAAAAAGTTTATTTATACAGTACATACATGTTAAATTTGGCCACTAATGTACACAGAAAGCTTAAGAAATCTATTAATAATATGCATAAAAACTATTATACATTTTGTAGGTTTGTTAGGGAGGGCATATGGTCAGCAACACATGAAGCAGACAATTTTGTTGAGGCAACTTTTAAGCTTAAAGTCGATGAAAACAACCACTAATCTATGTAATCCCCTTTTGAACACAACACACACTTTATTTTAAAATTAGAACTGGTCATATTGGCTATGATTATACAATAATATGCCAGTTACACACTTCATCAAATATGAAATTATTATTGTTATTATTTTAGCATTTTATATTAATAAACAAAACAAATTAGCTTACACAATACCGCAGGTGTTTTCTTTCCTTCCACTCTTTTCTAATAAGCCCTCTAGGTCATATAATCTGGTCTGACACCTCATTGCTGGGAGCCTGTTTGGACCTTGTTTTGTTGCCAGTGTTGGGGGATGCACAGCTCTGATGGGGCCCTCTCGGGGGTAAGAGTTACAACACAGTCTGAGATCCAGACCATAAACTTAATAGACTCCACCACATCATAGAGCCAGCGCACAGTCGTCCCCCAGCACTCAGGCTTATTTATTTATGCACTCCTTCACACATCTATATTTAATACTCGCTCTGCATGTACATGTGTCAGCACCACTACTATGGACGATCTGAATGCAACAAGTGCTCATTCCCGCTGACTGGGCTGGATGACACATGAACTAATGCAGAGTTTATGTGTTTTCAATGTCGTGCCAAGTAAACTTATAAAGCCATTACATTGACAGCCTCATGGAAACCATTATACGCCTGGGAAAAGTGACCTCATGTTTTTATGCTAGGTTATGCTTGGCAAAAGGAGAAATTCAATTTGTCAACTGGACAAAAGTTTATTTGGTCAAATATGTTTCGTAGTTCATCCAAGCTGCTTCTTGGCTGTGAAACGTATTCGACTAAATAAACTTTTGTCCAGTTGACAAATTGAATTTCTCCTTTTGCCATGGATTCTACCTGCACGACTGAGGGATTCTACACACGTTATGCTTGATTGTTATCATCAAAAAAGCTATGCTGTTGATTGTTTCAAAGGCATAATGTAAATATTCTAAAAATTGATTTAAAAAAAACACATTCATTGTGTAATTATTTCAAAAGTGTTTTGTGTACATTATCTTAATTTCATTACTTTACATAATACATTTAACAATACAAACCTAACCATTCCCATTTAAAAGATATTCCCAAAGCAATTACTGGTAAGATATCAGGAAACTACTATCCAACATGCATTTCAACTGAGGTAAAATTAGGGGGGGTTGCCATAGCAATAAAAAATTTAAAACACCTCTATCTCTTTAAAGGTCAAAAGTCATCAAAATAGGAAAATGTAACCTAAACCTTTGACCTGGTTTGATATAATGTAACTGTACACATCATTTACTATAATAATGTCACATGCATCACCTGCAGCTGTAACTACACTAAAATATTAGAACAATCTATAATATTTGTCTTATCATACCTTATCTGAATAGGGCTCCTCCGTCAGGTCAATGCCCTCCGCCTCCAGCCGCTGCTCCAGGATGGTCAGCAGATCGGGACTCATCTTGGAATGGGACACTTTCCTGGACACCGCCACCTTTCCCCCCAGATCCGACAGCCAGGGAGGGGGCACCGTGTTGCCCGATTCCTCCCCCACCGAGGAGGCAGACGAGGAGTAGCACGGGCTAGCCGGAGTACTGTTTGACGGGGTCTTCGCCGGGAGAGGTGGAGGTGGGGGTCCCGGGCTGCTGTTGGTGCTCCGTATCACCGGACTACTCGAATGGGACCTGTTCAGTGAGTGAGTGGGAGAAGGCGAGGAGGGGAGGGAGAGGGGAGCGTGACGCTGACCATTGGTGAGGCGCTCGCGGGACTTCTTAGCCGGAACAGGCGGGGGCACTGGGGGCTTTTTGGGATGTGTTTTCGGAATGATCTTTTCACCAGTAGATTCAGGTGGGCTCGCTGGGGGGCTAGACAGGAGTTCAGGGACAGTTGGTGAATTTGGGGTAGGACAAGAGGCTCTAAGTGTAAGCTGGGAGGGCACTGGGGGTCTCGACATTGGGCTTAGAGGAGTTCTGTTTTGCTTTTTGGGGCTGTTTAATCTAGCTTTCTCCAATGTTGCTCTGAACTCTGCACTAGATTGCTCAAACCGGATATCCCCTAGTGAATGGGATCTCTTCCATGGTCCCTGGTGCTGAGAATGTCCATCCAAGTCTTCGCAGCTGCGACTAGATGGGATGGGGCAGCGTCTTTGGGACCTGCGCAGTCCGAGGAGGTTGAATCCCTTCAGAGAGTGCTTGGAAAAGAGGTTTTTAGAGAATTTTGTGCGTTGGTGGTTGCCATTTTGCTGCAGAGCCTCAGTAGAGATGGTCATAGGAAGGGTGGGGTAGTCCGGAGACTGCAGACCCCCAGAGGAGCGACTAGAACGGGAGGTTTTTCTGCTTTTACCTGCAAAATAAAACAGTAAAAATGTTGAGATGAAACATTTAACATTTACTATGATTCACTTCCCTAATTTAGCCGACGTAACTATTTCTGTTTTTCATTGAGGAAGTTACAAGAATGACATTTTAGTAAAAGGAACTAACACAAACCTCATTACTGTGCCCTCAAGAAATGCTATGTTGGCTAAATGTAACAATACAAGGCACTGCCAGAAAGGGTATTTCTGAAAATATTTTGAGAATAAAATGAAATGGTAAAACATGAAAGCATTTATGTTTCATGTTTGCCCAGGGGTGCTTATATTTCCCGACGGCACAGTATATCAACAAAGTGCTGCCATGGCAAAATCTACAAATAAATAAAATTATGAAAACAAAGACAAAATAAAGAAACTTACCATGACTCGTGACAGTTTATAGAGAACGGATGGGTGAAATGTGAGACTCATTTAAAAAAGTGAGCGAAGGAAAAGAAGAGATGGATGCGGTGAGATGTCAAAGGCTGTGTTAAGAAATGATTAGAACTAAGAAAGTGTATACATCTACATGAGCAAGAATAGCAGAGGTAAGCTGTACAGTAAGACAAAATATTTTAGAAAGACATCCTGAGAAAGTTAGTTTGTACTGTTAACTGAACATTCAACAATATATTATCATTTACTTTCAATGGGCATTTTGACTGCCTGGAGCCCATCACAGAGACATAGGGAGAACATTTTTAAGTCTTATTATGTGGGTACCATTTTTACTATTTACAACTATTACTATTTATTACTGTACTATTTAGTTATTACTAGTTCAATTAAAAATGATCAGAGTTTGTCTGGTTAAATACATAAAGTACAGTTTTATAAGACTAAAAGTCTGTTAGAAAGTATACAGTCATGTCCTTCACAGTCTGTATACATACAGTGTACAAACCTGACCCAAGAACGCAGAAGGCCAACACTAATGTTATGTAGCTAATAGGTGTTCAGTGCTTAGAGACATGGGAGGAAGAGAGGCGGAACATAAAAAAATGAAACCATGATGTACCAGAAAGTCCTTTATTTAAAAGAAAGGTAATCTCTAAAGTGGCAGATTGCAGGCTTACTGAACATCTGAACACGAAGAACACAGACACTGGTGCCAACACAGACAGATAGACAAGCTTATTGAGCTGTGATTCACACGCTTTTTAACTGTTCATTTGAGTGAATACAGTCATTTGCAAGATAAGGGACATAAAACTCAGAAATAAAACACATATTTCTAAAATAACATTTTTTTTTCTTAAACACTAAAAATTTAAAACTATTTCCATTTATTTTAGGCACATATTGAATGCTTGTGCAACACTGAAATGGTAACAGTGGAAGTGAATAGCAGTAAACTGTCTACTAGAACTACCACTGCAATAAAGACAATTTAGCAACATGCTACTGTATTAAGTGAAGACACTTAACAGAAGTATTCTCTTAAACTATATTCATCTTCCAGATAACCGCCCTGGGCATCGAGCACCGAGGCAGCCGGGAAGCGGAGTCCATGACTGGGCAGTGACTTTGCTCTCACCAGAACAGTTCTTTGCAAAGGTCTGCCCCTGTTTGCACAGGCTCCCATCATTTTGAGTTGGGCAAGGTTCAGGGGTCTGGGGGCTGGCTGGCTCACACTTACAAGTGGACTTTGGCACTTGTGACACAGAATGCCTAAAGAATGAAAAGAAGTGAAGAAAGTGTGGAAAAAATCAACAGTAAAAAGTATAGGAAGCTCAGAAATGATGAGTGTTTGACTGGCAGGTCCAAAGAAGCGGTATGTTAGAAAGCAGAAGCATGACGATGGGCTGGGAGGAGGTCAGAGTCACTTGGGGCAGCTATGGCAGGCTACATGGTGCTAGTCCAGGGTGTGCTAGCAGCTAGTCTAACTGTAGCTGTCATTACCATTCTCCAGGTTCTCATTGCTCTCGTAGCAGCCAGAGTCCCGAGGGGAGTCTCCCACCAGACCACAGCCCTCCGACAATAGCTTCTCCTGGGAACCACACAGCCCCCCGCGCTCCGGATCACTGCTGCCTGCAAGAACAAAACACACGGCACATTTAATTCCACTTTATTTATTTTACGCCTTGATAACCTGCTTTGACATCAGAGGAGGAGTTTTTGGTTTCCACATGTGCATGCTACAATTCAAAGGATCATGTGAATACATTTTTGGAGAGTGAGAATGTCAGAGTCAGTTCAGCCATAAGCTACATAGAATTCTATTATTTATTCTTGTAATCACACACAATATGATATGGTATCAAGACTGACTGCCCGCACAAGCTGGAACTTGGGCTAAAACTTTCTGCCTGACTTCTGCACCTGACGTCACTTGTTCTGTACAGATATCTTATACATTTGCGCTCTTTGACTAAAAGTAACTGCATTTACAGATTTAGTAAGCTGCCCATTATCATAAGAGCAAGAAAATCTGTGCAAGACAAATCGGACACTACAACGAGCTAAAGCAAACAGCCTAAAGTGTAGTTTTGAGTAGTAAGCTCTTACTGGTTAGCTCTATTAAAACGCTGTTAATGAGCATAAAAATGAGCAAAATCGTCGATAAAAATCCCGACTTTCCGACATCTCATCTCAGAATCCCGAGTTCCTGAGGACTACATGAATGCGGCATACTTTTCAATTTGATTATTACCAAATCAGTTGATAAATTTAAAGCAAAATCAGTCAATACAAAAGGAAACTTACAGTTGGTGACGTTTTGAAAAGCTTCAAAATTCAGGCCAAACAAACCCAAAAATTAGCTTTTCTTTTTTTTTTGTTTTTACATACATAATCATGTTTTTTCTTGCCAAGAAATCAGGTGTACTAAGAGGACTGTAACATGTTGGCTCTCTGTGCGTTATGATGATAAAAAAAGTGAGTTATTTTGAGTTTCCATCCCTCCCTGTGGTCCTCTCACAGTATCTGTAGTGTCTGGTGTGACATGCACTCACTGTCATACTCCTGCAGCAGCTCCACAGCCGTCAGCAGCACCGCTCTGTGCTGAGGGTCTCTGATGTTCAGCTCGTCCAGGTCCTCCTCCTCCAACAATTTAAACGTGTCCAGATCTTCATAACCGTTAAACAGGAAAGTGGGCATGTGCTCCTGTCACACACAAAAGAATTCTGATTAATTATAGAAACAAATTACAATGCCTGCTTTATATGTTCTATGGCTTAACTCTAGGTATGTTTTTGAGGACGTAACAATTATAACAAGGATTAAAGCTCACAAGAGTCAATGTAGTGACCTTAATGACTTTAATGTAGCAATCTGATCAAAGTGCTGTGATGGTACTTGCTTTGATTTGGCAAAGATTTGATGTCAGATGCCCTTCCTGACACAATTATTTCATCCAAGTAACAAAAGGTTTACTGGCAGATGACGACGTCTGTGTGTGGTTTTAATCATGGTTATGCTTTTAACACAGCAAATCTCAAAATAACTAAATTTTGTATGTGAAAGAAAATTATATTAAGAAGAATTATTCCAAACAATATATTTTATATATACAGCTCTGGAAAAAAATAAGAGACCACTGCATTTTTTTTCTCTACATGTATTACAGCCATTCCATTCCAGCGTCTGTTGAATTCCAACACAAACACAAAGCTGAGATAGTTCAGTTCTTGCTCCAGGAGTGGAATAAAGTCACCCAAGAACAAGGTGAAAGACTTGTGGAGAGCATGCCAAGACGCATGAAAGCTGTGATTAAAAATAAGGGTTATTGCACCAAATATTGATTTCTGAACTCTTCTTAAGTGTAAACATTAGTATTATGTTGTTTTAAAATTAATTTGATCTTGTTTCTTTGGATTTTTTTGAGGTCTGAAAACATGTATCTTTTTTGTTATTTGGACCATTTGTTATTTTCTGCAAATAAATGCTCTATCTAAGCGATATTTTTATTTGGAATGTGAGGGAAATGTTGTCAGTAGTTTATAGACTCAAACAAAAATGTTCCTTTTGCCCAAACACATACATAAGTAGTAAAATCAGAAAAACTGATAATTTTGCAGTGGTCTTTTTTTTTCCAGAGCTGTATGTATAAAGCCACTAGTGAGGCATAGTAGTAACAATACAGCCTACACTCATCTGTCATCTGTAAGTCATTTCCTAGACACCCGTTTTATTTTTAACTCACTGGTGAACCAAGATCTAAACAGTTACTGCTACTCCAACCAGCCATGTAATCATGTTAAGTAACAGTAAACACGTGGGTAATGTTCTAGACAGAATATTAGGTAAATATTATTAAGCTAAGAACAGAGCACTAATGCTGTAGCCAAGAATGGTGCACTCCGCCAAACTTAAGTGGGACTAGCAGCTTTGTAGTTGGAGACGAGTACATCAAAGTTACCCGGACACCACACCAAAGCTAGTCACTAACCGCTACGCTATCGAGAAACAAGGGACACGAAACGCCCTTTTGTAAAATCAGCTGACATCACCATCCAGTGCTGGTGGCTCGGCTTGTTTGCCTGTTGTAGACTGTGTGTCACCAGAGAGGCCATCAATTACAACGGGAGATGCTCTGAGGAGAACGCGCCATGTTTTTTTCCTGCCATTTCTGCCGACTGACGGAGGACTAAACAAAAGGACCACCAACGAGCACAGCAGAAACGCTCATCTGGCTCTACTCTCACTGCTCTGTTTGAGGTTATTTCACAAGATATACAGGGTCGCAGTGAACCAAGCGAGGACTCAGACAACAGATATCACAAATGCAGGAGAAGCTAGAGGACTTAACAACAAAGACGCCATGTGTTGATGTGTTTGAAGATGGAAGATAAATCAGTAGTTGTGTGATAGTTGTGATTTTCATGAATTATACATAGATCTGGAGACCAAATGTATCATTGCCTGTGAAGGAACAGTTATTAGCTGTCTATCAAAGCATAGATCTAAAGATTTATGCTTGACACTAATATCTTTTGAAGAATATAGATATAGATAAGTGTATTGTAGGGCGGTGTAGGGTTAGGGTGTGCAAAAAATATTTTTATGACTACTACTACTACACTATTACTACAACTTGTTCAAAATCCTGGTTCAAATAGTTTTTTTTACAGTTGAAATATTTCCAATGTTTACATGGAATAATAATTTTCACCAAATCTGTATCAAAATAAACACACATAATAAGAGACCACTGCAAAATTATCAGTTTTTCTGATTTTACTATTTATAGGTATGTGTTTGAGCAAAAGGAATATTTTTGTTTGAGTCTATAAACTGACAACATTTCCCCCAAATTCCAAATAAAATATTATCGTTTAGAGCATTTATTTGCAGAAAATGACAAATGGTCAAAATAACAAAAAAGATACATGTTTTCAGACCTCAAACAATGAAAAGAAACAAGATCAAATTCATTTTAAAACAACATAATACTAATGTTTACACTTAAGAAGAGTTCTGAAATCAATATTTGGTGCAATAACCCTTATTTTTAATCACAGCTTTCATGCATCTTGGCATGCTCTCCACAAGTCTTTTACATTGTTCTTGGGTGACTGTAATACATGTAAAGATGCTGATTTCAGGAAAAAATGCAGTGGTCTCTTATTTTATATTATTGTATATGAAATGTTTTATGAAATTAATAAACATACAAACACATGGCTGCTTTCATACAAGTGGCTACAATACACAGTAATTATAAGAAGGCCATCTTATCTTAATTTCTTTCTTATCTTAAATGTTTTATGAAAAATACTGCCTCAACATGATACTAAACTAGTATCCAGTGCAGTATCAGACAGTCAGTAGGGGACATGTGTGATTTTTGTGAACCCGTCAGTAGGAATAATGACACGGCGTACGCTCTTTAATCCGAGTGTGTCTGGGTCTGTCTGAGGAGAGCTGCTCCTGTCTGCAGGCTGGTGGGAGGAGACGCTCTGAGCTCTACGACTGTGTGGGTTCATAATTAAAGATAAGAGAGATTTGTCTGTGAAGAAAGTGGGTGTTGGTGTTTGTACACTAATCTCACTTCAAAAGATTTATGTAGTACACCCCGTAATCACCATCACTTTACATAGTACTTTGTCACCGTCTGTAAGTATACATCTTTTCAAGAGACTAATGTATATCCAGGTTTTTCAAAGTACAATCTAGGGCCCCTTCTTCCTACTGACAACAGAAAACAGAATACACACCCAACTTTAAATAATACTATTTATAATGATAGGTTGGTGCAGCAGACATTATATTTTACTTTTTTTTCTTCACACTGGCTTGTGGTTCATATGACTGAATTAGTTAGCAATATTCACACAAACTATTTAAAGTTAATGCATAGGCCACTGCATGTGACAACAAACAATAAACAAATAAGAGTTGTGTTATTATTTAGTATTCAAACACATTATATTGATAAAGTGGCACACAAATTAGAATAATGTTAAACAAATTTGATTATGGCTCCTGCAGTGTAAACATTAAAGAGGACCTAAGGCAGTGCTTGCAACGCTTAAAGAAAAGAATTAAGAAAAAATAATAAAGAAAATGTTATGTTTTGATTAGCACCTTGAGGTTGATCCTCTCCAGCAGCTCCTCCACAGAGGTGGGTTTGGGAGCCCGGCCCTTCCTCCTTCTCCTCACCGGGCGCTTGGGTTTCTCCTCTTCCTCGCTCAGGACGTCCACGTAGATGAACTTGAAGGTGCCCACTTTGTTGTTGAGGAGCCCCATCCACGTGCCCATGGGCGGCTTACTGATGATGTCGATCACATCGCCGCGCTACAAAACAGAAGCAGTGTGTACGGTCAATCGGAATGCACCTTCTATTTAGTATTTTAGCTTAAAATGTAATATTTTGTAAGAGTATTCTGTGGGGCGATAACCTACAGTAAAAACAAAACTCCTGGTAATTAAACCACCTATCTACAGCTCTGGAAAACAATAAGAGACCGCTGCAAAATTATCAGTTTTTCTGATTTTACTACTTAATGATCTATTTTGGTGTAGGTCTACACATCTATAGTGAACCGTAGGCTGTAGGTATGTGTTTGGGCAAAAGGAACATTTTTGTTTTAGTCTATAAACTACTACTTTAGTCTATAAACTACTGACAACATTTCCCCCAAATTCCAAATAAAAATTTTATCGTTTAGAGCATTTATTTGCAGAAAATAACAAATGGTCAAAATAATAAAAAAGATACATGTTTTCAGACCTCAAAAAATGCAAAGAAACAAGATCAAATTCATTTTAAAACAACATAATACTAATGTTTACACTTAAGAAGAGTTCAGAAATCAATATTTGGTGCAATAACCCTTATTTTTAATCACAGCTTTCATGCGTCTTGGCATGCTCTCCACAAGTCTTTCACATTGTTCTTCGGTGACTTTATTCCACTCCTGGTGCAAGAACTGAAGTAGCTCAGCTTTGTGTTTGTGTTGGAATTCAACAGACGCTGGAATGGAATGGCTGTAATACATGTAGAGATGCTGATTTCAGAAAAAAATGCAGTGGTCTCGTATTGTTTTCCAGAGCTGTACATATGCCTTGCCTAAGGAAAACAAAAATGTATCTGCTTTGAGTGCCTTGAAGGTGGAAAAGCGCTAGATAAAAATGTGGACATTTACTGTTTATCTCATAAAAAGCAGGCAAATTCAATATTTGTTTACTAGTACAGTTTTTCAATTTAATTATAAAGCACTTTTCTACAAATAATAATTCATAGCATTGACACCGCCCCTTTCAAGACACTCAAATGGCTTTACATTGCATTATTCACTCACGCCACACTCAGCAGTGGTAGGTACAATGTTATCCACAGCAGCCCTGACACAGACTGATGGAAGCAACACTTGCACTCCACATTCAAACTGTTTTTTCCACAAGACACAATGACAGTTTCCACTAGAGCCACTGCTGCTCCAAATGATCAAAGCAATAATACAGCTCTGGAAAAAAATAAGAGACCACTGCATTTTTTTTTCCAAAATCAGCATCTCTACATGTATTACAGCCATTCCATTCCAGCGTCTGTTGAATTCCAACACAAACACAAAGCTGAGCTACTTCAGTTCTTGCACCAGGAGTGGAATAAAGACACCCAAGAACAATGTGAAAGACTTGTGGAGAGCATGCCAAGACGCATGTAAGTGTGATTAAAAATAAGGGTTATTGTGCCAAATATTGATTTCTGAAATTTTCTTAAGTGTAAACATTATTATTATGTTGTTTTAAAATGAATCTGACCTTGTTTCTTTGCATTGTTTGAGCTCTGAAAACATGTATCTTTTTTGTTATTTTGACCATTTGTCATTTTCTGCAAATAAAAGCTCTAAACAATAATATTTTATTTGGAGTTTGGAAGAAATGTTGTCAGTAGTTTATAGACTCAAACAAAAATGTTCCTTTTGCCCAAACACATACCTATAAGTAGTAAAATCAGAAAAACTGATAATTTTGCAGTGGTCTCTTATTTTTTTCCAGAGCTGTATAATAGTTGCTTATTGCACAGCTATTGGTGGAATAAGCCGTTTCGTGAACAACAATTGAATAACTACAACTACTAAAAGTTCAAATACCCCCATAAACCCTGTACCTTGAGTTTGAGAGAGTCAGTGTCGTAGGGGCTGGGGGTGAAGTCGGTGTGCACCCGCGCTCTCCCACAGAAGGGCCCTCTGTACGGAGGCTCTTCATCGTCACCATCCTCAGACTTCACACTCTCTCTGTTACTGGCCGATGAGTCTGTGGTGCTCACCGTCTGACCACCTGCACATACACACGTACAGTTATACACTCCAGTACACTTAGTCCGTTTTCCCTTTCACCAGAGTCTAAATGATGAGTGTTATATTTTTAGGGATAATACCTCAAACAGTATAGTGTATATTTGAACTTGTAAAGAAATTGCTATTGTTAGTATGCAACATTTGATTTAATACCACAAGATCAACATAAAAGCTCATCTTTCTTTTTGAATCATTATGAAAATACCATTTAATCATTAACAAAGACTTTTTCTTGCCTGACCATCTGGGAGTATGACATCACTGCATACTAGAATGTAGAGCCGCCAATCTCAACAGCCCAAAAGTGCTGATAAAATAAAAGGTTTTCCACAATGTCTTATTAATTGTGTACTATTTGGAAGATGAAGCAATGTTAAGTAATAGATAATGCATCACCTTTGACAAATTTTCACTAATGGAGGTACGTGAAAAGTCCCTCAGTCGTCCAGGTAGAATCCATGATAAAAGGAGAAGTTCAATTTGTCAACTGGACAAAGTTTGTTTGGTTGAAAACGTTTTGCCGCTCATCCGAGAGGCTTCGTCAGCTCTGGTTATTGTGCTGGTTAGACACTGCTTATATCTAGCTGCTGGGAGGCGCTCCCTACACTGAAAAAGCTCTGAAAACGATCCCCACTCATCTGTCTCTTTGTTTTTTTGTGGGGATCGTTTTCAGAGCTTTTTCACTGTAGGGAGCGCCTCCCGGCAGCTAGATATAAGCAGTGTCTAACCAGCACAATAACCAGAGCTGACGAAGCCTCTCGGATGAGCGGCAAAACGTTTTCAACCAAACAAACTTTGTCCAGTTGACAAATTGAACTTCTCCTTTTATCGCTAATGGAGGTAGAAAGTATTTTAAATTAAAGTAAAAGCATACAAAGTGAGTATAACAGGTTTGCTCTAATTTTGACATAAAATCTGTTTTAATAGTTTTACACAAATCTAGAAGCAGTTTGAGTTAAAAAAAAATATATATATATTAGAAAATTACAGTAAGTGGAGAGTTTTTTTTTTAAAGAGTTCCATATTGATGAAATCACACTGGGAGAGATTCATTTTAAATTTTGACAACACAATTTCAACAAAATAAGGGTGTTTATTTTATTATATTTTATGTCTAATAATAATCTCTTTGTAAACTTGAGGAATTTTGGCATAGTGTAATACATGGTTGCTAGGTAAAGTTATGGAATTGCCTAGTTTGATGTACTGATTTCCAAACAGTAAAATTTGGCACCTAAAAAATTCCCAAACTGGAAAAAAATCCTATAGTCCAAACTGTCACTGGCAGTTTAATTCTCTTGAGGAATGAACTTTGCCACCTTTTTAAATGACTGCCTTGGTAACCACTTCCCCACAAGGCAATTCAGGCGGTAAAGTAGTGTAATTTCTTCTCACTGACTCATTTTATTCACTCTTTGCTCTGTTTAAGATAAGATCATTACAACACCAAACTAATATTTCTCAAAGCCTTGGGGTGCGGTACCAGATTCCTGTTTGTTAATCAGAGGTGAGTGTGGTCTTTTGGAATCATCTTAAGAAAAGCACACTTCCTAAACTAATCACTCCCTCGTGTTTGCCAGTCTGTTAGCGTGTTTTTCCAGCCCTGGTCACTTTAACATGCTGTACATTTGCCAGCTCTTTAATTCACCAACACTTTCATTACAGATGGTGTTTAATCCACACATGTCATTGAAAAAGCAGGTTTGCCACATCAGAAATGGTAATTAGATGAGATGAACAGGGGATTAGAAAACTACAGTGCATGAACGCATCTGGCTGTCATTAAATACTTCCCTTTATACGATAGTATTACACGATGAGGTGATGGTAAACATACTTCAGAAGAGGAAAAGAAAGCTGTGAGAGCCCTCTAGTGTCAAGTCAGTGAAAACATAAAAGCAGTGGTGGAACTAGTTAAGTACAGTAGATGGGCATCTGGACTTTTAAGTACATTTTAAAGAAGGCACTTTTTACTTTGCTACATTTGAAAGTATAAAAATTAGAAGCAAAGCGACCACAGAAAAACTGACAAACGACAAGTGGGTTGCCTCTCTCTCACTCACGCTCTCTCTCTCTCAATCACTTTTTCTCAATCTCTCTCTCTCTTTTAATCAATTGCTCTCTCAATCTCTCTCTCTTACTCTCTCTCTCATTCAATCTCTCTCTCTCTCTCAACCAATCGCTCTCTCAATCTCTCTCTCTCAATCAATCTCTCTCTCTCTCTCTCTCTCTCAATCAATCGCTCTCTCAATCTCTCTCTCTCAATCAATCTCTCTCTCTCAATCCCCCTCTCTCAATCAATCTCTCTCTCATTCAATCTCTCTTTCTCTCTCTCATTCAATCTCTCTCTTTCATTCAATCTCTCTATCTCTCTCAATCTCTCTCTTTCATTCAATCTCTCTATCTCTCTCAATCTCTCTCTCTCATTCAATCTCTCTCTCTCTTTCTCTCTCTCTCTCAATCTCTCTCTCTCATTCAATCTCTCTTTCTCTCTCAATCAATCTCTCTCAATCTCTCTCTCATTCAATCTCTCTCTCTCGAGATTAAACTGTGATTAATTAGATTAATTAATTACAAATTCTGTAATTAATCAGATTATTTTTTAATCACCTAACAGCACTAATAAAAATATGCATAATTTTTAATCAACTAGTATCACTACATTTAACACTTTATCAAAATCTGTGTGAAATACTTTCACACGTTTTACTTTCATACGTTTTACTCTAAATGTAAATTTTTAAACTGGTACTTTAAGACTTCCTTAGTAATTTTTTTTCATGCAATACTTTTACTTGAATAAATTGTTTGCCTCTGTATCTGTACTTTTACTTAAGCAACAAAACTTGAGTACTTCATCCACTACTGCATATAAGTACAGTTTTATATCATGGCTTTGTTCTGTCTGCTTTGTTCTCTGCGCTGTAAATTATTTTAAAATAAATAAATTAAATGTTTTCACTGAACACTAAATCAGAACTATTTTATGCAATATAAAGGACAAAAGTAATAATAGTGACTTAGGACAAATTTAGACAATTTGTGGGGTAAAACCATAACATAGCTAATTGTAGTGTTTAAATTTAGATTAAAACAGTAAAAGATAGCATTTTTGGTTGTGAAAGTATTCATTTTATATTTAAAACAAATTAGATTAGATACTGGGACATTTGACATGCATCTTTTATATTTTCTCTATATTTTGCATCTTTTATATTTTCTCTATATTTTTTGTCTGATACTGGCCATGTTGAGAATTGGGCCATTATCTTGTAAACTACATGTAGGCCTATACAGTGCCGTGAAAAAGTATTTGCCCCCTTCCTGATTTCTGTGTTTTTTGCATATTTATCACTCAAAACATTGTCAGATCATCAAACCAATTTTAATATCACACAGAAACAACCCAAGGAAAGACAAAATTCAGTTTTTGAATGATGATTCCATTTATTAGTGCACAAAAAAAATCTAAACCTATCTGGCCCTATGTGAAAAAGTAATTGCCCCCTTAATCTAATAGCCAGTTGAGCCTCCTTTGACAGCAATAACTGTAACCAAACGTTTGCGATAATTGGTGATGAGTCTTTCACACCGCTGGGGAGGGATTTTGGCCCACTCTTCTATGCAGAATTGTTTCAATTCTGCCATATTGGAGGGTTTTCTTGTATGAACTGCCCGTTTAAGGTCACACCACAGCATCTCAATCGGATTTAAATCCGGACTTTGACTTGGCCACTCCAAAACCTTAATTTTGTTTTCTTTGAGCCATTCAGAGGTGGACTTGCTGGTGTGTTTTGGATCATTGTCCTGTTGCATGATCCAAGAGCGCTTGAGTTTGAGGGCACGAACTGATGGCCGGACATTCTCCTTCAGGATCTTCTGGTAAACAGCAGAATTCATTTTTCCGTCAATCACAGCAAGTTGTCCTGGTCCTGAGGCAGCAAAGCAGGCCCAGACCATCACACTGCCACCACCATGCTTTACTGTGGGCACCATGTTCTTTTTATCAAATGCTGTGCCATTTTTACGCCAGATGAAACGGGCTGCAGACCTTCCAAAAAGTTCAATTTTAGACTCATCGGTCCACAAAATGTTTCTCCAAAAGTCTTGAGGGTCATCAAGGTGCTTTTTGGCAAAGGTGAGACGAGCCTTTGTGTTCTTTTGTGAAAGCAGTGGTTTTCTCCTGGGAACTCTTCCATGGATGCCATTTTTGGCCAGTGTTTTTCTAATGGTGGAGTCATGAACACTGACCTTAACTGAGGCCAACGAGGCCTGTAGTTCTTTCGATGTGCGTCTAGGTTCTTTTGTGACTTCCTGAATGAGCCGTCGTCGCACTCTTGGAGTAATCTTAGTTGGTCGACCACTCCTGGGAAGGGTTGCAACTGTTCCCAGTTTCCTCCATTTTTGAATAATGGCTCTGACAGTGGTTCGCTGGAGCCCCAGAGCTTTGGGAATGGCTTTGTAACCTTTTCCTGAATTATAGACTTCTATCACTTTTTTTCTCATTTGTTCTTGAATTTCTTTGGATCGTGGCATGATGTGTTTGTTCTTGAGATGTTGTAGCCAACTTCACTTTGTTTGACAGGAACTATTTAAGTGATTTCTTGATTCAACACAGGTGGTGACAATCAGGTGTGGGTGTGGCATGTAGAACTGAACTAAGTTTTCTCAAAACTGTGGTTAGTCACAGTTAGTTTGTGATTTAACAAGGGGGGGCAATTACTTTTTCACATAGGGCCAGATAGGTTTAGATTTTTTTTGTGCACTAATAAATGGAATCATCATTCAAAAACTGAATTTTGTCTTTCCTTGGGTTGTTTCTGTGTGATATTAAAATTGGTTTGATGATCTGACAATGTTTTGAGTGATAAATATGCAAAAAACACAGAAATCAGGAAGGGGGCAAATACTTTTTCACGGCACTGTATATACTGACACATTTACATGTTTTTTTATTCATGGGCATTGTCCCCTTTTCAAATGAATACATAAATAAACAGATATATTGGTCTTACTCATTGAGCTCTGCCCGCTGAGTGAACTGCGCAGACTCTCCACTGATCCTCCTGCTTTGAGTTTGGGCTTCTCCAGAGAATCTGTGTCAGGCTGAGGAGACTGAGGGGAGCCGGGCGCACCGTCCGGACTGGACTGTGGAGGCAAAGTCCAAATGGATAATTAAAACACAAGGGAAGGAAAAGAGCAAAGTTCTGCAGTTTAAACACGATTGGAATAAATGCATATGGTCTAATGAATACGAAAACTTTGTTTTTAAGATTAGAGATTAAGCCTTTATTGGTCTCACACACAATGACACAGGAGAAATTTGACTTCTGCATTTGACCCATCCTTTTTCAGGAGCAGTGAGCAGCCATCTTTCAGCGCCCGAGGGGCCGTGAAGGGTCTTGCCCAAGGACCCACACTGGTTTTGCTCATTGCCAGGGGGGATATGAACCCACAACCACCGGGGGGAAAGTCAGTGACTTACCAGTTGAGCTAACCAGCCGGTTTAGAGTCTACATAAAACGAGAAAAGTAAACTTGATCATTTATGACTCACTATATTTCGTCTTTGCTCTGTCTCTGTCTTTGCTAAGTATCTCTCTATCTACTGCATGACATACAGCTCCGGAAAAAAATAAGAGGCCACTGCATTTTTTTTTTCTGAAATCAGCATCTCTACATGTATTACAGCCATTCCATTCCAGTGTCTGTTGGATTCCAACACAAACACAAAGCTGAGCTACTTCAGTTCTTGCACCAGGAGTGGAATAAAGTCACCCAAGAACAATGTGAAAGACCATGCCAAGACGCATGTAAGTGTGATTAAAAATAAGGGTTACTGCACCAAATATTGATTTTTGAACTCTTCTTAAGTGTAAACATTAGTATTATGTTGTTTTAAAAATGAATTTGATCTTGTTTCTTTGCATTGTTTGAGGTCTGAAAACATGTATCTTTGTTGTTATTTTGACCGTTTGTCATTTTCTGCAAATAAATGCTCTAAACGATAATATTTTTATTTGGAATTTGGGGGAAATGTTGTCAGTAGTTTATAGACTGAAAGAAAAATGTTCCTTTTGCCCAAACACATACCTATGAGTAGTAAAATAAAAAAAAACTGATAATTTTGCAGTGGTCTCTTATTTTTCTCCAGAGCTGTATGTAAGTAAAATCAAATATTATATTGAGACAAAAAGTTATAAAGATTGGGACACTAGAGGGCGTTGTTGCCTTTTAAATCACCAGCCGATGTTACACTATGAGTGTCACAGGTGTTTACCTCCACCTACAGACAAATCAACTTATAATTATTGTCCCTAGTGGAGGACATAGCAGAGTTACAGACCCACTTACAGACACATAAATGAACTCAAATGCAGCTACATGTGATTCTTTACAAAGTGACCCGGGTTTTAATGAGCAGGCCTGGGGGAGACTTGCATCAGCGCATGACCTCAGTATGAAGCAGACCCCACCCTCCACCCTGAGCTCAGTCCAACACAGAAATCAAATAAAGTTTAAGTGTGTGTTTATCTTGTAACTAACACAAACACTCCCACCCACTCACTGTCACTGGACACAATATGTGGCTCTCAACATGGTGTAAGCTTTTAATGAAATAAATGTTTCTTATACCATGTCAAATCTGTCATTTATTTGAACAACTTAAGTTACACCAAACAGAGACTATATTGTGACCACCTGGCAAATAATAGTAAGAATGATGTTATGTTTAAACCATTGGCAAATGTGAAGCATTGAATAAGACATTTCTACAGACACTGACAGCCTGGGGGAAACATATGTGGGTCATTCCAGAATTGGAGGACATTTTACGTCCCACCCATCAAATATTAAATAATCCACATACAAAATACTAAAACATACAGTTTCTGAGTGAATTTACTTGTCCTGAGACCAAATCTAAAAAAAAAACTAAGAGAAAAGAATGCTTGAAAATACTTTTATAATACCAAATAAGTCTGGAGTACCCCCCAAAATGCCATTTTCCTCTTGTCCCACCCCTCTAATGGCCAAACTGAATCTCAAATAAAACAGTTAAAATTGAATTGAAATTTCTTGTTTTGTCTATAATTTGTTTCATTGTCATCTCTTGTAACTGTGGGAACATTTGTTTTAATAGACATAATATTTCAAATAATAATTATTATTCATGGAACATGTGTCCCACAACCTGCACGCAACCCTGTTACCAGAACATTTTTAGTCTGGTAGAAGAAGAAGAAAGCAGAACCACATGATCCCCTGGACTTGACGTCATCAAATAGTTTTCCAAAAGAATAGGCAGAGCAAAGGTTTATCTTCTCTTCTATTTTTCAAATTTTTTATAAAACAGTTAATCTTGATTGAATGTCTCACTCTACCTCATGCAACCCTGTTATGCATATGATCAGAATAAGACCTTTTTTTTTTCCTATTTTTTTTTATTTGCATAAATAAGTTTTTCCTCTTGATTAGTAATAACAGCTAGCTAAACAGCTAGCTTCTATTCCTGAGATAAAGTGAACATTAGCGCGATTTTGCAACCCTGTTACTGCGATTAGAGTAAATAAATAAATAAATCAAATAAATCATATAATAAAAAATTTACCATTGACCGTAAGCTGAGCTAATCAAGCATTTGGTAGTTTATTACCTATTATTGATGAATATGTAGCAGAAAATCAGAAAAGTGAAGGTTTATTTTTCAAGAATTTTAAAGCCAAAATGTCCTCCAATTCTGGAATGACCCATGTAGTTTGTAGTCCTTTACTTTGTAAGGCTGTAGTCCTTTGGTTGATAGAGTTGTAGTCGACCAATTATTTTATTTTAGAGTTTTAAGTATTTATTTGGGACAACAGGAGGAACAAAAATATATGGTGTGAGTTAGCTGCTAATTTGGAGATTAATTTACATTTTTACATGTAAATATACCCTTTCCTAGTACATTTCTGTTCAATAGTTGATTTTGCATGTTGTAGTCTTGTGAATGCAGCTTGGGTCAAATACATGGTCATAGCATA
The DNA here is from genome assembly GCA_036785185.1 of Paratrypauchen microcephalus. NCBI lineage: Eukaryota > Metazoa > Chordata > Actinopteri > Gobiiformes > Gobiidae > Paratrypauchen > Paratrypauchen microcephalus. The sequence goes on from JAVJIX010000003.1 coordinate 6,951,214, forward strand.
CTGGCTTTGAGTTTGACGTTTTTGCCATGTCTCCTTTTAGCTGACTAAGCGGCTGACAGGGCATGTCTTTAGTCGACCAAAAAATAAAAAAAAATAAAAAATTGGCAACTACAGTCATTTAGGGCCTGTTTACACATACCCGAGTATCTGTAAAAACGGATAATTTTCCCTTCATTTGTGCCTTTATTTTACACACAAACAGAGATTTCTCCTCTGAAAACGATTCTTTTTAAAAACTCCGACAAAAGTGGAGATTTTGTTCGCATGTAAACTGAGGAAAATGGAATTTTAGGCAGCTGACGCACCAAAAGTGTGATTCTGATTGGATTGCAGAGCGTTCTCCTTCATTTTCAGAGGCGAATTCGCCCTTTGCGTGTAAAAGATGGGTACAAACGAAGGGAAATGTCTCCGTTTTTAAAAATACCAGTGTAGGTGTAAACGGGGCCTCATTTTGGAAAACAGAGGAAGAGAAAGATTCGTTTCTCAACATACCCGGCTATGTGTAAACGTAGCCTTAGTGTGACAGTTGCATATTTGTGAACTCCAGCCTATATACTTGCACAGTTTTCTTACCTCTTGGACAAAATGCTCACTTTTAACCTAAAACCACTAAAACCATATATTGCAGCCAACCAGTTTAAATTGTATTTCAAAAATCATACTTTCATACATTGTAATTTGCAACTGAAATCAACATGAATTCAGACTATTATTTATGTACTGTAAAATGTGTAAAGGGAAATTAGACTCATTTAATAATAAGATTAGAAGACTAAAGGATACTGTTGATTTGATTTGCACCAGATATTGTGGGGAAGAAGCATGTTAATATTATATATTTCTGTGTAATTGATTTCAGCAGTAGTTCAGTGTTAGTAATCACATTTAAAGTTCAATAATTGCACAGTTGTAGCGTTTTTTTATTGAAGTGATTACCTGCTCGGAGAGAGAACTGCTATATTTCTTGGACATGCGTTTCCTCATGGTCTCTTTAACCGATTTGACCTTCTTGCCCAGTGAAATTCGAGACGTGGTCGGGGACTTGACTACTTCCCTGTAAATGGCCTCCTGATCCTTATTCTGTGAGATGAGACATTTCAGTAAAGTTAACAGGAGACACGGAAGCTTGACCCAAGAGTTTCTCCTAATAAAACTGTAAAAATCTGGACTCACGTTGCCATCGGAGGCGGCGTTGTTGACCACATGGAGCGAGCGGTTGGACAGGTCAAACCCCCCGAAGCTGCACGTTCTCTGCGGGTGAGGAGCGCAAACACAATAGAAAACGTCTGTCAATAGCCGTAAGGTCACGTTAGCATAACTCCCCCCATTCACAGACGCTAAAGTTCAACGCACAATGATCCATGCTTGAGACAACACGACAACTCTTATTAAACACAGCACCGATGTAATGTACAGTCACATATGAGGAGAGGATGAGGGTGGACAGAGGGAAGTGGGGACGATTACAAACAACTGGATGTGATGCAACATGGGCTTCTGAGAAGTAAAATACTTCAAAATACTGCATTGATCAACCTTTTACGTGTCTATGATTTATGTTTGTAGTTTGTAGTGCATTACCTTGACAAAAATATTCAGACAGTATTTTAATAATGGGTCAGGAATGTACCAACGTGTGCCAGTAAATGTCTCGGTTGAAGTCCAAGTATCAAAACATGAATGGACCCCAATATTAATCACAAACGGACATAAATATCAATTTATACCCTTGTTTGGGAGATTACACTAAACATTTCTGTCTCTTTTTGATGTATTTTTAAAACGTTTTAATTATAGACAATACTCAACATTCTAATTTTGAATACCTCAATTTTGAATATTGACTTATTCATTATATAGTGAATAGAAGAGTCATTTATTAAGGGTCAGCATTTATCATGGATACATTTTGGGTTATTTTTTTCTGGAATATAAACTAAAATTGCACAAACTAACTGAATTCTGTTGTTTATTTATACAGCTCAGCAATATTTAACAATATTGTACATTAAGATTTTTTTTTGTGTGGATAATTCTGGTGTACGGTTTGGTTTAAATATTATAGCTGATTATCAATATTGAATTCAAAAAAGGAGAGAAAAATAAAGGATTTCTGTGGAACGATCTGACTCAGACAAGGAAATGTTACGCTACAAAAATGGTCTAGGGTTGATATGGATTTAGAATATTATTTGGCTTGGTCTAAAGTAGCCAAATAATGTGACATAAACATAAGGACATAAGGATGTACAGTAGTCGCAGAGCAGTACTTGATGAAGCACAGGAGCTGGACCAGCGGAAAGCCACAGAGACAGTTGACACTGACATGCCCGTACACATGTGGCCAAAAGCGTTTATATAAATACATATATAGGCTTCAATATAGGAGCGAGAACTGGCCTAGAGTCTGCACTGGACAGCTATGCACCATCAGCCATTATCTCCAGTGGAAAGCGTTGCACACAAAGGCAGCGTCGTTCAGACAGTAAAAGATGTCCACAGCTGCTCCCCACATGTCGGCTTCCCAGGACGAAACATGTTTTAAAATCAAATAAGTGATTCTGAAAAGTGGAATGGACATGCAAAAATGTTTTCCAAAATAGTGCTTATAAGCCAAATCATAGAGGCACGGGCCCAAAAACAGAACAAAAATGTGAGAACAGAAAAAGTGGCTCGGAGGTTCTTTTGGATGGGACTCCGGTGACGGCACCACTACACTATGGGGCTCAGGTGCACTCAGAGCTGCAGGATAGCTCCCTGACTGCCACACTTCTCTGTATGTACAACACAATACAGCCAAAGTGTCCCTCTGAGGATGAGGAGGAGGGTTCAGTTGTGGATGTGTAAGGATGAGCTTGTTGTCAACAGCGAGCCGAGCCGAGTGTGCCTTTACTCTTAGGGGATGTGACATTTATTAAAGCTGTAAAATCTATTCTGCTACTTGCAAAATTGCACCCCAGTGGGCCTCAAGAGTTTAATGATCCTTTTATATTCAGTCTAAGTAGGAAAGTTTGAAAGCTTAATTCACTTAAAGGTCAAACAAGATGACATTCTCCTGCAGGCGCATAAGTTTTTAGGACATTAACTACTTCACAGCAGTCGTGTGTTCATGTTTCTTACACATAGAGTTTATGTGTAAGAAACATGCATGTGTAATATGCATGTGTGTATGGTCTTATCTAATCACATGAGCACATGAACTATCCTGCAGCTCTGAAGCACTTAGCCCCTCCCACACCCGGCGGTCGACTGGAGCTCGTTTGCCTGGACTCACAGACTTCTGCTGGATGCGTAAGAGCACGCGCTTGGTGCAGCGGTCCACGCTGGCCGCCCACTTCCTGTCGGCTTCGCGGTCCTCGTCCAGCAGACAGCGGCGTTCAGCGCGGCTCAGGGTCACGGGCCGTACCAGCTGTGCCCAGTTCAGATGACCGTACAGGCTCCGCTCCACCACATATGTGATGTTGAGCTCACTGACCGCTGTCCGGCCACGCAGCCTGCGAGAGGGGAATGCCCAGCCCCCTGTGCCACAGCCAAAGCCTTTGGACTTGGTGACCTCACAGCGGGCAGGAGAGGAGGGGGTCGCGGGGAGAGTGGGGGCTGGGTTCTTGTTGCGAGTGCGCTGGTAAAGAAGGTGCTTAGTGGAATACGCGTAGTTGGGGTCTGGTTTGCGGTGCGTCCAGCTGCCATGTTTGGGTTGGTGCTTTGGGCTGCTCTGAGGGCTGTTGTCCAGGGAGATGAGGAGGCGGGATTGGGGGTGTGGTTTGGGACGGGGCTTGGTCAGGCCGTAGTAGGCGTACAGGGCTTCGTTGGTACTTACCCCATGGGAGATGGAGTTGAGTGCTTTCCTCATCTCTCCGTCTGTGGTGGAGCGCGACAGTTTCCCCTCGTCGTCCAGGCCACAGCCATCCAGCTCGGAGAAGGACGAGCCGCTGCCCCCCACACCTGAGATAGAGCCCAGGCCCACAGAGCCCAGAGGGGTCCTCCTGGGGGGACGAATGAGCCCGTGGGTGCTGGAAGACTTACTAAAGGTCTTAACAAGCCTGTGCCCTGACCAGGTGTCCAGGCTACTGGATGAAGGGGAGGTGGTCAAACTGTCTGAGTCCCCATCCAGAGACAGCTGGTCCTGCAGGAGTGAGGGCAGAGAGGCGTCCTGGGAGGGAGGAGGCTTCTTTAAGACCCCAGTGTACAGGGCTGTGTTGTCCTCACACGTGGGCGTTGACTCGAGATTCAGGAAATCTGAAAAGTGATACAGAAAATTGAAGAATTTGATTGTCTGTAAGAATGTAACAACTATTCTCCTTCATCACATTATTCACAATCATTGTTAGACAGACGAACCAACCTTCGGATCCGTGTTTCTTTCCATCTTCGACTTTGATGAGCTTTTTCCTGACCCGGCGTGTGGAGTTTACGAGCTTGTGAAGCCGTTTGAACTTCACCGAGTCCTCTGACTGCTCATCGTCTGACTGCTCTCTCGACTGGAGGTGAGACCAGACACAGTGTGGAAAAAAGACAATTTACGCACAGGCATTTACAAGGACGACAAATGTATCAGAGAAAAACACACTGTAGTGGAGACATGGGTCTTTGTTTAGGATGGGGCTGAAGTTAGTGAGGTGAGAAGTGGTGATGGGAGGAAGTGTGACTGTAAAACCAGGCAAAACAACAACCCAACATGACAGCTTCATTCTTAATTCTGGGTTGAAACTGTTAAACAAGTCAAGTGGAAAATAGACAAAATAATTACATTTCCAACAAAGCCCACATGGCCAAACACGTGAGCTCTTTTTCAGACAGACGTATCACACATCCATCACGGTCCCAGAGTACAGCAGATGAGCAGCACATGTGGCTCCACTAGGGCCTATGACAACGCTGGTCTGGAACAAGCCACTGTCATTATCACGCAGTCTAAATAACTTCATTTGTTTCTCCCGGGTTTCCACAGTAACAGGGCTTCTCCGGTCACACACTGGCAGCCATGTATTTTTGAGGTCGATGGGGTATATTTTTCCAGTTAATATGAGGCTTTCTCGTCCAGGTCAAGAACAAAATGCAGTTTAAGTTAAAATAAGCCCCCCAGACCTGGCAACGCTGGTGCTGACATATAGTGAAGTGATGTTAACTGTGGCTGCATTGTAATAGAAATACATGTCGACTCGCAAAAGGCACTCAGCCACTTTACAACTCACGCTTAACTTTGCCAATTAGTACTTATCTCAGATGAGGAAAGAAAAACATTAATCAAAGCAGCTCAAAGCATAGGCTCATGAAAGAGGCTTGTTTTTGAAAAGTGCGTGACAATCTTGTTTGTTTTTTTTTGTTTTTTAACTTTTTCCATTGACAAACATGCCCCTGTATTTGGGTTCACTGTAAACACAAATATATGTCACTAATTAAAACTCTAAAAGAAAATTACATCTTTTAGTACCATATATACTACAGGGCTGCTCGATGGTGCTAAAAATCATAAGGGTTTTTTTGTTGTTTTTTTTAAACAACATAGCAATTACACTAGATTAGACCAGATTATTTGACTCATAATTGAAAACTATTATATTTATACTGTCAATATGAACTTGTAGACAGAGAAAAGACCTACTCTGTTTATTGCTCCATTATTTGAGTGTCAGAACAAGTGCATAAGATAATAAAATTTATTCAATAAAATTTATTTTTGGTTTGCAACATCTGTAATTGAATACTGTTATAATTGAAACCATGATTTTTAATGCAAAGTTGTTTTCAGGTTTATCAGGTTATTGCATTATCATTTTAAGTCAACTCAGAACACCCTACTAGATACTAAGTTTGTAAACAATATACAAAATGTTCAAATGTCTCTTTTGACACACACATACATACAAACACACACAGTTACCATTAGCCCCAGGGTTGTTTAAGAAGAGAGGGACAGAACCATATGCTTGAAACGTAAATTAACGGAATGAAAAGTTACAATTGCACACAACACAGACATTTATAAGGGATTTTGTTTTGTTTCGACTGCAGCTCCTCCCCCTGAGAGACAGACAGAAGTAAAGGGTGGGAAGCAAAAGTGACAAAGTGATATACAAGCTGTGACTAGGGCCAGAGACAAACATCCATGCAAATGTCCACATTACTGCATAGTATACACACGTGAAGGGGCGATCAATCAAACCAAGCTAAAACAAAATACACCTTAAATAACACTGGTCTACAAGCAAAATGCTTCCGGAACAAAAGCAGTGACATTTTTCTTGGTTCAGAAAAAGAAAAAGTAAGTCAGAAGTGCTGATTGGCTATATTTTCCAAGATATAGTATTGGGTCAAAGTAGGAAATTTATGCAAAATAAGACAAAAATGGTAGTTTATCAGAAGGTACAGTGTGTCTACAAGCAACCAGTTCTATCTGAAAGCCTGTCTGCACATTCCAATACATTCATTTTAATATGTCTAGAGTTTTAACATCAAATATTTTTTTATTTCACATAAGAGAGAATTATGAAATTGTGTGCACCTGATGTCTTAAGATATTTCTTGTTTATTTCTTGACGGATAAAGAAGTGCAAGTTAAATATTTTCAAAATATAAATATAATTTTTAAGCAAAAATGCCTAAATCTATTGTATAAACAGATGCGATTTTGATGTAAAATCATTAAATATCTTGAATACATTAGCTAACCAGCACAGTTATCAATTGATTTTCAGTTTATCTTATCAACATAAATGAGATTTAGCCTTTTTTTTTTTTTTTTTTTTTTTTTTAAATCTCGGAAGCAGATCGAGTCCAAAAATTTGTAGACAAGCGTAACCTTAGTAAAGTCTGAACAAAGATCTAAAAATGAAAGAAGGGTTCAAGCTTAGGAACTACTTCAATTGTTATGTCAAAAAGATCTTTAATGTTCAGTGCTCAGTTCCACCTTGTGATGTCATATAGTGATAGTTTAACAGCTACCTTTGCCATTTAGTTCAATAGAGTTTGGCTATTCCAAGGCTGGAGTCATGTAAATGATTCTAGTGAAGTTGTATGGAGTTTAAAAACATAGTGAAGCACTTCCTGTATTCGCACATGGTGGAACAGAGTGTTTTCTGAGAGAGAACTTAGCCTAAATATGCAGGGGTGTTTGTGTTAAACATGCACGAATGAAACAAAACACAACTCCAGTTGTTTTCGATTTGGAAAACATTATAACATCAGAAAACAGTGTAATATGGGCCCTTTAAGTAGCTACAAAGCCTGGAGCACTCTAAATTTTAGCTATTTTTTAATTATGAACTGAGGAGTTTGTATTACCCAAATTATTTACTACAACAACCAACTTATTTGCAACGACAAACAAGATCAAAACTATATTGAAAACATGTTACTTACATTTCAGATAGAAAGCTACTACAAAATCACCACGACCACCCATAAAAACTCATCAGATCCATAACAATCCATTAATAAGTTATGCATGCGCTCCCCGAAATCGCATGTGCGGCCTCTTGTGTCCATTCAGCTCTGAGGAATGAGAGACAGTGGAGGTGCCGTGGCGCAGTGGGCCAGCAGAGAAAAGGCGTGCTGTGCTTGGAGAACAATCCTCGCGTTTGAGCTCCGTGACCCCACCGTGACCCCCACAACGCTAATGTCCCACAGAGGAATGCAATGAAAGCGAGCGCCAGGCCTGTACTGTATACACGCTACTTATAGGATACTTACAATGACTCTGGTAAATTCTATTCAAACAAGGGCAGGCAGTATGTGACACCATTAAGCATATTTTTAGGAGCGAGGGGATGTCCTCAGGCGAAGGATGGATTCTCTTTTTTCCTTTTTTTCCCCTTTCTTTCCTTCTTTAACATGTGCTGCAGTCTCCAAGGGCCAAACTATGTGTTACTAACAACAATGCGGCTACAGTTAACTTTGTCTGTGCGGAGAGAAGAAGCCTCGAGTGATGGATTGTTGAATGCTAACAGGATATGAGGGGATAGCAGCAGAATGAGAGAATGATGGGAAGTGTAGAGTAAACGGATGAATCAGGAATCAAATCTCCACATTATAATACAAAGTGACAAGAAGAAAGTTGAAATTGAGGTCTGCATAAGATAATTCATGAAATTTCCATATCAAAGGAAGTGCTAATTGCACTGAAAGATTGTCAGTGTTAAAACTACTGACAAAGTAAAACTGGCTAATAAAGTAGACCAAAGTTACATTGTGAAACAGTGGATATTAAAGGGCCCATATTATATTCTATGTTATAATGTTGTTTCCTCATCACAAACCTGGAGTTGTGTTTTGATTCATTTGCACACAACACACAAATCCTGCATATTTAAACTCCATACACCTTCAGTAGAATCATTTGGATGATTTCAGCCCTGGATTTGCTAATCTCTATTGAACTAACGGTAAAAGGTTAACTTGAAAACACAAGGTGGAACTGCACATTTTGAGCTTTGGAAATGTAGACATATTAATAGTAAAAGATTACTCAAACATGTGTAAATGAAACAAAACACAACTCCGGGTATGTTTTTGATGAGGCGACAGCATTATAGCATGGCTTAAAACTCTTGAGAGTCATTTTTGCGTAATATAGGACCTTTGAGTGAAGAAAAGTGTAAAAAAAATATGCTGCTTTTAGTTGTGTTAAAACTAAAGCACAGAGTTAAATGAGGAAACAACATTATAACAGATCAGAAAATAGCACAATGTGAGCCCTTTAACACTAAATGTGAGTCATTCTTCAAAATTGCTTCATATTTGCATCATCCTTGGAATGCGTGAGTTTGGATAAAGCGACTTCCTGTTGTAAAAAAAAAAAGTGGGTCAGTCTATGGGATAGTGTTATTTTAGTAAGAGATTCCCACATGTTGCCATACAGTGGAGTGTAAGGTTAATGAAAAATGGCAATGGCTGAACTTCTCCAATCTCAATTAACTATGGGAATGTTATGCATAACAACAAACAACCAAGGAAGAGAAGAAAAAATACATATATTTAACAAAACCTGTCAGCTTGCCAAATTCAAGCCCTGTATTCAGCATTTAAAGACGAACAATTTGAAACATTTCAGAAAAAAAGTATTCCATTTAAACTGATTATTATGGTTTGGTTCAACTGTCCACATTTAAAAGATGCTGAAACAAAAATACTGAGAGAGGTTGGAAAGAAATGTTAAAAAAAAAAGGATTGCAAAATGAATCACAACCAAATGGAAATAACTTGACAACGCAAAGACTGCCAATTTTCTGAAACACTAAATGTTTCACAAATTACCAAATATCCTGTCTTATTTTGAATAAAACTGCTAACCCAAAAGTTTAGATCTGTACAGACATGTTTTGAGATGTGATTCTTGTATTTGTTGTCAGTTTATACTTTTTGTCAATTCTTCTGGACAAGTTTAAAATGTGAACTTGAATGTGAATAAAACATAAATGGCAAATCGAATCGCAATTACAATGCTTGTCAGAAGAATCGCACTTAGAAGTTTCTCTCAAAATCATGCAGGCTTATTAAAAAAACAAAAACAAAAACTCCTTTTATAGAGTTAGATTTGGAAAAAGAAGTTCACAATATCATAGGATATTAGAGTACTTCCCTTATTGGTAAACAGCAACACACGTAAGCAGCAGTTTAGCCTATTCCAGATTGTCATGTAATGTTCTGACTGCCATTCACACACCATCCACACGTCACAATGCATGGCCCGTCCTGGTTGATTGCGGGCGGGAGTGGTTGGTGACATACATGAGGAAGCAGCACAGCGCGGGGCAGGCGTACTTACGTCACAGGTGGAGGACTGGTTAAGAGCGGGCGCTGCAGATCCTTCAGTCCCCTCGGCAGTGTCATGGCTGCCGGACTGTTTGTTGCGCTCATACTCCTTCAGCTACAGGAGAAGAAGAGTTTAGAGAGGTAGAGGAAGAGGGCGGGACCACCACTCTCACCAAAGCAGAGTCCGATCATGTGTTTATGGACTGAGAAGGCACACGGTCGTGTAGGCACTGAAACTGCGGATGTATTTGTACATATAATAGAGATGTACTTGATATGGCAATTCTATTTAGCTTAGAACATATGATGACAGTAATTTTGTATGAGTGATTCATATAGATACAAAGGTGCAATATAAGGTTAGATTAAATGAAAAGATCAACTTGGAAAATGGCATGACGCATTAACTTAAGATGGTACTTGATTTCGATTAATGGTAAAAATTGTGTATGGTATTATTGTATTGTATTATTATTTTTGTAAAGTACACTTATCGTCTATGGAAGAATTTTTTTGAATACAGCTAGAGCATAACAAAATTGGTAACTTTGAAATGGCCAATTCATGGATTTCAAGTGATGAAAAATTAAGACTGTTGCCACAAAGATTCAATACATTAAAAACTCTTGAATTGTAAAAACTCATAACAGTTGTGTCCATATGAGAAAAAATGTTGCAAAAGTAAGTTTAAGGCCAAACAAACTGAAGTCATTTGAGTACTTTCAAGAGCTTGGTGATACTTGGTGATACTTGGAGAGACACACACCCACTGTAAATGTGAAAACCAAATAGTGAAAAAAGACATAAAACTATCCACAAGAGCTGATCTTTGATTGTCTCAATGTGATTGGTTTGACAATGTGTCAAAAAATCTAAATCAGGGCCACAGATTTCAGAGTGATAGATCGGCATTGTGGAGAGCAGCACCGACGCTGTGAACGTCCAGGACAAAGATATGATTACTCACAAAAAGCCTAAAGAAAGAAACATTCCCATTCATTCTACATCAAATGAATGACGGACAGAAAATTAAAAGTGTACAAAAGCCGAATAAGATCCATCGTCACTATACAGAAAAGAACAGCTACGCCCAGGAACACATGTGTCTCACCACATGGAGGTTTTTCTGACAAATCAAAGACAAATGACTTGAAGCAACACACCCACACACACAGGCTTTCAAATCCCAAATCCCCTAAACCTAGAAGCACTAGTCAAAAGCACTATTCAGCTCAACATTTCTGCATTTAAAAAGACAATGCCGGTTAAACAGAATGGCCTTGTGGTGTTAATATGAGTCAGTCGTTTTAGTAAGCAGAAGGTAATGGGAAATACAGTCATTGAAGTAGAGGTAAGATAAAGTGATATAAGTAGGAAGCATGTGATCCAGGAAGGAAGGGAGAGGGAGGAAGCCGTGACGGTGTTCCCTACCCGTGCCAGCGCTTCTTCTACCGTAATCATCTTCTCTTTCACCATCATCATGAGTTGGATGCGCTCCTCGTCGCTCATGGTGATCTCGCTCGCCACGTAGCCAATGTCCTCTCCTACGGCGACAAAAGTCAGAAGAAAACGTCAGATACGTGACTAAATGTGCGGTGTGAAGTTTGAGGCATGTCCAAGAACCTTTAGATGTCTGACGGACGACCGGTTTGTGCTGGGACTTGCGGAAGTTTTGCCAAAATGATTTGTTTTTCTTCTTGTTGTCCCATTTACCTGTAGGAAAGAAATAGTAAGAGGTATGAGTATAGAAAGGAACAAAGAGCATCACCTGCTTAAGATAATTAGTCTAATAATATCAGTTTATATCTTGGACTGTATATAGCTGGGATTGTACATCTTATTTGATATTGTATTTTATACTTTATTACTACTTTTCTATTTAATTCTGATTTGTACATATAGATTTATTATCATTATCATTATTTTTATAATTATGTCTCATCTGACACTGATCTATTGCTCTTTGGTTGCTATTCCATCTATTTGTTTTAACCCTCTGTTATATATTATATATTATATTTGATGAGTGAGCTACTGTACCCAAAACAATTTCCCTTGTGGATCAATAAAGTTTGTCTAAGTCTAAGTCAAAGATCCCCATTAAAAAATATATATTTTTTTTTTGCAATCCATGAGAAACATGCTAAAACCTGACTGTAAAAGAATTAACAGCAAAGTAATGCCAACATTTTTTTCAAGGTTATTATGTATAGTTTGCTGTTATTCTTTCAAAATGATTTTCAACATATTAGAATAACATACTGCATTACAGTTTAAATATATGAAAATGTGCTGAAGACTGAGTGTTTTTTGTGATTTTATCTTTCCTTTTCTCCTTCTGTCGTTGAACTTTGTGTTACAACACTGTACTTTTCTCAAGGTGGGACAATTAAAGGTGATCTCATCAACATAACAGGGCCAACACATTTTTAATATCAAATTTACTATATTTATTCAGTGTATTTTGTGTTTTATATGTTATTAATGCCTCCATTACCTCCAGATCCATCTTCTGAACTGGACTTGTGCAGCGGCATCCTAAAACAGAAAAGAAGACACCATTTATTTCACGTTAACTCTTCTTCGTTTCCACCACTTGGGGTCAGTAGTGGAGCTTATATCGCGTCTGTGCAGGCTCCAGAGGCTTGAGAGGGAAAAGTAAGAAGAGATGGGCTAAAATAACATCTTTCTGCTTAACTTAAGGCTAAGCTAAACATGTTGGTAATATTAAGTAAATATTTAAAATAAATCAAAACGGCGGAAGGTGAGTGGGCTGATATGTGATGAGATGAGCAGAAATTGTAAGCAGTGGGTGGAGAAACCACTGTGCGAGCTCAGCCAATTTGAGTTTCCACTTTAGTTGACAGAAAGACAGTCACAGGGAAGAAATGATGAAAAAATAAAAATATAAGCGCTAACATGTCTGACAGCTCGAACAAGAACTTCACAGCATCCCATAAAAAAGTAATACAGTATATGAACTACCTCTGTGTATAGTCTCTTGACTTGACTTGACAGTCTTGGATGAGACCACCAGAATAACTTCAATAGGAGTCTGGCTCATATGAAAATATAGGGGCAGGGTATGCTCCGTTGGGTTTATCTTCAAAGGCAAAGTCACTGTGAAGAACTTTGATATTGCAGTAGGAGAAAGTATAGATTTTGTTTGAGTTCAAATATAGGCTATAGTACATTAACATTGTATGTCCTTGTTAGTTTCAATTGCCTACTTGTTGATGATAAAAACATGAACAGTGGCAGTAACTTTGGACCTTAAACGAGAGTTCAATATGGACTTTCTTTGGTTAGAAATTTGCTCAAAGCTAAAACAAAAATCATGTGGACGACAACGCTGAATTTTTATTTTTTTACTCCAGACGAAAACGGAGCGCTGAGTGAAAACGATGTAATACATATGCCACACCGATATGTGGTGCTGTAAACAGAAAACAGCCAGAGCCACCAGAAACGCTATACTACAAAGAGCTCATGCGCATAAAGTCCTTTCTCTTCCGCAAACAAGAATCGCGACATCATCGTTTTCCAAAAGCTGCGTTTTGCTCATCCACACAACAACGCGACCCCGGCGTTCTCAGATTTCTCCACTCTGGAACATGTTTTCAAAAAACACCGTTTTCGCCCACCAAAAACGCCAGCCAAAAGGCCAAAATGAATAAAAACGTCTCAGTTTCCACCAAAAAACGTTGTGTGAACGAGCCCTAACTCATTCGCATTAATTCTATGGAGGTGAGGGTTGTCAAAAGTATCAAAAATCTGATACTAATAGATCAATTTGTATTTTTATTATTACCATGGTATTAGAATTAGTATTGAGTCTATTCCTTTGTACTGACATTGAGTTTGAAATTTTAGTACCGTGACAACACTAAAGGGGCATTTATATTTACACCATTACACCAAACACCGATGGTTGAAAGAAGTCACAAAATCCACAATCCAATCTGCCACAACCATTTCATTCCAATATATTCACCTAAAATCAATAATTCATAGAGGGCACATCTTTAAATGCGTGCCCAGCTGAGACGCAGAGGGATCTATTAAGTGTCCCTTGTTTTCACCAATGTTTATCTATGGTAAACAAAATAACAGATCACACCAACGTCCAATTATACGTCTAAGAATTCATGCATATTAGGTCATTCAATCACAACCCATCAGGGATATACTGGTGCAGTTTAAAGCCCTGGCTGCCATGGCAACATAATGATATGCTAATTGAATGTAGGTCTGTGTGGCTCCTCTCCCCCCTCCCTCCCTGATCGGCGAGGCTAAGGGGACACGCTAAGGCTAATTCAAGAGAGTCAATGGAGAGAGAGCAGTGTAAAGCCCCTTCCCTCCGCCCGTCCATCCCTCCATCCTTCCATGCTCTATAAATTAAGCTCACATGCACACTGGCGTAGACACAGTTCAGAATGTCTTTGTCCAGGAGCCTGGCAACTTAATTGGTTTAACCTTAAAATCTGTAGCATGGCTTCCTTTGCACTTGCCTGGCCTGCCTTGAGAGCAGGACAGTAAAAACACTCATTTACATAAGAGGGTAGCGGTCTATGTGAGATAATATGCAAAGCTACATTTTACCTTTGGCTGAACTCATGTCGAGGAGGTGGTAGTGCCTGGAACTGTGGCGGGCTTAAGAAGAAACATCAAGGGACACTACTGCTTTGATTTTATTAAATTGAATTATTTGGCTTTTAAGATTTAATTGAAAAAAAGGATGATCTAATGTTTAGTTTTTGCTTCTTTTTGGCTATTATTGTTGCAATTAAAGGTACCATCTGAGAGCACAGGGGAGTCGGAACAAAGGCCATCTACTGGTGAAAAAAAAAAAATCAATAAACTTGCAGACAGTGGCTTTAATGACATCATGTAACTACAAAATGTAAAAAAACAAACAAAAACTTTCTTACTGTAATTTTTAGGGCTGCACTGATCCAGCTTCTTAATACAGATTCCAACACTAAAGCTTTAAGTATCTGCCGATGTCCGATATTAACCGATACCAGTGCAGAGACTACATTTATTTCCTTGAGATGGAAAAACTGATCACTGTTATTTATCTTTCAATAAATAAAAACTTAATAAATCAAACTTTGTGAGTTATATTTATTATATTATATTGATATTTGGCAGCCGATATCCGCTCTATTAAGTTTTTCAGTAACGGCGCTGATAGCTGATTAGCTGACCTAATAATTATTTGGGAGTATATCACATTTACAATAAGATACTGATGCATCTAATATTATCTAATTTTAACATTCCTAATAACAAATGACTTAAACTCACTTAAAACTAAAAGTGCTGAGGGGTAACAATACTAACACATGAATCACTTCTTAGCTCAACCTCATGTGACAAAGTGTCCAGGAAGTACGACCAAACCACACGCTGACGAATGTATGACAGCTGTTTCTGGTCTATTTTGGTAGGAAATAAAACTCTGCTTGGGGTTAATTTTGACATTCTAGTTCATGCTCAACACCTGGACTGAAGTGACGCAGTGAGAGCCCGGAGACAATGAGAAGCAGTGACCCTGTGGCACAGCAGAGATGAGCTGGACTGAGGTCAGAGAGGAGGTCACAGGGAGGGAAGGAATTCATCATCACACAGGGAAATATCACCTTCTACAAATACAAATACAAGTTTATGCTTTGGGGAAATAAGAGACTTGAAAAAAAATTCACCGAGGAGGGATAAAACCGAGACCTCACAAAGCTACAGTTATTTATTAAAGGTTCTGTTTAATTCTAAATTGACTCTTGCAAGCTTTTAGTTGTGCTATAATGTTGTTTCCTCATCAAAAACTTGACTTGGAGTTGTGTTTTGTTTCATTCAAACATGTTTAAATTCTGAACTAAACCTGGATTCAACCAGTAAGACGCCAGGAGTAGAACAAGACCAAACCAAGAGAAGTCGTGGAGATATTAATGCTTTGTCCGGTATTAAACCTTAATCTTCACGGACACCAAATCAGACATAGTAGTGTTAAAAACAGTTAAAGTTGGTAGAAGCAATTAGTCAAAGAAATAGTAGTAGTAGTAGTAGTAGTAGTAGTAGTAGTAGTAGTAGTAGTAGTAGTAGTAGTAGTAGTAGTAGTAGTAGTAGTAGTAGTAGTAGTAGTAGTAGTAGTAGTAGTAGTAGTACAGCCAGAGAGTATATGTGGTTTTAGAAATTAAATATATGTAAAAGTAGTCTTAAATGTTGCAGTGTTAAAAAAAAAGGTAGTAGTTGACAGTAGTAGGCTAGTAGTAATAATAGTAGTTATATCAGTAGTAATAGTAGTACTGTAGTAGTAGTAGTAATACAGCCAGAGAGTATTTGTAGCTTCTTTGGAAATTAAATATATGTAATAGTAGTAGTAAAAATGGTAGTAGTTGACAGTAGTAGGCTAGTAGTAATAATAGTACTTATATTAGTAGTAGTAGTAGTAGTAGTAGTAGTAGTAGTAGTAGAAGTAGTAGTAGTAGTAGTAGTAGTAGTAGTAGTAGTAGTAGTAGTAGTAGTATTACTGTAGTAATAGTAGTACAGCCAGAGAGTATTTGTAGCTTCTTTGGAAATTATATAATAGTAGTGTTAAAAATGGTAGTAGTTGACAGTAGTAGGCTAGTAGTAATAATAGTAGTTATAATAGTAGTAGTAGTAGTAGTAGTAGTAGTAGTAGTAGTAGTAGTAGTAGTAGTAGTAGTAGTAGTAGTAGTAGTAGTAGATCAGCCAGAGACTATTTGTGGTTTTGGAAATTAAATTATATGTAATACTAGTGTTAAAAAATTGTAGTAGTTGACAGTAGTAGGCTAGTAGTAATAATAGTATTTATAGTAGTAGTAGTAGTAGTAGTAGTAGTAGTAGTAGTAGTAGTAGTAGTAGTAGTAGTAGTAGTAGTAGTAGAACAGCCAGAGAGTTTGTAGCTTCTTTGGAAATTAAATGTGGCAACCCCGCTCACAGTCATAATACCTGTTTTTATAGGTATTTTTGAGCTATAAAACTACATGTAATTGAATAAATGTAATAAATGAGTTGTTTAATGCCATACTATGGAACATTCCAGGAAGAGTAAGGACATATCCATAGAAACAGGCGTTTGTCAGACCCCAACTAAAAAGTTTACAAAGTGCACCTTTAAAACTACTCACTTAAGCTCTCGATGACATATAAGCTACTATTTCTGTACACGTTTAATTTTGTTGCTGTACTGTCAAATTGTCTCAGTTTATTGTCTCTTTAAAAATTAATTGTGCACATGATAAGTTCTGAGCCCCAAAATATATTGTTCCAGCTTTCATTTGAATTGTAAGTCGATGTAGTAATTATTGTGACATCTTATGCATATGTATTAATCCACCGCAATTATGAACTCAGTAGTCTGCCACTCCCTTACCCCTACCCCATCCACTTATGTTGTTGATGTCTGTGTTAATGTGTGCATCTTTGTGTCTGTGCAAGTTGTTTGTGATGCTGTGTTTAGAAGTAATTAAAAAAAAACTAAAACAATTTACTTTTTAAGCTGTCTTGCTAACAGACCATCAATCCAGCAGAAACTACCAAACACCATTCTATAAGGATATTCATTCATTCATTTTCTTCCGCTTTTCCATTTTCTCTGTCACGGGGGCAGCAGTCCAAGCAGTGTTCTGCTGTCCAGAACACAATGCACCAGCCCCCATGAATCCTCCCACGGCTGGTGGGTCCACAGGAGGATCTATAAGGATATATTATATAAAAATGAACTCTTTTGAGTAAAAAAAAAATACCTGTAGTTGTGTTTTGTTTCATTCACACAGGTTAGAGTAGTCTGTCTGCATCTCTAAAGCTCAAAATGCTCTGTTCCACCTTGTGATGTCATGAAGCTGTAGTTTTCAAGTTATCTACAGCTACCTTTCATTCTTAGTTCAGTAGAGATTGTCAATTCCAGAGCGGAAAGCATCTAAATAATTCATAATTCTAGTGAAGGTGAATGGAGCAGAGCATTTCCTGTATTTTTAAACTCCATTCATAACATCACAAGGTGGCCTAAATATGCAGGGTTTGTGTGTTTAACGTGTGAATGAAACAAAACACAACTCCAGGTTTTTGAGGAGGAAAGAGCATTATAACATGGATCAGAAAATAGTGTAATATGGTTCCTTTAACCAGTGTGACTAACCAAACTCTGCAGAGTAACAGGAAACTTATCTGCACGGTGAACCTTGCTGTCTGCATGTGACCCATCTTTCACCCAGTGCTGCTGATCATCTGCGTTAAAAGTATGTAACTCGAAGACTGACCTATATGTCACCCATTTTAGGTAGAACTACAAACTGAAGTCCGCTGAGGAAACCCACCCAGACACAATGCTGAAAGTCTCCCGATGTTAGGCTTAACAGGCTCCACTGTTAAACTCCACAATCACCTCCTTGTATTATTCTTTCATCAAGTCCCATTTACTGCTGTTGGTAACTACACTGATAAGCCTGTGGTCGTCCCCGGCAACAATACCAACCAATCAATCACAGTTCAAAACAGGAAGTCCCCCGCTTGAACCCTAAAAGCCTTCTGTCATCGCCTGCCCCATTAACACTGCTATGCCCATGTTCTGCCAACAAACTCACAAAGAAGGGCTGGCAGTACCAACATGGCGGAGACTAAAGGTCCCAAGGGTGCTATTGTCCTATGGCGAGGTGGTGAGGTGATGAGGTGATGAAGGGGTGAGCGCAGGAGAGGTTGAGGTATGTTTTAAAGGACTTGTCTATCAGTCTGGTTCTACATGATAAATCTGTATACCTGAGGCCTATTCACGGAGAGGAGGACAATAGATCGGGACTATGGCGGAGGAGGAAAAGAAGCTAGTGAAAGATGAACTGACGGGGGAAGGGAGATGTAGTCCTCGGGCATTAAATTGGTGCACATAAATTTTAAAAGAAGTGTCACATAAAAATGGACTTTGTGAACAGGCTCGTAAAAAAAAAAAAGCAGGAGAAGGGTGGGGTTTCATTATAGAAAGAGGAGAGGAGTTGTCTTTTAGCACTGCTTTTTTTTTTTTTTAAGTTTGAGACGTTAACATAAAATACTGCTCAGTTTGGAATTATAAGATCAAATTTCCATTCCTGTAGCTTTCAGAAAATCGTTTGGCTATTTTTGTAAGAACAAGTTTCAAGATCTGAGCACATACAAATTTTAGTCTTTATCTCTCTATATGACAAAGTTATAATGTAGAGATGCCACATTCATTGCGTTTGTGTTATATGGAGTTACACTGTGGCAGAGTGGTCAGCCCTGGCTTCAAAACAATAGGGTGATCTCTGGGCCAACTATGGCTACGGTCAGACTGCAGCCTGAAGTGACCCAAATCCGATTTTTTTGCGTCTATGCGACCTGTATCTGAACTTTTAATGACACAGATCCGATTTTTTCAAAAGTGACCCAGGCCACTTGGATATGTTGTCCTAAAATCGATACATAGCCGATCTTTTGGCATGCGACTTCAGTCTGAACAGCCAAGTCGCGTTCATCTGACCATCAACAAGTGAGAGTGGTACAAGTAGGCGCTCACAAATGTACATAAACATTCTCCTCATCATACAAAAATTGTGTATGAGCTCCATGTCAGTGAAGCAGCAAAGCACAAAGCAATCCCACCACTCTCAGCACCAACACGTTCCTTTCTACGGACGCTGCTGCCACTGCCCCACAAAACGCCAAGGCCATAAACCTTCTCCTTCTCAATCTCATCATTTAAGGAAATAAGTTGTACATGTTCTGGCTCTGGTACAACAGCAACTTTAAGGTCACCAGGCGCTCAATTCTAGTGTCCATGTTTAGGCGACTTCCGTAAACACACTGAGCATGCTCGCTGCATGTGACCTGGTCGTGTCCTCCAAGGCGCCTGCGGGACACTTTTGGGGCACTTAAAGTTCACACTGGAGATCACATACAAGTCGCATTTAACTGGAAATGTGAACGACCTCGCAAAAAAATTGGATTTCAGAAAAAATCTGATTTGAGCTTTAAGCCCTGCAGTCTGAACGTAGCCTAAGATGCCAACATTGTTAATAACTTTGCATAAGGTAGGAAAATTATCATATCGTACTTATACAGTATGTAGTTATTTTACTATGTAACTTTTCTGATACTGGGTCTGCTACCTGCTGTTTTTTTATCTTTTCTACTTTTCTATCTTGCATTCATTCAATTGCATGTTTTAAGAAAGTGTTTTAAAGAAAAAAGCAGCCTTGTCACTCCTTAAATACAGTCATAGGTCATACTGTCATCACCTGGTTGTCTTGCAGATGAATATGTTTAATAATGTACTGTGGATCATTCCTGGCAAAAGATCTCCATGGAGATAAGCAGAGAGTGGACCAGAAAAGTTACACAGTGCACTTTTAAAATATTAGCTAACAAAACATATCAGACTAGAAACTGTTGTTCGAGGAATTTTGGATGACCTCTTTAACTTCATCTTTGATATACTGGTAGCAGCTTGAAAACTCATCCTTCATATTTTGTCAAAACATTTTCTCATCTCCATCCTAAAACTCTGAGGTAGGTGTTACAACAATACACGACAATCTCCATTTTACTAAGCCATGTCTCTGCTGTACAAAGCCAGGCCATAACAGGGAATCATCTTGTTACGGGTTTTTTTCTCTTTTCTCGGGGCCCCTCTGGTCTTCTCGATCTCAAATAGCCGACGTCATCCCAGACTCCAGCATCTGTTTCCCATCACTCTCCATATGTGTCTGTGCGGGATACACCGCTATGGGAGAAGAAGAGTTCATGTACGTGGTATGCGCTTCCTCTCCTGCACGTGACTATCCCTCCACGGGTCACAAGGGGGCGACCATCAGGGGCGAAGATAAAAGACCAATCATAATTTTACAGAAAAATCCATTCTCCATGTGTGCGGTACTAAATGTAATACTATATGACAATGGGGGAGTTTTCAAAGAGATGTTATGCCGACAAGCTGTGAAGTCGCTTTTTGTGATGACTTCACTTTGGGGAATTACCTCTGTATAAAACAAAAGGCAGAAAAAATGTCTTAGAGTTACAGGAACCAACGAGAAGGACCTCCACCCAGGCATCCCGCATTCGCTTCTTGGCTGTACTCATTAGACTACTAGCCCCCCCAAATCCCCTCCTCTCTCGCTCTCCTGGACTGGACACAAAGGGAGGAAGGAAGCCCCGGAGAACAGGCTTAGGACTGGGCAGGTCGGCGCAAGGAAGTGGCCAGTGGTTTTCCTTTCTGCGAGAGTGAGAGTTTGGAGGACCACCTAGTACTGCATGAGTCAACGTGAATATTGGGCAGAGTATGGAAGATACGGACAAAAAGGCGTTTAGGACGTAATGGGCCACAAGTTTAACTTGTGGCCCATATTGTTATTAGAGAAAACAGTAGGAGATATTCTGTTTCAAGGTGCACTATGTAACTTTTTGGTTGGGGGTCCATCACCTGCTTGTTTCTATAGATATGTCATTGCTCTGCCTGGAATGTTCCACAGTATGACATTAAACAGCCCTGCCTTACAGGTATTCAAATACAGGTGGGTTTATAGCTCAAAAAATACCTAGAAAAACAGGCGTTCTGACTGTGAGCAGGATTTCCTCTCCACAGAACTGACCTGTACTATCTTGGTCTCGTTTGGTCTCCATGAATTTAAAAAAGGTTTAATACCATACTGTGAAACATTCCCGATAAAGCAATAACATCTATATTAAGGAAAGCATTTGATGTACCCACCACCAAAAAAGTTAGACAACGCACCTTTGCAGTAATTGTACAGTTTTCTGTGCAATCCTAAATAACATGAACTTAATTAAACTGGTGAAGTACAAGTAAATACTAAACTGGAGTTTTTGGTGTGCACTTATCCACTGCAGAACATATTGACAATTTATAAATAAAATTTCAAGGGGAAAAGAGCCATCTGTGGTGGCTTGGGCATCTGTTCTGGATGCCTGATGGACGCCTCCTTCAGGAAGTGTTCCAGGCATGTCCCACCGGGAGGAGGCCCCGGGGAATACCCAGGACACGTTGGAGGGACTATGGCTGCGTCCCATTTCTGTCTTACCCCCTTCATCTTACCCCTACACCTTGGTTTTGCTCATTCGTGTGAAGGCAATGGGTGTCACAATTCTAATTTTGATCAAGGGCTAGAGCCACGACTGAGGGCTACATACCCCTTGAAATGAAGTAAGCTCTCAACCAGACTTGGAACGAAGGGTACGCCTACAAGCTCAGGGAGGTTTTGGGATCAGGATGGCAGCGTCACATCGACGTATTGACATGTATTTTCAGCAGTTAGTCTCTTGGCTAGCCTGGGAACTCCTTGGGGTCCCCCTGGAGGAGCTGGAGGAAGTGTCCGGGGTGAGGGAAGTCCTGGACCCCCTGCTGATTGTTGCCCCCGCGACCCAGCCCCGGGATGGATGGCTGTATAAATAATATTTCAAGAAAACTGTCCCATCTGCACAAATATGTCAAACTCCCAGGTGATAAAGATGGACAGTCACGACCACCACAGGGGTAACCCATCCTTCACCTGGCCCCTCACCCCGGCTCCATCTAAACCTGCATGCACACGTTCCTCTCTGTCTGCTATGGCTGACCAACAAAATGTGAATTATGCTCTGCACAGATGCTGATGAAACCCAGACACGACCGCTCAGCGTGTTGTTTTGACTTCAACAGAAACGCGTGTAAATGCAGCCATATTTCACTGTCCGGGCTGGTCTCAGTCTCGTGATGCTGTAAAGGAGAGGTAGAAGAGGAACAGAGGACATACTTTCGGTCTGTCTCTGGAGTGGAGAGTTGACTGCTGAAGCCCAGGGATTCCTATGGCAGAGAGGAGAGAATGTGTTAGTATAACTATGAATTATATCAGTTTTAATCTGTGAAAGAACATTAGCGCTGTGCTGTATGTAAAATGAAGTTTAAATATTTGTATAAAGGTTTACTATAGAACATGGATCCTTACAAAAATAATCAAACACATACTTGTAATTAGGGATGAACGGAAGACAGCGATACTGAAAAAACTGATGGATTGGATATTGGCTTCCAAATATCGATTCAGACAATATCATGATCAGACTGTTACTGGTTGTAATTGGCTCAGTAAGACTCTTTGAATATTTATTTATACAAAGATACTCAGTTACTTGAGGGATAGATAACAGCAACATAACACATTTGGATCAGTTTGGTCTAATTTTATTTTTGTTTAAAGGAAATAAGACTGTATGAAAGGCTCTGCACTGGTATCGGTTGATATCGGCTATGAGCAGGTGCTTAAAGCGAAATCAGTATCAAAACTGAAAAAGATGAACCTCTACTTGTAATGCCTTGGGATTAGATTGCATTCTAAATTAAATTATATTAATGATAAAAACTTGTGTGTGTATATGTATGTGCTAGAATTGAATCCGATGATTTCAAATATAGCACAGCCCACTGGAGTCTAATAAAAGTTGCTTACTTGAATCTCAGAGCGTAGCTGCAGGGAAGTGGTGCTTGAATCCTGTTTCTCCTAAAACGACAAAGGGCAGGTGTCAGTGTTTAACATTCAATAACAATGGAATATATTCACTAGAACCTTGAGGGTCAGCAATAAAAACATTGGGTCCCAGTATAACACAAGAACTGTACGTAAGGAAAAGGTCAATTGGTTCTAGAAGAGTATGTAATATACAAAACAATGGTGATGTGGGAAAGGCCTGAGGTGAGGTCTGACACACCTGCTCTGTGAGTGAAAACAGAAGCACGTGCAAAAGACACCGTTTAACATGTCTGCGCCTGTATCCAAACCTGCTCTACCCGTCCCCGGTGTGTTAATCCACCAGGCGTTAAAGAAAGATACAGATTTTCAGGCAATAGAATAGCTCAGGTTGGGAAAGGGTAATGATTGGAGGATCTGATTACAGCTTTCATGTTGGTGTCTTCACTGCGGAGTAACACCTGTCTTTATGTCTGGAGTTACAGCCTTGTGGGGACATGCCTTAAAGTCAGGAGTCGCGTTACATTCACATCTCTATGTAGTGAGAGTTTTCAAACAACTACATGGTTATTAAATGTAATCTTCCGACTGATTTGTCCAAATTTGTAATTGGTATAACAGCAAAGGCACTTGTTATTATTATAAGTGATATTGCAATGTTAAGTCATTAGTATTGTCTTAATGAGTTTCACAGTATATACCATAATATTTCAAAAAAAGAGGTTTACCGCACAGTTGCTTGACTTTATTCTTTATTTATCCTTAATTAGGTTAGAGCATTTTGCCTCTACAGCGTCAACAGGTTTGCCCAAGTAGTGCTAGGTGCGACTAAATACTATCCAGTCACATGTTTTGTTTTGTTTTTTGTCTCTTAAAGTCATATTCTTTTTTGAATGCAATATATAATACATATATACAGTAGAAAAAAACAGAGCCATATCATCCAGTGTCGTTTTGTTGAATGAACTGCTGAATGTTCCTGCTGTTACCAGCACCTGGAAGCTGTGCATGGAGTCTTGAACTTTTGAACATACCATAATATACCATAATAATGTAGCATTATTAGGCCCTATTTACATCAGTTAAAAGTATGGTAGAAAGTTGGTCAGTTTTGTAGCAGTACTAAAAGTCGCAAGTATACTGTAGAAGTGGTTGTAGTCGTAGTAGTTGGGGGCTCTAGCAGTACTAGTTAGACTACTTTTAATATCCCTCATGCTTGGGTATTCTATATTCAATTTCATCATAATTATTTCAAACTTTGCTGAACCAAATAGTAGTTCTAACTGTGTTTGGTGTGTAAATAGTGTAAACACAGCTCTTTAAATATACAGACATTGGATGATACATGCTCACATAGCTGCAGTGGAAACTAAGTGGAAAGATTTACTACGTTTTTGACCTCTCCTGTCTGACCCCAGTACAAATGTCCATGATGTTCTCTGCAGTGCTGGTGGGACAGATGGGGTCAGCACGTTCCCGAGGGCCAGAGAGTGGACAGTCCAAAATACTGACACACAGGGAGAGCTGACCTCAGGGAGCAGAAGGGTCAGAGGCGGGCTAATTTGTCAATGAGCATGTTAAACTGTGCACAAAGAGAGGCTACTTTTATAATGTTCACTCCTTCATTTTTTAAAAGTGCACTGCATAATATTTTGGTTTCTAACATATGGTATTTATTTGTGTTTTTAAATTGGTTGTCTAAAAAAAAAAAAGGTAAGCATATATAACATTGTAAGTGGGGTCGCCTGTTCATAGATCTGACCTGTAAACTGGCCTGGTGGTGCCAACTTGTCAGTCTCAATGAAAGTTTAATGCCATGTGGAACATTTGAGTCAAAGCAATACCACCAAATAAATAATAGAGAGAATAATAGAGCAACTGGCTTAGACTCACCAAAAAAAAAAAAAACAACCTAAAGCTAAACAACAAACTAACAAAAGAAAAATGTGTGTTTTCAGATATTTTGGAAATGTGACGAGCGGTCAAAACCGTGTTGCAACACTATTTTATGGGAAGTTATTTATTTGAAAAGAAATTCCAAGTGATACTGAAATAAAAACAAAAAGTTATTCACACAGCGTTGACCCCTGCGTTTGTGTTTTTTCTGAGGAAGTATGATCAGTCTGCGGATTCAGTCTAATATAATCAACACATTTAAGTTCCTATTTTTACTTTCTATCCAAGTTTTCACAGTACACCTGTGACTTACTTTTTACACATTAAGCAGGGAGATATCTGATTCAACAAATACTAGAGAAGGAAGTTGGAGAGTATATGAGGTGATTAACTAGATTTGTATCAGATGCCCTTCCAAAAGTGACGTCCCCAATTTACCCAGATCAACACAGCTATATTTACAAGCGACGGTTGCTATTAGACTGCACCAGTTAGTGTTAAATCCATGAGTATCCAGTTACTTTCCAGTTCTCCTCTGATATAAACGACAGTATATGTAACAGTCACAGGAAGACAACCTTTGCCTTAACCTTTTATTATCTCAGATTTGAATAAGCATGAACAATGTTACCACACCCTTACAAGACGAAATTATGACTAATAGTTAAAGGGTCCGCATTATTCTATTTTCTGATCCATGTCATGTTTTTTCCTCATTACAAACCTATCCAGAATAGTGTTTTGTTTCAATCACACATGTTTAACACACAAACCCTGCAGATTTAGGCTGAGTTTTTCTCTCAAACGCAAAACATTTGGATGATTTCAGTCAATCTCTACTGAACAAAAGCTAAACGTTAGCTGTTAAGTACCACTACATTACATCATAAGGTGGAACAAAGCATTTGAGCTTTGGAGATGTCGACAGACTAATAAGAAAGGGTTACTCAAACATGTGAATGAAACAAAACACAAGTACTGGTATGTTTTTGAGGAGATAACAACATTCTAAAAAGACTCAATTTCATGTAATAGAGGACCTTTAAGAGTTAGTGATGACATAACGTCCTTTAACAGCTCCTTTTGCCCTGGAGGGTCATCTGATCCAAAGGGGTGAAGTGCTGAGGTGTCTAACCACCCCAAAACGAGCCCTCGCCCTATACTTATCCCAGCAGTACTCAAGACAAGAGACAGTCTGCCTGGTTTTATCTTTAAGTCTTAACTAGAACAGTGGGAAGCTTGTATCTGGCTTGTTTATCTATTTGTCTGTTATGGCAGTTACAGCACAGATCCGGATGTTACAGTAGCGTGTAAATCAGGAATGCTCCTGTTTTGAACGCTCCTCCACACGTGGGAATATTAGGAGTCCCATAAGTCGGACAGCAGGTACCAGTCTGCATCGTTCGCATATGCACAGGATGTGAGAGTGCGGGTGATAAGAGGCCTAAAGCATGTCGGGTGTACAGTAGAAAAGATTGTATAATGCAAAGCAGTCGTGCTAGTAATGTACTGTATGTTAACATCACAAAACAGCATAGACTGCCTGACAAAAGTATTAGGACGATTGTGTATTTCTGAACTTTCATAAATAATGATAACAAGACGTATTGGTAATGACAACAAATCAATTTATTGATATATTAAAGCAAATTTCATCATGTGTAAAGGCATATTATTGCAAAATGGAGACTCATCGCAGTGTAGGTCTAACTCAGGTCTACACCAGGACTAGACTAATACTTTTGTCAGGCAGTGTATTTCATTATTCCAGAGCTATTCATTGCTTTCAGCTTCCTGCTACAGGAAACATTTTCAGGACTTTTTCCCATTCAAAAGACATATTTTGTTTTAAATTGTTAATCGTTATGGCAATGGTCATAGCTTACACTTCCCGATATGTGTAACATTTTGAGGATTTTTTTTTCCCATACAAAAGATTTAATGAGTTGTTTTAAATTGTTAATCGCTACGGTTCAATATTCTGAAACCCATGGATAAAAAAGAGACAAGCAATAGATGTCAAAAAGTTAGGATATGATTTTTTTTTTTTTTATCTATTACATTTAAACCTAAATTTCAAATGTTTAGGTTTATTTGAAAGCGTATGTTGTGTTCTTTTGAGAATGAAAATATAATTGTATTGATCTGTGCCGCTGTCTTGGCCAGGACTCCCTTGAAAAAGAGATTATTAATCTCAATGGGACTTTCCTGGTTAAATAAAGGTTAAAAAAAAAAAAAATTCAAGAGATAAGCTATTGTTTTCGGTGTTTCTTTAATTCACAACTTTTGTGAAATAGCCACCCACCCAGTACCACTTACATGAGCAGGATATGAATCTGTATTTTCCTGACTGAAATAGAAAATAAAACACACTAAAACGCACTGGCATCAGCTGTGTTTACAAAGGGTGGCTGTAAGAAACAACACATATAAAAGAAGTCAAAGTTTGCCCTGGCTTTCTGAAATCCGTACTGCGCATACTTTCACAGAGGTAGGGCACATTGGTTTTACAATCTGATCTCCTTTGATCGCACCCCTACAGTGACAGAAGATATCACTGGGCATGCTGCCTGCTGTCTCTACAGATGTCTGAGAACAAACTACCACACCAGCTACACAAAACCAGGCAGTGCACCAGGCTAATGGAAAAATAATTGTTTTTTTGTAATTAAGTTATTAAGGTTTTGATTTATTTTTATTTATTTATTAAAATGCAGTTACAGTGGACATATTAAAGGTCCTACATTAGGCAAAATAGACTGTTGTGAGCTTTAAGCCATGTTCTTGTTACCTCTTCAAAAACATACTCGGAGTTGTGCTTTGTTTCACACATGTTTGAGTAACTCTTTATTATTAAGTCTGTCTACATCTCCAAAGTTCAAAATGATCTGTTCCACCTTGTGATGTCATGAAGCGGGAGTTTTCAAGTTAAGAGCTGAAATTATCCAAACTATTCTAGCGATGGTGTATAGTGTAGCATTTCATGTAATACTACATGAAATCACAAGCCCATTGTTTTCTTTTTGAGAGAAAAAAAATATGCAGGGTTTGTGTTAAACATGTGTGAATGAAACAAAACACAACACCGGGTATGTTTTTAATGAAGAAGTAACATTATAACATCAGAAGATATGCTTAATATGGGAACTTTAAACAAGTCCAGGAGCATTAACATATCTGCCGTACATCTCCACCAAAAAGCCACGGGCCACTCCTTTGAGGACAGTGGGGTACAGATCTTGGCCAGAGAAAAGAACTGGTTTGAGAGGGGATTTAAAGAGGCTATTTTTGTTAAGAAAGAGAACCCTTCCTTGAACAGAAATGGAGGTCTCAGGTGTTATTTTTCTCCCATCTATAACTCTATCCTCAAACCTAAATCAAAACCAACAAAGAAAACAATAGGGTTAGCCAGGTCAGATCCAGAGGTGTGAAAACACCCATCATGGCCCTGAATGGTCATGCTAACAAGAACCCCCACACTCCCACTGCATATTTAATAGGCCCACCTAACTAACAGAAACTGAAAACAAGTAGGTGCGAAACGTATTCGACCAAATAAACTTTTATCCAGTTGACAACTAGAATTTCTCCTTTTGTCATGGATTCTACCTGGACAACTGAGGGATTCTACATACACTGAAGAGAAGAGTGAAATCTGAACAGCTAAATTATACATTTAAATGACATGTATTTCATAGCATGTTTTTTTTTTTTTTTTTTTTTTTTTTTTTTTTTTTTCAATACTGCTATCGTGCAATATAGTTTTTCTAATTTTTTTTCAATACTCTCCCGGTCACTGTTTTTTATTATTATCACTACTATTATTATTATTCGATTTATTACTTATTTTTTTAAATTATTATTATCACCTATCTTTATGCCTTTTTTTGCCTGCATGCACTTGTCTTCTTGTTCAAACTGTCCCTACCTGGAGCTACTGTGACAAGTAAATTTCTCCTGTGTGAGATCAATAAAGTCTTATCTTATCTTATCTTATCTTATGTTGTAGATGCCTAAACTACGTTAGGATGTTAGCAATGGAAAACAATGGATTCATATGTAATTATTTGCAGAAGACATTATATTAAATATTTGAAAATAGTTGGAGTCTCTGAGACTTGATAATGCGTCCATTCAAATTTTTAGTTTGAAGGCTATGACTAAAAATCAACCCCAAACCAACCCCATATCCATAGTACGGTCATAAGATACAGCACAGAAAGCAGTCCGAGTCTGTGCGTGCCCTCTCACACGCAGGATCTGTGCAAAACAAACACCTACATCCAGGAGGAATCTGTCACACATATCCAGCACAGGAATGTAGACGCATATTTACTGTGATTGAAGAATATATATCCAGTTTCCAGAGGAATTATTAATGTAAATACATTCTAACTTCTAGTTCAAACCACCACAAATATGATATGAACTGCATGTCATTCTTGCACTGGTTCAGGAGTTCATATATCAGTCTTCTCTGAAATTTGTGTTAAAATGTGAATTCTCAAATTTCAAAAACAGTTATTATTATCAGTATATTAGTATATTTTAACATTTTTAACATTTTTCTACTCAAGTGATTTTTAATTTCTTAATAAAGATGTATTTTCACAAGCATCTGAAAAGCAACGGCAGCCAAACTAGTGAGATGAGCCCTAGTTACAGCTGTAGTAGTAGTAGTTGCAGTGTTGTAAAAACTTAAACATTACAAATAATACTTAAACGTGTACACAGAATAGAATACCTAAAATTACTACCTTACCTAATATTACCTAGTATTATTTACGTAACATAACCCAAAGGTGTCTTGTAGCAGAAAGGCAGATGTCTGAAGAAACTGCTGGTGCTTCTGACACACACATATATATATTTTTCAAAGAGAATTCAAAATCAATGGCTTCAGAATGTCTGGATTAAGGCTTAGATCTCACAACACACTCCCAGAGGGGCTCGCTATCCTTTCCATGAACCCAGCCACAGATACTGGGAGATACTGGCCTACTTTCTGCCTCCTCAATGGAGGAAGAAAGTAGTCAATATCTGCAGGGATGTTTGGGAATGTGCAGGCAAACCTCAGTCCTGATTGCTTAAGCGTGACTGGATTGAGTTAGATCTAAGAGGCTGCGTTAATGAGGAACACAATGTCAGCTATGAGAACTAAGCAGGGGAGCATCAAAAGTCTTAGTGAAGCTAAATACAATGAGGAAATGCATGTTATTGGGTCAAATATTTTAGTAAGGACTGGTAATGGTAAACCGGTTATGGTAAACACTGAATGATGAAGACAGATGGTTTAACCAATATTAAAACCTCAAAATATTAGAGTAAAATGTATTATCTTACAAATATATCAGTGTCATAAACTCATATTGGTGCAGGGATACTGATAGTTTTCAGTGGGGATGTGCTACATGTATGTGTATGGCGGAATGTTCAGAAGTTATCACAGTGACACAATGCACACATTAGCAATAAACTACCAAAAAAGGTTTAAGATCTTTTGAAAACTCAAGAAAATGCAAATACAAAATACAAAATGGATTTAAATAACACATTTTCAAGAGCCTGTGGTTGATTAAGTGTTCATAGGCCTGTTTAGGTGTTTGATTTTCAACAAAAATGTGAGAGAGGCTATTTGGGTAGATTGTGTTCAAGCAAAACTTTAAAACAAAATTAAAAGTCTAACAAAGCTTCAGACACAGCAGTGCATTAGCTTCACACCACCAGGGAATGTTGATGGCATCGGCTGCAAAGTATCAATACACCATTTTTTAAACGTAGTACTGCTAAGTGACTCTGAAGCAGTTTGTATCCACTCTACTACAATAAGGAGGTCTATACAGTACTTCAGAAAAAAAACAAAAAGCTCTTAGTTCCTCTTAGAAATTAAAGTAGTAGTAGCTGTAGCAGTAGTTATTTGTTAATGCAAATTGAAACAGCCTAAAATATCAACAAAATCACCTGAAATCATCCAAATGATTCTAGTGAAGGTGTATGGAGTTTAAAAACACAGTGAAGTACATCCTGTATTATCACTTGACATTGCAAAGTGGGACAGAGTGTTTTCTGTTTGAGAAGAATTCTGCCTAAATGTGCAGGAATCCTGTGTTAAACATGTGTGAAAGAAACAAAACACAACTCTAGTTTGTGATGAGGAAACAACATTATAACAGAGATCAGAAAATAGCATTAAATAAACCCTTTAAAATAGTAGTAGTAGTTGTAGTAGTACTTATTCAATCTTATTCATTTAAAAAGAAATGGTCTAAAAATATCTATTGCTATATACAATTTCCTGCAATAAACTTACATTTTGCTTATACTCCGCCTCACATTGTATACAAAACCATCTCAGTGTGTTGGAAAAGGTGGATATGGAGTGAATGCAGCTAAACCAGAGGAACCAGGTGGTTATGGGACATAATGCCAACTGGCAACAGGCTTTGGGTGAGCCTGGGTGGGCGCGCCGATGGAAGGATAGACACCAACTGGAAATCCTGGTACACATCCAAATAATACACGCACTACTACCCACGAGGCCCGAGCACTGCGCACGCCTGCAAAACTGCCTCATCTGGAAGACTCATAGAAAACATATACAAAAAGATAGCATGTATAGCCATTAGCATGTAGAGCAAATCTGTGTTTTCCATTTCAAAGTGATTTACAAGTAGCTACTCTAAACTTCATCCAGGTGGTAAAGGGTAGAATTCAGCTGCAGTTTTAGTAGTACTTTTAATTTTGGTCTTACCACAAACTTTTTAGCAGTTAAATAGCCAAATGACCAAATATAGTAGAAGGGATAAAATATTCCGCTGTTTTATCGTTATTATTGTAGCAGTGAATCAAAGAATATGTAGCAGTAATATTAGTAGTAGTGGTAATTGAAGTACTAGCAGTTATAAGTAAGTATGCACAGACATGGGGACTTGAGACTTAGTGACTTGGACTCGAGTCGACTCGAGTCGCTGTTTTTATGACTTGTGACTTGACTCGACAAAAAATGAAATACTTGAGACTTGACTCGGACTTGGAAGTCTAGGACTCGGGACTTGACTTGACTTGAGACACGATGACTTGAATGACTTGCGTGGTCACATAATGTTTTCGTGCTCATTCACCGGCACTGCCATGTGCTGGGACGCAACGCGTGCACCACGTGCACCACCACCGGCACGAGGCCGCGCGTACACCGGGGCTGCGAGCACGAAAACGATCCGCGGCGCCCGGACCGCGTACTCTCAGCCCCAGCCACAAACCAGCCGCACAAAATCAGCAAAGAGTGGCCCGTGGTGGTTTAATCCCGGTTTAGTCCAGGTCTAGACCTGGTCCAGTCCTGGTTTCGTCCCCTCAGATGTGAGAGTTGCGCTGTGTTGCGCATTGCCCAATTGCGCTGTGTTTGCGCTTGTGGTGGAGGGCTATGTGGCGTTAATGTACTGTCTCTTGGCGTTGCTCAGATCAGTTGTTGGCTTGGTTTTGTGGTATGCAGGAGACCACTTGACCGAGGGTCTACGTTCAAATAATAATAATAAACAAAACTCTCATCACTTTTTACTCTTAGTCAGTCACTTACAAAGGTGTAGTCTAAATACACGAGCTCTCGAGGAGCGCGCCTGACCCATTACGCACGCGAGGAGTGGTGTGTGTGTGTGTGTGTGTGTGCGTGTGTGTGCGTGTGTGTGTGTGCGTGTGTGTGTGTGTGTGTGTGAGTGAGAGGAGAAATGTAACAAAGTTTAATATTAATAAGCTATTTGTTTTAGCTATTATTCGTTTCCTCACAAAAAGGGAATGACTTATGGATGTGACTGTGTGAGTGTGAGTGACAGAAAGTGTGTGAGAGAGAAATGTGCAAAGAAAAGAGCAAAGAAATGTGACAGTTTAATTTACTGTAAGTTAGTATTTGTTTTAACTGTTATTGTTACTTTGTAAAAGGATAGCTACTTGTGGATATTCTGTGTGTGTGTGTGTGTGTGTGTGTGTGTGTGTGTGTGTGTGTGTGTGTGTAACAAAGTTTAATACAAGTTTGTTTTAGCTATTACTGGTTTCAGCTCAATGCTGAAACAGTGTTGAAAACATGTGAAACAGTTTGGTTTTCGATGTACAGATCACTTTTGCCAATAAATAACCAATAATTACATTATCACTGTTTTGTTTGAGTCTATGATGTATTTTACTGAACATGAGTATTTACAATACAAATATTTGATAACAGGTTGGGCACATTAGCCAGTGATGATTACTTACACTTTCTTATATATTGCCTTTCACTTTATTAAGATCAGATTCTGCAGCTAAAATTACAACAATACGCCAAAGGTGACTTGACTTGGACTTGACTTGACCTATTACAGGACTTGACTTGACTTGACTCGACATAGCCTGTGACTTGACTTGACTTGACTTGCCCAAGAAAAAAATACTTGGGACTTACTTGTGACTTGAAGGTGAAGACTTGAGACTTACTTGAGACTTGCACATGTGTGACTTGGTCCCATGTCTGAGTATGCAGTAAAAATTGCAATTTTTATGAGTTTCAGAATGCTAAAAAAATAGGACTGTTGCCATAGCAATGAACAATAAAAAATATATATATATCATTTGAATGGGGAAAAAGTCCTCCAAATGTTGCATATTAGTTGTTTAATGGAACAGTAGTATTTGTACTTCAAAAATATTTTACAGTAAGACTTGAGTGATGTTTGTGTTGTTGACGTTTGTGTTGTACGTACGGAGAGAGGGGTGGGGTGGCAGGGTTTTGTTTTTGTCCTTTTTCAATTTAATTTGCTAAATATTCAAATAAAAAAATAAAAAAATAAAAAAAAACACCAATAAAAGGTATAGACCAGTTTGTTGCACCATAGCCCAATTTGGAAGTAGCAATAAATCATAACACATTTCCTATCTTTTCAAATTGTGTTGCAATTCATTCCTAACCTTCCTCGGCTCAGTTTTGTTTGGGCTTTTCCACCAAAATACCAAAGTTATTACACATTCCAGTTACAGCTCCACCATCCCATTCGGATTAACAAATCACACTCAAAAATCATAAATACACATCTAGACTTCTTCAAAAGTTCACCCCAGCATCATCAAACATTTGAAAAGCATCTCAGAACTACAACACCAGAAGTACTACAGTAAATACACACAGGATTTGTCTTGGTTCAGTACCGTGGCTTTAACCCTGTTGAACTGACCCACTTTGATAAATGGGCTTGAAGAAGGCATTAGTCCATTTAGGACAGGGCTCATTCAGCTGGTGGCAAAACACACAAGTCTGAACTGGAGTCTTGACCTTCAAAACACTGAACTAGAAAAACATTACAGAAAACCTCAGGCCACAGGATCAGTCTTCAAAAATGTTCTAGTTATGACTGTTATTGACATCTAAAGGGTTTGTCCAATAAAAGTGTCAATGTAGTTTGGAACTTACGTCAATGAATAGGCTTACCCCACACAGACATAATGGAATTTTAGGCTTAAAGGTCCTATATTAACCAAAACTGATTCTTGTGAGCTTTAAACCAGGATATAATGCAGTTACCTCATCAAAACATACCTGGTAGAGCAGAGCATTTTGAGCTTATCTGCCGTACATCTCCACCTAGAAGCCACGGGCCACTCCTTTGAGGACAGTGAGGTACAGATCTTGGCCAGAGAAAAGAACTGGTTTGAGAGGGGAGTTAAAGAGGCTATTTTTGTCAAGAAAGACAAAAATGAACAGAAATGGAGGTTTCAGACATCATTTGTCTCCCATCTATAACTTCTCAAACAAACAAAGAAAACAATAGGGCAGCAGGTCAGGTCCAGAGGTACGTATGAAAACACCCATTGTGGCCCTGAATGGTTCTGCTAACAAGACCCCACACTCCCACTGCATATTGAATAGGCTTAACTAACAGAAACTGTAAACATATAGGTGTGGTAGTCTCAAAGTAATTTCATTGTAGTTAGCTCCTCCCTGTAGGCAGATATAAGGCAGTGTCCACCAGCGTCTGACCAGAAGTAAAAAAAAAAGCAGCTTAGATGAGCTGCGAAACGTATTCAACCAAATAAACAAAATATGCATTACTCACTATATTAATCTTAAGCTAAAAGTCCTTTCTGCAACTACTTTGTCTTTGGGGTTGAGCAATGGCACCACTTTATGAAGCTACTGTGAGAAAAACATTATTTCTTCATTTCTTTAATTCAGTTGCCATATAACTCACTTTTTCTCCTTGGCTTTTAATTCAGCTTGAGGGTTGACTTTTTCTTGTATTTGTATTATAATATATTTACCTGTACCTTTCACTGTATTTGTCACTGTTTTTTATGTGTTTTGTGTACAGCACTTTGGTCAGCTGCGTTGTTTTTAAAGCACTCTAGAAATAAAGTTGAGTTGAGAATTTGTGCGGACAGAGAAGACATGGAACTTTATACTTTATACTTTATTTTTGATTTATGTGGATAGTCCTGATAATTACAGCGATCTAACCACAAAGTCAACAAATCTGCAATCTGGAAATTAAACAGCAAATTCCACTATAGACCTGTCTCCATCTCACATTAACAGAACCTATTACTACAGAGAAAAACTACTATCAAAATTCATTTGATTTATGCTTGTGACATTTCTTCCATGAGGCAGTAGACTAATACTTAAGAGTTGGTTAAATGACTTTCTGTTCCTTAGGGTGATGCATTACTTCCTTCATTTGGTGTCCTGGTTTGAGCGAGTTCTAACAAGAAACTTTAGCCTCCGAAGCCTTTAACATGCAGCTGTGATTGGTTAACATTAAATGGACAGATTCTTTGAAGTCGTTTTAAAACTTTTATGACCTGCCTCCTCAGTTTAGATTGACTTTCACCGAGGCTTGTCTGTGGTTTTAAATTGTCACTTCTTAAACGGTGCTTCACTGTATGATAATTACAGTCACTTCGAATTGTTGGTATTAATTAAGCAGTTACTAAGCCTGAATCATTCTTAATAAACTATTTGTTCATCAGGAATTATGGATTTATTAATGCTTTATTAAGTGCAATAAAGTTCTAGTCATTATAAAGAGATACCAGAGATCCTGTACGTTAAAGGTATAGGACCGTTCAAGCTAAATTGACTTTTGTGAGCTTTAAGCCATGTTATAATGTTGTTACCTCCTCAAAAACATATCTGGAGTTGCATTTTTTATTATTCTTACATGTTTGAATAATCCAGAATTCTTAGTCTGTCCACAGTTTGAAATGTTCTGTTCCACCTTGTGATGTCCTGAAGTGGTAGTTTTCAAGTTAAGAGATTTGGAATTCCTGGGCTGAAATCATTTAAATTATTCAAGTGAAAGTGTATGAGGTTTAAAAACACAGTGGAGCACTTTCTGTATTGCCACATGACATCGCAAGTTGGAACAGAGTGTTTCCAGTTTGACAGAAGAAAATACGCAGGATTTTTGTGTTAAACATGAGTGAAAACAACTTTATAACATAGCTCAGAAACTAGTGTAATAAGGGCCCTTTAATATGATATTTTTGCACTATTTTATGACAAAGCCTAAAAAATAGAGCTATTTTGGGCACATCTAGCTATAATCCTTATATCATCTGATCTTCTACCAGCCAGTGCCCGTGTAATGTACGCCGTTTATAGGAGCGTTGGGAAAGTGTCCGCTTGTATATACAGAGCCCATGTCTTATATATAGAAAAAATGGGAAGTTTGTTTAACCCGACTGTCTGTCCTTTTCATTAACCAAACACAAAGATGCACAAGAACAACGCGCACAGAGCCGAACAGGAAGAGGTCCAGAGACAGTCCAATCACCGAGAGAGCCTCCATCGTCGGCCTGTAATGCTAACACAACAGAGGCGGGGCTACGGCTGAGACCCCCTTCAAAATGGAAGCCAAAAAAAATGAAAGAAAATTCACTCTAGAATGCAATTTTGGAAATGTTTGTTAATGTTGGCCTGATTTGGAAAATTATTTTTACGTGGAATTTCAACCAGTGCGCCATTATGAGCTAACCGATTCATGCAGACATTTCATTAAATTATTTCTCATTTTAGTGTTTCTTAATGGTGCATTGCATACATCTTCAGGTCGGGGTTCCACTGCCATGACGATGCTATTGCTTTGCCTGTAATGTTCCACAATACGACATTAAACTTAGATAAGATGCATTTATTCAATTATGGGTGTTTTAGTGCTCAAAAACCATTCAAAAACATGCATCCTTATCGTGAGAGGGGTCGCCTCTTCACAGATCTCTCCTGTAAATTGGCCTGGAGGCATCTCCTGCTTGTTTCTACGGAGCCTGAAAAGTTTAATGCCATACTTTGGAATATTGCATGTAAAGCAAAAACATCTCCATGGAAGCAAGTAACTGGCGGGCCCTCGTCCAGAAAAGTTACACAATCATTACCGACAAACTCCAAGAATCAGACAATGGCATGGGCAATATTCAGCACATTATATAACCCTAAAGATGGTCAAAATGAACTGACCTCTGCAGGACACTCTCCCCATCATGTTAAAACGGGTAAATGCCGTCATAATGAATGCGCTGGAATAATTAGAAAGTGACCACATCGGACTGGACTCTACAGCGTAATAATAAAACAAAGACCGGACCTGCAGTGAGCATTGTGAGGTGGCGGTTGCATCACTACTGTCCCGTACCTTTTATAGCACTAGCCTTTTCGCTAAAGGTCAGATCTCTCACTTATGCTGGTGGCTAAATGTCGTAGCATTCGTGTGACCTTCCCTAACCGTCTGCTAATGATCCACAGACAGACCGCTACATCAGAGCCAGGAAACGGTTGGAATATTCACCCAAATGATAAACCCGCTTCACTCAATACTGTCACGCTGGATGGCATTTAAGAATTCTGGGAAAAAGTATGGTAGAGTTGAAATTAGCAGTCACAAATCAAATCACAGAGACCATAAACTTGTGGAGTATTTCACAAAGAAAAGTCTAAATCTTTGAATTAATGTTCTCATTGAATTACCATTGAGGTGATTAAGTTAATTAAATCTGTATATTAAAAGAAAAAACAAGTGATTTCATGTTTTCTATGATAATAATACTACAATTTACATTTAAAAAACATTCCTGAGTAAATTTGATCATATAACTGTATATTTACAGCACTGTAATTAAAGCTGCACTGTGCAACTTTTCTGGTGGAGGGTCTCCTACCTGC
This sequence comes from Paratrypauchen microcephalus, assembly GCA_036785185.1. NCBI lineage: Eukaryota > Metazoa > Chordata > Actinopteri > Gobiiformes > Gobiidae > Paratrypauchen > Paratrypauchen microcephalus. Next base: position 6,989,530 of record JAVJIX010000003.1, read on the forward strand.
TTGTCTCCATGGAAGTGTTATTGTTTTGTCTAGAATGTTCCACAGTATAAATTAAAACTCTTTCACAGGGGAGACAAGCAGCTTACAGCTCTAAGGTACAATTATAGTTAAGATCTGTGGAGAGTCGTGCCTATTCACAGAAAGAATTATTGTGATTTTGAGTAATAGAAACATGAGTAATGAATAAATGCTAAATAGATATGTTTAATGTAATATTAAGGAACGTTCCAGGCAAATAACATCTCCATGGAGACAAGCAGGTAACAGACCCACCACCAGAAAAGTTACAACAAATGGGGACACTTCAGACAGAATTTAATAGATATATGAAAACTGTACAATTTATTTAGTATTCAGTGGATTGGTGCTTTATGAGAGCGGTGTTGTCTGACCCATATTCCCTCCCACAAGTTTTGTCTGTGTTTTATTTACTGCCAAAGTTTGTGGAGTGATAGGACAGCTGCAGGCTCCCTTTCTCTCATCCTCACATCCTGCTCCTCGGCTCTTCTCTTTTAAACATGAAACGCACAAAGCCTATCTGCCCTGATTGCTTCCTCTTCCTCGGTTTTATCTCCACAGGATGTAACAGCAAACTCCAGAGGTGAAAATGCATTATTTCAAACTGAACCTCGAGCACAGGTATACACAGTCAGCAGTCTGAAGCCAATGAAATCAATATGAATTAATTGATCTTGAAGTTGCCTTTGTTTTATTATTACACAAACTACCAATTTTTTGTGTTGAAAATGACACTATTTTGTCAATGTGGTATATGTAGTATTCAAAATCAAGTTTGACATTTTCATTTTGTAATATTACATGTAGTGTTTACAAATTGACGAGGCTCACTACATCAATTACAGAGAGACAAATGACAAATGTATGACAAATGTAAAGTCAATTGGAGTCGATGGAGGTGGAAGGGCCCCCCATGGTCACTTCCTCTTTGGAACACAGCGACTAGCAGGTACCTATGTCCATTTATACAGTCTATGGTCAGAACATTTTCATATAGGTCAAAATGATTTCACTTTTAACTAAAAATGTAACTATGGCTATGTTCAGACAGATTTTTTTGCCTCTATGCGACCTGTATCTGATCTTTTAATGACAGTCTGAACGACACAGATCCGATTTTTTCAAACGTGACCCAGGCCACTTGGATATGTGGTCCTAAAACCGATACATATCCGATCTTTTGACATGCGACTTCAGTCTGAACGGCCAGGTCGCATTCATCCGACCTACACGTCGTCAACAAACGACAGTACTACAAGTAGGCGCTTCTTCCTTCTTCTCGTCATACAAAAATTGTGTATGAAGTCCGTATCAGTGAAGCAGCAAAGCACATAGCAATCCCACCACTCTCAGCACAAACACGTTCCTTTCTACGGATGTTGTTGCCACTGCACCACAAAACGCCATGGCCAAAAACCTTCTCCTTCTCAGTCTCTTCCTTAAAACAAATAAGTTGTACATGTTCTGGCTCTGGTAAGACAGCAACTTTAAAATCTCCAGACGCTCAATGCTCGTGTCCATGTTTAGGCGACTTCCGTAAACACTGAGGACACTCGCTGCATGTGACCTCGTCGTGTCCTCCAAGCCGCATGCGGGACACTTTTGGGGCGTTTAAAATTCACACTGGAGATCACATACAAGTCGCATTTAATTGGAAATGTGAAGGACCTCGCAAAAAAATCAGATTTCACAAAAAAAATCCGAACTGAGCTTTAAGCCCTGCAGTCTGAACGTAGCCTATATGGTTAACATTGCCTTGATGAAAGTATAATTCCATTTTTATTTCTAAAGTGTATATTTTTTACCTACAGACAAGAAATAAATATTGTACTTACACACTTTAAGAACTGAGATGTGCCACCATATGGAGAAACCAATCTGCATATTGAATACTGTGAATACACACGCTCACTCTACAGCTCGTCCATAATCTACCTTAAGTCATGAGAAGAGCCAGACTCCAGTAAATCAGCACTCCATCTAAGCCATAGCTGCCAACTCAACCAGAACCACATGGGCCTGCTGTCAAGAAGAAGAGGCTGTGCTATTAAACTGGGAAATATGGCAATGACACACAGAATATATAGCCAGACATCTTTGGACAAGGGATAAAATAAAAAAGCCTTAAAAGTAATGCGGTACATGTGCGTGGGGATTATATGCAAAGATGTATTTTACCAAGCTATGCTAATTTGGTAGTGGCAGGCTGTTGAGAAATGCAGTATTCAAATGCAGTAGTAGTAGGCAGTAACTGTTTTTCAATACATTTTTAAACTTTACATTTAATATTGAGAATAATGTAGGCAACTGTAACACCTAACTGCAAGTCTTGGTCTTAGGCTACGTTTATATGATGACGGTCTGAATAGAAGACGCAAAAATGGCGTCACTTGACTTTTTATTCCGTGTTTAGACGATCGTTTTCGGGAGGAAATCTGCGTGCATACGGTGACGCAAAAGTGTGTGGAATTCGATTGGGTATGCATGCCAGGCGGCTAGGTGGTGCTGTGATACATTATCACTATGTCTGCGCGCATGTGTAGAATCTTCCTTCTTCTCATCTGCGCCGCGAAAAGCAAAACAAAACATGGCAAAAAAAATGGTGTGGTCAAACGAAGAAGTTCAACTATTGCTTCAGACCACGTTAGACTACAAAGCAACGAAGGCGCAACTGGGAGTCTTGCCAAACAAAGTACAATGGTATATGGACCGATGTGACGTAAACGCGTATGCGACGTCAGCAGATTTGACCAGAGTTTTGCGTCTTGGGCAGTGTAGATGAAAACGCGTGAAGTTTGAAGAGTGAAGTTTTCCACTTTGGAGGGCGGTTTCAGTTTTTTGCGTTTTTAAGCCCTCAAAACACCATCACTGTCTAAACGAAAGGCACTTCCGATAAAATATTTTGTCGTTTTAACCCATAAGCGTTCTCATCTAAACAGGCCCTTAATAAGTAATTCCAAATTTGACAGATAGCTATCAATTTTTTTTTTTTTTCACGATTTTGAGTTACCAATTTCTCCAGCTCTACTATGCCAAGATGAACTGTAACTTGAGGAGAGCATAAGTACATACAGATGACCCTTGCTCCAGACTTGAACCCACAACCTCCTCATAACCCCTATTTTAAATTGACCATAACCATTAGGATGTTGGTGGTAGAATAACACTTGTTTATATGAGGACCTATGGGGGCGACTTCTCTCTGGTTCAACATTCCAAAATAGTTTTCCCTGTAACTTAGCAACGGAGAGGTGCCCCAGTACCCTACATCCTGGTGACAAAGAACCCAAGGACTTCCTAGGGGGTTTCGAAAGACTATTTGGAAAAAACTTTGGAACACAACTCTAGTATTTTGTTTTTTTTCCTTTTTGAACAAACACAAAATGTTTAAAGTCCCATATTATGCTATTTTTATCTATTTTATAACTTTGTTTCCTTGTCACAAACAATGTTTCATACGTGTTTAACACAAAAATCTTACATATTTTTGTGTTTTTAAACTCCACAGACCTTCACTAGAAACATTTGGATGATTTCAGCCCTAGCATTGTCAATCTCTACTGAGTTGCAACAGAGCATTTTGAGCTATGTGGACAAAAAAAATAAACCAGGATTACGCAAACATGTGTGAATGAAACAAAACACAACTCCAGGTATGTTTTCGATGAGGGAACCACATTTTAACATGACTTAAAGCTCACAAGAGTCAATTTTGTGTAATATGGGACCCTTGAGTGTTTTGGACTTACCATGTCTAGTTCTTGTGAGACTCTTCGTTTTCGCAGCTCTTCCATGCGGTCGCTGACGTCGTTGAAACAGGTGTTGTAGTACTCTGCGTACTCTTGAGCAAGGTCATCTATGTTGCCCAGTGAACCATCCTATAGAAATACAGAATAAAAGGAGCCTTTAGTACAAAAACATAGAAACAAGGAATAAGGCAGCTTACTAAGCGTTATACCAGAGTGGAAATTATAAATAAGACTTAATACATTTTGAGCAACCTTTATTTTCAGTGTACATCAATGCCATTTTGAGGAATGGTCCCACTGAACATTAAACCCAATTCCTTTCTATTAGATAAGAACTTGTTTGGACTACTGCATCCTATGTTGACTCCGAGGCCTTCATCTGCATACAAAGACTGGAAGTGTTACAACAATCTCCCCAGAGGTCATACCGTCTTTACAAATGATACAATCCAGGAACAGACTATTGCTGAGTAAAGAAAAGACTATATCACAATGTCTTATAACTGTACACTGAATAAATATGAGTACTTAGATCTATAGCTATGGTGCCGTGTGTGTAATAATGCCTGCTTAATGTGGATAATGAAAACAAGTTGATTTTAGAACATTTTGGTCCTATTCAAGAAGAAAGAGCACTTAAAGGTATACTATGTAACTTTTCTGGTAGAGTTCACCACCTGCTTGTCCCCATGAATAAGTTCTACAGTATGGCATTAAGGCTATGTTTATATGATGACTGTCTGAACAGAAAACGCAAAAGTGGCGTAGCGTCTTCACTTTTTATTCCGCGTTTAGACGAGCATTTTCAGGAGGAAATCTGCGTGCGCACAGTGACGCAAGTGTGGAATTCGATTGGGTATGCATCCCAGGCGGTTAGGTGGTGCTGTGATACATTATCACTATGTCCGCTCGCATGTGTAGAATCTTCCTTCTTCTCATCTGTACCGCGAAAAGCAAAACAATGTGATGTAAACGTCAGCAGATTTGTTTTGTGTCTTGGGCAATGTAGACGAAAACGACAGCAGTCAGTTTTGTGTGTTTTTAAGCCCCCAAAATGCTGTCACTGTCTGAACGAAAGGTACTTCTGATAAAATATTTTGTCGTTTTTACCTGTAAGCGTTCTCGTGTAAACAGGCCCTAAGCTTATCCTTCATGGAGACAATCAAGAAGGCACCAGACCAGGTTACACGTCACATCTGTGTAGAGGCACCGAGCTCTTACTTAGAATGCTTGTTTATCAATGTATTTTTTTCAATTAAAAAAACACATGTAATATAATAAAAATAAGATTTATTAGCTAGATTAATTGCCAGTACACCCCATCTACCATCAGAAAGGTTCCTTAATGCACCTTTATGTGCCTTTATATGCATGTATTATAAATGTTTATTGTTTATTTATTGTTATCTTTTCGAATATGGTGCAGCCCTCGTCCTCTAGTCCATGTGAGAGAATCCCAGCTGCTGAATACTGAATGGTGTTGACCTAATCTGTGCCAGGCAGACAGAGAGCATAGAGTCAGTGTGTGCGCTCGGAACAGTCCTCCTCAGTTTACGGCTTTGTGGATGGGTGCTCTTCTCCTTTGGGTGCCAGGCCTCACATGAATGGATCCCTGTGAGCGAACCACCACAGACTGTGTAGTATACAAGATGATGGCACATTAATATGCACTGCCAATGTGCAGGAAATGCCTCCACCAAAACACCAAAACAAACAACCCAAGCGCACAATTAAGAAGCAGTGTTGTGAAATGAAGATGGATATAATTAAGTATGGATTAAGCATGGGTGATCTTGCTAAACAAATGAAGATTAAACTGCAAGAGACTTTTTCAAAATCCAAGACAAATATTGCTCACTTCTAAAAGACATTTCTGCTTAGAGTGCTACCAATCTGAAGGTTAGTAGTTAGATCCCAGCTTGAGTCTATAGACTGGATAAGGGAGTGTGACGTCACCCACAGCATTCAGCTCCAGTCAAATGAAGCTCTCGAGGCTAGCAGTTACAGGAGGGAATTTGGAGTCAGTTCCATATTAGGAAGAGGGACTGATTTACAGACAAAACAGTGAAATAAAAACACCAGCATCATGTACAGTGAACCCTCGCTGTATCGCGGTTCACTCTTCGCGGCCTCGCTGTTTCGCGGATTTTTTTTTCCAATTTTTTTTTTTTTTTTTTTCAATTTTTTTTATAGTGTAACTTTTTTTTTACAGTGTAACATTCTGTCCTGCGCCCTGATTAGCTAAGAGACTAGACCAGGACTAAACCAGGTCTAAAGCAGGTCTAAACCAGGACTAAACCAGGTCTAAACCAGGACTAAACCAGGTCTAGACCAGGGATGGTAGGGACAGAGTCTCAGATTTCCTTCACGAGAGCGCCTGGGTGACAGGAGGTGTGGCCTTTGTTTACTTGCACGAGCCATGGAAGAGAGTGCGAGCCGGACAAATGGAAGAGCCAAGAATCAACATGGACTCTTCCAAGAATCAACATGGACGGGCCCGCTGCGGCGTCCGGGGGAGCCGCAGCGGGGAGAGGACACTCGCGCGCACTGTGGAGACAGTGGCTCTTCCCCGTGAGAGGACGAGAGGAGGAACCCGACCCCGTCCTAGAGAGCTGTGGAGTATTGGCGACGCATTGATAGCGGTCTGATTTTGGAGCCGGGGTGAAATGCAACCAACTCTTGTGAGCGCAGGTTGGTCTTACCTGGTCTTGTGGTGCTCAGAGGCGTCTGTTAGCGGTTCGGCACTGTTAGCAGTGGCTTGAGTCTTGCCCAAAATGATATCCAGGTCGCTTTCCACTCGACTTTCGCACATGGCATGGATATGTGGTACCAAAACAAACACACGTGTCCGCGCGCACGTGCCCGCGCGCACGTGCCCGCGTGTCACGTGCCCCCGCCCCACTATTAATATATTTTAATGAAAATCTACAAAAGTTTGAGTGTTTAAACAAGAGAAAAATGTGAGAAAATGTTAATACCAGTCTCAGAAAGGTGTATAATGTGTCTGGTGAAGCGTTTTCAGCCTTAAAACATGTAGAATAATTGTAAAATATAAAATTGTCCTACTTCGCGGATTTTACTTATTGCGGGCTATTTCTGGAACCTAACCCCCGCGATAAACGAGGGTTCACTGTAGTGCGGGTTAATACGAACATTTTAAGACCAAAATGAGGAGCCTGACTCAATACAAAGTCAACTGGAGCCAGAGAAGATGGAGCCAGAAGTGTGCCCATGCTCACTTCCTATTTGGCACACAGCAGCTAGCACATTAGCCAAGTCCATTTATATACAGTCTATAGTCTATACATACTGCCTCTGTGTCCTTGGGCTCAGATCCAGTGTTTATGCATGCATGTGTGTTGTTGTTGTTTACATACTGTAAATATAAGGGACAAAAACAAGCAGCTTGAATAATATTTTGTCTAGAAAGAGCTGGAATGTAAGGCCATTGCTTAATTTGGTTTACTGATGTGCTCATAACCTTGTGCTTTTGCAATCTGGGAGTCACAAACTATATGGGTAAAGTAATGTGCTGATTTTTGCTAGTTTTAATCCCATTTGTTTATAATGTAACTTGAAAAACCTATCTGGGACTAGCAGGCTACAACACAGACCATTCGCCATTGTTTGCAATAGCTTTAACTCTGATTTTAACATGTCATCTCCTAGGCTCCTAGCTTCACTTCACAATCTTGCAGATGTCTGAAATTCCCAGTGGGATCAGACAGAAGCTTTTCCATTTCACCCTTGTCAGTTGCAAAAGTACAACGTGTTTTTATTGGTATACACTTCTTACCACCTCTCCTAAGTCCGAAGACCTTAGCAGATAAAGCGTGACATGTACAGACAGGCTGCACGTGTTTGGCTGTTTTCAGATCAAGCGCTCGCTGAAGTCCTCGTGCACGCGCACATAGTCGGGATTCTTTTAATTCCCCGGTGGCATGAGCTCACTGGGGTACAAGGCAGCTGACCACCTCCGCTGTGTAAGTGATATGACCCACTATAATGTAGTGAGCGTCATGTGAGAATGCGTGTGAAATCAGGGGAAAGATTGTATCAGGGGAAAGTGGAGACAGTACTTTTTGAGTACTGCAAATACACTAATACTGTGTGTGCTTTTATGGCAAATATCTCAATGAAAAAAATGTATACAGTCCAAAAGGAAAGGGTCTTAAAACATGCTATTTTTGTGCCCGTCTCAAACTTGTATCAATGGTGGGGATTCTTAGAAATAGTAAGAGTAGTAGTAGCAGTACTATAATACTAATATGGAGTAAAGTAGTTATATTTTTAGTAGCAGTAACAATACTGTATTCATAGACTTGCAGGAGAAAGGGTTACTAGGGCACTCGTGAAAGGTCACTATATTATGTGCAATACGAAATTCATTTGAGCAGTATTACCACCTGTGAAATACTCTACTTACACCTTATTTAATCTTACCTGTACCTTTGTATTTTATTATATTTTATTACATGTTTTTTATTATATTGTTTACTTTTTTCCCTTGTATTTTTATTGCATACTATTAGTACTTCTTGAGTATCTTAGCAAGTCAAAGGGTTCTTCTGATCCAAAACATTCCATTGCATTATTGACCTTGTGTTGATCCTGCATATGACAAACAAACAATCTTGAAGTACTAAGAGTAGTCGTAGTAGTAGTAGATTTACTTGTAATACTATAGTAGCAGTAGTAGCAGTAACAATACAGGAGAAGCGTTTACTAGGGTGCTCGTAAAAGGTAACATTAGTTGAGGGGTAAAAGGTACACAGTGCACCTTTTCTCACAGAATGATATTAAACTAGACTGTCTTATATCTGTTCAATTTTTTGTAAAAAAAAACCAAAAGAAAACTTGAAAATCATGGAATTCTTAGAATAAGCGGGCTTGCCACTCCACAGAGCTGACCTTTAACTTGGCCTGGTGGTGTCAATTGCTTGGCTTCATGAAGATAAGGTGGTGATGGAGATGGAGACAAGCAGGTGGCAGAACCTCCAATATAAAAGTTACGTTGTGCACATTCTAAAGACATGATCAGTCCTAGACAAATTTTGAATCTTGTAGGAGTACACATATGATCAAGTTATTAAGAAGATTCCCATTGTATTCGGACATCTAGGAACCAATACAACAGATTTATGATGTAACAAGTCCTCCACCCATGGCCCAGACCACAGCCAACTCCCCACACTGACTCAAACAATAGCAACAACAGCCACAGAAACACCCATGTTCAGATGAGCTTGTATTTACAGTAAACCCCCTCAAAGCCATTTCACTGCCAGCGCTTTCAAGATGGCGTCTCCCTGGCAGAGGACAGAACAAAGTGTCAATTCTGTCCTCAAGATTTTGCGTAATTGACGAACAGAGGAGTGATTGAGAAAACATTATGGGCTGGAAAACACTTGTGATGAGTGCCAGTCTTTGACCAAATAGAGTGGCTGCTTTACAGTGTGAATTATGGTATTTGGACCACAACAATTGGACTATTTGTGGAAGGGATTCTGCTTCCATGAGTTTACCATTAGTGTCTCATTAAGTATTATTGTCTTTTGTAATTCACTATGGGATTCCTAGTTCTATTGTGATGCAACAAAACTAGTTTGGACAGGTGCAGCAATGTTAGCTTTTCACCACAATACCAAATTTTGTATATCAGGGCCACATACTGAAAGACAAAACAGAGGGCCAACTGAGGGCTGCAGACTGAATGGTCATAGGCTGCTGTCAATAATTATTTTTTGCATTCACCACAGGTTAGTCTGAGCCACCAAACCTGGAATTAATGTCATTCAATATGTCATTCAACTTTATCTACACTACAATATTCAGCTATACTTGTGTCTATTTTTAGGTCAATTTTTAAATTATTTTAAGCCATTATTTATTATCTTGTTTTATTGCATGCTACATTTTCCTGCTGTTCTTGATCTGTGCGTTGCAACGCTGAAATTTCCCCACTGTGAGACAAATAAAGGCATATCTTATCTTATCTTAATTAGGTTTCGATCTTCAGTGAGGCACAGTCAATGTTTGATACTAGTTTTATAATACATGTTAAAACTTGCAGCATAAAAGCACAGCTTTAAGTAATATGGGCCAATTCAAGCCTGAGGGCCAAGAAAAAACAGTCTGCACATTTTGTCCTCAGGCAATAGTTTGGACATGTGTGATATTGTTAAATATTACACAACAAAAGGGATGAAATTTTTAACATTTTAGTAATTAGACAGGGATAAACATGTGTCATAGAAGAGCGTTTAATCATTTAAGGTCCCATATTAGAAAGAAAATACTCTTGAGAGCTTTCAGCCATGTTATAAAGTTGTTACCTCCTCAAAAATATACTTGTACTTTGTTTCACACATGCTTGAATAACCCTTTATAATTAGTCTGTCTACATCTTCAAAGCTAAAAATGGTCTCTTCCACCTTGTGATGTCATATAGTGATTGAGTTTTCAAGTTAACATCTCTACTGGACAAAAGGTAAAAGGGAGCCCTTTACCTTTTGTCCAGTAGAGATGTGAAGTTCCAGGGCTGAAATTATCCAAGAGAGAAGAACTCAGCCTAAACATGCAGGGTTTGTGTGTGGAACATGTGTGAATAAAACAAAACACAACTCCAGGTTTGTTTGTGATGAGGAAATCACATTATAACATAGCCCAGAAAATAGCGTGATATGAGCTTAACTAGTAGAGCTTACATTTTTCCTTCATAGCTTTAAGAACAAGAATATCTGACTTTATTCTATGCAGCCTTTTTAGACACTCGGGACCACCAACACTTCTGACCAACCTCTGCTCAACATTTTTCATGGGTTAAAGCGCTAATGTCGCACTTCAAGCTAAAAGAAAAGACACATTCCAGTTGGTAGTGGGCGTTTGGTTCAGGTCAATAGCTGGCGCTCACATTCAGTTCCTTCACTGTGGACGGCGGTGTACATGGCTGGCCCATTGTTCCTGGGGTGACTGTGTGCTCTCATGAGGAAAGAACAATGACAACAGTTTACAATAGCCGTGCAGGGCATCTGATGTAATGTTAGAGTGGCAGGGGAGTGAGGGTTTTCACTGGATACACAACCCGGGGGGAAAAAAGAGCAGGAAAAAAGAGCAGGTAGAAAATAATAAGCAATACATTACAATGCTTCTATTGTGTTTTAAATGCAGTGTTTTCATATAAAGTTAAATTTTGAAGTATAAAATATAAAAGTAAATACAGACAATACTGAAACTTATTTATGTGACTGACAGAATAAACCTTAAGTAGAATTATCTCCAAAAAACTACTGTAAGTGCATTGTGTATATGGTTAAGGCAATAAATAAATGGCAATATAAATACTTAAAGAAAGAAAGAAAAGAAAGAAAGCTATGCCTTTATTAGTCCCACAGTGGGGAAATTCCAGTTCTGCATTTAACCCATCCTGTTAAAGGTGCACTGTGTAGCTTTTCTGGTGAAGCGTCTATCACCTGCTTGTTTCTATGGATATGTCATGCCTGGAATGTTCCACAGTATGACATGTAACAGCTCTAACTTATATATTCAATTAAAGGTGTTTTTTTCCCCCTCAAAAATAGCTAGAAGCTGACATTCTTACTGTGAGTGGGGTTGCCTCTCCACAGATCTGGCCTGTAACTTAATCTGATTTGGTCTCCATGATGATAGAAAGGTTTAAAACATTCCAGACAAAGCAATAATATTTCCATGGAGAAAAGCGTTTGACGGACCCTCCACCAGAAAGGTTACAAAATGCACCTTTAAGTATTTAGTTTGCATAGGGTTAGGGTAATAAAGCAATTATTAATATAGAGACAGATCTAGTGGCAAATACTTGTGTCCTCTTTTTTTTTGTAGGCACATTTTAATTTATGAAAATGGATACCAAAATGAAAGCTAAAAGCGCAACAAAATGTCTGAATGACGTATATTTACCATTAGAAACCCATTGCAGGCTCCTCGTAGCTCTCTGCATCGACTGCTCTAGGATTGTACTAATAGTTTGGAGAAAAGTGAAATACAACGTGATGGGAAACGCAGGTGGCTGGAAATAGGAGAAGGCACTGCTGGCATTTTGGCTGCTCTGACAAATTCACTCATTTAATATAATATGAAGTCATGAAGTCAGTCGAGGATTCCATTAAGGCAGCTGAGGGGAGACTGGTGAGGAAGTTTGGGAGCAGGGGGCAGACAGCATCCCTTCTCGGGCTTTTCCACAGGATATCCCGGGGCAGAAGACAGGGGCAGATAGGAAACCTGCCAAATCTCTAATAATCAGAGCAGTGCGGGAGAGCAAAGAGGTTACCCGCACACATTAAAGGGTAAATATTAAGCTATTCTCTGATCTATGTTTTAATGTTGTTTGTCATCACAAACATAACTGGAGTTTTGTTTCATTCATGTTTAACACACAAACCCTGCATATCGCAAACTGAAAACGCTTTGTCCACCTTGTGATGTCATGTGGTAATACAGGAAGTGCTCCACTGTGTTTTTAAAATTCATACACCTTCACTAGAGTCATTTGGATTATTTCAGACCTGGAATTGCCCATCTCTATTGAACAAAAGGTAAAAGGTAGCTTGTTACCTTGAAACTTGAAAACTACCACTTTGTGACTTCACAAAGTGGAACAGAGCGTTTTGAGCTCTGAAGATGTAGACAGACTAATAAAGGGCTATTCAAACAAATGAATGAATGAAACAAACTCTGGGTATGTTTTTGATGAGGTAACAGCGTTATAACATAAGTGATGACAGAATGACTTAGAACAGAGATAAAGCAGCAAAAGAACTGAAGAAAATGTAACTTGGCATGGATACTTGAAACATATGGATCTGAAGTGTTGTGTAGGAGGTAGCATATGGTTCCTAGACTGAGTCAATAATCGTGTCTCGTTATTGTATTCTTAGCTCAAAGGATGAACTACCACCATCTAGAATATCAGAATATCAGATTTTCTTTCAAAACTTACATCAGAACTATGAAAAAGAGAAACTAGGCAGACCACAGGCCTATTCAATGGCCTGAGAAGAGACTCGGAAAACCTGGAAGAAAAACCTGGAAGATTTAGGGTTTGTTTTGGAACATTAGATCAGAGCTTCCCAAACTTTTCAGGCCAGCCCAGACTCCTAAAGTAACCATTCAAATGTCTGTAATAATTTAACGTGGCAAAACATATACATTCTGATTCAAAGTAGAATGCTTTTGAGTAGTTAATTTTGTTCTTTGACCATGTTTTAGGTATAGGAGGTATGATAATAGGTTTGTGAACAGGTGTCCAAAAGCAAAATGTATTATTCAAACAACATTCTGACTACTGTTAAAGAATACACAGTGCATGTCAGGTGTTGCCTGCAGGAGCTGCAATCTGCAATTTATTCACCTCAAGAGTCACCCAATCTCCATTTCTCAAAAAATCATACCTGGAGTTGTGTTTCTTTTCACACACACACAAACACACACACATTTTTGAGTAATTAATGAATCTGTGTGAATGAAACAAAACACAACTCCAGGTTTGTTTGTGTTCCCTCGTCTGTTTGTGATGAGGGAATAACATTATAACAGATAAGAAAACAGCGTAATGTGGCCCTTTTAAATTACATTTCCATATTTAAGCATAGCCTTGTGTAGTGAATGTTTAATAAATAAAACCCACACTGGAAAATAGCTTTAGCTTAAAAACGTGCTACCAAATCTGCTCTGAGGCGTCACTAAATCCAACCACATTTTACAGGGAGTAATGTCCCGACTGTCTTTAAACTCTTAATTATCCCAAGAGCTATTTACACAACTCCAACCTCAAATAAATGACTGACTCGTGCAGGCATTCTTATGAGCACATACCATGACAGGTTGCAGTGTATGGTTAACCCTCTGAGGTGTGAACTCATAAGCAAGGCAAGGGAACAGAGGGCCAGACGGGATTCCTGTGAGATTTACAGTCAAAACACGAAGGACCTATATTTTGAGGGTGTGCATTTTGAAGAGAGCGTTTGGTTTGGCAGGTGAAGTCAAAAATGTTTCACATATGATTACAACTTCTTATCAAGATTGATGATTATCTTAAACAAGTAACTGCCAAAATATAGCTGAAGAGGCTGGAAAAACTGGAGGCTAAAATAGCAACTCGGTAAATACTTGTCAGTTAAAGGTGCGCTATGTAACTTTCCAGGTATGTAGGGGGGCCCGCCATTGTTACTGTCACGTTATCGTTTTGCCTATTATGTTCCTGGGTATGGCATTAAACTTGTCTATATTATGTTTATTCAGTTGCAGGAGTTTATATTGTTAAAAATACCTTGGAAAACATACATTGTTACTGCGAAAGAGGTCACCACTCCTCAGATCTAATCTATAACTGGCCCTTCTGCAGAAAGTTATATAAAGCACAGTCATCGTAAGTGTACTGTATAACTAGTTAAAGTAGTAGCCTATACGCACTTGTCATTTTGAGGTGATAATAAGTATTTTTTAGATTAAAATGACTATTCCTGGTAATACAAGCGATAATGTAGTTACAGAAAAAAATTATTGGAATTCTGCTCAAAGCGTCTTGCGTTTTACTGTGATGTTGGCCATTTAAAACCTGTGGGTGTTTCGGAGGAATGACTAATGAGAGCACGGTGCTGTGTTTATTAGCTCTATGGGTAGCTACTTTAATGTACTGTTCCATACTACAAAGCGGACCGATATTACTCACATTTTAACGCGACAGTGCACTATTTATAGTTTTAATTGGTTGCGAGAACAAGATTTCACTGCGTAATTGACGTATAAAAGGCTGCAATAAAGTGAAATGATAGTGCATTTAAAATAGTTTATGTATGTTTGAAAAGAAAGCACAAAAAACTGGCTGACCAATCGGTGGACAGCTTTGGCTCCGCACTACACCAACCCAGTCTGACACCCACATGCCTTTCACATCTCCGGCGCTAGACCAAACCAAATTAACACCTCTGTCTCTAAACGCTAAAATGGCAACACAATCACAACTGTCCAGATCAATGGGCTCCCTCTGCAAACAAAAGAGCAGTGAACTGGACCAAATGGTAACAATTATTAAGTATACCTGTCCACGTTAACTGAGAAGAAGAAGAAGAAGAAGAAGAAGAAGACAGACTTTATTCATCCCCGTAGGGAAATTATTTCTCTGCATTTGACCCATCCATGAGGAGCAGCAACTACTACTTTTTACCAATATTTTATGAGGGTCCGTATTTATGATTGAAATTGTGGTTATTTTTTTTTGGCTATGTGATAAGCTTTAAGCCGTGAAAGATTGAAAACATAACTTCTATATCTCTTTACAGATGCAAACAAAGTATACAAGTGTTTCTTTTTACTTTTTATTTATTGCAGTTCATGTTTTTTGACACTATTGTACATTTCGAATAGTTTTTGTGGTTTAAATCTGTTCTTGGATTCTTGGATCAGTGGTATACATTAGTTTCAATATTATCGTTTATCGTCTATACTTATTTCGAACTTCAAAATGTGTTATTGTGACTATTTTTAAATTATTGGCCTACTTTTCATAGTAATTATGTTCTTACTAACAGATTTGAGAACTGAATGTGTACTTAACAAAAGTCCAAGTAACATTTCACCTCGGAAAGTACCTAAATCATTTCTTTACCAAAACAGAATTCAGAGCCAATTAAACCAAAACATAAGCTTATAGGATTTAGCAGAGTACGAAATAGATTAGTGGTGCCCAGATCTGAATTTGAGAAGCAAATAGCAGCTTTTTTGTTGGACATGGCACACTAATGTAGCGCATGTTTTTGCATGAACTTACAATACAACTTTGTAATAGAAAACTGATAGTCACAATGGCAGAGATAGGCTGACTCTTGAGTTAAACTTAAAGCATCGTCATTGTCAAGTTAACTTAGGGCTACAGTGCGTGAAAAGTCCCTCAGTCGTCCAGGTAGAATCCATGATCAAAGGAGAAGTTCAATTTGTCAACTGGACAAAGTTTGCCGCTCATCCGAGAGGCTTCGTCAGCTCTCCTTTCAGAGCTGACGAAGCCTCTCGGATGAGCGGCGAAACGTTTTCAACCAAACAAACTTTGTCCAGTTGACAAATTGAACTTCTCCTTTGATTAGGGCTACAGTCTACTACAAAGAGCTGCAAATTACACTTTACGCACATCCAACGCACAGCAAGAAGAATTGCAACCATTTAACACAATGGACCTACCTTGGTCACAGACACTCAATGCCGTTTACGTGTAGAAAACCTCCACAAATTCAGTTATCGATCAGTAACAAGTACAAGCAAACAGCATACAAGTTTGCACGGCCACAACACAATGATCTATTGGCTGCCATTAGTTGGCCCCTTGCGCTGCAGGCCCTTTGGCTGGAACAGAGGTGTTTTGACGCGTAGTTCACACGTACTTACTACACGTCTGTGGATAATATCCCTCCAGTGACAATGAAGTGCAAACTGTTGCTGTTTTTGCAGGTCTACCGCGTCCCCCATCCCCCCAAAATGACAACACGCCACTCACCAGCATCCCCATAACGTCCGTCCAAAGCTGGGAAAAGCTGTCGGACGCAGCCGCAGAAGTGCCATCATTTTGGGCTTCCGCGGGAGAAGTTACGGTCCCTTGCTCTCCCTCCATCGTGGTCCGGTAAACAACTTTAACCTACTTTCAGGCGTTAAATCCTCCTTTTAAAAAGTTGGGAGTTGGGACGTCGGAGCCAGCGCTGCTCTCTACGCAGAAATCCCCCTGTCACGCCGGTGTATTTTTCCAATAAGAGTGCATGGAACCGGCTGGAGCTCTGTGCGTAAAGTTTGTCCCGGCATATTTACGGTATCCAAACAAGAAGTCATGCGTAAAAAGTTAAACCAACGTTAAAGCGCAAGCATACAGCGGCAACAGGTCCCCCACTTCTTCTTCCAGCAAACTTTCTTCGCCCCTCGCTCCGCGTAAAGCCGCAGCCAGAGCCTTTCCCGGGTACAAACCAAAACGGGGAAGGGGGTGCAGGTCTCGTAAGCACGCCAAAAAAAGTCTAATTCCTCCTCAAGACACTGTAATAGCGCTAAAAGAAGTGGTTCGTTTCAAAGAAGCGACACATTCAAGACCGTTTCTATGGGGAATAACAAGAGAAAAAGGCTGTGAAAGTTGCTGCCCAGCAGGCAAACTCTGCGTTCCCCCCGCCTCAGTCTGAGCTCTCACACTCCTCCTCCCAAAAACATGACCGCAGCAAACACACGCACATGTCACAGGCGCTCACATACGTGCGTCCTGATCAATGCCCTCTATCGGCACAGAAATGGATGGAAAATATACGACCATGTTATTTTTTACCACGAGTGTTACAGGAGATTATTTGTGAGGGAACAACAAATACACATTTTAGTTTTTTACACTTAAACTTAGACCAACTTTATTGATTTATTGACAAGGGAAATTATTTGGAAACAGCAGCTCACTCATATACATTTTAGTAAATAATATACAGCTCTGGTAAAAAAAATAAGAGACCACTGCATTTTTTTTTTCTGAAATCAGCATCTCTACATGTATTACAGCCATTCCATTCCAGCGTCTGTTGAATTCCAACACAAACACAAAGCTGAGCTACTTCAGTTCTTGCACCAGGAGTGGAATAAAGTCACCCAAGAACAATGTGAAAGACTTGTGGAGAGCATGCCAAGACGCATGAAAGCTGTGATTAAAAATAAGGGTTATTGCACTAAATATTGATTTCTGAACTCTTCTGAAGTGTAAACATTAGTATTATGTTGTTTTAAAATGAATTTGATGATTTGTTTCTTTGCATTGTTTGAGGTCTGAAAACATGTATATTTTTTGGTTATTTTGACCATTTGTCATTTTCTGCAAATAAATGCTCTAAACGATAATATTTTTATTTGGAATTTGGGGGAAATGTTGTCACTAGTTTTATAGACTCAAACAAATGTTCCTTTTGCCCAAACACATACCTATAAGTAGTAAAATGAGAAAAGCAGTGGTCTCTTATTTCTTTCCAGAGCTGTAAGCAGTATTTGTATATGAGAAGAATACTTTGAAAATGTAGGCTAATTATTTTATAACATATTCCCTTACATGGTCCAATTAGAGTATTCTGAATACTTATATACTTACTTATATTATAGTTGCATGCACAGTCCATTTATTTGCCACTGATCAGAGAAAGAAATATCACACAGCCATATATCGCAACTGTACCATAGGCGGGATCTGCTCCATTTTTAGCCTGCCACTGTGAAACTATTTATTTCCAAACAGTATTTCAAACTTATCTTGTGCTGACATTGCCTTCCACCCATACGTCTCTTGTACGCAGCTCGGCTTCAATAGAAACAGTGAACAAAGCACATTCTCCACACAATTGTATGAAAAACAAAAAGGCGCATGGGAAAAATGTTTTGCAGGTGGTGCTTGCATACGCCATAACTCTACCTCAAAATACAAAGAGAATCGAGCATGGCAATGTGGAGTGAATTATGAAATATGGCAGATATTTATATTTTTATGAAATATGGCAGATCTAAATGTCAAACTTTACAGTGTTATATTACACAACATGTATTCTGGTGAGATACCTGGAGTTATGTTTGACTAATTTTTTATTATTAGTCTATCTACATCTATAAAGCACAAAATGCTCTGTTCAATCTTATGATGTCATGAAGCGGTAGTTTGGAAGTTAACAGCTACCTTTTATCTTTTGTTCAGTAGAGATTGGGAATTCCAGGGTTGAAATGATCCAAATCATTCTACTGAAGGTGTATTGAGTTTAAAAACACTGGAGCACTTCCTGTAGTACCACATGACATCACAAAGTGGAACAAATTGTTTTCTTTTTGAGAGAAGAACACAGTTTAAATAAGCAGGGTTTGAGCATTAAACATGTGTGAATGGAATGAAACAAAACACAACTCCAGGTATGTTTTTAATGAGGAAACAACATTATATAACACAGATCAGAAAAAGCATAATACGGACCCTTTAACAGTAGCAAACGGGCCCCTGCGCCGCACTTTGATTTAGCCAAAGTGAAAAGCGTTATGTTTGAGCGTGAAATTGCATGGCTATCCTTTGTTACGCCCCTCCAGTGAGCAGCTGTATTGTAAATATGGAGATGTGAGACTCTTCTTGTTGTTGCATGTGGAATTTTATTTTCTCAGAGCGCCAACAGCTGCTAGGTCTCATGACAGATGCCAGAGACGGAGCGAGGAGAGGGGAGGAGAGAGGAGAGGCAAGACAACACTTTTCTTCATGGCTAACAAGATGATTAGACCTGCAATCACGTGTACATGTACAGCCAGGACCACACGTCTGATGGTGCATTCCAGGCATGTAACCTAATAACTATGTAAAAGATAATTGATGATATGGTAATGCCCCTGACTACAGTTGCAGCATGAGTTTTACATGCTCAAAGAGGCCTGTGGGACGAAAGGACTTTAACATATGTCACAAGTTTAATACTAATAAACATGATATTACACAAAATTGAGCTTTGGTGGTCATGTCATCATTAACCCTAGAGCACTATCGCCAGGTGATTTTCAGTGTCATGGGTCCCTGGGGAGCTTCATCATTGTTTTTGACATCTTTGAAGGTGTAGGTGTTTCCCTACCCCAAAGCCCACTTTTTCCTACAGGCTTTAGGGTGATTTTCACCCGGCGGCAGTAGCTCAGTTGGTAGAGCGCTTGCCTGGTGATCCAGGTTCGAATCCCGCTCTTGATGAGTGGACCGCGTGTGATTCCAGCTCCCACAGATGAGCGCTGCCGTTGTGTCCTTGGGCAAGACACTTAACCTCACCTCGCCCCCAGTGTCTGCAGACACTGGTAGCCCCCATGGCAGAAGAAACATCAAGGCCTGTTGTGACGTGAGCCACCTGTGGGAGGATTCTCCAGCTGAGGTCCTGACCAAGCTGAGGCAAGAAGATCATGGAGATGGTCCCCGGGCGCAGTAATGTGCAGCCCACTGCTCCTGATGACAGGATGGGTTAAATGCAGAGGACACATTTCTCCCAAGGGAGACAATAAAGGCTAATCTTAATCTTAATCTTAACAGTGAAAGAGGAATGGAAAAAGAGGAGGATGTAAAAAATAGGTAAGTAAGAGTGGTCCTGGAATGCGTATCTATCCTTATTTAGTGCAGTGGTTATAAATAAATATCACAAAGTGGTGATTCCAAAGGGAATTCTTATGGTGAAAACAATATTTTAGTCAACTTTTTACCCACTTTGGTCCTCTCTCCTGCAACTGTTCGTGTGTCAAGGAGTCTGTGCTTCACCAGGGAATGGGTGGACCAAACACCAAGTTTCTAGTATATATATATATATATTTTTTGTTTTGTTCTCAAATTCCTTATTTTTCCATAATTTTGGAGCATGTTTTTAGGGTCTTCCTATGTTTTTTCCCCATTTTGTTACACATGCCACAGTTGAAAATAAAAGAAAACCACTCTAATTTATCATGTGTTGCCATATTTTGATGACAAGTACTTTTTGTTGGGTATATTATATCGGGTAAAAATTACCCGGCAAAAGTGATGGTGTTACTTTTTATAGCGAAAGTGTTCTAGGGTTAAAATATGTACTGTTAGAATGTGAAGTATTCTTGATGTAAAAGCTATCTAAAAATACTACAAAAAATCAGTAAAGAATGACAGTTATGAATGCATACAAATTGAATGAAAAAATGTGTATAAATATGTAACTTCAGTTAGTTAAAACTGTTGCATCTACTGGCTGATATTAACTACAATATTTTAAATTATTTTATTTTATCATGATATTATATGATATATTTAATCCTACCTGTACCTTTGTATTTTATAATATTTTATTACATAGTTTTTTTTATACATTTTTATATTGTTTACTTTTTTCCCTTGTAGTTTTATTGCATGCTATTAGTACTTCTTGACTATCTTAGCGAGTCAACGGGTTCTCCTGATCCTAAACATTTCATTGCATTGTTGACCTTGTGTTGATCCTGCATATGACAAATAAACAATCTTGAATCTTTAATCTTTAATCTACAGCTGCTGCTCCGAGTATTTCTTACAGACATGAGCCCAAAATAAAATGTATTAAATATACTATGCAGTTTTCCATTACAAGGTGCGGGTCTTTCCACAGTATGTGATTAAAATGATTTATCAATCTGAAAGGGATACTTGTGCAATAAAAACATGTGTAATTTAGTAAATCCAAGATAAGTTTAATGCCATACTGACAAAACATCTTCATGGAGACGAGCAGGACAGAAATGTTACACGGTGAACCATCAAATGAAACTGTAGTGCTCTTATTTTTCGGTCAGTTCGGTTGCTCTTGAAACCATATGAATGACTTTGACTTGGGGCATGGGTGAGTGACAGCTCCTCACCAGTGGTCTGCTTACAGTCTAAACAAAGAGGCACACGCTAGGCACAAGAACTGCTTTGTCCACACACATCTCAGGTCCACTGCCTCTAGACCTACGGGCGATCGACCTCCGTGTATACGCAATTACATCATTACACTGCCCGTTAATTCTAACTAGGAACCATGTCGTGAAGGGGGATTCCACCACGCTGCAAAGTCTCAAATGCAAAGTCTTTGTAATGCAGTTTTAAAGAGAACATTTTATTCCTCTTCGTGTTTGTGTTCGACCTTTAATTTTCATAACAAAATCAACATAGTTTCCCTTTTTGCTGCCTTTTCTTCTTATTTTTATAATTCTTTCAGCAATAATCATGTTTATTTTGTATTATCAATTTAAAAAGTAAAAAGCTGTGATAAAAGCGTGCGTTATAATTGGCTCTATCATTTCATCGACTTTTGTCATTTTAAACATTTTCACAAAAATGGAGTCCTTGAAAAGCGCTTTTAAGCGTTTTGTGTCTCTTCAAATGAAGTATTTGATTATTGCATGTTGTTGTGTTTCTTTGACATTTCTTTGTGTGACTTTTTACACCCAGTTGTTTGAATAAATTACGCAACATTGTTACAAGAGGATGATAAATTGATAAAGAGACAGAAATGAAATTCACAAAAGTAGTTCCGTAAAGGTAAACATTTAAATTTGTAATATTGTATATGGATCCTTGAATTAATTTAACACAGCCCTGTAAGCGTGTACATCATTCTAATGGAAGTGCGCATGCTAATCTTTATTTATCGCAAATATATCGTAAACAGAAAAATATGCTTTAATACCAGCTGAGATTATGAATTTGTGTAATCATTAGATTGGATCGAAATGGTTGTGACTTTTCATACCATTGTTCAAAAATATATATTTTCAAGTGTTTTATTTCTGCTACGAAATGCTAAAAGTTTGTGTAACTTTTCTGGTCCGTCAAATGCGTTTCTTCATGGATATCTTTATACTTTGTCTGGAATGTTAAACCTTTCTATGTTCATGGAGACCAAACCAGAAGTTCCAGGTAAGATCTACGTAGAAGCAACCCTGATCACAGTCGGATTGCCTGTTTTCTAGCTATTTTTGAGCTATAAATCCAACTGTAATTTAACAAAATGTAACATAGAGCTGTTTAAAGGAAAAGTAACGTTATTTTACAATCTGAGCCTTCTTTCGGTAATAAAACAAGTCGTTTGACTCACCCATATCACGTTCGTGTCATTTGGAGCTGTTTGAAGAAAGTTATGTTGTAGCGTATCCGTTAACATGAGTATTCGGGGCATTACTTTGCGGTCTCCAAATAACACAAACTTTAGCACTTTTCAAATCATAGAAGCCCGATGTCTTAATCTACGATTTCGTTTGAAGCAAAAGTGGCCTGTAATCCGAGATTTAGCCATAGTTTCGAGTAGAGGAGGACGCCAGTGCGCATGCGCGGACTGTGCTCTCAGCTCCCCGGACCCAAACATGAAACGCAAAGCTGAAAACTATGGATAAAATAAATAAGCTGAGAGCACAGTCCGCGCATGCGCACTGGCGTCCTCATCAACTCGAAACTATGGCTAAATCTCGGATTACAGGCCACTTTTGCTTCAAACGAAATCGTAGACTAAGACATCGGGCTTCTATGATTTGAAAAGTGCTAAAGTTTGTGTTATTTGGAGACCGCAAAGTAATGCCCCGAGTACTCACGCTAACGGATACGCTACAACATAACTTTTATCAAACAGCTCCAAATGACACCAACGTGATATGGGTGAGTCAAACAACTTGTTTTATTACCGAAAGAAGGCTCAGATTGTAAAATAACGTTACTTTTTCTTTAATGTCATACTGTGGAACATTCCAGGCAGGGCAATGACAGGTTCATGGAAACAAGCAGGTGATGGACCAAACCAAAAAGTTAAATATGCACTTTTAAACAAGAAATTAATTACTTCATTTCCAATAAAATCTTAATTTATCAACCAGTTAATTTCTAACATATTTTGCACTTTTTTGATAAGATAAAATGCTAGAAAAGTACAGTTTTTCTTTATAAGCCATAAGCTAACTTCTGTAACTTCTGTTAGTGTGACACCTGTGTTTTTACATGAAGACATTCTGAATTATATTTTGAATAGCAGAAAGAGTGCGGACAGCTTTCAAACACCTATAGGAGCCTTTTATGTAGGATGATATGACATACTGTAGCATCAGAATAACGTCTAAAAGCCTGAAGACTGTATAGATCCTCATGTCAGGTCTAAACATTATTTTGACATTTACACTTCTTTTATCTTTTCCCTTTCATCTGAACATCTATTATTAAAGCAGGGTTTGATTGAGATCGTTCTCTTCTTCTGAACATCATAATGGAGCGCATTGGCAGTGAAAGACAGAGCTTCAAAGATGTTCCTGAGATCTGGAGACATTAAGCACATCTCACGCACTGTGGTTCTGCTCTTTAATGATACAACCAGGTGGATATGACCAACATAAAAATACAAAAAGCTGAAAAATGTATGAAACTTGAGATATCATGTTTCATTTATTTATTTTTCTAACTTTTAAATGTCCCATATTACACTATTTTTTGATCTACTGTATGTTAGAATGTTGTTTCCTCATCAAAAACCAACCTGGAGTTGTGTTTTGTTTCATTCACAAATGTTTAACACACAAACCCTGCATATTTAGGCTGAGTTCTTCTCTCAAACAGAAAACCCTCTGTTCCACCTTAATACAGGAAGTGCTCCACTGTGTTTTTAAAGTCCATGCACCTTTATTAGAATCATTTGGATCATTTCAGATCTGGAGCTGCCAATCGCAACAGAACAAAAATGTAAAAGGTAGCTGTTAACTTGAAAACTATACTTCATGACATCACAAGGTAGAACAGAGCATTTTGAACTTTGGCAATGCAGAGTGACTAATTATAAAGAATTACTCAAACATGTGTGAATGAAACAAAACACAACTCCAGGTATGTTTTTGATGAGGTAAAAACATTATAACGTGCCTCAAAGCTCACAAGAGTCAATTTTGCTCAATATAAGACATAGGAAAAAATAAGAGACCACTGCATTTTTTTTCTGAAATCAGCATCTCTACATGTATTACAGCCATTCCATTCCAGCGTCTGTTGAATTCCAACACAAACACAAAGCTGAGCTACTTCAGTTCTTGCACCAGGAGTGGAATAAAGTCACCCAAGAACAATGTGAAAGACTTGTGGAGAGCATGCTAAGACGCATGAAAGCTGTGATTAAAAATAAGGGTTATTGCACCAAATATTGATTTCTGAACTCTTCTTAAGTGTAAACATTAGTATTATGTTGTTTTAAAATGAATTTGATCTTGTTTCTTTGCATTGTTTGAGGTCTGAAAACATGTATTTTATTTGTTTGACCATTTGTCATTTTCTGCAAATAAATGCTCTAAACGATGATATTTTTTTATTTGGAATTTTGGGGAAATGTTGTCAGTGGTTTATAGACTCAAACAAAAATGTTCCTTTTGCCCAAACACATAACTATAAGAAGTAAAATCAGAAAAAAATTGTCATTTTCCAGTGGTCTCTTTTTTTTTTCCCCCAGAGCTTTATTGTAACTTTCTGGATTACTTTTGCTTATCAGATGTGGAGATCAATACTTATCAATTACAATTTATCAGCAGATTTATTCAGAATAGAAATCTGCTGATAAATTGTATAGAAAAGATAAAGCATAACTATCATTTCCACCATGCATTCACTGTGAAGATAAGCAGAACATTTTGCACATACCTAGACATTACAACTAACCTGCTGTGTAAAATGTGACTAGAGATGACTCAGACTGATTAGAACAAATGTAGTGAAAATGGCACCGAGATAGAGAAAGAATGCAGATAATATGAAAGCAGGAGATAGAGAAGACCTGTACCCTCCCCATGATAGTGAGACTGACCCTTTCTGGAGGGCACTGACCCACGTCTTTTATATATAGCCCCCGGCGGGAGCTGCGGAGCACGCTGGCAGTCTGATTAACAACACAGTGGAGAGACATCAAGGGCATTACCAACAAAGCAGAGGAATGCCAGTGAAAGAGAGAGATGGTGTTCAGTGTCAACAGGCTCAAAGCTAGCTCCAGGCACCTTTTACATAATTAGTCTTCTAGTTATAATATAGAATACATATAGAAAAATGTAGTTACGCAAGAGATCAGAAGTAACACTGGTCTACAAGCAAAATGCTTCCGGAACAAAAGTAGTGAAATTTTCCTTGGTTTGGGTCACTAAAGAAAAAGTAAGTCAGAAGTGCTGAGTGGCTATATGCGTGAAGAATCCCTCAGTCGTCCAGGTAGAATCCATGATAAAAGGAGAAATTTAATTTGTCAACTGGACAAACTTTCGACCAAACAAACTTTGTCCAGTTGACAAATTGAATTTCTCCTTTTATCTGATTGGCTATAGTTTCCAAGATATAGTATTGGGTCAAAATAGGAAATTTAGGCAAAATAAGGCAAAAACGGTAGTTTATCAGAAGGTACAGTGTGTCTACAAGCAACCAGTTCTATCTGAAAGCCTGTCTGCACATTCCAATACATTCATTTTAATATGTCTAGAGTTTGAACATATATCAAAATATAAAATCCTCCAGCTTAGGTCCTGACCAAACCGAAGCAAGAAGATCATGGAAATGGTCCCCGGGCGCAGTAATGTGTTGACCACTGCTCCTAATAACAGGATGGGTTAAATGCAGAGAAGAATTTCTCCTGTGTGAGATCAATAAAGTTGCTTCTTCTTCTTCTTAATATACTATATACAGTCATACCTCACCTTACAAAAGACCCAACTAACGAATAATCCAAGTTACAAAACGCTGTTACGTAAAATTTTCGTCTCGAAAGAAAATTCAAGTTACGAAACGCGAAATCTCAAAAATTCAAATAATGCGCGCTATGCTTCGCAGCCGCCCAAATCCCCCATTGCGACTCTACTTACGAAAAAATCACATAACGAAACCATTTCTGGAACTAATTAATTTCGTAATGTGAGGTATTATTATTATATCATCACATATCTTGAATACATTAGCTAACAAGCACAGTTATGAATTGATTTTCAGTTCATCTTATCAATATAAATGAGATTTAGCCACTTTTATCTCAGAAACACCCCTCCTTGAGCCGCCACCTTAACGTGGTGGAGGGGTTTGTGTGCCCGAATGATCCCGGGAGCTATGTTGTTGGGGGCTTTATGCCCCTGGTAGGGTCACCCAAGGCAAACAGGTCCTGGGGGACGGGTCAGACTAAGAGCGGTTCAGAAGCCCATTATGATGAGTAGTAGATCGAGGCCAGTTACGTCGCCCGGATTGGCGTCACCGTGGCCCCACCCTGGAGCCAGGCCTGGGGTGGGAGCTCGCCAACGAGCGCCTGGTGGCCAGGCCTTTCCCCATGGGGCCCGGCCGGGCTCAGCCCGAAGGAGCGACGTGGGGCCGTCCTCCCGTGGACTCACCACCCGCAGGAGGATCCATAAGGGGCCGGTGCAGAGAGATCTGGGCAGCAGCCGAAAGCGGGGGCCTCGGCGACCAGATCTCTGGACATGGAGACTAGCTCTGGGGACATGGAATGTCACCTTGCTGGGGGAGAAGGAGCCTGAGCTTGTGCGGGAGGATGAGCGCTATCGACTAGATATAGTCGGCCTGACCTCCATGCACAGCTTGGGCTCTGGAACCCAACTCCTTGAAGGGGGCTGGACTCTCCATTTCTCTGGCGTTGCCCACGGGGAATGGCGGCGGGCTGGTGTGGGCCTGCTCATTGCCGCACAGCTTAGCTGCCGAGTGTTGGAGTTCACCCCGGTGAACGAGAGGGTCGCGTCCCTGCGCCTTCGGGTCAGGGACAGGTCTCTCACTGTTGTGTCGGCTTACGGGCCGAACAGCAGTGCAGAGTACCCGGCCTTCTTGGAGTGCCAGGGAGGGGTACTGGACAGTGCACCACCCGGGGACTCCGTTGTTCTCCTGGGTACCTAGTACTATTACTACTAAGCCAAAAGATTGATTCAGGAATTGCTCCCAGGTATGTTTTATTGTCAGTTGTGCATGTGAAGTTAGGTTAAACAAAAAGGTCAAAATATTTTACAAAATTGCATAAATGCTTTTGCCAAACCTTCATTCTTCTTACTTCATTTTGAGTGTCTCTTGTTCCTATTTTTCCCCCTAACATATCTCAAAATAAAGATTAAAAACATAACCTTTCTTGCACTCTTTTAAACGAGTGACTCCACCAGCTGATAGATCTCCTCTCCCACTTCGTCAGCTGCCTCCAGAAGCTCCTCCCAGTTCTTATCAGTGCTCCAGTCAGTTCTGGCCCAAGTGTCTCTTTCCAAAGCCAACTTGAGTCCCTGCACAGCATCCAACAACAGCTCCTCTGGACTTGAACTACATGACCCACAATCTTCTGCTTCTTCTTTCTCTTCTTCCTGCTGTTGTGGCTGTTGTTGCTCTACAGGGGGTGGACTGGAGCAATGTTCTGGCCCCTCCTCTTCGACGTACAGATTATGCGACAGCGGCGATCCACAGAGAACAGTTGGGGGCGGAGTCACATCATCATCGTCACCTTCTAGAAGTTTAAGCTCCTCCTCCTCCTCTGTTTCCTCATTTTCTTCTTCTTCGTCATCCTCTGCTTCATCCTCTGTTGTTTCAGTATTGTGGTGACTTTCGATTTTCTCCAAGGCTTGCGTTACAAAGGTTTCCAACATGGAGTGATGCCTTCTGAGCGTTTCTACGGTAACCTCCACCCGAGAATACTTGTCTTCCAAAACGCTGTGCTCTGATCGGACGGTTTGCCTCAGCGCCTCAAGTTGTTCCTCTAATACGCATTTGTCTTGTTGCAAAGTTCGCAGTTCCTCCTTCAGAGCGTCTCTTTCTGATTGGTCAATGTCCCAGTCTGTTTGCTGGGCGGACTCTGATCGCTCCGGAGATGGTGATTGGTCGGTTTGCTGGGATGGTGACATAGGGGCATCATGGGATAAATCCAAGCTATCTTCTCTTGTCGGTTGAGGGTTTTGTGGCGAATCCGACGCTTGTCTTCGCCTCCTGTTTTGCTTCAGTCTCAGGGCGTGGCGTGCATTCTGGACCAATGACGATACAGATTCTTTAAAAGTGGGCGGAGCACAGAACTCAATCATCGGATGGTGCGGTTTGTGCTTCCTCGTTCGACGGTTTGTGAAAAAACACGTTTGACAAAGATGGACGTTAACGCACTTCTCACAGCGGAACCTTAGGCCAGTGAAGCGGCGGGACTTGCAGCAGTGACAGCGCACGTTATGAGAGATATTTTGAGTGACGCTTAGCCGGTACATTGTGGGTAACCATAGCAACAGACGAGGTTCACTGTGAAGCCATGAGATGACATGATCGCGAGAAACAGATGGTGACAGAACGCTTTTGAAACAGGACTTAACTGCTACCTCAACAGTGCCAAATACAGCGTCTTCTTGTACAATTTTGGGTATCACGCTGAGGTTGTGGAGCAAGGTCCGAAGAGAAGATCGATTGACCGAACCAGGAATAGGAGAAGTACCAGAGGCCGCTAGCGAGACCAATGCTAAATACTTCTCTTTGAGCGAATCAGCACATAACGCAACCAAAAACGTCTGCAAAGAATCCACGTCCACACTTCCTCCTTTGTCAAAAAGCGTAAAAATCGCGCTGCTCGTTTCCTCTGGAGCCTCGAGAGTCACGTGACCGGGTATTTCCTGGGACACGTTGACGAACATCCTGTTTAAGAGCTGAACCACTTCCTGTCTGCTGACGTCGCTGACTCCACCCACCGAGCGCAGGGCCGTGGTTACGTGACGCACCAACACCACATGGAGGTGCGTGAACCTCTGGACAGACAGCAGTTTGAGAGAGGATCTGTAGACTGATGCCTGGACTTCATTTAGAGCTTCAATGCTGTCTAGATCCATCGTGAAAAGTATGGGGTAATCCTGAATGTTAAAAATGAAGACTAATCCACAAAATGCCAGAGATGTTCCTTGTGCGTGTAGTCCACAGAGCAGGCTGTACCATAATGGGACAATAGTGGAGCATGGTGAGCTGACTCGCTGTCGATAAATTATGAATGAGCTGTTGTTGCCTCTTCTCGCCTGTCACCTGTTCAACCTGTTGTTCTTTAGCCAATCACAGGCCTTCAGCTGATCATGTGATACACTTGAAAAGGAGGGGATTGTACCATTACTCTGCAGACTTTAGAGTTGCAGTTTTTAAGTACAGTATCCTAATTTGTGGTTTAAATAATAACTGACATTAAACTAAATTGTCAAAACATACTTAATATGCAAAACTGACTCTTGTGAGCTTCAGAAACATACCTAGAGCAATGTTTTGTTTCATTCACATGTATTTCAGTACTGTAACCCTTTATTATTAGTCTGTCTACATCTCCAAAGCTGAAAATACTCTGTTGTACGTTGTGACACCAAGTGGTAGTTTTGAAGTTAACAGCTACCTTTTAGTAGAGATTGGCAATTCCAGCCTGAAATAATCAAAATTATCCTTGTGAAGGTGTATGGAGTTTAAAAACACAATGGAGTACTTGCTGTATTACCACAAGACATCACAAGGTGGAACAGAGTGTTTTTGTTTGAGAGAAGAACTAAATACGTAGGATTTGTATGTTAAACATGTATGAATGAAACAAAAGACAACTCCAGGGTTGTTTGTGATGAGGAAACAACATTATAATCAGAATACAACATAATATAACCAGTTTAAGCTTGAATATGGCACCACTTTTATTTGGTTGCTTCTTATTGACTTCTTTATTGTCTGTATTTTCTATACACAGTACATAACTCTGAAGTGTGGAGTTTACATTAATTGGCTTCAGTGGACTGGTCAAAGGCCTGCATTTAGTCCCTTGGTGTTTCATTCAGGATTAGTGTGGATTTAAGTTTATCAATATGAGCTTGTATGAGACTGTGTATGTAATGAGTGGGCAGCAGGGGCAGAGGAGCCAGTGCACGGCTCCCATCGCATGTGGGAGTTTTCACACATCCAATTAGCAAGACAACTCATTAAAGTTTCATCACTTCATCCTCCAATATGTTGAGAATAAAAGACAAAGGTGTGCCGAGTGGATCAAGGTTAAACACGCCGAATCAAAAAGGAACGCTGCGGAATGTAAATGAGTAATACAGTACAATGTAATATCCTGTAGATGTTTCAAATACGATGCAGGAATTTGCTAAGTCAAGGAAATACGAGGAAGTACTACAAAAGCACAGGTTTAGGCCTTAAAAGGAGAGATAGCATGCATTCTTTTGGTATAATCGCAACTGAATCATAATCACGTGATTCAGATTCAGATTCAAAGCTTTTATTGTCATATGCACCGTAAAGACACGTTTCCCTGTACAATGAAATTCTTACTTTGCTGCCCACACTGGATGCCAAGAGGAAAAAAAAAAAAAAATGAAAATAGATAAATAAGATAAAGAGAAGCATGTAAAAAATATAGTCAAATAGAAACAATCTTTACAGAATATACAGATTGTTTCTATTTGACTTTGTTTCTATTTTGACAATTTGATTTGATGTGATTCTTGTATTAGTTTGCCAGTTCATATTTTTTGTTATTTCGCTGGATGTGTTTAAGATGTCAGTTTTGAACAGAACCCTATTGAAATATGAACCGTAAATGTAATCGCAATCGCAACGCTTATTGGAAAAGTCTTTTTTTTCCCAAATCATTCAGCCTGAATCTATGAGTAGTAGTTATAGTAGTGTAACGAACAGGCCGTTCGTTACGGAATGAGTATCCACACATGCACTTTCATAGACTTTGCACTTTATATATATTTACATTGCACCTTTAGAGCACGGAGCACTTACAAGATACGCTAATTTGCACATATAAGATTGCACACATTTGTATTGTTTTAAAGTATTTATTGAAAACATTTTTAGCGTTTGTCACGGAGTCCGGTCGGGCGGGTGCTTCCGGTAATGGTGGCCGCCGGTCTGTGGAGACAAACAACAACAATCAATGTGCAATATGTGCCACTTTTTAAATTAGTTGTGTCTTGTGTGTGTTTGCGTGTGTGGGATGTGGATATTTTAAAGTGTGAAAGTGGTATGCGTGGGTTGAGTTGTGGTTTTACTTACCCGTGTCTCATGTCCAGGTGTCTGGCCAAAAGATTCCCCGGGGGACCAGACACCATTTAAGAGTTCCGGGCCAGCTCAAGACAGCGGACATCGGGGGGAGGAAATGCCACCTATTTTAATTGGGTTTATTTATTTTATACTTTATTAGGTGTTTGGTTTCTAAGAGTTTATTTTTGTATCTGGGTTTTATGTGGTTTATTTGATGATGGGTATTTTATTGGAGGATTTTAACTTAGTTTTAAACAGCTAATGTTAATTATACACCCCTTGGAGTTTTTATGGTTTTACCCAACAGTATTTAAGCCACCTGTAACCTATCATTGATTGCTCTGCTGCTGGAGAAGAGCCACGCTCCTATCCTCCTTGCACCTTAATTTATTTTGCACTGCACTTTGCACGTGAGCACTTTATATTTTTTGTGCAACCTGGAAAAAAACATTAAAAACTGTGGACCACGTTAACCCTGCCTCCCGTATATGTTTGTGGAACTCACTGCAATCCAGCCGCTCTACCCGTCTTGGTCACAAGTAGTAGCAGTAGCAGTAGTAGTAGTAGTAGTAGTAGTAGTAGTCGTAGTCATAGTAGTAGTCGTAGTAATAGTAGTAGTAGTTATAGTAGCAGTAGTTGTAGTAGTAGTCATACTAATAGTAATAGTAGTTATAGTAGCAGTAAGTAATTTTAACTATGATATGAATATGATTTTGTTTATTTAATCGAAAATTAACACTTAGGGGAAAGGCTACACAAGGTTTAAGTTTCAATGGCATTTCACAAAGACTGAAATGTATAGTTAACACAGTCTTTCGCACCTTTTTAACACGTATTTAAATCAGTGGAGACATAAATTTAAGTTATTTTAAATTCAGCGTCATTTGTACTCCCCAGTGGCCTATATTATACACTTGTCTTAGCATGTAATCAAAAGCATGCACTTCCACCAACTACACCACCTACCCCTGTGCTCTCCTTTCCTGTCCTGTTAAGAGGCAAACACTAATCTGAAACCAAAGAATTTTGGTGTTAATCCCCGGCTTCCCCAATTCTTCATGCCCTCCACGCCTCTAAGGCCATGTGCGAGATGATAGAGTTACACCATTGTGAGGTGAGAGAGAGTAAGATTCCTGTGTGTTTCTGTAAAAAGGACAGATGTTGTTTTGGATGAAAATGAGGCCAGAATGAGAAGCAGAGACGCAGTGCAGCGGTGTAACTTTTAAGACTTTTTTGACATGCAGATGTGACAGACAAAACATGAGAATCCAGCAACAAGGCCCGGAGAGTCATTTGAGCCAAGTTTGAAAAGTTAATTTTTTTAAATTGTTACTGATGATCTGGTTTGCCTACTTGAATACAGAGGATCTTACATGTTGGCAGTGGTTAATTAGCGGTAATGAATGGCACTGAGTCCACTTTTGGAGGTTTTTTTTTTTGGTCATTAAAGGAAATCGTAGACTGTAGAATGATTTATCTTAGAACTAATCAGATTACACATGAGTGACCCTTACCTGCCACTGGTGTGATTTTAAAGAGAATAAATCACGTAGATTTCGCCTTACTTCAGCAATATCTGGACATCTGGTTTACTTTTCACCTTCTTATATCATCAAAAAAGGGTCCCTGAAGATGTTTGTGAAAAATAGACTTTACATATAATACATATAATATTTAAATATTGTATGGTGAATAATGACTAGTTTAGAGCTTTGTGGGGCCTCAACAAACCTGTAAGGCGCATTACAAGTGTAAGGCATTATTATTATTATTATTATTACTATTATTATTATTATTATATTAAATTCAGTATTTCTACTACTGTCAGTGAAGGAAAGTGTTCAGGAAAGTATCAGATTTCAGAATTTGGAGAAAGAAATGTGTTTATTTTTCAGTGGAATGGTACAGATTAAAATTCTGTGTTGTTTATGTTC
Organism: Paratrypauchen microcephalus; assembly: GCA_036785185.1. NCBI lineage: Eukaryota > Metazoa > Chordata > Actinopteri > Gobiiformes > Gobiidae > Paratrypauchen > Paratrypauchen microcephalus. The sequence continues at coordinate 7,022,757 of JAVJIX010000003.1, forward strand.
CGCAAAGTTATAGCGTCAGCCATTTAATCAGTTTTAACAAGACAAAATAAATCAAATAAAAATTGGTGGTTACTTTTTTGCCATATACAGCCCCGCCCTAGTGTTAATGTAAACTTCAGTGCCTGTAGCTTTCACAACATGTTTCCTCCATATGTCTCCAATAAAACACACAGTGGCGCCCCCTGCAGTTAGCCATCAAAGACCCCTTTTATTCCATGACGATAACTGTCACAGGGACTGCCGTTGTAAATCGCAAAGCATTGACACACCTATCTGTCATAAAGCGGTATACCATCTGCTCACTGTTGTATTGGCCATATGTGAAGTGAAAGTCTGTTTATTCAGCATTTAACAGCACTGTATGTACAAATGTATATTTAAATGGGAGTTGGTCTGTGTTTACAAGACTACATCACTAACAAGGCAGTAGCCGGTGAGCCTGGCTTACATTTACAAGGCTTTCTACTTCACCTAGCCACTCTCACCTGTTATAAAGAGCTTTGGGCATCTGCACTGGGCTCCTATCCAACATACTCAAGTGGAATTGTAGCCCCTATTTTGTTGCCTGAGCAGAATTTACCTAAGAACTGAAGTTTTTGTATCATATTTATGTGAGTAGTTGCAGTATTCTGACATGTAGTGATGAATTGGACATTATAATAAGTTGTTTCTCGACAGGCCCGAGGCTTTTCTGTGGTACGGCCCACTGTAATTACTGTCAGCATACACACAGACATCATATATCTCCTGCATAACCAACCCGACACATGAGGAGTAAGTTACCACTGGAATAAAGAAGATGTGTTATGGCCGGGTTATAACTATTTCACTGGGTCAGCAAATTCTTCTTCACATCTTCAAACCTACAAACGCAATACACGTAACTGTAAGGCGGTTACAAACATACAAACTATAAGGTAACTGTAAGGCAGCTGCAAATACTGATATTGGAGTGATTCTTCGTTATTCATATGTTAAAGCAACACTGTGTTTTTCTCTATATTTACACTTTGGGACATTTAGAAATTGACATAAACACTACAGACACACCATATATGTTAAAAAAAAAAAAAAATCTGTGTAAAATAACACTGATCTACAAGCAAAATGCTTCCGAAACAAAAGAAGTGAAACTTTTCTTGGTTTAGGTCACTAATGAAGAAAAAGTAAGTCAGAAGTGCTGATTGGCTATAGCTTCCAAGATATAGTATTGGGTCAAAATAGGAAATTTATGCAAAATAAGACAAAAACGGTAGTTTATCAGAAGGTACAGTGTGTCTACAAGCACACTGTCTAGAGTTTTAACATAAAATATTTTTTGATTTCACATAAGAGAGATGCCTCGAAATTGTGTGCACCTAATGTCGTAAGATATTTCTTGTTTATTTCTTGACGGATAAAGAAGTGCAAGTTAAATATTCTCAAAATATAAATACTATTTATAAGCAAAAATGCCTAAATCTATTGTATAAACATGCAATTTTGATGTAAAACAATATCATTAAATATTTTGAATACATTAGCTAACCAGCACAGTTATCAATATAAATGAGATTTAACCACTTTTATCTCGGAAGCAGATCAAGTCCAAAAATTTGTAGACCAGTGTAATTAATCCTTAAATAACTGATAATATTGCAATGGTTGTCTTGGAGATATACAAAATTAGAAAATGAGAAGATGAAGTATAAAAAAAAATAAAAAAATCAGGAGGCAAAAAGAGCTTTAGTCTCAGACACATTTAAAGAGACATTATGGAAGTTTTCTGATAGAAAGTCCACCACCTTATTGTTTCCATGGAGATGTTATTGCTTTTCCTAGAATGTCCCATGATATGGCATTAGAAGCATCTCTGTCCATAGAGACAGCAGACAAAGCCATGAGGCCAAGTTACAGGTCAGATCTGTGAAGAGGCAACCACATTATCAGCAAAAAGGCTTTTCTGCTGTATTTTTCAGCAATAGATGAAGAATTGCCAAAAGCAGTATCTTCAATAATCTACATAATGCACCTTTAGGCACATTTCTGATACACCCAATCCTACTTAACAATATTACTCTGGGAGGCATGTTAGTTTCAAGCCACAGAATCCTTTGTTGGGATATCTCAATATAATCTGTGACGCTTTTTAAATAAGTTATTGAAAGAGCAGGTTTGACTTGTTGACTGCGGCTGGACTTGTTAGAAAGTGTAGCACACATATTGAAGCTCCCTCTCCTTCCTCTCCGTGCAAACCTGCTTAAGTGATTAGGAAAATATACAAGAGTTGTTTTGGAGGATGTTTTCGTGGTTTGTGTTGCCTTGAGTTCATATTTTGCTACAGTAAGCACCATGGTCTGGACTGGGAGCTGGGGAAATTCCTCTGAGAGTGGAAGGAGGGCCGCAGGAGGGCCGAGTCAAGTTTGGGTGAGTTGGGTTTATGTCGTTGTAGACTCTTTCTGTATAACAAACAAACAAACAAATAAAGGGGCTTTAGACTTTAACCTGAGCTTTGTTTTAACACAATCTGACCTGAAGAAGCTGACTTGGCTGGAATTACAACAGGTGAGCTGAACTGAAGTCTGTGACAGTTTTTCAGTTAGTCACTCTCACCTTTTTGTTGAAAACACCTAAACAGAACCATGAACATTTGTATTGATATTTGTAAAAATATGTTGTTTAAATCCATTTTGTATTTTTTCTTTGTCACCATGGTAATTCCTGAATGTTATGCCATACACACAGGTGATAGTGATCGCTGTATTTACCAGCAGAGCGTCTTTTTGAGTTGTTCCTTAGCTGTTTGTTTACTTTTTACAATGTATACACTAGCTGATTTCCATAAGCCGTTCCATCTCAAGCTCTATAAAACAAATTTTCTATATTTAAAGATGTGTGAATGTTCTGTTTCAAAGATATCTAGAAGCTAAAATTCAAATTCCACATTCCTTCTCTGCTGTATGATATAGACAGAGGTGAAGGCTGCTCTAGCCCTGTTTGTGGATACAGTCCATTATGGTGCAGTGGTGAGCCTGGAGCCTGGAGCCTGCCCTAAAGCCCTGGCCCAGACACTTATTATTACCAAACAACCCACCTACAGAATGACTCACTGCGGTCAACAGCATACAAACAACAAAGATGGCCACCATCAGAGAAACGGAGGTTAAAGTTTTGTGAGGCTACTGCTCCAAAATGGTGTTGATGTTTTCCTTATCACACATCAGCAGTCTTATTTTATCATACGCTGCTGACTTCCATATGTTTTCAATAGCCTCTAAACCAGATTATTGAACACATTTTCTTTTTTTTTTAGCCAATGATAGTTATTACTCTAGAGATATAACGATATGCAACTTTTTTGAAGGTGCTGTGGTGCCCCAAATCTTCCACTGATCTAACATGTATTTATTCAATTTTTATACCTCAAAAATACCTTTAGTGTGGTTTGTCACCAGTTTGTCTCTCTGGAGATAAGTTTAATGCTATACTTTGGGACAGAAAGGTGAATGCATTAAAAAAAAAATGAGTTAAACTGTAAAGCATTCCATACCTACTGGAATGTCTTCTCTACAATACTACAATACTATAAAAGGCTATAAGGCTATTGCTACAACCATTGCCTCACACTGACAACTTGATTAAATGACAGTTACATTTTTATGTAGCACTTTTCAGCCTTCGAGACACTCAAAACACTTTACATCAACTCACCCATTCAAAAACACATTAACACACCAGTGTACATAGACACGGGGGCAAGGTGGGTTAAGTGTCTTGTCCAAGCATACAATGACACCTGGGAGCTGTAGACCAGACCAAGGTACATTTTAAATAGTTGTTTTTCAGTACATTTACCTACAGCAAACTCATTCTGGCACTGTTTTTCATATCAGAAACCACAATGAGTCAGTCTGGCTCTCTCCACATAGTCTGAAATACCCAGCGTATGTGTATGAGGCGGTATAGCGCAGTATGGAGTCTACTGAGGACACATGCCCACTGCCCTAGCCTCACGTAGCCTCCTCTAGCCTCACACAGCCTGCTCTGTCTCCTCTCTCTGCCTCCAGGATCTGTGCTTTTGTGCTGCCCTCCTGCAGGGGCTTATGCTGGGTTTAGCAGACATCCTGTGGTACAGAGCTGGCACTAGGCCCAAGTAAAGGTATTTTTCTCCCATTATCATCTACAGTATCTTCTCTGGATCATCTAACTGCTTGACATCAGAACATAGACTGTATAAAGAAGTGAACTAAGGGAGTGTGCCGCTATTTACACATTGACGTCTAATTCGGAGTAGCGGCATAAATATTATTTTTCAAGCGTCCCATTACTTCAACATTCCCCTTTTCTGACGTGAAAAACATACAGCCTATTATACTTTGCGCTCCCATATAAGATGCTTGGGCAGGTGCAAAGCAGTTGATCAGCGAATACTTAGGATATCAGACAATGGGAAAATGTCTGATACTGATAGCCATGGGAAATAGTCATGCATTTTAAAAAAAGAACATAGGCCAGCCTTCGGGAAAATATCTAATCTAAAACGGAGGCTGCACGGGCCCTTTGTGTTTCATTCATTTCTGCGGAAAACGCCATACAGCCTAAATAAATAACCAATCAAGTTCATTGTGCCAGCTTAATGAGATGACACTCTCGCAGCCTAAAACACACATTTGACTACCTAAATATGACGATGAAATTTGATTGTATACGCATTAGGCCCCTAAAATAGCAATACTAAAAAGTGTCTAAATAGAGACATCTCGTAATGAAGGGATGTCGGAATAGGCGGCGGACTCCAAAATGAAGCTCACAAGGCTAGCAGCTATAACGGAGTCAATTCGTAAAATAGTAAAAAAGACAAAATAGCGAAATAAACACAAAATACACCAGGCTTATGCAGAGTGGGTTAATATGAACATTTTAAAACTAAATTGATAAGGCTCACAGCAGCAGTTAGAGAAAGATGCCTGACAATTTATCAATGTAAAGTCAATTGGAGCGAGAGTCAGTGGAGCCAGAAGTGTCCTCATGTTCATTTCCTATTTCCTACTTCCTATTTCCATGTTTATTTCCGGCCGCTAGTTGGTTGGCTATGTCCATTAATATAATATAATATTTGGTATTGGAAAATAGATAAATTAAAGACCAAATATCACAAAATATGACTTAAAAAAAATAAAAAAATAATGCATTTTAAAAGGTATTAGGTTAGCCAAGATTAGTATATCCACAGTACTGAAGTTAACAATTACATAACTGAAATTTTGATGTTAAAAAGGAGGAAAAAAAACATGACCTGCAACTTATCTAAAGTGGTAATTTCCGGACTAGTTTAATTTTTTAAACCTAATCAGAGCTTATCACAAAAAGAGAGACCAGAGTGCTTTTCCTTTTCCTTCTTTGTCAAATTGAAAATATATCGGCCGGCAGCTGTTGGAAATCTGGACAGGGTGATCTCATAGAAGAAAAAGTCCAGAGCATATGGTTGTAAAGCACATTCCAAGGATTAGATGGTTTAAAGCTCCTATATCTCATGTGAAAGGGAAAACCCAAACTCTCCCTCTGTTTGTAGTGTGTGTCCGTGTGTGTGAGTGTGTATGTGTGTGTGTTTACTGTATTGTGAGTTTTGGCAAAAGGTATCTGGGATGGCTCTGGCACACTTCCCACAGTCTGGAGGAGGTGTAGATGAAGAAATATGTAACCATGACAACCAGAACACCAACACAGTACGCGTGTTGAGAGATGCACCAAGTTGGATTTTGTCTTTTCAGAATGGTATTCTGTAGAAGAGCCGTGTAATGTAGTCCCGTCACATTCTCTACGCCAGGGGTCTTCAACGTTTTTCAAGCCAGGGACCCCCAAACAGATGGCGAACTGGGCCAGGGACCCCCTACTATATATACGGCATAGAATTGTGTTTTATATTAAATTGAGCTTAGTGTCATGTATAAACATTGCTACTCTGTTATGGTACATCCAATACAAGGAAATAATACACAGGTTAATACTGTATTTTACACTATAAAATATAAAATTATATTATTTTAAAGTGAAATCAAAAGATTTCGCGACCCCACTGCAGTACCTCCGCGACCCCCCTAGGGGTCGCGACCCCCCTGTTGAAGACCTCTGCTCTACGCTATACAGTACATGTCAGATGTCCTTCCCGATGGGCACAGAAGTACATTGGTTTGTGACCGCCAACAGTTTTAAAGGGCCCCTATTTCCTGATTTCTGTTAGAATGTAGTTTCCTCATAGCAAACACGCCTGGAGTTGTGTTTTGCTTCATTCACACATGTTTAATGCACAAATAGAAAACTGTTCCACTCCTACTCCACTCACATGTTGTGATGTCATGTGATAATTGGCGGCACGGTGACTGAGCACTCATGCCTCACAGTAAGAAGGTTCCAGGTTCAATCCCTGGGTTGCCCAGGCCTTTCTGTGTGAGGTTTGGATGTTCTTCCTGTGTCTGGGTGGGTGTCCTCCGGGCATTCCAGTTTCCCCCATCAACCCAAAAACATGTTCCATAGGTAAAATCCTCCAGCTGAGGTCCTGACCAAAGCCGAGCAATAAGATCATGGAGATGGGTCCCTGGGCGCCTGAAAGATGAGCTGCCCACTGCTCCTGAAAGGATGGGTCAAATGCAGAGAAATAATTTCCCTACAGGGATAAATAAAGGATAATAAAAATATATATATAAATAAATAATCCTGGACGTGCTCCTACTGTCTTTTTACATTCTCTATACCATCACTAGAATCATTTGGATAATTTCAGCTGTAGAATTTCCATCTCTACTGCACTAAAGGGTAAAAGGGAGCTATAAACTTGAAAACTATGACTACATGACACAAGGTGGAACAGAGCATTTTGAGCTCGTAGACTGACAGATGTAAACAACCTAATAATAAAGGATCGCTCAAACATGTGTGAATGAAACCAAACAAAACTCCAGGTGTGCTTTTGACAAGGTAAGGAACTTTAAATACAGTTTTACCTGGTGCCTCTAGAACTGAAAGTGTACAGGCCTAAATTTAAAACAGTTTTACACTGTACTAACAGAGTAAACAGTGAAGTTGTAGATTGCAAATGTAAATACAAATCTGTCACACAAAAATGGTAAATTAAAAGTTGAAAATATAAACAAAACTACTAAAATAAACCCAGAATATGTTGATATGAAATGAATAATAAAGTAGGAGCGGTTTTGCCATACACAGCGCCTTGAACCCTGTCCTAACCTGAGCCTCCTCCTTCACCCTGTTCTGTTTATACACCTCAGTCGTGTGCTGAAACCTGCTCGTACATAAAGGACTGTGGTATTTTGTGACGTGATGTGAGAAAGTCCAACATGCTGAAGTGGTTACAAAAGGGAATGCACGGAAGCAGAGCAGGAGGTCTAAGGGGTGAGCTGTGTCCAGAAGCAGGACAGGGTGAAGCCGGTCAGAGGTGAGGCAACAGCTCCCCCTGGGGCAAAGAGCAAAGAATACATGTACAGGGGAGTTAACGTTCATTGGTCCATAACAGAAAGAACAGTATATTAATAGGATTTTTTAATTGATTATGTTGAATCTGTAAAAAAAGCATGCCTACATATCCATCAGAATGGTAAAAAGATTGTACAGTTGCCATAGCAATTAACAATTCCAGCATCGACAGGCCTCAAAATGACACCATATAACATGAAGCTAAAAACCAATGAATACAATGCTGAGCAAAAAGAGATTACAATTATAGATTTCTGTAGTCATATACAGCTCTGGAAAAAAAATAAGAGACCACTGCAAAATTATCAGTTTGTCTAATTTTACTACTTATAGGTATATATTTGGGCAAAAGGAACATTTTTGTTTGAGTCTATAAAATACTGACAACATTTCCCCAATATTCAAAATATAAATATGATCGTTTAGAGCATTTATTTGCAGAAAATGACAAATGGTCAAAATAACAAAAAAGATACATGTTTTCAGACCTCAAACAATGCAAAGAAACAAGATCAAATTCATTTTAAAACAACATAATTCTAATGTTTACCCTTAAAGGGATATGCCACCCCCAGGTCAAACTTGGGCATCTCCCCACAGTCCAGAGACTAAAATAAGTGGTGGAAAGCGTTTTCCTGGTCACCCAGCCATTGTCCGAGTCTGTCAGCACTGACCGCCGCGGTATCTGCAGCTACTCCGCCTTAGACTGGAGTCTAACGGTGCCAGAGAAAGATTTCGGCCAAAAGGAATTAATTTGCTCGATGCGTTTCCCAATTACTTTCTGTGTAGTGTGCATTCATATCGAGTGCAAATAAATGTGCAAATCAACACGGAGAACTTGACTTGGTCATTTTGGGTGGGAACTATTTTTCAGTGCGGAAAAAGAGAGCTGAAGCACAGAGCACGCGGCGCAACAGGGGAACTCCCTTCCTGGTGCGTAACAGGGATTCCCTTGGCAGCGTGCTCTGTGCTTCGGCTTTCTTTTTCCGCACTGAAAAATAGTTCCCACCCAAAGTCAAGCTCTCCGTGTTGATTTGTACATTTGTTTTCACCACTTATTTTAGTCTCTGGACTGTGGGGAGATGCCCAAATTTGACCTGGGGGTGGCATATCCCTTTAAGAAGAGTTCAGAAATCAATATTTGGTGCAATAACCCTTATTGCACCCTTATTATGAGTCTTGGCATGCTCTCCACAAGTCTTTCACATTCTTGGGTGACTTTATTCCACTCCTGGTGCAAGAACTGAAGTAGCTCAGCTTTGTGTTTGTGTTGGAATTCAATAGACGCTGGAATGGAATGGCTGTAATACATGTAGAGATGCTGATTTCAGTATAAAATAGTAGTAGTAAAATAAGAAAAACTGATCATTTTGCAGTGGTCTCTTATTTTTTTCCAGAGCTGTATATGTTTTGTATCAACACTTAAATTATCACAATAAATCAATGATATTATTACTTTATATTAATTATTGAATACAAAGTGTTTTCCTAATGTTGACGCTTTGAGCTTTGGAAATTCCATCCTTTTGGTGGTTAAAAATGTTTATAAAAATGAATATATTTATAATTTTTTTGTTTCACTTTGACTTGCAACATTGAGAAAAATAAAAAGAGTGCATGTATCAAACTGCTTGACCACTTCGGAATCAAACAACCCAAGAACCCATAAAATTATAACATGTTTCTCCTTCCATATTTCTCACAAGCATCTTTCATTCCTTTATGTGTTCACCAATTCACCCTTTACAACATCCATTAACCAGGGTCCTCTGGGTGCAGAGCAGGGTAGGAAAATACAACACACGACTGGTTCATTACGGTAAGTCTGTGTCCCTTAGCACCTCGGAACCCTTCACAACATACACCCGTAGCTGCTGCAAGCCGCCATCTTGGACATAAACTCCACACACACTCATTCCTGATCACTGTTCCGTGGACGCAGTTCTACCTCTGTCATTATTTCTCCATTTGCGGCCAGTCTTGCAGCTGTCCCGTGTGCCGCAAGCATTCATTTAAGACTTCAACTAAAAGCTACTTAAAGGTAAAGGGTGGTTAACTATAAAAAAGAAGCCACATTTCAGAATAAATACAAAAGTGCACACCGAGGATGAACTGAGCTGAATGTGTTTGTAATGAAAATGAATGTGACAGAAAATCTTCCGTGTAAAATTGTTATGAAAAAAAGCAAGTCAAAACCACACACAGGATCTGAGGAGCAGAGACCACAAAGCTACAGGAAATACACCCTTCTGGAAAAGACAGTACACCCAGATCCGGGGACATTTTGGACTCCGAGTGTCAGTGTGAGTAAATGGTACAGACATACAGAGCCGTGCTTGGACTCGGTAACATCTAGTTCACTGGTAAATGCTTTGAATAAGTTACAAAGTCTTCATAGAACAGTGTTGGTGCTGACCTCTTGTGGTTAGAGAAAATACTCCCTTGCATTTGACCCATTCAATTTAATGTCAATGGGGAAGATGTCAAGTAGAGCCAAAGTGAAACCAAATTTTAATCTAGGTTCATGGTCAGAAGAACCACTCTGTAGGATTAGGAAACTCGCCAGGAGAGCATGAAAAATTGGGAATCAAAACTAGGACCTTCTAGATGTTAACCAGGAATATTAACCAATTAGACAAGTTACGTAGTTCCAATATTGGTATTAGGTAGAATTTTTCTCTTTTTTACAACATGCATAATAGTACTAATAGATATTTTTGGATATACTGAGATATATTTTACTGAGATAGATATTTTTATTACTTTATTTATTTATTTTTATTTATTACTCTATATTTTCATAACCCACGTGCAATACTTAACTATACTATATTATGTGCAATACGAAATCCACATGCAATACTGTGAAATACTCTACTTACCTTTACTCCTACCTGTACCTTTGTATTTTATTACATATTTTTTATTATATTGTTTATTTTTTTCCCTTTTTTATTGCATGCTATTAGTACTTCTCGACTATCTTAGCGAGTCAACGGGTTCTTCTGATCCTAAGCATTTCATGGCATTGTTGACCTTGTGTTGATCCTGCATATGACAAATAAACAATCTTAAAATAATCTTTATTTTCTTTATACAATTATGCCTTATTTGACACAGTCTCTTGCTATTTTTACTGCTTATTTAGAATTTATTATTACCATTTATATTTTTTCTCTTCGTTATTATAATATATTGTGTTGTGTGAGGTACTGTGTGCAAATCATCTCCCTTGAGAACCAATAACGTTAATTCTGATTTACAAATTGGTATACTTTCTGTGATCGTATTGAAATATCCTGGACCCAATGAAAATATGAGCTCAACAGCATTAGTAAAAACATTATTTTTACTAATAACATTACCTTTAAACCTGAAAACGAAATGTCATTTTGATTTCATACATGGCCAATAGTCACGAGAATTACGGCTTATTTGTAAATAGCAAACAGCTTTTTACACTGCGGGCACTCATGGTCAGGAGGTTGCCAAACTCATCTTGTCTCTGCATAATATGTAATTTCTAGCGCTAATACCCATTCATCCTCGGATATGGTGTTGGCAGTCCCAATAATCTCTGTTGCCAAAATTCATACTATGTGGCAATACGTATTTTGATGTCTTAGTTTGGATTATTTTCAATTCATTTAGCAGCTAATTCAAATTCTTTTCATGCCTGCCGAGGCTGAGGGGATGTGGTTCGGGGTTGTAGAGATAGGGGAGTGTGAGAAAGTGTCTGGTCCTGCTGATACGGCTCCTCTAAACTGAGGTCATCCCCCGCTCGGTGACAATCGTACATCACGCCTGACATCACCGCGCCATAACACCACCATGTCGTCAAGGGCAACAGTAAACAAGAAAACCCAGTGCGTGGATATCATTGTAGAGGTACAAGCGTTCAAGGCTAGCCATGGTCGAAAAAGTTTAAAAATCATAAAATGTTGTTGTACGCAAGTAGGTTTTGATTGTGACTGTAATTCGCCGTCAAAATTGGCGACAGACCGATATACCAATATATGGGCCGGATATTTTGACTTTTTAGCGTATCATCTATCGATCTAAAATCTCCAGTATAGATCATTTGTTTTGCTCAATCTGCTGCTTAAAAACACAAACACACACAAATTGATATTAACGCTTTAAAATTAAGAGACAGCTGCACAAAGACACAGCTCTCTTATAGATTTGAAGTAAAATGGGCTCTGGGTGAGTTTGTTTTAAATTTAAAGGGATATGCCACCCCCAGGTCAAATTTGGGCATCTCCCCACAGTCCAGAGACTAAAATAAGTGGTGGAAAGCGTTTTCCTGCTCACCCAGCCATTGTCCGAGTCTGTCAGCACTGACCGCCGCGGTATCTGCAGCTACTCCGCGTTAGACTGGAGTCTAACGGCGCCAGAGAAAGATTTCGGCCAAAAGGAATTAATTTGCTCGATGCTTTTCCCAATTACTTTCTGTGTAGTGCGCATTCATATCGAGTGCAAATAAATGTGCAAATCAACACGGAGAGCTTGACTTGGTCATTTTGGGTGGGAACTATTTTTCAGTGCGGAAAAAAAGCCGAATCACACAGCACGCTGCCAGGGGAATCCCTGTTACGCACCAAAAGGCCACCTTTTGGCCGAAATCTTTCTCTGGCGCCGTTAGACTCCAGTCTAAGGCGGAGTAGCTGCAGATACCGCGGCGGTCAGTGGCGACAGACTCGGACAATGGCTGGGTGAGCAGGAAAACGCTTTCCACCACTTATTTTAGTCTCTGGACTGTGGGGAGATGCCCAAATTTGACCTGGGGGTGGCATATCCCTTTAAATTTAAAACAAACTCACCCAGAGCCCATTTTACTTCAAATCTATAAGAGAGCTGTGTCTTTGTGCAGCTGTCTCTTAATTTTAAAGCGTTAATATCAATTTGTGTGTGTGTGTTTTTAAGCAGCAGATTGAGCAAAACAAATGATCTATACTGGAGATTTTAGATCGATAGATGATACGCTAAAAAGTCAAAATATCCGGCCCATATATTGGTATATCGGTCTGTCGCCAATTATGATGGCGAATTACACAGTCACAATCAAAACCTACTTGCGTACAACAACATTTTATGATTTTTAAACTTTTTCGACCATGGCTAGCCTTGAACGCTTGTACCTCTACAATGAAGGCAGTTCCCCTGTTACGCAGCGTGGTGCGTGATTCGGCTTTCTTTTTCCGCACTGAAAAATAGTTCCCACCCAAAATGACCAAAGCAAGCTCTCCGTGTTGATTTGTACATTTATTTGCACTCGATATGAATGCGCACTACACAGAAAGTAATTGGGAAACGCATCGAGCAAATGAATTCCTTTTGGCCGAAATATTTCTCTGGCGCCGTTAGACTCCAGTCTAAGGCAGAGGAGCTGCAGATACCGCGGCGGTCAGTGCTGACAGACTCGGACAATGGCTGGGTGAGCAGGAAAACGCTTTCCACCACTTATTTTAGTCTCTGGACTGTGGGGAGATGCCCAAATTTGACCTGGGGGTGGCATATCCCTTTAAATTACATAATTTGGGGAAAATCATCAAAACTGGTCCCATGAATACAAAATAACAGCATTTCCTTATGTAGCATTTACAGTCACAGTTAATGATTTTTAAGTTATGGATGCAAATGCAGCCTATGAAATGCAGCTACATATTCAGGAGCTGCGCAAAGCTGATAGGTGGAAAAAGTAAACAAAAGAGCGCAAATGTTACGTGATTGGTCCGCAGCAGTAGGACGGTAATTTAGATACACCTCGATTCTTACCAAAAAATAAGCCTGTTTCACAGACAAAATGTATGGTTTTTAAGCAGTCAATGCTGTTATTTGAAACATGGAGTGGTTTCTTCATGATCTCAACTTGCACATTCTGCAAAAAAAAACAAAAATCACAGATTTTGAAAAAAAATTGTAAAAGAGTTGTGCCCTCAAAGTCCGTGGTGCCTCACATATATATCCGCAGTGCTTATCAGCCATTGTTTGCTCTGTATTCTAAACAACTGGTATCAGTATTGGCCATGAAAAAAACAACAACATATCAGTCAATAAAGGTACACCTGAACTAGATTTTTTTTTTTTAAATCAACAATATACAAATAATACGAAAATTTGTTCAATTATGAGGACACAAAAGAATGTATTTCAGTGTGTTTGCCTAAATTAGACCTATCATAGGTTTCAAGTCAAAGTGTAACATATCTGAAGAGACTAAACTTCTAAAATTCTTCTGGTTAGTTCTCAATGCTTGAACCTGAACAGCCAATCTCTCGTGTAATCATGTGAAATGAACTGAACATGAAAAATGACTTGAAACACATCCATGGAAACTGAGGCGTTAATAACTGTCTGTGATATATTTGTTGCTGGTTGGTGGTACTACAGTGGAGAGTTTCCTGCCCCCTGCTGTGCCAGTGTGTGCCTCTCTGAAGCTGAATGCCACCATGTTGCCAGCAGCAATCACAGCTCTTTGTATCCTCACAGCCCAACACAAAAAGAGCAGGCCCACAATCACCAGAACATCCAACCAGAAACAGCCCAGACCCTCGGATTCAAGCTCAAGTACAAGACAGGATACAAATATGGAAACTATAACTGTATTTATGAGCAAATATCAAAGTATGAAATAGAAATAGTGTGTTGAATATTCTTGCTCAACTTAACAGTGGCAAATGTTGAGAAGGTCCTAAGTCCACTCTCAGCAAAGTGTAATTGAAAGGACAGATGCTATGTTTAACTGACTTTATGAGCTTTTAGCAATGTTATAATGAAGTTTAGTTCATTTACACTTCAATTCATTAATCCTGTTTACGAGGCCACTTCACTCTGAGCCTCAGAAATCTCTCAGTTTCAATTTTCCCCTGATAGTTATGTCAAAGGCATCCTGAGCATGCTGTTTTTAAGTCCATAAATCATCGGCAAACAAAATGGGAGCATTTCTGTTGTCAAACTGCGCTCATTACAACGTCATGTTTATATCAGCATGCCAGTCATGTTGCTTGAATGGCTAGATTTTTTTTGTTCATGCTCACTGTTGTCAGTAGATACCTTGCTAACACTGATGCAATAATGATGCTTTCAAAACAATTTTAAGTTCATGAAATGTCAAGGCAAAGATACTCAGGAGCATTTTTCTAAACAGCATCAGCGAAGCAGTTACATACAGTATGTTGTGACGAGAGGGTGCAATGTGCATTCATGTGCACAGGAAGACACAGACTGAGGTTACATCCACACGGCAACGCAACGCAGGATTTTTTCTCACCGGGTAAAAGAAATATCACGTCCACACTGGGAACGGATCAGTAAAATATCACGTACACATGGCAATGGAACGCTTGCTGAAAATGACGCAATACACATGCCACGCCTCTATGTGCACTGTAAGCCCGTCCCACCGGACCGCTCTGGACATCTGAAAGTTCTCTCTCCATTCTGCGTCCACGACAACGCCATTCACAAAGTTGTCCCACCAGCTACTTGTTCTTCCAAGTCTCACCCAAAATCTCCTTCTTTTGGCACGTCTAGTAACACGCCATTAAAAGAATCTGGCGCATGTTGTGCTGTAAGCATCTCTGCTGCTCACCTAGTTAGTATAACTGCAGTACATTTTCTTTCAATAATGCAAGTAAACTTAGCAGTGACTGCAGCACTGCTACTACTGCTACTCTGGTGTCCGCCATGGTCGCTGTCTTGTTACGAATGAATGTTGCGCACGAGGCTGCTATTTGTTCTGGCCATGTGGTTGTGATGTACTGGCCATGTGGTTGTGATGTAGGTGTAAACAAATCCGTTCTACTCGTCCAGACGACTCCGCAACCTGAACATTGCCAGAGTTTTCCACTCTGGAACCCGTTCCCAAAAAATATCGTTTTGGGGGACCCAGAACTTTATCGGATTCACTCCACAACGTTGCCATGTAGACAGGGCCTGAGGTTTGGACCGGACACCCCTTAGTTAGTGGGTAAATGCTTAACCCCCTTTGTAGGGTTTGTAGGGCTGGGCTAGTGCCCTAGTCTATAACAGCTGTAATATACTAAAGGTACTACATGCAACAGTATTTCAGAAAACATCTGTTTCCTTCAGAACTGAAGAAGTAGCTTGAATGAGCTGCAAAACATATTCGACCAAATAAATTCAATTTGTCAGCCGGACAAAGGTCCAGCTGACAAATTGAATTTCTCCTTTTGCCATCTTTTTTCCATAATTAAAGGTGGACTGTGGCATGTTTCTGGTGGACAGTGTCAAATGCCTTTCTCCATGGAGATGTTATTACTTTGTCTGTAATGTTTCACAGTATGACATTACACCTTTCTTTGCTCATGGAGACAAAATCAGACCAAGTTACAGGTCAGATCTGTGGAGTGGTGACCCCGCTCACAGTCAGAATGCCTGTTTTCTAGGTATTTTTGAGCTATAAAACCAATTGTAATTAATTACATGCATGTAAAGTAGAGCTGTTTAATATTATACTGTGGAACATTCAAGCCAGAGCAGTAACATATCCATAGGAACAAGCAGGTGACGGACCCCCAACCAAAAAATTACATAGAGCACCTTTAAGACAGATCAACCATGGTCAGTCTATCTATTGTCACTGAAGTCTGTGTCATCTAATAGGGAGCAATAGTTCTCTTTCATGTCATGACAGGTCTCTGAAAGATTTTACCCCAAAATAGAAAAAAAGCCTCTCTGATCAAAACCAAATGTAGCGTGAATGATGTGGGCATCCAAGTGCATCCAATTCTCCACCGCAAAGTCATTCAGGGCTAAAACCAAAACAGCAAACTACAGAACAGACAGTGCACAAAATTCTTCTAAACATGGAAAATGCACTCTATTTGTTTTTTCGCATTCTGACCTGCGGTGAACTGACTTTGACTGACGCTGGAGTCAGAGACGAGATGTCTGTTTGTCAAGATAAGAGCCCACAACATAAAACGCAAGAGATCAAAATGAAGAAAAAAGATTCAAACAGATCTATCCTTTCACCAAAGAGGATGAAATAAACAAGAGAACTGCAAGAATTTTCCACAACTACGTCAAGAAATGTCCAAAACGATAATTTGATCTTTGTGGTCAGGATTAGAATTGAAAATAAAACTTCCTTTCTTGCAGCTGTGGTCACCCCTCTGTTTTCCCTTGGGTGCTGTACAGTATATGTCATTGTTGGATACGGAGTGTTGACATCATTGCTGAGTTAATGTTTTTCCCTGGACCTAAACAGACCACAGCTTTGTCAAAACTCACACTTCTCTAATGCTAATTGTTTAGGGTGGCACCACGGTAACGCTAATGCCATCATGACCATTGGATCGTGAATGAAGTCAGAGATGCTAACTAGGATGATCTCAAGGCTGGACAAAGCATGGTTCTGTGTTGATCAGGAAAATAACAACTATTTTCCATACTACACTAGCTTAAAAATGAAGCTGAAGAGCTGATTCGGTTGGAACTACAACAAATGAGATTATTTGTGCAGTTAAACAAGTCTCTCACGCATAAAAATAGTCACAAGCTAGATAGCATTAGCCAACAGTTTTTCAGTTAGTCACTCTCATTTTTTTTCTTGAAAATCAAACTTGTATTGATGACAGGCTCCTGAAAAATGTATTGTTTACATCCATTTTGTATTTTTTCTTGTATTCTTCCTATATTTTTTAAAAATCTGAATTCTTTTTGTCAGTGTTTGCTAATGTGTCGCTGCTGAACATTCCACCAATAGTAATGCATTACAGAAAACCCCCAGTGTGATGTCACTGCAAAGTATCAATAGCATTTTCTGACTTGCAAACTAGTTAAATAAATGTATTGTAATGTGATAGCATGGGTGACAAACATTTGCGCGTGAAAATGGATAGCTTGTTTCTTTGAATGTCACAATTAGCATAGAAGCGCAAGGCTAAATATTGCTGTTTCCTGATTTTTCTTTTTCTTTTTTGTTACAGAGAGCAAAATTGAAATCACATGACAGTACTGCTTAGTTAAATGGACTTTTATTATTGTAATACTCATGTAGAATTATTTTGGTTGTGTCTTTTCCAAAGTATTACACACTGGTTTTGCCTCAGCCTTGGCCTTGTCGTTTGGAAATAGTGCCAGTCAGTCTTGGCCTCCATAATTAGTTTGCTCTATATTTTGTGCCCCAGTGAATTTACTCAATGAAAGTATAACTTGAAAAAAAAAAATACTGCCACATGCATTATACCATCATTTTACCGTGGCTTTTCAAATCCTAGCTCATAACAAACTGAATAAAATGACTTTTCACATGGATGTTTTGCAGCTGGGCTCTCGAAGAACTCGCATATGGCTCAAAACCAAACAACTGTTCTCTCATCTCTCTGTTCCCATCGCAAGAGCAAACCAAGCAGATGTGAAGCGGTCCCCGTGTTGGTTAGCCTCGCGCTAATGATGTCAGCATCCACCTGTTGCCATGGCGCTGGTCCCTGAGCCTTGCCTTGCTGGGACTAGGCACAGTGAAGTGGCATTTCAGCTGGCAAGTCAAGCGAACGAAAAGTACAGAGACAGTTAATATGATCCAACGTGAGTATTTGGACTTTTCATTATGGTTTGTGCAAAGGACAGGCTTGTCAGTATGAGACCTCAGATGAGCTGTCAGAGGAGTGACGGGAGACAGGAGCAGTTTTGACAGCCAGGCAATGTCGTTTTAGAGTATGTGATTTAAGCTAAAGTCTGACTAAGAAGGTAAGTACCATCAGTGAAGCATATAGATGACTTCATAATTCCTTCTGACAGATGCATGTATTTACATATGTTTAACTAAATCCAATGGAGATTTCATATATATTCCTTTACAAATAGGCTATAAATTAGATATAGAAATGTATGATGTGGCATGTGGTGTGTTCACAGTTGATTAAAATCTCCTGTGTTGGAGTTTGGAATAGGTCTGTCACGATAATCGACTTACCGTTCAATATATTAAAGGTCCCATGGCATGAAATTTTCACTTTCTGAGGTTTTTGAACATTAATGTGCCCCCCCCCCCCCCCCTGAAAAAAACACAGCTCAAACGGGCGATTCTGAACAAGGCACCTATGTTACATCACATCGAAAAATGCAGCTCCACCCCCCCGTCTGGATGTCTACCCACCGTCTCTGTAAATCACGCCCAGAGAGTTTGGACCGCGAATGAGCTACGCAATGCGAAATGTGTTTTTTTATTTGCCTGGAGGCACGTGCGAGTGTTTCTAGGCTCGGAGGTCCTTTATCTGAGCCTCTGGACATCTGAAACAGCAGTGGTTTAATTTTATTTTCTGTGAAAATGTGTTTTTTTTCATTGAAAAGCCTCTCCTTTCTTCCTCCGCGCTTAAAACGCGGAAGTGGGAGACAGCTGCACAGCGCACCGCTAAAACAAGGAACCAGCGGCACATTTCCCCCCCCCACCCGCTCCTCTAACCTATCTCTGTCCTTCTCATTTGTATTCAAGCAACAAGGCCTAGAACGAGGTGTTCAGAGAGATATTTTCTGACTCTGACTGTGTACATGTGTCTTTCTCATGCACTGAGTGTTGATTTTGAAGAAGGATTCATTTACAGTATTAGGGAACCATTAAAGGAAAATTAAAGTTTTTTTTTTACAATCTGAGCCTTCTTTCGGCAATAAAACAAGTAGTTTTACTCACCCATAGCAGTTTGGTGTCAATTGGAGCAGTATCGCAGAACTTATGTTGAGCCGTTCTGTTCTACTAGTGATCCCGTATCCGTTAACATGGTGCTGTATCATATGCTCGGGGCATTACTTTGCGGTGTCCAAATAACACAAACTTTAGCACTTTTCAAATCACAGAAGATCGCTGTGTCAGGGTAGATTTTTAGTAGATTCCAAAACGGCCTGAAACCCGATATTGCAACAGAAAAGTAAAGTTCAGAGCGGTGTTAGCTTCTTTCGGACTAGCGGTGTTTACAAAACAGCTGAGTTCACGCATGCGCACTGTCCTCTCTGATGACATCATCAAATGAAACTATAGCTGGATATCGAGTTTCAGGACGTTTTGGAATCCACTTAAAGTCTACCCTGACACAGCGATCTTCTGTGATTTGAAAAGTGCTAAAGTTTGTGTTATTTGGAGAGCGCAAAGTAATGCCCCGAGCATATGATACGAGCACCATGTTAACGGATACGGGATAATTAGTAGAACAGAACGGCTCCAACATAACTTCTGCGATACCACTCCAATTGACACCAAACTGCTATGGGTGAGTAAAACTACTTGTTTTATTGCCGAAAGAAGGCTCAGATTGTAAAAAAAACATTACTTTTCCTTTAAGGCACCATATAAAAGCATCAAGAAGTACCATGTAAAGGGACCTTTAAAGCCGAAACTATATACAGTATTTTGAGTGTCAATATTTATTGTGTGTACATTTTCTTTGCATTATTTTTTTTGTAATTCAATAAGATTTTAGCTGTAGAGGGTTGAATAACTAACTTCTATGGCTAATTAATGGTTTATTCTGCTGTTTGGTGATTTGTTGCAGCTCATGCCTTTTAATGCCATTGTTTATTTAAAAAAGTGTTTACTTAAGTTATCCTGCTTTATTGTTACTGTGTCAGTGGCATAAAGTAGTTCCAATATTATAATTTCTCACAATATTTTTGTGTAGCAATATATTGTACTTCAAAATTTGTTAACATGAGAGGCCTAGTTTGGAACAGATCTAAACTATGCCTGAACCAGGTCCATAACAGGACCAAACTGTGCCTAAAATAAAACAGGAAACAGCAACCACAATACAATTTGAAAAAAACATTGTGCTATAATATTTTTCACAAATCAGCCACTGCAAAATTTTGAGTTACAGCAGCTGGGTCACAATGAGAGAAAGCATGCATGACCTCATCCTCAATACAAGCTGGCACCTGCGTCTATACGAGCGTGTGTCCAAGGTTGTATGGGCTCAAATCCGTCCATGCATTTGTACAAGGGACCAATTCCTGCCTTTGCCCCGGCATATCACCCATTCACAAACACAGTGTCAAAAGCTTCCTCTCCTGCCCCTCGGACCAAACCTTCCAAAGTGAACTCTTGTCTTACACCCTTTCCTCCTCGTTGAACCCCTCCTGCATTGCTCCTTCCGCTCCTTCTTTCTTGTCAGCTGTTGTGGAGATCCAGATGTGAGCTGGACAGGAAAACCGAAAGGAGATCCGCACCTCCCCAGTGACAAACTTCATTGTGCAAGACCTTTGAGACGAAGTTTGGAGACGCGAACGCACAAATAGTTATGCCTCTCAAACAATGGGGTCCCTCTAGACAACAAGGCACGATTGTTCAATCTCTGTATGCGATTTTGTATCTGGCCACGAATCAAATGAATGGACTACAACATCTCGCGTTATAAGTGTTGATATTTGGTTGGCTTTTTCACAAAAGGACTACACCAAGGCTTTTGTTCAAGGCTGTCGACCATGATGTGATCAATATAAAAGATGTATTACTGAAACACACTGTGCCAAACAGAATCTTGGCAACAATCTATAAACCAGTAGAAGCTAAGCAATTACAAGCATGAAAAGGTAATTACTCTAAACCATTTGAAAACAGCCAACAATTGAAAACACATGTACAGCCACACACCCGCTATGCCATGTGGGATAAGGCAAAAAATATGAGTCAGCAAACATGAAAAGTTGAAGTAACAAAGAAAGTAGAAGAGTAGTACTTTATATACAAGTTACAAGTCTAAATACCTTGATGATAAAGTGACGACATCATAACTAATCTGGTCTATCAATGAAAGTTATCTTGGTCATGTGAGTACTTACCCCGACGTGGACAAAGCTTCAAAAACTCCCAAAACTTGAGACTAAGAAAGAAAGCAACAAGTCGTGTACAGTGGGGAACAATGCATGACTACTGAGGCACAGAGGTCCAGTCATTCGGCTCTGCTCACATGGGACGGCCAGAGGAAAGGAGGGAAGAGGGAGGGAGAGAGGGAGAGAGGGAGGAGGAGGGCTGGACGCTGAGGATAAACTACAGTACTGGGTTAAAGGGAGGGCTCAGACAGAATGAATTTGGGCATTTCTCTTGCTCCGGTTCACTACCCTATATTCTGTTTTGGTGCGTGTCCCACTTTCCACAATAAGATATATTCTGTTATTTCTATTAAAGTCATTATGTGCAGAAGAATTATACAGAACATGATTTTTCCCATAATTTCTACTTGGCTCTTCAGTGCCGGGAATATAAGGGCTGGGTAAGAATTTCCACTACGCAGTGTCCTTAACCGCACAAATGTATTGACATCCTGCTAATTCTAAGTGCATGGAGCATCACAGCAACAACATAAGATGAATTATAATTGATGTTTTCTGGTACAATTATGATGTCTTTAAAGGTGCACTGCGCAACTTTTCTTGTCTGTCACAAGATGTTATTGCTTTGCCTAGTCTAAAAATTCAGCATTTATTACAGGTCATTTAACTGAAGAAAATACCACAGAAACTGGGCTCACCTCTTCATAGATCTGACCTGTAACTTGGCCTGATGATGTCTCCAAGGAGATTAATAAGTTTATTACCACTGTACATTCCAGCCCATAGCAATAACACTGCCATACAAGTACACAGTGTACCTTTAAGCATTTTTTTAATGTAATATTTCATAATAAGATCTCATTTGGAGTCATTTTGATAATTGCTGGTACTGCTTTGAAGATTGTATTTGCTAATGCAGTACAAGCAAAGAAGTCGTAAGTATGTTTAGATTCGTGCCCAACCATCTTCATTCCTTTCTTTTAATAGCCCAATCTCACTTTTCGCATGACCTTTGGAATTCCTCGGTACCCAGAATATACCAAATTGGTACGATTTTCTCCTCTTCTTTCCCCCTTTGTCCCAAGTTAACACTGGATCTTATACTGGTGACTAACTCCTTTAAATAATTGTAGCTTTAAGCCGCTTCGGGTTTCCCATTCTCCAGATCGTCCTCCTGCCCTGTGTCGGAGCAGAATCTGGGACACTTGTGAATTAGGGCCTTTGAGAGAAGAGAGGAAAAAAGGAGTCTAACCCAAACTTGAGAAGCCCTGTAATTTTCTCTTCTATGATTACACGAGTGACCATCACAGACAAATAACCCAAATGGAGATTGTCTATACTCTTTATTCAGCCAACTATGGTATGCATTTATTCAACCAAACATTTAGTCTCAGTGGGTATTGGCAGGTGCGGGTAAAGATGACAAAGAAGTTCTATGGAAACTGGCTTAACTAACGCTAACATTGTGAACATCTGGTAACAAGGCAAAGTGAGTTTTGGTGGAAATATTTCAATACAATTGTTATGAAGACAAGATACAGTCAGCTCTTCCCAGACTCTCTCTAAATGTGTTTGTCTGTATAGTCTTTAAAAATGTTCTTGAAAAATTGAGTGTCTATTGCAATAAAATGTAAACAACAGACTATTTTGAGGTTACTTTGACTTGTTTAATCCTCTTTAGACTTGAGTTGGTCTGCGTTTTTTTAAAAAAAATGCATTTTTGCGTTGATCCGTATCACATCCCATTGTTTTCATGGTACTGTATTTAAATTGATTTTAGCACAAATACAAAACTAAAGCCAAAATATTATACGAGGTAGAACATGAAAAGTTTCTGAACCACTTCACACACACTGACATTGCTCTCAAATTGCCAAATACAGAACATTTCCAAAGCATTAATAGTACGTTATAGACCACAAAGATAACGAAAAGCTGAACTAAAACTATTGCAGATGAACCAGCGAAACAAAGACTTGGAAAATGGAAATGTTCAAAGTCTTGGAAATGTCAGACTAATTCTTAAGGTTTGATGAAGCGTGGAGGTTAGGATTAGCATCACATTAAGGAGACAATGACAAAGCATCTTCTTTTATTAGATGCCAACACCAAAACAGATTGTCTCTTTAAATTTAAGATTACCAATATATTAAAACCATTATCAAATATCTGGATCACCACTTTTTTTCCTATCACAGTACCCTAATTCTACTCCTCATGTAATTAAAAGCACTATGCACGAAGATTGAGAGTAAATCAATATGCGTTCCAATTTCAGTTTAATATTACACAAAATGGACTCTTGAGAGCTTTGAGCCATGTTAGAATGTTGTTACCTCCTAAAAACATACCCGAAGTTGTTTTGTTTCACTCACACATGCTGAATTAACCCTTTATTATTAGTGTGTCTACATCTCCAAAGCTCAAAATGCTCTGGTCCACCTTGTGATGTCATGAAGCTGTAGTTTCCAAGTTGACATTTTAGTCCTTTTACCTTTATTTCAGTAGAGATTGGGCGTAGTGAAGGTGTATGGAGTTTAAAAACACAGTGGAGCACTTACTGTGTTACCACATGACATCACAATGTGGAAAGAGCGTTTTCGGTTTGAGAGAACTCAGCCGGAATATGCAGGATTTGTGTGTGCGAATGAAACAAAACACAACTTTAGCTATGTTTGAGATGAGGAAACTACATTATAACATAGATTTAAAAAGTGTAATACGGGCCCTTTAATTAACCTATTTATCATGAGTTTTAGCTTCAAATTATTCACCATTCAAAGATATAGTTTTACGCTGTTGGACACATTTGAAATAAGGATGTCCAGTATTTAAGCTCAAACTATGTCCAGGTGCTTCTCTGAGCTACAACATCAAAGCTATGCCGTTATATATATATAAGTAATACAATAATTACCATTCTTTGGAGTTTGTATATTTGTGAATAATGTCCATTCATCTTTGTCTCTTTAGGTTAAACAGTGCAGGTGATGTGATACGGGCCTACTGTCACTGTGGCCATCTTGTGTACCTTCTTCATAAACCAGTTCAGGCAGAGCAGTGCATCCTGTTTAGAGCATCAGTCACAACATTTAGAGAAGTAGACGCACGGCAGAGGTCAGCATAAACAGGCCAAGAAGGAATTACAAAGAGGGACTTTCTACCATGAACGCTTTGGCCAAAATATATAAACAACAGTGTACAGGCATGTGCTGAATACAGATGAGGGAGAAATGCGGTCAACATTCTTTGCTCAAGTGGTCGCTGCGGATGTTTCCTGTGAGCAAGGGAAATTTGTCATGCTAATAACACTGTAACTGTAATTTCATTTATCTGCGCAATACAAAGCAGGCAAAGTCACAGGAGAGTTACTTGAGGAAAATATACAAAATATGGTAAAAAGTAACCAAATAAATGAATTCTTTGTATATAGGCTAGGAATGCACCGATCCAGCTTTTTCAGTTCTGATACCAATATAATATCAACACTTTGACTTTAAGTATCTCCCAGTATTAACCAATACAATATAGGGGCAGAAAATGGCACTTATTTCCTTAAAACGCAGTTAACACAAGAGGCCAAACTGTGTAATGTAACTGTTTTTTATCCCTCAAATCACTTCTGAACATCTTGGTATGAATACAAGTTCAAACATTATGAGATGTTCTAGGCTAAAATCAGACTGTAAAGAGTCTTATTACATCCATCCAAGGACCAACCAGGATACTGGCTGAATATTTTGATATTTGATAGAAGTCGATACCCATAGAATTGGTCAGCTTCAATCTCCTGCCCGTTCTTATTCCTGGTCAAAGCACATTGTATGCACTATTGCACTATCACAGTTTCATCTCACCAATTACATCAAATCTAAATCAAATGTCATTTTGTGAAAGCCATTCGCAGACTACATTGCCCTTTATTAATATTCGCTCTTGTTTTACACTGGCTCTTCTCTTTTGTGCACACTGAAAAACTCATCAAAACCCTTGGAATCAATTAGCGGAATGTAAATAGGCCATTCAATTACTGTGGGCTGCGAGTGCGGCCCTGTTCCTCCCGAGGCAAACAATCAGGCTGAAGACACAAATTAACAGTGAACAAGAGCACTTTGTCTAAAGCAGGATCGCCCACCAGCAACATGGCTATGACACCGCTGAGAGATCAAGGCTGCTACTACATGTTATACTGTTAAATATGGGTACTGTATGTAGTACAATGGGAGTAAGTCTTATAAGAGTAAGAAATACTAGCTTGTGGGATGTTTTACTTCAGGGGTAAATGCTTTATGGAACAAAATCTAAATAAAAGTACCAATTTTGCTCATAACTAACCCCTTGAGAATAGAGATAGTATTTTTGGATAATTTTGAACAGTATTTTTGACATTCACACAGCCCTAAACGTATTTGGATATTGTACAGCCAAAACTCCTTGACAAAGCAAACCAGGTGCCACAGTGGGGCGTCAGTGGCAAAAAAAAATGTTGCTCTCCTGACACTTCACCCACATTGCCAAGTATGCATGTGGCGTATGAGAGTATTGGTGGTGGTCAGAGAGGTCGGTGGCACAGATTGGCAGCTTATAAGCTGGGCAATAGATTGCATCAGTCTGCCCCAGGGCAGCTGTGGTTACAATAGTAGCTTACCACCACTAGGTATGGAGTGAATAAATAATTCACTGAATTATAAAGCACCTTTGAGCATCTGGAAAAGCTCTATATACGACTAATGCATTGTTACAGGAACTACACTGCATTCCAAATTATTATGCAAATTTTTCTCTGATTTTGTCAAATTGTCAATATAAATGACAGTCATGATAATTTTCAAGTCATCAACCTTTAGAGTACAATTCGAATGTTATTGAACAAACCTTCCAATGATAACAGTATAAAACTTAAAAACACACTGTTCCAAATTATAATGCACAAAAGAGTTTCAAAATGGTCATTTGTTTATTTTTCAATTAAAGCATTAGCATATTACTGAAATCAAAACATCTTAACAGGTCCAGTTACATTTTAAAATAGGACCTCTCATTTGACAGGAGCTTCACAATTCTTGCATCCACTGAACTTGTGAGTTTGTGGAGTTTCATTTTGTGGAGAATTCAAGTTTCTGCTTGAATTTCTTTGCAGGATGTCAGAATAGCCTCCCAGAGTTGCTGTTTGGATGTGAACTGCCTCTTGCCCTCATAGAGCTTTCGCTTGTGGAGCTCCAAAGGTTCTCAATAGGGTTGAGGTCAGGGGAGGATGGGGCCACACCATGAGTTTCTCTTCTTTTATGCCCACAGCAGCCAATGATGCAGAGGTATTCCTTGCAGCATGAGATGGGGCATTGACAAGCATGAAGATGATTTTGCTACTCGGCTTTTTGTACCATGGAAGTGGTCAGTCAGAAACTTTACAGAGGTTATCTTCACACTTTCAGGGACCCTAAAGGGGCCAACCAGCACTCTCCCCATGATTCCAGCCCAAAACATGACTCCGCCATCTCCTTGCTGACGTCGCAGCCTTGTTGGGACATGGTGGCCATCCACCAACCATCCACCACTCCATCCATCTGGACCATCCAGGGTTGGACGGCACTCACCAGTGAACAAGACTGTTTGGAAATTAGTCTTCATGTATTTCTGGGCCCACTGGAGCCGTTTCTGCTTCTGAGCATTGTTTTAGAGTGGCCTAATAGAAGGTTTATGCATAACTGCAAGCCTCTGAAGGATCCTACACCAGAGGCACCAGCATCTTAAAATACCTGTTTGCTACTTTGGCATTTAGCATTGGCATTATGGCATTTTAGCAGCTGCTCTCTTAATCCGATGTATTTGTCTGGCAGAAACCTTCCTCATTGTGCCTTTATCTGCACAAATCTGCTACAAATCTCTTAATAGTACGATGATCACGCTTAGGTTTTTGTGAAATATCTCAGGTTTTCATACCTTGTCCAAGGTATTCAACTATTTCATGCTTTTGGGCACTAGAGAGATCCTTTTTCTTTCCCATATTGCTTGCTCTGCTTAATAATATGGAACGTCCTTCTTCATTCCTTCCTTCATTTCCTTTATTTGGACGGACCTGTAAACTCATTGGCACAGGTGTGTGAGATTGATTTCACTGAGACACAAGACCATCCATGAGTTTCACTTGGAAACTAAACATTTGATCTTTATGACACTTAAACACAATTTGCATAATAATTCAGAATGTGGTGTAGTAACCTTTTGCCATGTGGGTAATTCATATTCTAGGTACAGCGTTTGGAGTGATTTGGGAACACAACCTGGTTCCATAATTTCCAACTATACCAGAAGTACTAGAGTATTGTTTCTGAATACCTGTGAGGTAAGTGAAGTTGATGAAGCATGAACAAAAAGGGCAAATACATAAAAGTCCAATTATTCCCTTCTATACTGAGGTCCCTTTGTCCTTAAAGAGGGTGACAGGCTAACAAGGGCTGGTGACTGCACAGTGACTCAGAATACTGATCACCGCTGTGCATTAGGGGGCTTCCTATACACACAACAGAGCACATGGGCATATGTACAGGGACAAGGCAGCAATCACCATCTGTTAGCCGCAACGCGCTAATGAGCCCAAATGCTACAAGAAAAATAAACAAGAGAGATTGACGCGCTTTAGACATATTAATCTAATCAAACTCTCCGGACAAAGAATAAATAAAAAATATAGCTGCAAGCAGCAATGTGGGGCCAAGCAGTGACCCAGCCTAATTTGATGACGTGCGTTGGATCAGTCTTCGCCCAAAACACATTTTTGCATGTTGTAGCGCCCCCTAGTGGCCAATGTGCACCAAATTTGGTATGGCTAATTCTGTATGGATGGTACATTGCGCACCAAGTTTCACTGAGAGAGCTGAAACGCTCGTCAATTTGATGACATGCGTTGGATCAGTCTTCGCCCAAGGATCCCAGGGATACCAAGTTTTTGAAAATCGGACTTACGATTCAAAAGTTACAAGCAGACATGTGGGAGGAGAAGCATTTTGAGTGTTTTTCATAAAATCCAAGATGGCGGACATTCTATTCCGGCGGACATGATGTCATAGGATGCGTTCGATTCGTCTTGGCCCAAGGATTCTAGGGATTCCAATTTTTTGTGAATCGGGCGTACGGAAGGAATTTTCAGGTACATTTCTGTGTGTAACTTTTGAACCGTATGTCCAATTTTCAAAAACTTGGCATCCCTGGACTCCTTGGGCCAAGCCAAATCCAACGCACCATATGACGTCACCCTATGACGTCACCCTATGATGTCATTTTCTGCCATTTTGAATTTTATGAAAAAATGCTCAAAATGCTTCTCCTCCCTCAATTTTGGACAAATTTTGCTCAAATTTGGTACATAGCATCTTTGGACTGAGCCTCATCAGAAATATGCCTGGATTTTCTGACATCTCTTATCGTTTTGTCGTGACAGCCAATCAAACCTGCAACTTTGACCTTCTGGTGGCCCTAGAGGGCAAGTCTGACCTGCTCGTGGCGCTAGAGGGTTGGGGGTGGGGGCCTATAAATTGCTGTGGGTAATGAGGAGACTGGCTGGAATGTGCATGCAAAATTTCACAACTTTTTACCAGACGGTTCTAGGGGTTGCCATAGACTCCCAGAGGCGGAAGAATATTTTATAATAATAATAATAATAGGAATCAGTAGAAACACTATGGGTGCCTCGCAGCTTCGCTGCTTGGCCCCAATGAGACAAATCTTGAAATACAGTATATGTAACAAATAGTATGCAAGAGTATAACCTGGGAATACAAGATGTCACAGTGGAGCAGCAGTGGCTCGAGTCAAGCGTATACTGATGTTGTGTCCTTAAGCAAGAAATATAGTGCTGAGTGAATGAATAATGTGTACGGGTTTTAGGTGTCTTGAAAGGCACTATATAAGAATGCATAATTATTATTATCATTACATTGCATTACATTACCACTATCAATACTGCCGTTCAGCTAGTACTGTTAAAAACCTAATACTTGTACTGCTAACAATTACTTTATTATGTATAACTAAAACCGCCATTACTCCATTTACCTTAATTACAACATGTACTCCAACAAAAAAGTCTAATATCTCATTTTCACATTGGTTACATTGCACACAATCTAACCAAAACAAATTCTAACCACTGGCACAATAGCATCATACTGAGCATATACAGCTCTGGAAAAAAAATAAGAGACCACTGCATTTTTTTCTGAAATCAGCATCTCTACATGTATTACAGCCAACTTCAGTTCTTGCACCAGGAGTGGAATAATGTCACTCAAGAACAATGTGAAAGACTTGTGGAGAGCATGCCAAGACGCATGAAAGCTGTGATTAAAAATAAGGGTTATTGCACCAAATATTGATTTCTGAATTCTTCTTAAGTGTAAACATTAGTATTATGTTGTTTTAAAATGAATTTGATCTTGTTTCTTTGCATTGTTTGAGGTCTGAAAACATGCATCTTTTTTGTTATTTTGACCATTTGTCATTTTCGTCAAATAAATGCTCTAAACGATAATATTTTTATTTGGAATTTGGGAGACATGTTGTCAGTAGTTTATAGACTCAAACAAAAATGTTCCTTTTGCCCAAACACATACCTATAAGTAGTAAAATCAGAAAAACTGATAATTTTGCAGTGGTCTCTTATTTTTTTCCAGGGCTGTAGCCTAGACTACAGTAAACACTCGATTGACCTCACTGACTCAGTGCACCACTAGATGGCAGTAAAGTTTTGTTTTCATACAACACACACATACACACACACACATACACACACACACACACACACACACATACACATACACATACACGAGGGGCAGACATGCCTGGATGGGGAGTGAACGTGATGAAAGACCGCAGTAAAAAGCAGACAAGCAGACTCAACCACAAAGCACGTATGGCTGAGGGCTAGACACAAACCGTGCAAGGTCTCGTACACACAAACTATCAATGTCAAAGTTTTCAGCTCCAAAAGGAAGAGTGCCTGTGCATTTAGCTGCAAAGGGTTATCAAGGCCACTAGATCAGACTGGATTTGTGAGGAAGTGCTCTTGTTCTCTTGAAGTGGCACCAGGCGAGTTTCAGTGTAAAATAAAATGAAAAAGACATCAGTGTTCTAGACTAGCTGTATAATAAAAAGTTTATATAAACAAGTGTAGATTGGTAAAGGTTAAAACAAAGGGGAAGAGAATAACATGGCTTTTTATTTTATTAATTTTTAATTTAATTGTTTTTAAGACCAAAGTTTAGTTTGTTTTCATAGCTTTCATACAACATGGTCAGCTGATTTAAACAGCAACATCATGTGACCATACTGAGGAAACTGCCACATATGAAAACAAACTAAACCTTGATCTGAAAAATATAATCAAATAAAAGTGATTATACATTTATTATAAATGATCAGAAGTCAAAATGAACCTCTTTGTAGTAGAATAATATAGACTTTAAGAGATCATGGTTCAGGAGAATTTGCTATTTTCTCATTTCATGCAATCAGTGTTTCAAATGTGTAAAATAGAATCCCCCAAAAGACATAAATTCAAACATATATTCTTAAAGGTCCCATGGCATGAAATTTTCACTTTCTGAGGTTTTTGAACATTAATGTGAGCTTCCCTACCCTGTTTAGGCCCCCCCAATGGCTAAAAGTTGCGAAATGTCTAAACTGAGCATTTGCGATCCTTTTCTGCGTTTGAAAAAAACACAGCTGAAACGGGCGATTCTGAACAAGGCACCTTATTGACGTCAGATCGAAAAAAGAAATGCAAATGCAGTTCCACCACCGTCTGGATCTCCACCTCCTGTCTCTGTAAATCACGCCCAGAGAGTTTGGACCGCGAAGGAGCTACGCAATGCGAAATGCGTTTTTTTATTTGCCTGGAGGCACGTGCGAGTGTTTCTAGGCTCGGAAGTCCTTTACCCGACCCTCTGGACCTCTGAAACAGCAGTGGTTTGATTTTATTTTCTGTGAAAATGTGTTTTTTTCATTGAATTTCCTCTCCTTTCTGCCTCCGCGCTTCAAACACGGAAATCTGAGCCCACCCGCTCCTCTCTGTCCTTCTCATTTGCATTCAAGCAACAACACCCAGAATAAAGTGTTTCAGAGACATATTTAGCCTCATGAAGACAGTCAGAGTCATATCTCATGCACTGAGGCTTGATTTTGAAGAAGGATTCATTTACAGTATTCGGGAACCATTAAGGTGCCATATAAAAGCATCAAGAAGTACCATGTCATGGGATCTTTAAGGCGCAATATGTAATGCCATATTTGTTCCACAATATGGCTTTAAACATTTTAATGGAGAAAAGCAGGTCATATCTGCGGACAGGCAAACCCTCACCCATATTGTTACTGTCAGTGTGTTTACAACTATTTTAACGACAGTATACTTGCAGCACTGAATGAATAGAGGCTATGGATCAGCACCAATAACTAGTCATTTGATCAATTACTAACCTTGTCCTCAAAAATAAAATCAAACATATTAGTGGTTTTCAGGTTCTTCAATGTCATACTCCCTCATAGGGGGCAAGGGACAGTTTTTCCTATTGATTACATTGTACTTTGCCATGAAAAATCCAAAATGTAAATTCACAACTGTTGAACCTGATTATGGCTATGACCCAAGAAGTCACAGTTTTAGGGAAAAAATTAAAATAAAAAATAAAAAATAAAAAATAAATCTGCATTTTAACATTATTAATTTAACCTCCCCCATCTGTACAGTAATAAAGGTCCACCACCTGCTTTTTTCCATGAAGACGTTATTGCTTTGTCTGGAATGTTTTACAGTATAGCATTAAATCTTTCCTTCATCATGGAGATCAATCCAGGCCAAGTTACAGGAGAGGCAATCTGAATGCATGTTTTCTAGGTATTTTGAAGTAATAAAATCACCTGTAATAAATACAAGGTAGATCTGTTTAATGTCATATTGTGGAACATTTGAAACAGAGCAATGACATATCCAGCAAAACAAGGAATGACCTTTATATTGGTCAGTAGAATGTTGTGATCTCATGTGAACCCTTGTAATTGGCTAAACTAAATTGGCACTTTGAGTGTGAGCCTACCAAATGTACCAGTCCACTTAATTCATTCTCAGTGGTATTGTGCGAGCTCGGGTGAGTGAAATAAAATGAACAAGCCCTGTGTATTCAGTATTTGTTTTAGTGCCGTGGGGTATGTCGTAGCTACTTGAGTGTTGATGAAGGGAGACAAGAGAGCTGGTGGAAGCACAACTATTAGCTGTAGCCCTGAGCTGTGGTAAAAAAAAAAGGAAAAAAAAAACATGGGCACAGACTCATAAAGCACAATAAGGAAAACTCGCCATGCTGTCCCCACCAGAGGGTTAAGTCACTTCTAGTAAGAGTGGAAAAATAATGTGATTTTATTGACTTCACTTAATATAATGAGAACATATTACACTTTATGACAATTTATGTAACATTAGCCCATAATGCAAAAGGTGTCTGTTGATCTGTGTGACATTTATAGAGAAACATGAGATGAAATGAAAAAGCCAGAGCATTAAGCGGAATTTTTCTAGCATTAGATACTTGTGAGTGACGGGCTACAGAAATATATGTGGTTTAGTTCTATTTATTGACCAGTTGAAAAAAAAAAATCCAAAGAAAACATTTACTTTGCACTATAATAAGGTAATTGAAGTAACTACTTTGATAATAATGATTTGGGACTGGAATAGAAGATTAAACATACATACATATTACACATTTATTAATTTTATACAGAGCTTTTCCACCTTCAAGGCACTCAATGCACTTTACATCAAGGAACATTCAACACACTCACACACCAGTGTACACAGACACTGGAGGCAATGTTTCTGGCCCAAGGACACAACGACAGCATTAATCTGTGGGTCAGTGGGTCCGACCTCTACCCACAATGTTTGATATCGAGAGCAGGATATGAACCGCCAACCATCTGATCAGTGGACAAACACTCCATGTAAGTAGACTGTACAGGGTGCGAGTTAAGAGCCATTAAGATATGTGATGAAGGTTGCAGTTTTGGAAATACCAGTAGTGAAACAAATAATGCTGTTTGACAGATTATAGGATAGATGAGTCTCAGTGAAAAATAGCTTTGCGTGATTAAACCTGGACTACATCTACTTAGCTTTCTGTATTTACAGTAGCCAGCACGTTGTCCAATGATATCTCATGTGCAATGAATAATAATGGTGACACAGGACACCCCTGCTTTGTACACTTGGATGGTTTTATCTTAATCCCATCTCCTGTCATTCTCAGACTATTCTGAATGTAAAAGGGCTGCCTAATACATTCAGAATAGTCTGTGTCTCCAGTGACCCCTAAAGGCAAAAGCATAAATTGAATGAGTGATATAAAACCACTATGCGTGTTCTACCCCCTTCATGTATTGTCATTCCCCCCGCGCGTTGTCTTTTCTCTCCATCTACCTCTCAGCTCTAAAAATGGAGGGTTCATGGGTCATGGTGCATTTCGGTGCGCCACGGTGATTGCCTGTGATTA
The DNA here is from genome assembly GCA_036785185.1 of Paratrypauchen microcephalus. NCBI lineage: Eukaryota > Metazoa > Chordata > Actinopteri > Gobiiformes > Gobiidae > Paratrypauchen > Paratrypauchen microcephalus. The sequence goes on from JAVJIX010000003.1 coordinate 7,056,554, forward strand.
CGCTCGGAATTGCACCCCTCTCTATCCACTGAGCACCTCCTTTGAGCTCATCTGGCCCGGGCTGAGCTTTTCCACACTAGAGTCATTAACTGGAGAGAGAGCTGAAGTGACGAGGAAAAAAACTCACCAGGGAACCACTGACACATTTCCTTCAACCTTGACATTGCCCGGAGGTGAACCCCCATTCATTGTGCATGGTGGAGGGATGCTACAGTCGTGTGAATTAAAGCTTTGGGAGGCGTAAAGGTTATTCTGTGTGTGAGGGTCCTATTCCCAAGGCAGGCGCTGAAGTGTAAGGATGCATCGATGGGAGGATAAGTGTATTACAGTAAGTTAGAGCTACTCATGCTTCAACCTTACAGTTAACACTTTATATGCAAATGAACTGTCTATACTGCCATAAAACAAATATATTATGATGTTCAGTGTCACACTTTTTAATTGATATATCTTGGACTTTTATTATACTTGTGTATTAAAATGACACCTTGATGTAGTTTGTTGACATAAAGGAGCACTGCATAACTTTTCTGATGGGGTGTCAGACATGATTGTCTCTATGGAAATGTCCTTGCTTTGCCTGGCATATTTGACAGTATAGTTAAATATACGGCATGTATTAAAATGCATATGTATTATTGCTCAAAAATAGCTTTAAAAATATGTATTGTTATTGCAAGTGGGGGCGCCTCTCCACAGATCTGAGCTGTAACTTGGCCTGGTGCTGTTACTGGTTTGTCTCCATGGAGATGCACATGTTTTTGCCATACTGTGAGAGAAATCCAGGCAAAAATAATAACATCACCATGGAAACAAAGCAGGGGCAGACCCTCCAGCAGAAAAGTTACTTAGGCTACGTTCACACTGCAGCCTGAAACGACCCAAATCCGATTTTTTTGCCTCTATGCGACCTGTATCTGATCTTCTAATGACAGTGTGAACGACACAGATCCGATTTTTTCAAATGCGATCCAGGCCACTTGGATATGTGGTCCTAAATCCGATACATATCCGATCTTTTGACATGCGACTTCAGTCTGAACGGCCAGGTCGCATTCATCCGACCTCAGTGTGTTTCCTCCAATGAGAGTGGTACAAGTCGGCGTTCACAAATGTGCACAAACGTTCTTCTCATCATGCGAAAATAGTATATAAACTCGTATCAGTGAAGCGGCGAAGCACGTAGCAATCCCACCCCTCCTGCCTGTGACTCCGCACCCACATGTTCCTTTCTGCAGACGTTGCTGCCACTGCCCCGCAAAACGCTGTGGCCAAAAACCTCGTCCTTCTCCGTTTCCTCCTTAAAACAAATAAGCTGTACATGTTTTGGCTCCGGTACGAAAGCAACTTTAGGCTACTTCCGTAAACATTGAGCGCGTTCGCTGCGTGTGACGTCATCGTGTCCTCCAAGGCGCATGCGGGACACTTTTGGGGAGTTTAGCGTTCACACTGGAGATCACATACAATTCGCATTTAACTGGAAATGTGAACGGCCTCGCAAAAAAATCGGATTTCACAAAAAAATCGGAATTGAGCATTAAGCCCTGCAGTGTGAACGTAGCCTTAGTGCACCTTTAAAAACATTTTTAAAAATTAATAGCTATTTTTCCAAATAGGCAGGCACAACTCAATGAATTCTTGCCTATTATTTAGGGTTAAAATGTGAGAATATCCCTAAATTCACAATCTCCATAACATGATTTAGTCTCGGTGTGCATACTTAACAAGGTTTACCGTTTTGACATTGAGAAGATTCAGGCATGTATTCAGTGAATCTGATCAGCATTCTGACTCTAGCAGTGTCAGTCACAGTAGATCTATCCCCACAGAGCACCAGCCTCCTCCTGTTACTCGAAAACTCTAATGGGATGTTGTGCAGTTTGACACAACTATTTGACACAACTGACAGTCAAAACCATCGACTAAACTGTATTTGGGATCTTGTTCACAGTGTTACGGACAAGCGTTTTGTTTATTTTATTTTATTTGTTGTATTTTAGTTGGTATATGTGAATGTGTTGTGTTACATGAGCCATTTCTCTGTGTTTTTCTATGGGTGCCGCCATTTTGTAAGGTCCATGTATGTGGGCGGGACACTTCTTGTCCCGCCTTCAGGTTCAGAGAATGCTTTCTGATTGGATGACGCCAGTGGTGCAGGACTGTAGGATACCTGTGTAAACTTTATTCTGTTGTTTTGTTTCTTTTTTTTTGTGTGCGTGTGTAGTTTTGTATCCCAGATAAACGGAGACTGTTTTTATAACTTTGTGTGGGGCATTGGCTAACTGCACACGTAACAACAGTATAAATTTAAATTCGTGAGACTCGAAGGCATACAAGCCAAGATCAGCTCAAAAACAAGAGATATTTTAAAAAAGAAAACAGAGTGGAATATTTCAAAGAGCCTGGTGAATGATTTCAAGACCACTGTGTGAGCAGAATGGAAAAGAGATGAGACTTTGAGTTCTGCTATCAGGGACAGGATGTTAGAGCGGAGTGAGATTGAATTGAGAGGACATTGGTTCGACAAATAGTAAACTGTGAGCAAAAGACTAAAAGGAAATATCGCCTTCCTTGTTGATTTTATGTCTTATTTTCAGGAGTGTGGACAGAGATGTTGGCTACTCATGGGTATGAGCTTTCTGTTTGAGGACCTTTTCCCCATTCAAAAGATATACTTTGTTTCAAACATATGCTGTATGGACATAGCTAACCTGCTAGCAGCCGGTCAAAATAGTAAGTGAGCATGGACAAGCTTCTGGCTCCAATGTCGTATTAACCCACTCTACATGATCTTGGTGTTTTTATTCCATTATTTTGTCTGTATATCAATTCCTATTCCTAATACAGGGGGTCCTCGGGTTACGACGGTCTCGGGTTACAACGTTTCGTGGTTACGAACGCGCTCCCATTAAAAAAAATATGTATATATTACGCGTCATTCCGTCTTACGCGGTTTAGCGTGGTAAGAGATGTAAACAAACGCGAACGGCGCGCGGCGCACGGCGGAAGAATACGCTCTGTTGTGGTTGTAGGGAGAAGAAGACAGCCTCGTGTGTGTGCCCAATGTGGGCGGAAGTACCTGATGTGGGCTCTGATCTGCTCCTATGAAAGCGGCAGTGATAACCAAGCAGCGTAGTGGTCTAATTATTGAGATGGAAAGGTTATTGGTGCTTTGGTTGGAAGATCAAAGGCAAAATCCGGTTTACGACGAAATTCGGGTTACGACGCGTCTTAAGAACGGATGAACGTCGTAACCCGAGGACCCCCTGTATGGATCTTGGCTCCAAATTTGCTATAAATGCTAGCCTTGATGAGCTTCATTTGGCCAAAGCCGAAAGCTGTGGGTAATGTCACACTCCCTTAGTCCAGTTCTTAATACAGTCCATGGTTTTAAATGTACAGAAGCCGACAGAGGCCATGTTCGTAATGATTATTTTCCACCTTAATAACGAGAAAATTAACTTGAGATCTCGAGAAAATTACACAATAAATTTGTGATCTCGAGAAAACAAAACCGGTATTTCAAGTTATTCCGTGATCTTCAGAAAACAAAAAATTATTCCGTATCGAATTAAAAGACGTAATGCAATCTCCCCCTGTCAACCCCTGATCAAAATATTGCCTTATCAGCTGATCGATTATTATTATTCCAGACATTCTAATGACCAAAAACGCATCTATTCAGAATGAGGAATAGACCCGAAGTCAGACTGTCACAACGTGGCGGTAGACGTCTCGGTTATTTTCTTGAAATCACGGAATAATTGTTTTCGTTTTCTTGAGATCTCAAAATAACTGTTTTGTTTTCTCAAGATCACAAATTAATTATCTCGTTATCTCGGGATAACAATGAAGAAAAACTATTGCTTATGAATATGGCCTCTGCTGACTTACGTACAAATGGTTAATCGCTATGACATCGTCCTAATTTTGTCACCTTTGCTCAGTTAAAGGAAAAGTAACGTTTTTTTTTACAATCTGAGCCTTCTTTCGGCAATAAAACAAGTAGTTTTACTCACCCATAGCAGTTTGGTGTAATTTTGAGCAGTTTCGTAGAAGTTATGTTGTAGCGTATCCGTTAACTTGAGTTCTCGGGGCATTACTTTGCGGTCTCCAAATAACACAAACTTTAGCACTTTTCAAATCATAGAAGCCTGATATCTTAATCTACAATTTCGTTTGAAGCAAAAGTGGCCTGTAATCCGAGATTTAGCCATAGTTTCGAGTAGATGAGGACGCCAGTGCGCATGTGCGGACTGTGCTCTCAGCTCCCGGGACCCAAACATGAAACGCAAAGCTGTAAACTATGGATAAATCTCGGATTACAGGCCACTTTTGCTTCAAACGCAATCATAGACTAAGACATCGGGCTTCTATGATTTGAAAAGTGCTAAAGTTTGTGCTATTTGGAGCCCGCACAGGGCATATTACATGCTTGGGGAATATATTATATGCCAAGAGCTATGGCTAGAAGTTGCGCTAGGCTAACCGCAAATCTAAAACATCTCTGGAAGTACTCCATATGACACCAAAGTGCTATGGGTGAGTAAAACAACTTGTTTTATTACCGAAAGAAGGCTCAGATTGTAAAAAAAATGTTACTTTTCCTTTAAGGAGTAAATTTAAACCTGAAGATGGTTCAATCTGGAAAAAATCTTGTACGTTTTCACAGCAAGCTAAATTTGTCAACAGTTGGTTTCACCGCATACCTATGTACTCTTCGGGAATCTGTAGTCCATGTAACTACAGCTGCTGCCTCACCCGTGTGCTGCCCTGAGCTTTGCCTGCAGGCTCTTCTCTCTCCGTCTCTGGGCTGTTTATGTTGGGTATAATAGCTCTGTGCGAGTGGAGTGATGGCTGATCCTGATGCATGCTGTACCTCTGATCCCCGGGGGAGATTGGAGCGCAGCCAGCCCAGTGTAATTAAAAAGGCATAAAGACAGATCAAGCCCTCCACCCCGAGCTTTGTTCAGGGGGGCGCCTACGGGCCGGGTCCTCCCCTGTCAAGCCATGGGGAGCTCATTTATTAAAGGGCTCAATGGCTTTATTCTTGATTTTGATGAGAAAGTCTGGGCTGGAAGAATAAGCGCTCATCGGCTTGAAACGAAAGGTGATAAACCACTAATTAAACGGTTCTCGAGATACATAAAGGATTTCCATAGCTTTACAGTGAAATAGTCATGTTAGTGAACGGGGAGCCATACTTCATTCATTTCCAAGAAAAGTGGGTGTGGAGCCGTTCACTATTTAGCAATTTCCTGACAGAATGAATCCAACCAATCACATCCTTCAATTGAATTTGGTTGTCTCAGAAGTTTTATTGTGTTCTAGTTTGCCATTGAAAAGAATCATGCTTAAAAACTGCAGGATCCATATAATTCTTTCTGTTCTACAATGATGCTGCTACATGTTAAAGAACTCATATTGTGCTTGAGCCTGCGGGATAGTTACATTTCAGAACTTTTAACACCGTACGAGCCCTCCTGCTGCCTTGGATCCTCAGGTAGGTCCCTGTTAGCTTTTCCAAAGTCCAGGCTCCGGATGAAAGGTGATCGAGCCTTTTTATTCCAGGCGCCTCGGATTTGGAATGACCTGCCTGAGGAAATAAGGCTTGAACCATCAGTATCGTCTTTTTAAAAAACTCATTTTTATCAGTTGGCCTTCCTTTAACTGGTTTTAGCTTTATTTTATTCCTTATTTCTTCTTATTCTATTTCTTTTTATTTATTTATTATAATTACTTGAACTGTTTTTGTCTGTTTCTGTATGCTATTTTTATGCTTTTTGTATTGTTCCTTGTGACTTGTACAACACTTTGTAAACCTTGTATTTAAAAGTGAAAAAATAAATTAAGATTAATACTATTATTATTATTAGTAGTAGTATTATAAGATACAACACCCGGAATCATTATGTTATAATTTGCACATTTTTTTTATCACAATATTCATCTAAAATTACTTCATAAGAGGAGCAAGTTTACTTCTGTGTTAGAAAACTGCGGTGCCAAATGGGAGCTGACGTTGACATCATCACAACAAAGAGTAATTGAAAAGCTGCACATCAGGCTAGCAAGTAAAACAAAGTAAGTAGAGAGCAACGGGTGCTGGTGCCGGTGAAATCGTTGCCTGGAAGAATCCATGACTCATCGCTGTACCAGCGAGTGAGTCTGGTAACGCTTGATCCACAGAATGCGCTGCGGTTGCGCGTAGACAGACAGCTAAGTAAACCAATCAGAGATTGCGCCATCTTGATTCAAAACTGAGGCGGAACTTCCGCTGCCTAAGAGTGACTTTGCGGGCAAAGGCGGGTGCACTGACGTCACCATCTTTGAACGAATCAGAATCGCGGAGTCCGTTTGTAACCGGAGGAGCGAGAGTGGATGGAGGGTGTCCAAATGGTATCGCGCTGTATAGGAAATACAGAGAGATATCATTTGGCTGGCCAGGTAAGTGAAATCGGGGATTGATCGGCAAAATGGCGTCTTGAAAATAAGCGATTAAAAATGACTCACACACGCACAAATCACCCAAAATACAAATTCGAGAGGGTAAATGAGAACGTGGAACAACTATAACATGGTCAAAAGCTCTGAAAAATCAATTTTGCAGAACAGATCTGCTCAAATAATGCTAACAAATTATTATTATTATATAACAATAACAATAATTGTAGTAAAAAGTAGTTGGCTGAAGTTGGTTTTCATGGTTTCAGCTGTAATATCCATCATTTTGAGGAAGACTGTAAATCACTGTGGCAACAGCCATCATTCTGAAACCCATGGATTGGAAAAAAAAAGCTTTAAAAAATCTCATATGAAGAATGCAATAGGTTAAAACCAGCAACTTATTACAATTTCAAGCTAATTTAAAGGGTCAAAAAGTCAGTGGCATACCCCGCAATCAACATGTCTTAACTTCGTACATAAAGTCCTGGTACACAAAGAAAGGATTATATTCTAGTTGCCGAATGCGTTAAACCTCTACTTGCCTCTGTTGCAAATTACTAATTCAGTTTCCTTTGGGTACACTGCAGATATATGCTGCTTATCAGAGCTATAATACACAAGTTCAAAAATTCAATTCTCACCTCTTCTGACTGGCTGCTTTCTACTGACAAATCGGATTATTTGCAGCCAAAGCGAGCTCGTGTCAGAATGTTCAACGCTGTGGACAATACATTGGTACAACTGCTAAATCGCAAAGTACTGCAATGTGAAGTCGAAGGAAAGGTAAAGGAAAGTTCATGAGTCTGACTTTGATTGTAAGAGTCATGTCGGACTTCAAGGCTCTCCTACCAAGAACAACTCATCCAAAACTGAAAGCCAAGCCACTGTGTATTTATTTAGCAGTGATTGTTGATTGTGGTTTGGGAGAAAGAGCATTATGGGAGATAGGAGCAGTATTTTGTTTTCTGTCAATGAACTGTGGTTAGCCTGATGATGCACGACTAAATGATTATTATTATTATGTTTCTGGCTAAGCTTAAGTTAGACTATTTTTGATGGATCGGTGTTGTATAAGAAGTCATTACTGTGATTGGTTCAGCTAGTATAGTAGAGCGGATGTATTTTCAAAAAGAGGTCACCAAGTTCAAGCCTATTGCGTTTTATGTATTGAATAGTTTTGGTTTTCCTGGGTTAAGCTGCTAAATTTTGTCCTTCCTCTCTGACGAACCTCCATAACTCCGTAACATTTCCAATTTAAATCTCATATTTAGATGCTAAATTGTATGAAGAAGATGATGCAACCAGGCCAAGTTACAGGTGAGATCTGTGGAGAGGTAAATCTACTCACAGCAAAAATGCAAGTTTTTATTTTATTATTAAGTTTTCTTGTTTTGTTTTTTTAGCAATAAACACACCTAAAACAAGGGATGCGCTGATCTGATACTGTGATCGGATATCCGCGTTGATACTGAAACATTTGCTGAATCGTATATCAGGTCAATGAATATCCTGGTCATAGTCGGCCCAGAAAGTCTCAGTATTTGAACTTTTATTCATACAAAGTGCTGCAGTTACTTTAGAAATAAATAACATATTTGAATCAGTTTTGTGTTACAGTGGTCCCTCGCTCTATCGCGGTTCACTGTTCCGCTGATTTTTTATTTTTTTTAATAGTGTAAAAAAAATGTATAGGTACCATTGTGTTCTGCGTCCTGATTGGCTAAGAGACTGTAGACCTTTGCCGATTGATCGATGGGGGATGCAGGGGGGACCTGGACTAGACCAGGAGTAAACGTGGACTAAACCAGGTCTAGACCAGAACTAAACCAGGTCTAGACCAGAACTAAACCAGGTCTAGACCAGGTCTAAACCAGGTCTAAACCTGGACTGGTCCTGGACTAAACCAGGACTAGACCGGGACTAGACCAGGACTAAACGTGGACTAAACCAGGTCTAGACCAGAACTAAACCAGGTCTAAACCAGGTCTAAACCTGGACTGGACCTGGACTAAACCAGGACTGGACCAGGTCTAGACCTGGACTAAACCGGGACTGGACCAGGATTAAATCACCCCGTGCGGCTCTTTGCTGGTTTCGTGCGGCTCTTGTGTTCGTTTGTGCGTGTTCGGTTTGTGGCTCGGGCTGCGAGGACGCGGTCCTGAGTGGGAGGCATGGTCCGGGTGCCGCGGTTCGATCTCGTGCTCTCAGCCCCGGCCTTGAGCCAGTCGTGCTGCTCTGTCACGGATTTGACCACGCGCACTTCTCCAAGGGGTTGGTGAGCGTCGTGTCCCGGGACATGGCAGTGCCACGGGATGAGCACAGTGCTTCCTGTGGATCCAGTGACTCATGTCTCCGCTCCCCTCGCGCGTCCGGCGGGGTTCCCGGCGGAGCCCCCACGCTTCAGAATTTTGTTGAACATCTACGAAGGTTTGAGCGTTTAAACGAGAGAAAAATGTGAGAAAATGTTAAATCCAGTGTTTTAAGGCATTTACAGCCTTAAAACATGTATAATAATTGTAAAATATAAAGTTGTCCTACTTCGTAGATTTCACTCATTACGGGTTATTTCTGGAACCTTATTTTTGGATAAAGGAAATAAATGCTGTTATAAATGCTGGTATTGGTAGATATCGGGTATTGACAGATACTTAAAACTATAGTATCGGAATTGGTATTGCAACTGAAAAAGCTGTATTAAATTTATCTGCTCATAGGAGGGACACAAACCGTACTCCACCTTGAAAATCCCTAGAGACAAGATTGATAATAGTGCACACATGGCCCATAATAAAGAGCCTTTAGGGGATCAACAAGAATTCATTTTCATCCAGTATGCTGTATTAGCCTTAATGGGGCAGCATTTTTCAAACCTAAATGGAAACATATCAAGCTCAGGATGTGTAATCAATGTATATTTATGAGTGTAACGAGATGACCATTTAAAATAATCAATATTCTGCGCCTGGCCGATTACAAGGCTGTTTGTTTATGTTTGTTTATGGCATGCCCTTGAGGCCCCATTCAAAGACCAGTGTCCTCATACATCACCAAACACTATAGCGTATCAGTAAATAAGCACTTTCTACTTCCACGCCCCCAACAGAGATGCACTAAACAGAATGTATACTGCACAGTGATGACAGGCTTCAATATGGCTGTCTAGTTCAAATAAACTGCGACTGTGGATGGAGCTCTAAATTATAGCCTGGTAGATGTTGTCATATTTTGGTCGTTCTTTATCCTTCAAGGTTCAAACTACTGCTACTATTTTGAAAAGTACAAAATACACAGTTTTGCAGTCCGTTTCACAAGGACTTGCTGAAGCTTAGACTTAAGATTTATTGATTCACAAGGGAAATTACTTGGACACTAGCTTGTAAATGACAAGCTAGCTAAAAAACAACAAACAAAAAAAGTTAATACAATTTCAAAAATAAATATAGCTGCAAGCAGCTATGTGGGGGCCAAGCACCGATCTAACAGAGTCTGACAGGGTCTGACAGGGTCAGGGTCTAACCCTGTCAGAACAGACTCATCAAAGACAGATCAAAGGTTGCTAGGTGCGTTGCTAGGCAATTGACAAATTCCTGCAAATTTGACCTGCTGGTGCCGCTAGACGGTTGGGGCTGGGGGCCTATAAATCGCTGTGGGTAATGAGGAGACTGGCTGGAATGTGCATGCAAAATTTCACAACTTTTTACCAGACGGTTCTAGGGGTTGCCATAGACTCCCATTGAAGAAAGAATAAAGTATAATAATAATAATCATGAGACCAGAACATCAAAGGAAAGATCAAAGGGTTACTAGGCAACTTGCTAGGCAACGCAAAGCAATTCCTATAGGGTGCCTAAGCACCTTCGGTGCTTGGCCCCCTAATTATAATTAAGTCTTAATTGTTAAAGTAAGTTAAGCATTCAAAGCTAGAAAACAAATTAACAGGTTTAACAATGAAAGGAATAATTGGTTACATGACCAGCTGGAACCACAAGCTTTGACAAAGACAAATGGATCTGGAGTTGTTCCTGTCTCCCTGATTTCAGAGGGCCTTACTGACAGGCGGATTAACCAATCAAACCATCAAAAACATACATGGGATAGTCACTACCGGTGTTAATGTATTGTTTGGAAATAGAATGTATTGATGAAATGTTTTATAGTCACTATGGGTGTTAATGTCTGGAAAAGGGAAGAGGTAACATAGATAACATAAGATTACTCTTCTTTCTGCTCCCTTTCATTCAATATTTTGTATTGCTATCACACTGATGATGTACTTTTATACTTTATGAATGAAATAAACATGGCTGCTTACACATAAAAAATGAGAAAAAAAACAAAATAAAACATAAAGGACTGAGAAACAGCATGGATTTTCTTTCAACAATCGAAACAACATCTCTGGTAAAAAAAAAAAAGTTATATATTTTGTCCTGGATGTGTGTAGAATCCCTCAGTGTCCTGGATGTTACAAGAAAAAGGTTCTGTGTTCTTTCACATTTGAGGGACGCATGATACAAATTAGGGGCTGTGGTTGGACTGTCTCAAGTTTGGAAGGAGGATTTTCACGTACTGTGGTCCCTTCTGGATTTGAACAGAATGTTGAAGAAACTGGCTGGTCAGGCAAAAAAAATTGGGTATGCATTGTTGACGCATGGTTGAAAATCTTGCGCATGCTAACTGAGCCATTTCACTTTTTTAGCTGGATTAGCTGGATAAAAAAAACATCTAAAGTAATAATTTCCCATCATCTAACACAGAATTAATTCTGAATAACTGAATTTTGCTCTCCTCGGGTCTAAAGGGTATGGCTTCCAAGTGCATAGAACTCTATCTGTCCCTTGATTTACCTTGACTCTATTACATTACATAGGGACAAAAGACCTACTGTCCTTTAATGTGTCCATTTAAGCTGGTTCTCTTTGGAGCGGAAATCAGTTCTGCAGCGTAAGCTAACATGACCAACCCACTCTAACATCCGCACGCCCAGGTCCATGCAGTCTATACCCCCTCAGTCATACAGCCATAGAATCTCTATAGTAACCATCTTCCCCCTCTGCAAAGGAACTGATCCAAGCTTTTTCCCCAACGCCATTAAATATGCATTAGTCGCACCCTTTCATGTGGGGGTGCCAAGCTGTGTTTTGTGTAAGAAGTCCTTAGGATATTTTCTGATACTTGCCGTGCACCAATTTTTATCTTCATCTTTTAATTAAGCAGGAGAATGGGGGCTTGTGAGGAGAGTGCTAATCTTTATTAAATGGAGTTTCTGGGCCAGTGCATCGCTTCCAGGCTGGTTAGGAAACAAACCTACACCAACAAACAGCCCGATCTTCTGCCTTAGTCTCTCCTGATCCATTCTTTTTCATCAATTAACCTTGAAAAGTCACATTAACAGCTCAGAAGAAAAGGGCAACAGAATAACATAGGCATAATATGAACAAAAGGAATTCATTTACCTGCCATGCTTGGGCTTTTCAATGTAATGTAGTGGAATAATGTTACACAGTCATGTTTTAGAAAAGATGCATTATAAATCATCTATCTTGCCAGGCCATGTTATTGCTTTGTCTAAAATGTTCCATAGTAGGCCATTCATTTAATTACAGTTGTTTTTATTGTTTAAACACACCTTGAAAAACACACACTTACTGGGAGCAGGGTCGTCTCCCCACTGATCTGACTTGTAACTTGGCCCACTGGCGCCACCAGCTTGTCTCCATGGAGTTTAATACATATACTATGGAACTTTCAAAGCATACCTTCCAACAAAAAAGCTACTCTGTGCACCAAACCATAAAGTATTTTTATCTTGAAAATGGACAGGGATCATTGCATTTTTTTTTTTTTTTTTTTTTTTTTTTCCATCATGGTGAATCTTCCATCTACCACAATCATTTGCATCCTCTCGTCTCACATCAACTCTGCTCTATACAGCTCTGGAAAAAAATAAGAGACCACAGCATTTTTTTCTGAAATCAGCATCTCTACATGTATTACAGCCATTCCATTCCAGCGTCTGTTGAATTCCAACACAAACACAAAGCTGAGCTACTTCAGTTCTTGCACCAGGAGTGGAATAAAGTCACCCAAGAACAAGGTGAAAGACTTGTGGAGAGCATGTCAAGACACATGAAAGCTGTGATTAAAAATAAGGGTTATTGCACCAAATATTTATTTCTGAACTCTTCTTAAGTGTAAACATTAGCATTATGTTATTTTAAAATGAATTTGATCTTGTTTCTTTGCATTGTTTGAGGTTTGAAAACATGTATCTTTCTTGTTATTTTGACCATTTGTCATTTTCTGCAAATAAATTCTCTAAACGATAATATTTTTATTTGGAATATGGGGGAAATGTTGTCAGTAGTTTATAGACTCAAACAAAAATGTTCCTTTTGCCCAAACAAACACCTATAAGTAGTAAAATCAGAAAAACTGATCATTTTGCAGTGATCTCTTATTTTTTTCCAGAGCTGTATAAAAATATCTTATTTTCTTGACAATACAATTTTAACAATTTTGACAGGACTAGACATGACTGACAGTTGATGTTTTCTTTACCCAGTGCTGTTTGTGTAAGTGTTGAGTGTGGAGGGGTGGGGTGTGGGAGGTTTGTTCAATATTTGTTTGTTTTATATTCTTAGACTAAAATAAAAATACCATTTTAACCCATTGTAACAACACATATCCAACTTTTTTCCCATTGCACATAATATATTACAATATGTCATCTGAATGAATTCACAGTTCACATTAAATAAAAATAAGAATGCATTATTGTGTTGGGTTATATTGCTCTCCTTTGTTCGCAGTGGAGGTCTGTATTAAGCAGTTGTAAGTCCTTTAGCCTTGGGCCCAGCTCTGTCTTGTAGTGGGACCAAGGAATCAATCATGTCTTGACAGTCTGTATAGGAGGTCTGCTCTGGGATACCTCCACTGTGCCCACATAGCTGGAGCTGCACCTTTCACCACTATACTATTACCACGGTCCCCTAGTGGCTGGTCTACCCCACTGTCTGTAATTAAAGCCAGCCAAGGGAAACAGGGGTAGACCAAAAAGGTATCGACACAAAGACAAAGGCTGTGGACTGGCTCCGCTCATTGCCCAAGGGCTCCCTCTAATAATTATATTGGGGAGAAATTTCTATAGATGCTATTAGAAAAAAGGTTTTGTGTTTTTATATTTTCTCATGGCTCTTCATTTCATGCAGTGTTATAATTTGATTTAGGTCAAATATGAAAAAAATAAATAAAAATTGGTCAATAGAAAAAAATTGCTCAAAATCTCTAAATGATGATAGAAAGGATTACAGCAAGAACGAATGGGTTGGAGAAAGATTAGCATGGTTGCCATAGCTAAAAGCCCAAAAAAGATTCCTGTACTGAAAAAAGATCCCAGTACCGATGAGCACCATAAGGACATATTGATGCTTTGCAGTGAGATCATCCTGGGGGTGTTTTACATGCATCTCTATTGGCCGAATGTTCATCAGTTACCATGGTGATACATTAACAAACACAGCCCAAAAAAAAAGTTTTAAAGATCCCATGACATGGTACGTCTTGATACTTTTATATGGCACCTTAATGGTTGCCTAATACTGTAAATGAATCCTTCTTCAAAATCAACACTCAGTGCATGAGATATGACTCTGACTGTCTTCATGAGGCAAACTATGTCTCTAAAACACTTTATTCTGGGAGTTGCTGCTTGAATGCAAATGAGGAGGACAGAGACAGGCCAGTGCAGCGGGTGGGGGTGTGGCCAAATGCGCCGCTGGTTCCTCGTTTAGCAGTGTGCTGTGCGCTGTCACCCACGTCCGTGTGTGTAAGCGCAGTGGAAGATATGAGATGATTTGCATTAAAAAAACACATTTCCACAGAAAAAAATTAAACCACTGCTGTTTCAGACGTTCAGAGGCTCGGATAAAGGACATCCGAGCCTGGAAACACTCTCACGTGCCTCCAGGCAAATAAAAAAACGCATCTCGCATTGCGTAGCTCGTTTGCGGTCCAAGTTCTCTGGGTGTGATTTCCAGAGACGGTGGGTAGACATCCAGACGATGGGTGGAAACCTTTCTGCGAATGTGACGTCAGAAAGTTCCCTTGTTCAGAATCGCACGTTTGGGCTGTCTTTTTTTCAAACGCAGAAAAGGATTGCAAATGCTCAGTTTACACACTTCGCAACTTTTAGACATGGAGGGGGGGCTAAACAGTGTAGGGGAGCACACATTAACTTTCAAAAACCTCAGAAAGTGAAAATTTCATGCTATGGGACCTTTAAGTCTTGTTGAGTCTTGTTTGACAGCACAAATCATCTCACTTGTTGTAGTTCCATCCAAATCAGCTCTTTCTGGTCAGAATGTCAGAGCAGCGCTTTCAGTTAGATTCACACCCCCAGGGAATGTTGATGACGTCAGCTGCAAAGTATCAATATGTATACATCCAAGTAGAACTCCTGCCTGCTAAAATTCGACATAAACATTACATCTTTTGAATGGTCTAAAGTCCTCAAAATGGTGCCCATAAACAGGACAATGGTACATGACTGAAACCTGAATAGCACAAGTCTCCTCATTTTCTCCAGAAGTACTTTGGCACCGCACAACCTCATATCCCTAACGCCATTTAACGGGAGCTGTTTAATTTGCATGTTCTCGCCTTGTCGGCAGGTTTCTCAGGCTTCCACCCACAGCACAATATTACGCACTAACTAGTGGTAATAAATGGCCTGTAGGTGTGAACAGTTGTCAGTGTTCATACGTCAGAGCTATGATGACCTCTGAACCTGTCCGTGTTCAGGCCGCCCCCAGGCCCGACTGACCCGCTAGTGATGAGTAATTATATAGAAAATGAATGGCGGTGCTATGGTGGTACATCCAGTAGCTCACAACATGAAAAATCTATAGCTAATAGGAACTGTGGCTTCTAATACAGTGGCAGATTTGACAAAAATGGCTTCAAGATCAGTTGGAAAGGTTTGTACCAGATGCCCTTTTTAGTAGTTGACACTGTCTGCAGTTATGCACCCTCAAAATCTGATTATTATCATATTGTTGGAGTTAGCAAAATGATCCAGTTTCTTTGTGCTCATGGTTCCTCTGATCACTCACACCAGATTTGGTGGTTTGCATGTCATTGAAATCAAATCATTGAAAAGACTCAGAAATCAGATCATAATCAGATTTTAGTGTGCATGTCAACATTTGTTTGGGTAAAGTGTCGTGCATGAGGGCACAATGGCAGTATATACAGCTCTGGAAAAAAATAAGAGACCACTGCAAAATTATCAGCTTTTCTGATTTTACTACTTATAGGTATGTGTTTTTTTGTTTTTGTTTGAGTCTATAAACTACTGATAACACTTCCATATGAAAATATTATCGTTTAGAGCATTTATTTGCAGAAAATGACAAATGGTCAAAATAACAAAAAAGATACATGTTTTCAGACCTCAAACAATGCAAAGAAACAAGATCAAATTCATTTTAAAACAACATAATACTAATGCTTACACTTAAGAAAAGTTCAGAAATCAATATTTGGTGCAATAACCCTTATTTTTAATCAGAGCTTTCATGCGTCTTGGCATGCTCTCCACAAGTCTTTCACATTGTTCTTGGGTGACTTTATTCCACTCCTGCTGCAAGAACTGAAGTAGCTCAGCTTTGTGTTTGTGTTGGAATTCAACAGACGCTGGAATGGAATGGCTGTAATACATGTAGAGATGCTGATTTCAGAAAAAAATGCAGCGGTCTCTTATTTTTTTCCAGAGCTGTATGTTCAAGGGACTCGAACTAATAGTGCATCTTGCTTCAAATAGAACTTTTCCATTGTATTTGATCAACAGTAACAAGTTTAATTACAGATTCAATCCACTACCATACCCAGCAGTATTTAGCCATATGGATAGACACTAAAGGTCACAGTAATGGGGACATCCGCACCGCAGAGCCCTCCCAGCAGGTGGCACTCTCATCTCTAGGGGCTATAAAACACCAAAGCACATCTGTTATATCAAGCCTCACACACACACACACATCTGCACACAGCTGTATTTCGTTGGATTCTCTCAAAGCCAGGGACACCATCTCCAGAGAGCCACTAACTTCACTTTTGATGCTCAGCACATTCTGGAAGCAGCGTGCCCTTCATGTGATTAAGTGCGAGCAAACACAGCGCCGTGAGTGGGGCTGTACACTGTGATGGAGAGTGACGTTTTGGGAAAACCTAACAAGAGCTAACACGAGAGGTTGAAGGATCACCATGGCATCCCCTCTTGAACTTCAATCGACCACAAATCCTTCCAATAGACAAGAATGTTAAATGCAGTAGTTTGGGGGTCTTGGTCCGTGTATGGTCTAGAATAAATATACAACCAACTCATGTCTTTATAGAAGAACCATGATTCATTTTTTATTAGGTATCCATGGGTTTCAGAATGATGAAAAGAAAAGAGGTTGCATATAAGATGTAAGCCTGTCACTATACTATATATACTATCGACTTCAATATATGAAAGCTGGAACAATATATTTTGGACCTCAATATTTATCGTGTGTATACTTTCTTTGTAAAAGTAGGGAATTTGGGGTATTTTTCTTGTAATACAATGACATGTGAGCTTCAAAAGTTTCAGTGAGTGACTTCTATAGCTAACTATATGTTGTAGCCTCACGCCTTTTAATGGTCCTGTCTATATAAAAGTATTACTTTTGAATATTTTTTGTGTCAGTGACATAAAGTAGTTTCAATAATATCATTTATGACAGTATATCTCTGTACAAATATGTCGTGCTTCAAAATCTGTTATCATGACAGGCCAAGTAAGAAGATGAAATCCATGATTCAATTGAAAGTTTACATTTTTAGAATTATATTATATAATTATCATCATACAATTATCATCTTTTTCTCACAACTGACCACCTCATTTTTCACTCAGTCTCCCTTCTGTTATCATGGTATGGTGCAACATCTAAACCGCAGCAGCAGAATGTCCAGCCACCTCCTCTTCATCACTACCAATAATTTACTAATTCAGATGCCTAAAAAAAACCTCAAAAACATTACCATTATTATCATACTAATCTGTCTATAATTTGTAATAATCTCCTGAGACTTACTGGATAATGTCAAGACCCAATTCCTTTTCCTATCCTTCAACTTCCTGCCAATTATTTCAAAATAGAAACTCATTAACATAGTACATAATATGACCTAATTTCTTCAAGATTAGCCGCATATAGTGAAGATTGCCTATAGGGTTTAACATTGGATGAAATGCTAATTATCAGTGCATAAAACTATTACAAACGAATACAAGATCAATTGATGCTAATATTTTTTCCAATGTGCAAAGAGGAGTTGGGTGTTAATGCGAGCTGGTTGCTGGTGGACAGTGGGGCCTGTAATGAGCGTGTGGGTAGGAGAGCCTTGCTGCGTGCTCGGTATTGATCTGATGCACCACTGGGACAAAAGGAGCAAGATAATGATGACTATCTGTGATCTGTGAGTCAGGCCCAGTGAGCTCTGGTTCTGTCTGCTGCCTGTGTGTGACCGCATGTGAGAAACACAGGAACACTTTTAATGGCCAAGATCAGGGCTGTGGGAATGCACGCTGGTGTTAAGACATACATAATGAGCACGTTTAGAGGCTAATGGGTTTATTAAAAAGGTAACTGCTTTTTTATAACATTGCACTTGTGTGATTCGTGCTTTTTAACCAAACCTTTTTAATGGCTGGCTTTTTTCCAAGCCATCAACAGTTTTAGATTTGCATAAAGTGTCTCCAAGCATTGTGGAGATATTTAAAAATGTTTATGATTGTATTATACTCATTACTAGTCATTACTTTCAAACTAGCCAGCTTTGGGGTTGCAAAAAAAAAAAAAATCCCGAATGGCTCTTGATTAGGGTCATTAGGTCTTTTTTATGATTGTACTTTGGATGCTTGTGTACAGACCTTTACAGAAACAACCAAAACATGCACTACATGAAAAGCCCACCAGGAACAGCTTAAGGCTACGTCCCATTTCTCTGTCTTACCCCTTCGTCTTAAAGGGATATGCCACCCCCAGGTCAAATTTGGGCATCTCCCCACAGTCCAGAGACTAAAACAAGTGATGAAAAGCGTTTTCCTGGTCACCCAGCCATTGTCCGAGTCTGTCAGCACTGACCGCCGCGGTATCTGCAGCTCCTCCGCGTTAGACTGGAGTCTAACGGCGCCAGAGAAAGATTTCGGCCAAAAGGAATTAATTTGCTCGATGCTTTTCCCAATTACTTTCTGTGTAGTGCGCATTCATATCGAGTGCAAATAAATGTGCAAATCAACACGGAGAACTTGCCTTGGTCATTTTGGGTGGGAACTATTTTTCAGTGCGGAAAAATAAAGCCGAAGCACAAAGCACCAGCGTAATGGGGGAACTCCCTTCCTGGTGCGTAAACAGGGATTCCCCTGTCCTAGTTAGTTCCCACCCAAAATGACCAAGGCAAGTTCTCCGTGTTGATTTGCACATTTATTTGCACTCGATATGAATGCGCACTACACAGAAAGTAATTGGGAAATGCATCGAGCAAATTAATTCCTTTTGGCCGAAATCTTCCTCTGGCGCCGTTAGCCTCCAGTCTAACGCGGAGGAGCAGCAGCTGCGCGCGGCGGTCAGTGCTGACAGACTCGGACAATGGCTGGGTGACCAGGAAAACGCTTTTCATCACTTGTTTTAGTCTCTGGACTGTGGGGAGATGCCCAAATTTGACCTGGGGGTGGCATATCCCTTTAACCCCTATAGTAAAAGAAAGAGTTCATCAAATAAAAAAGACTCCTGTAATAGATTTGCGTTTCTCTGCACAAATATTTGGACTTATTGCTACTTTTGGGGTATATATATGCCATGAGTCTTCTGATCCGGCCCCTTTGGTATCAAAGTAGGTTGGATATGGACCCCAGACCAAAATGAAATTGACACCCCTGCTATAATATCGACTTCAATATATGAAAGCTGGAACAATATATTTTGGGGCTCAATATTTATCGTGTGTATACTGTCTTACCCCTTCGTCTTACCCCTACCCCTTGGTTTTGCGCATTCATGTGAGGGCAAGGGGTGTTCTGATTCTAATTTTGATCAAAGGCTAGGGCCAGGACCGAGGGCTACACACCCCTTGAAACGAAGTAAGCTCTCAACCAGACTACAATCTCAGGCAGGTTTTGGGATCAGGATGGCAGCGTCACATCGACCAGCCAAGAAGTCTCATAAATGTATTTTCGGCAGTTGTAATGATCGATTAACAGTTTAGCATGGTTTACAGTTATGACGCTTATGTTCTACGTTACTTTTAGTGAACTGTTGTTGCGGTTTTAATTGTAGTGATGTCTGTTTAGCCGACGTTATCGTTTTTATCAAACTTTCATGTATAAACAAGCTAGTTTTTTTGTCGAGCTGAGGTACCCGATAATCCTTGACATTTGTTTACGTTTGTTTGCCTCAATTGTTGTCGCCTCTGTAGACGTAGCAGCCCGGTAGAGGCAAGGGATGATGACGCAAACAGTAATCGAGTGGTGTCTCATTTCTTAGGGGAACATTTGTACCCCTGGCACTCTCAGCTTGGTATTGAGGGGCAAGACAAAGACGTAGATAAAGGGGTAGGGGAAGGGGATGCAGCCTAAGTCTGCAAAAACAGACCACTGCAAAGGGGAAAACCATCTCATGGATTGGGATGCTATAGACACATCTCATGGAAGACCGAACCTTTGCCATGGACGCTCCCACCCTCTGGAACTCTCCCCCTTTTCACATCAGAAACTCACTAACTGCTCAAAACACACCTCTTTCTCACAACCTACAGCCCCAACACATGACTGCTCCTAGTTACTGTTTTGTCTGTCCTGTCCTTGTTTTAATGTTACTATATAAAACTAATTTATTATTATTATCTTTGGATCAGAGAGGCCATTGAGATCCAGAAACACACTTACCAGACATTAAATAGGGATGTGGGGACATACCAACTGTCTCACACCTGGGATACAGTTCTCAAGTAGTTGGACTGCTCCAAGTGCTAAGACAAAGCCAAAATCTGTCTGACACATAACAGCAATGGTATGAACATAAAAATCCTGAATGTTTCACCAATAAAGTATAAAAAGTAAGGCAGTACAACAACAAATACTGGACTACTGGAATATGGAATTTATAAGAAGAAGTGAACTTTAACTATAAACATTATTATTCTCTTATGTCTTATATCTCTTTGGTGAAGTTGTTAGCTTGTAGCATGAATGTAATTAATACTATACAGCTTTTACATTGCTTTGTTATTTATTTTTTAACCATGACCACTAAGAAACAGCCAATCAGTCCATGTGGGAAATCTAAGATGTGTATGCTCTTTAAGAACACAGACATTTTAGTACAATTCATTCAAAAACAGTCATACAGCCATGATCACATTTTTGAATACCTATGTGAACTTTTATATTATCATCTCTTCTTTAAAAATCCTTTGACAAATGCTATTTTTCTTACACAGTAAAGGCGTGCTCGTTGTGACAGATTACTGATGTCTGGGCTTCCTTTCTGGTCTCTTCAAAGTGCGCAACAGCTTTTATGTCCCCCTCACTCGGATAGGGGAAGTGCTTTTTCCTCTCCCAAAGCAGCCAGACACCACTCCGAGCTTAAATGTCTCCTCTCTTCTCCTCCTTTCTCACAGACCTATTCATGCATCTTAATCACATACAACTCCGATGCAGATGCAAATGGAAGGAAGAAGGAAGACGAAGAGGATCTTAACAGCAGATATGGCCTTAAAATGATAGAACAATGAATTCTATAGTGACCTCTGCAGTGATGATCCTTTTTTTTATTACAGTCACCCCAAGGCCCTTTAAATAACAAGGTAATCCAGTGTTATTAGGAAAAAATGACAGGCCTGCTAACTTATAATTTCTTGAAACTACACTTTTTTAGTAACACATCTATTGCGTCAGTTAAAGGGCCAATATCACGGTATTTTCTGATCTTTTCTCTAATGTTGCTTCTTTATCACAAACATACCTGGAGCTGTGTTTTGTTTCATTCACAAATATTTAACACAGAAACCCTGCATATTTAGGCTGAGTGCTTCTTACAAATGGAAGTGCTTCACTGTTTTTTTTAACTCTCTCTACTGAACTAAAGTTAAAAGGTAGCTGTAGGTAACCTGAAAACTACAGCTTCATGACATCACAAGGTGGAACGGAGCAATTTGAGCTTTGGGGATGTCGACAGACTAATAATGCACGTTTTTAAAGGTATTTCAGCAATAAAAACTTTGAAACATTCTAGGCAAAGCAACGACATCCATCAGAAATGTTACATAGTGCCCCTTTAACAAAAACAGACAGACAGAAGCATTGACCCATGTCCACAGATAAAAAGCAATCACGACAGGAGACAGCTGAAGGTAAACAATCAATCTAAAGACGTATTGACCGGACGCTGATCACTGAAACCTTTTTACACACACGACCTTCAGCAAAATTCAGCCCAGACGGCATCTTCAATCCAGACTGTGTCCTTTAAAAGTGCATTATCCAATCAGACGCAGATGGGCGCATACACAGACATCAGTTAACTTTTTTGGTTGCTGGATCTGCGGACAATATACTCCACACTCCACTGACCGCCGTCCGTCTAATGTGCACATCATGTCCACTCTACGCTTCATTAATTGCCTGGACTTACAAAATGATTGGGGATTTATGATTGATTCTGGTCAGGTCATCAATAACAAGAATTTTCACAGATGGACAGATAGATGAGGGACTTCAAGCAACATGGGCTTAACTTTTTTTTTTTTTTTTTTAATGACACAATCTAAAATCACATAAATATTTGCCAATGTGAAGTCAAACCAAAAATTGCCCTAAAAAAATATGTATTTGTTTCACTTCCGAGACGTCTCCCAGATGTACTTTCTACAGGCCCATGTAAAAACACAGCAGTGGTCCCAGACTGTGGTGCCTGTGAGTGGAGCTGCTGACGATGGCTCTAGCAGATGTTCAATAGGAAGTCGAGACTAAGCTAAAGTATCCCCATATGTTTAACCTATACTCGATCTTACACTAAGTACTTAAATACAGGAGGTATACTGCACTAGGTTTATTATTATGGCTTGATCCTGAATATCCAGTTTAATGTAATGTTTTTTTTTCATGTGCAAAGTTGTTTTCCATCCTTCCCTGTAAAGTAACTGAAGAAAAATGTCAGATAAATTATTATTACATGTACTCTCTATATGTACCTTTTGCAATTGTCCTTAAGTATAGCTTGAGGTCAAAGGAAGCATAAAGATGAATACAGGCTTAACTTTGAAACAGCAAAAGAAGAAAGCATAGTTTAGGAGTATAGTGTGGTATAGCTACAGTTTAGGAATCTAATCGGACTAAATGCTGTTATAGTGCCATTTATGAGATCTGATACACAATATACATATATGTATATATCAGAATGATTCAGCAGTTCCACCAGATGAGCACAGACCACATCGCTGTTGTCTTTTATTGTGATGCATTTTTAAATAATATCAAAGTTCAAAGTCAGTTTTATTTTCAAAAACCATATGTACAGGTTGCAAACACAGGATATGAAATTGCAGCGCTCCCTAGGCCCACAGTGAACATAAAACATCTGATAAACAAGACAATAAACACAATGACTAAAACATCACATATACCCGTAGCAAAAGTACAGTAAATATTTAAAATGTTTCAGCCATGACCTTTATAATGAATGTTGTGTCAGCTTCTGGGACAGACAATAAAGCGTCTGGATCTAACCTTTAGCAGTTACATGATGCTCATGCCTAGATATGATTCACTGTGGACCGTGGACTGTTGATAACAGACAAGACAGAAAGACAACCATGCATAATCGCAATATTAGTTATCCTGGGGATTGAGCCCACCACCTCCCACCACCTGAGAGGCAGTTCTATAAAGCAATTTAAAGGTGCATGATGTAAGTTTTTGGTTGGGGGACCATCACCTGCTTGTTTCTATGGATATGTCCTTGCTCTTCCTGGAAAATTCCACAGTATGACATTAAACAGCTCTACCTTACGTTTATGAAATTACAGGTGGCTTTACTGCTCAAAAATACTTATAAAAACAGGCATTATAACTGTGTCAGTGGGGTTGCCTCTCCACAGTTCTGGCCTGTAATTTGGTCTGGTTTGGTCTCCATGAAGACAAAAATGTTTAATGCCAGATAAAAGAATAACATTTGATTGAACCAAAATAGTTACACAATGTACCTTTAATAATACATTATGTTAAATCTGTAAGAACAAAATCCAAACGCTTAATTAAAAACATCCATTGAAAAAGGAAAACAGCATTACCGGCCTTCAAATGAAATGCATAAATCTGTACCTAATATTCCAGAGGGCAGGACTTTAATACTATCACCACAATTAAAAGCTTATTCTCAAACTTAACCATGCAGCACGTATGGGACCAGTGTGCACTTGGGCAGAAAATGGCAAATTAAAAGTGAACATTTTTATGCTAATAATCTACCTGGGCGCGCATATGTGGACTAGTGTTCACGAGCAACATATCTTCTGCTATAAGTGTATGTGTAAGTGTATGTGTATATGTAAAAGTGTACCCTGTATGGTACTATGTCCTTGGGGAAGAGAGGAGTATTATTGCAGAAAATAATCTCATGAGGAATTGGAATATTCATGAGCAGCAATGCCCTTAAAACAAAAGCCTTTTAGAATGAGCCCTACACAAGAGCCCTCCTCCACTGGGCCATAGGAACTTAGACTGGCATTTGATAATATGAGCCAAACAGCATACATAAACATAAGTGTGTGTGAATGTCAAGAGAAGGAATTGATTTTGAATTGAGACTGTCGCCAAATTGAAAGCGGTCTGGTCGTGGCATTAAAAGTAGTAATGGATATTATTGAAAAGCCAATCTGAGGTAAATTAAATATGAGGCAAAAAGAAAGTGCCATTTTAGGATAAGGTTTGGCTATAGCAAGCAATAAAATAAATGACATTGAGATATAAATTAGATCTAAGTGGTGTAAGCGAGGAGAGCATTTCAATTGTATTATGACTAACAATCCATTATGGTGTATGGGTCTAATTTACAGCCCTACGTGTAAAATAAATAATTCAACTAGTCTACCTTGAACCATCACATTCAAAAATACAGACTGTTACAGCGCACATGAGCAGCCATACTGGAGATTTTCTGATCTGCTACAGTGATCTCACTTTTATAGGGCCCATATTATGCTATTTTCTGATCTACAGTATGTTACATTGTTGTTTCCTCATCAAAAACATATCTGGAGTTGTGTTTTGTTTCATTCACGCATGTTCAACACACAAATCCTAAATATTTAGGCTATGTTCAGACTGCAGGGCTTAAAGCTCAATTCGGATTTTTTGTGTGAAATCTTGACGCCTTTTACATTTCCAATTAAATGCGACTTGTATGTAATCTCCAGTGTAAACTTTAAACGCCCAAAAGTGTTCCGCATGCGCCTTGGAGGACACGACGAGGTCACATGCAGCGAGCGTGCTCAGTGTTTACGGAAGTCGCCTAAACATGGACACTAGCATTGAGCGCCTGGCGATTTTAAAGTTGCTGTTGTACCAGAGCCAGAACATGTACAATTTATTTGTTTTAAGGAGGAGATTGAGAAGGAGAAGGTTTTTGGCCTTGACGTTTTGTGGGGCAGTGGCAGCAACGTCCGTAAAAAGGAAGGTGTGGGTGTGGAGTCGCAGCCAAAAGTGGTGGGATTTCTATGTGCTTTGCTGCTTCACTGACACGGAGTTCATACAGTTTTTATATAATGAGAAGAACGTTTGTGAGCGCCTACTTGTACCACTCTCACTTGCTGATGGTCAGATGAATGCGACCTGGCCGTTCAGACTGAAGTCGCATGTCAAAAAATTGGATATGTATCAGTTTTAGGACCACATATCCAAGTGGCCTGGGTCGTATTTGAAAAAATCAGATCTGTGTCGTTCAGACTGTCAATAAAAGATCAGATACAGGTCGCACAGAGGCAAAAAAAATCATATTTGGGTCACTTCAGGCTGCACTCTGAACTTAGCCTTAGACTGTGTTTTTATTCTCAAACGGAAAACACTCTATTCCACATTGTGATGCCATATGGTACTACAGGAAGTGCTCCACTGTATTTTCAAACTCCGTACACCTTCACTGGAATCATTTAGATGATTTCAGCCCTGGAATTGCCAATCTCTACTGAACAAACATAAAACATTGTTGTTAACTTGAAACTACAGCTTCATGACATCACAAGGTGGAACATATCATTTTGAGCTTTGGAGATGTAGAGACCCTAATAATAAAGGGTTACTCAAACATGTGAATGAAATGAAACACAGCTCCAGTTATGTTTTTGATGAGGTAACTTCATAACGTGGTTTAAACCTCATTAGAATCCATTCTGTGTAATAAAGGGCCTTTATCTACGAGCAGAGTACGAATCAAGAAAGTGATAATACTGGGTTAGCCATGTTAAATTTAATGAAACATTTTTACACTGGAATTCTGTCAACTGGACAAAAGTTTGTTTCTGAGTGGCGAATACATTTTGCCAATCATCCAAATAGGTTTTTATACCTATTATTAAAACTTGTTTTAACTAGGGTTGGAAATATCAAGGTGAGAATGAAATAAGAAATAAGAAGGTGAGAAAAGACTGTTAGAATATGTTCAAAGGATGGGTAAAAATACAATGGCATAAAATAAAGATGGATAGTTACCAGACTGGAAGCATATAAGGCTACGTTCACACTGCAGCCTGAAGTGATTCAAATCCGATTTTTTTGCCTCTGTGCGATGTGTATCTGATCTTTTATTGACAGTCTGAACGACATAGATCCGATTTTTTCAAATGCGACCCAGGCCACTTGGATATGTGGTCCTAAAACCAATACATATCCGATCTTTGCGGCCATACCTGCTTGTCAAAGCCTGATCTCGTCAGATCTCAGAAGCTAAGCAAGGCAGGGCCTGGTTAGTACTTAGATCGGAGACCAGTGGGAATTCCAGGTGCCACAGGGGGGCGCCAGTCGCAAAAAACGTCATTGTGTCCTTAGGCAAGACACTTCACCCACATTACCTAGTATGAAAGTGGTGTGTGCATGAGTGTTGGAGGTGGTCGGAGGGGCCGATGGCGCAGATTGGCAGCCTTGCTTCCGTCAGACTGCCCCTGGGCAGCTGTGGCTACAAAAGTAGCTTACCACCACCAAGTGTGGAATGAATGATCAATGAACTGTATAGCGCGTTGGGTGTCATGAAAGGAGCTATATAAATGCTATGAATTTTTATTATTATTCTTTTAACATGCAACTTCAGTCTGAACGGCCAGGTCGCATTCATCCGACCTACACGTCATCAACAAGCGAGAGTGGTAGGCCTACAAGTTAGGCGCTCACAAATGTACACAAACGTTCTTCTCGTCATACGAAAATTGTGTATAAAGTCCATGTCAGTGAAGCAGCAAAGCACATAGGAATCCCACCGCCCTCAGCACCAACACGTTTCTTTCTACGGACGTTGCTGCCACTGCCCCACAAAACGCCAAGGCCACAAACCTTACCAGTTGAGCTAACCAGCCGGTAGCTAACCAGCTACCGGCTGGTTAGCTCAACTGGTAAGTCATGGACTTTCCCCCTGGAGGTTGTAGGTTCAAACCCCCCCCGGGCAATGAGCTAACCAGTGTGGGTCCTTGGGCAAGACCCTTCACGGTACTGCCCCCCGGGCGCCGAAAAAGATGGCTGCTCACTGCTCCTGAAAAAGGATGGGTCAAATGCAGAAGTCAAATTTCTCCCGTGTGTCACTGTGTGTCATTGTGTGTGAGACCAATAAAGGCTAAAAGCCCCAAGCTTAATCTTCTCCTTCTCAATCTCTTCCTTAAAACAAATAAGTTGTACATGTACAACTGGTACAACAGCAACTTTAAAATCACCAGGCGCTCAATGCTAGTGTCCATGTTTAGGCTACTTCCGTAAACACTGAGCACACTCACTGCATGTGACGTCGTCGTGTCCTCCAAGGCGCATGCGGAACACTTTTGGAGTTTAAAGTTCACACTGGAGATCACATACAAGTCGCATTTAATTGGAAATGTGAACGAAATGTGAAAAAATCAGATTTCACAAAAAAATCCGAATTGAGCTGAACATGTGAACATCTGAACATAGCCTAAGAGACCCAACTGAATACATTTAAATATAATCTCGAATCTTGTCAGCAGGCCCAGCTAAATTTACACCGCCATTATCCCAGGCATACAGGAAGTAGCATCTTGGCAAGCAGCTCAAAAATAACGTCAGAAAATGATTTGACAATTTTCCTATTTTTTTCTCCAAATCCAATTTAATCCTTTTTATTATCTCTGCCTCAGACAAAAACAACCAAAGGACTTGGGCAATTACCCCTGAAATAACCCCGCTTGATTGATATCTCAATTACCCACAATGCCATTCTTCAGCGTTATCTTGTCCCTTACGCGCTCACCATTCGGCACTTTTCTATAGCCGCAATGGGGTGACCTTGTTGTCTGGCATCTTTTCCGTTAGGCTTTTGTCTATTACAGTTATCCTTATCTAAATCTGATCAAACTCTACTTTGAACTCTATAATTACACAGAATTTTGAGGCAAAATTTCTGAAATGTGTTATTTTTCGTCTTACCTGAAAGTTGTTCATAGCGGCCACATCCGAAGAAAAACATGGAAAAGAGAAGAGAGAGAGAGAGAAAAAAAACACGTTAGCATACAATCCGTTTGATGGTACAAGTATATCATTAAGCCAATTAAGTAAGCATTAGCCAAGCATTAACAATTAACTGTGTTTTGAATAAGTAATGCTCTCGCTTGGTGAAAAGTATAAGCAGCTAATGATGCACAGGATTGCTAATTGATTTTAACGAATTGGCGTAATTACTCTCAAGCCGAGTGAGTCAATAGTCCGGACGGGTGCATAGGAGGCAGGTGCAGTTCAAGACGTGAGCTGGTTTAGAAAAAAATATGTTTAAGAACTGGTTGTTTGTAATGACAATGACAAGTGTGAAGAGCGTGTATTATGGAAAATGGAGCTTTCTACCATGTTATAATGTTCCCTAATGAAAAACACGCCTGAAGAGGTTTTAGATGTCATCCATGGATGTTTAAGTAATCTAGTGATCACTCCCCAGCTGATATATCGGTTGGCCGATATGGGCTCTTGGAGACATATCAGCTATCGGCCTAAATCTTGCCGATAGTCCACGTGGACATGTTATACCTCATTATGAAGCTTAGACTCTCTATATTGCGTCTCTTTAATCCTATTTACAGAGAAATGCCCTGATGTGTGGCGCCACATCACTATTTATCTCTGCGGAGTAATTTGTCAGTGTCTGTGATGCCGTACTGCCCCTGAATGCACCCTCAGAGTTACATCATGTGACTCTCTTTTACCTTGTTTCCAGGCTAGAATGTCATGCAAAAATGCCATTAGGAGTACCCACTGTCTTTAAATATGACTGTAAAGAGGTAGAATAATATAAATGTAGCCTAAATAAACCCAATTTAAAGGGATATGCCACCCCCAGGGCAAATTTGGGCATCTCCCCACAGTCCAGAGACTAAAATAAGTGGTGGAAAGCGTTTTCCTGCTCACCCAGCCATTGTCCGAGTCTGTCGCCACTGACCACCGCAGTATCTGCAGCTCCTCCGCCTTAGACTGGAGTCTAACGTCGCCAGAGAAAGATTTTGGCCAAAAGGAATTAATTTGCTCGATGCGTTTCCCAATTACTTTATGTGTAGTGCGCATTCATATCGAGTGCAAATAAATGTGCAAATCCACACGGAGAGCTTGCCTTGGTCATTTTGGGTGGGAACTATTTTCCAGTGCGGAAGAATACAGTCGAATCACGCACCACGTTGTGCAACAGGGGAACTCCCTTCTTGGTGCGTAACTGGGATTCCCCTGGCAGCGTACTGCGTGATTCGACTGTATTCTTCCGGTGGCATATCCCTTTAAAATCCAATAAAGCCAAACTTAAGTTTTATAATTTGTTGAAGATTTACAGTGAATTAAAAAAAAATGGCAGTTATATCGGCTATCGGCAGCTCCTACTCCCGTTTTAGTGGGATCATATCGGCCATAAAAAATAAAAAAAAACACTGGTTGGACAGTACTCCTTATGGTAAGCAGTATGATTGTGTCCAGTGCTTAGCCTACAAGCCTACGTCCCGCACGCTCCCCCATAAATCTAAACAATCTTGATACAAAACAATACACTACCTGACGCAATGGCAGTGAGTGAATTCATGGGTTTCAGTATACTGTTCATTTGTATCATATTGTGGGCTTTTCATCACTCAAAAGATCAATTATTCTGTTTCATTCAAATCCAAATTGCTATGGCAACAGTTTTAAATTGTCATCTCTATGAAGCACACGGAGAGTTAAGGTTAAGGTTACTTTATTAGTGTCCCTTTGGAGAAATGTAGTTTGCACAGATAGGTCTGCTGCGTACAACTCAGACAAACACACAAGAGCACGTAACATCTACACAACTGAAACTGCTTTACTGAATAATGAACAAGACTTGACTTGACTTGAGACTTGATATATCTGAAAATGTTCATCTCAAATGTTCAAGAGTCACCAATTACACATTTATTGACGTGGAAAGTGGACATTTGTGTAGTACCCCCCAAAAATAGCACAAATCTGTTTCTACAATATATTCTTAGCATGTGAATTGTTATATGGCTGTGTTGAAATATGAAGAGAGTCCTTGTGGATAGTTTTCCAATTCATGAGTTTCAGACAAACAATTCCTTCCTGATTTGAAGGACTCTGTGAGGACCCCTAGAGGACCCTTTCCCATTCAAAAGACAGAACATTTACATTTGAATTGCTAATTGCTATGACCATGGAGGACGTTTGCCATAGCTTGAAACACATGAGGGTGATTCTCCAACTACAGTCAAATTTGGTCATGATATTTTTCAGAAAATCCAACACATATTTTTAGAAATATTTTGATTTGTTCTACTTCATCACAATGTGTAGAAGCATTAACTGACAGTGGTTGTAATTAAATTACATAAATATTAAATTAATAATAATAAACAATAAATAAAATGCGTGAAAAGTCCCTCAGTCGTCCAGATAGAATCCATGATAAAAGGAGAAGTTCAATTTGTCAACTGGACAAAGTTTGTTTGGTTGAAAACGTTTCGCCGCTCATCCGAGAGGCTTCGTCAGCTCTAATAAGAATACTGGTAAGACACTTGCTTATATCTTGCTGCAAGGAGGAGCTACCTAGCTAACTACTTTCCGAAACTATCTCATTGGTTTCCGTCTTTTGTTTCTCTGGCAACCTGGAAACCAATGAGATAGTTTCGGAAAGTAGTTAGCTAGGTAGCTCCTCCTTGCAGCAAGATATAAGCAAGTGTCTTACCAGTATTCTTATTAGAGCTGACGAAGCCTCTCGGATGAGCGGCGAAACGTTTTCAACCAAACATACTTTGTCCAGTTGACAAATTGAACTTCTCCTTTTATCAATAAATAAAATGATGGAAATGACTGTTGTGGAAATGACAATGTTTAGCATTTCTTTTAAAATCTCATGATATATTAGCATGCTAATCTCTGTTTTAAAGATAGCATAAAATATACTCAAAATACACAATTTTAAAAGGTATTTTTCTCATTATTTGTACATTCAAAGGAAATATGAGGAGTTTGGAAATGATGACCAATAAACCTACTCTTGGTTTTGCAAAACTTAACCTTGATTTTGTTCTTGTTTCCCTTCCTTCCATGGAGCTAACACTGCTATCCTGCCATGAGCTCCTGTCACATCACAACTGAAGTGGTTTAAGGAGACAAAGGTTTAAAAAAAAGTTAAAAGTTACATTTTGTGGTGGGTGGTGGAAATGACAGTGATCCCTAGGGACAGGTGTCCTTTTTATGAAAAATAAATAAAATACTAATATATCTTTCAAGCACATGATATATTTGTCAATGAACCAGCTGGTTAGCTCAACTGGTAAGTCACTGACTTTCCCCAGCAGGATGTGAGTTCAAATCCCCCCCCGGCAATGAGCAAACCAGTGTGGGTCCTTGGGCAATACCCTTCCTGGTACTGCCCCCTGGGCGCTGAAAGATGGCTGCTCACTGCTCCTGAAAAGGATGGGTCAAATGCAGAAGTCAAATTTCTCCCGTGTGTCATTGTGTGTGAGACTTAAATCTTAAAGAAGTTACTGTTGTTGAATCCATTTAATTTCAGTATTACAAGGGACTGAGAGTCCAAAACCTGGCCAAGGGACAAAGGACATAGCAAAAACACTCAATATAAAACCATATTTAATATAATAAAAATAGAAATTTATCTATCATAATTTATTTGTAAATTTGTCTTTGTGTCTAGTAGGGCTGGGTTCAAAAGATCGATCCATGATACGATATCGATTCACTATCAAAAAATACGATATTGATTCAAAAATTTGCGGATCGATCTTTTCCAAATGGTTATAGGCACTATTTTCTTGACCACGGAAGGAGAGCTATAAAAGGCGGGTGCCGGTGAACGAAACTGAAACTTAGCGCGCCTTGCGAGAGGCTGGAGCTGCACAGCTAAAATCACCTCCTGGTTTGAAGGCTGATGTGTGGCATTACTTTGGATTCAAGAAAGAAAGAAAGAAAGCTATGCCTTTACGAGGACAGTATGTCAGAAGATCGATATCGAATCGGATCGGATCAGATCGTGGATCGAATCGCATCGTGGCCTTGTGAATCGAAATTGAATCGATCCAGGAAATCAGGATTGATACCCAGCCCTAGTGTCTAGTAAGTGCAGCATGAATAAAAAAATGACAAACGTGTTTTTGTTTTTCTTATTTCTGCCTGGGACACAAATTCTTTCATAGTTGGAGAATCACCCATGAATAGCAAACATGAATCCAAGCAGAGCAATTCTTCTGCTTCTGTGTCATAGGTGCCATCACTATATTCAAATTCTGATCAATATATTTCATAGCCTACATAGAACTGTATTGAAAATGCAAATGACACACACAATGTAAAGGAGAACACAAAAAAGCAAAACTGTTCAAACATGGTGCAGAGCTGGGTGACACATTCACTGTAATCCTGAATAAAAATACCTACATGCTTACATGCTTCTGCTGAGGCCAATCGCAATTTCACGCAGTCATAGCAACCAAACCCCTGTTCAGAGACAAACATGCGTCCTATTTCGCCACAGCTACCTTCACCTTCTCATCACCTGAGCTTAATTGCTAGCATTCATATGAGCCGTTTACATTTTAAACAATTCACTAAGAACCCAATTACACTGAAAACATGAAGCGCTGTGAAAATGTGATGATGATTTGCGGTACATTTAGCCAACACTTTAGCACGGAGCTACACCACACAGCGTTTATTGGGCATTCTGCAGAACAGGCTCAGTCAAACATGATTCAATGGTAGAATGAATCACCAAGATCAAATTTACAACCCCCGTTTTATTTTAATGGTCCTGTATTATGTATTATTCAATTTTTATTTAAACATTTAGGATTAGTGTTCCATATAATAACTTACACAAAATTGACTCATGTGAGCTGTTAGCCAGACTATTGCCTCATCCAAAACACACCTGGATTTTGTTGTGTTTTGTTTCAGTCATGCATGTTTGAGGAGCCCTTTATTATAAGTCTGTCTACATTTCCAAAGATCAAAATGCTCTTTTCCACCTTGCGATGTCACGAAGTGGTGGTTTTCAGGTTAACAGCTCCTTTTACCTTTTGTTCAGTAGAGATTGGCTATTCAAATTCTGCAATTATCCATATGATTCTAATGAAAGTGGAGAAGTTTAAAAACACAATGGAGCACTTCCTGTGTTATCACATGACATCACAAAGTGGAACAGATTGTTTTCTATGTGAAAGAAGAACTCAACCTAAATAGAGTAATCCCTCGTTTATCGCGGGGGTTAGGTTCCAGAAATAACCCGCAATGCACCGCACTCATCCAACGCGCACCAACCCCTTGGAGAAGTGCGCGACACGTGCACCCCTCCTCGTGGTCAAATCCGTGACAGAGCAGCACGACCGGCGCGAGGCCGCGCGTACACCAGGGCTGTGAGCACGAGATCGAACCACGGCGCCCGGACCGCGTCCTCTCAGCCCGAGCCACAAACCAGTCGCACGAAACCAGCAAAGAGCGGCACGTGGTGGTTTAATCCTGGTTTAGACCTGGTCTAGTCCCAATTTAGTCCAGGTCCAGTCCAGGTTTAGACCTGGTTTAGATCTGGTCTAGACCTGGTCTAGACCTGGTCTAGACCTGGTTTAGTCCACGTTTAGTCCTGGTCTAGTCCTGGTCTAGTCCCGATCTAGTCCCGGTCCGGTCTTGGTCTAGTTCCAGTCTGGTCCCGGTCCCCCCGCGTCCCCCATCTATCAATCGGCAAAGGTCTACAGTCTCTTAGCCAATCAGGACGCAGAACACAATGTTACACTATAAAAAAAATGTCACACTATTTAAAAAATTTAAAAAAAATTTGAAAAAAAAAAGAAAAAGCGAAACAGCGAGGCCGCGAACAGTGAACCGCGATAGAGCGAGGGACCACTGTATGCAGGGTTTGTGTGTTAAACATGTGAGAATGAACAAAATCACAACTCCAACTATGTTTTTGATGAGAAAACAACTTTATAACATAGATCAGAAAATATGTATAACATGGACCTTTTATTGTATTTTGGATTAAGCTAAAACAATGACGCTACACTGAGCAGTGGTTATCAGAGTCAAAGACTTTATTGTCATTTCATTATGTAACAGACATTACACAGAGGACTAAAATTGCGTTTCACCAGATGCCAAATGTGCAATTTAAACTAAAAACTAAAAACACAAACACGCACATAAACACACAGCTGCACTCATCAACAATAAATAGATATAAAACATACAGGTGAACATACACACTTCAACAAGAAGGAAAGTTTGAGGTAGAATGAAATGTGCAATATGTAAGGTGCAAGAATGCTGAAAGTTGCATGGACATCAGTGTGTGAGATTGTTTTTTGGATGTCAGGAACAGGTTGATGGAATTTTCTTCAGTGTGTTGATTAGCCTGATGGCTTGTGGAAAGAAGAGGAGCACTGACAAGATCAGAACATCTAGGTGTGTCAACTTTAAAGTGGACATATTACGGTTTATTGTGATTTTAATCCATTTTTAAAGGTCCCATGGCATGAAATTTTCACTTTCTGAGGTTTTTGAACGTTAATGTGTTTTTATTTGCCTGGAGGCACGTCCGAGTGTTTCTAGGCTCGGAAGTCCTTTATCTGAGCCTCTGGACCTTTGAACAGCAGTGGTTTAAATTTATTTTATGTGGAAATGTGTTTATTTTTCAATGGAACGCTTGAAATCTCTCCCCCCGTGCAAAAACAAGGAAATGGATCAGCTGAGAGCTAGAGCCGAGAGCGGAGACTTTGGCCACGCCCCCACCCTCTATTATTGGCCAGCTTTTTTCTCCTCATTTGCATTCAAGCAACAACTCCCATTATGACCTGTTCTGAGGGAGAAAAATTACTCTTTCTCATCTTATCTCTGTTTCTCATGCACTGAGTGTTGATTTTGAAGAAGGATTCATTTACAGTATTAGGGAACCATTAAGGAGCCATATAAAAGCATCAAGAAGTACCATGTCATGGGATCTTTAAAACATGCATTTTGTCACCTTCAAATTAGTACTGCACATATTCCAATTAATCTAAGAAACAGTGATTTCTGAGACTTTTAAAAAGGATTAGGCTAATTAAACAAATGTGATTTTTCAAAATAATAAAAATAAAATAAAAAAGTGATGTTAAAGATGATAAAAGAATTAGGAATTTCATCCTAACATCCTAACATCATCTTATGGAGAGGCAGATTAAATGTACAAATAACAACTCCAGGTATTTTTTTTGATGGAAACACAACATATGGTATTAAATTGAGTCTTATATAATCATTTGAACCACATGTTGTTCACTCTTCTCTTACCATCACCCGTCAGACAGCATTCCCATCTACAAAGCATTTACCAAAGTCTTTTTCAGAAATACACTGTGCTCTGCTTTTTTCTAATGGTGTACTTTTTGCTGATGGCGGCAAAACGAGAAAACTGTCACCCTCTTCTTCTACTTCATTCCACTCAGACACACCTTTCCTCCTCGGTTACGGTGCGCCCTCAAGCCTGATCATAAATTGTGTGACATTAACATAACATCAAACCGTGAGGTCAACTGCTCAGCCTTGTCCCTCCACCAACATGCTCACACCTGAACCAGAACCAAACACACACATTATAATAATATTCCTATTTAAATGCATGGGCTGCTATTTGGCTACAGGCTCTGCTGTGATCCAAGGCAGTGCGGTTGTGGGAATATTTATCCACTTTCCTCCGTCGGTTTACGTTGCACATTAAATAATAAGTGGTAAAAATAAACAGATTCTGATGAAAATATGTACGGGTGGTGACAGTATAAGGAGGCGGGCCATTTACTGTTTATTATTCAATATGCCAGGTTAAGGTTTAAAGGGAGATTTGAATTCAGAAATCTAAACCTGTAGCTAACCTAAACATTGACCCATCATTGTGTCCGTGTTTGGTAGGGTGCTACGTTGTCACTATTAAAAAAAAAAAAAGAGACCGCTGCATTTTTTTCTGAAATCAGCATCTCTACATGTATTACAGCCATTCCATTCCAGCGTCTGTTGAATTCCAACACAAACACAAAGCTGAGCTACTTCAGTTCTTGCACCAGGAGTGGAATAAAGTCACCCAAGAACATTGTTCATTGTTTTAAAATGAATTTGATCTTGTTTCTTTGCATTGTTTGAGGTCTGAAAACATGTATCTTTTTTGTCATTTTCTGCAAATAAATGCTCTAAACGATTATATTTTTATTTGGAATTTGGGGGAAATGTTGTCAGTGTATGTAAACCTGAATGAGCCTAACCCTCTAACAGTAAGGTTGCCAGTTCAGTTCAAGCTACCGACATTGAAAACAGTTGAGTTTATGTAAAGGTGCACTGAGTTGAAGCTGTTATTGCTTTGTCTAAAATGTTTCACAGTATGGTATTAAACCTTTCCATCATCACAGAGACCAAGCCAGACCAAGTTACAGGTCAGATCTGCGGAGAGACAACCCTACTGACAATCAGAATGCCTGCTTTTCTAGGTCTTTTTGTGCTATAAAATCACCTGTAATTTAATAAATGTACAGTAGAGCTGTTTAATGTAATACTGTGGAACATTCCAGGCAGAGCAATGACATATCCATAGAAACAAGCAGGTTAACAGACCCCCAGTGCACCTTTAAAATGTTCTATTGTTATTATTAAAAACAGCACCTAGCTACTCAATATGTTCTATACTATTGAGTTAGCAAGAGACATATTTCATCACAAAGCCACCAGAAAGTGTTAAGAAAACAGCAGGAAAACTCGCGGCAACACGGGGGAGGTCAGAGGTCACGGACATCCATCAACAGGGTTTGTTTACTCTGGCTGTGTTGGAAATACCACCATCATAAACTACAGCGTCTGGGACAGTAAGTGTTTAACAATAGTGACCGTCCCCATCTCCACAGGTCGTCTCTGTTTGCTGTCCTATTCCAGACAGGAAGCAGGATCCAGCCAGCGGGAAGCATCAGCGACCCAATCTCCGGGCGCACCCTGTCATCCCACACTGTGCATGCATGTTTAACAAGGAATTAAAAAAAATCTATATTTGGCATATCATATTTTTAGATTCTTTTTATAGCTTTTAGATGAAGCTCCGTACGCAACGATGAAATAAGTATTATCTTTTCAAAACAATGATAACACTGGTCTACAAGCGAAATGCTTCCGGAACAAAATTTGTGAAATTT
Organism: Paratrypauchen microcephalus; assembly: GCA_036785185.1. Taxonomy (NCBI): domain Eukaryota; kingdom Metazoa; phylum Chordata; class Actinopteri; order Gobiiformes; family Gobiidae; genus Paratrypauchen; species Paratrypauchen microcephalus. The sequence continues at coordinate 7,093,973 of JAVJIX010000003.1, forward strand.
TTCTTAGTTTAGGTCACTAATAAAGAAAAAGTAAGACAGAAGTGCTGATTGGCTATAGTTTCCAAGATATAGTATTGGGCCAAAATCTATGCAAAATAAAGTAAAAACGTAAGGTACAGTGTGTCTACAAGCAACCAGTTCTATCTGAATGCCTGTCTGCACATTCCAATACATTCATTTTAATATGTCTAGAGTTTTAACATCAAATATTTTTTTATTTCACATAAGAGAGATGCCTCGAAATTGTGTGCACCTGATGTCTTAAGATATTTGTATTTTCTTGTTTTTGTTTTTTTTTTCATTGCATTTATATAGCGCCTTTCATGACATGCCTTTTCATCCCAAAGCGCTCCACAGTTCACCGTTCATTCACTCCACACTTGGTGGTGGTAAGCTACTTTCTGTAGCCACAGCTGCCCTGGGGCAGGCTGACGGAAGCGAGGCTGCCAATCTGCGCCATCGGCCCCTCCGACCACCTCCAACACTCATGCACACTCCACTTTCATACTTTTTTATTTCTTGATGGATAAAGAAGTGCATTTAAATATTTTCAAAATATAAATATTATTTTTAAGCAAAAATGCCTAAATCTATTGTATAAACAGATGCAATTTTGATGTAAATCAATATCATTACATATCTTGAATACATTAGCTAACCAGCACAGTTATCAATTGATTTTCAGTTCATCTTATTGATATAAATGAGATTTAGCCACTTTTATCTCGGAAGCAGATCGAGTCCAAAAATGTGTAGACCAGTGTAATCAGAAATGTGGTATGCCTTTATAAGCCTGACATGAAGTTCAATATAAGTCAAATTAACCAGAAATGTACAGAATCATCACTGAACAAAATATAACTTTATAAATACTCTTTTGTAAGATACACAATATTTTAATTTTGCAATTTTTTTTTATTTTTAAAAGGTCCTACATTGCGTAAAATTGAACTTTGCTTAGCTTTGAGCCATGTTATAATGTGGTTGCCTCATCCTGCATTATTAGTCTTACATCTCCATAGATCTGCTCTGGTCATGCTCTGCTCCTTTTGATGTCATGAAGGAGTTTTAGTTTTTGCTGAGTTGAGATTTACAATTCCTGGGTTGAAATTATCCAAAAGATTCAAGTGAAAGTGTATGGAGTTTAAAAACACAGTGGCACACTTCTTGTAATACCACATGACATCACAAGTGGAACAGAGTGTTTTCTGTTTGAGAGAAGAACTAACTATGTAGTGTTTGTGTGTTAAACATGCACGAGTGACACAACTCCAGGTGTGTTTGTGATGAGGAAACAACATTATAAGATAAATCAGATCAATAGTGTAATATGGGCCCTTTAAGGTGTTTTCATTTATTCAAAAATGAGAATCTAATGACACATTAAAACATGAATTCATGAAGCTAAATTGTACTTGTGTTATTTGCAAACTAAATGTGAGTGCGGAAAAAATATATTGCAATGACACTTGATGGAATTCAAGCCACGTTCTAAATCTGCATTTCCCAAATAAAACCTCACTACAGGAAGTGTGCCAGGGAGCGTCGGGAGGAGGCTGATGAGGTTGAGAGCAAACACCGGGGATGCAGCGACCTTTGACCCCGCTGGATGGGAAAACATATGGCGGCCCCGCGCTGGGCCAATGGGGTGTGAGTACGAAAAGGGCAGCGTCAAGCGGCGTGTGACTGGGTTGGCGCTGGGCTGTTGATGGGGATGGGAGGAGGAGGGGGGTGTATGTAGAATGGGGGCCAAAGGGAGGGGCAAATCTGTCATGGTGACCTTCACACCTCGGCCTGAAGTCACCAAAAGAAAACAACATGTGACCACCTGAAACACAACCTTCCTGCAGGCAGCTTTGTACCATTTAACAGGAAGCCTGATACTGTGCCATGGTTGCAAAAACTCAAAACACATGGGTAATACTGAAATAAGATTTGATTTGTTGACGTTTTTGGGCATTATATGTAGTATGCTATAAAAAACGCGAGCGTGCTTAATTCAGAATGAAAAAAATAGTTAGTTAACTTCTTACGCTGTGACCGGCCCGTGCACAGGGCTTGTTCACTGTTTTTTTTTTTCTTTCCATATAAGAGCAAACATTCCCGAACGTGTCCTATGACATCTACACATCAAATTAAACCTTACAGTCTCCTCTTTTTGACTATGCAATTCATTTCCCGGCACAACAATCACTCCCCGAGCACATGGGGCTTTTATACGGAAAAGCACAAAACGAGGTTTGCTACTTTGCTTACCTTTGAAGGCTCTGGGCAGGTCAAACATCTGTATTTCACCACAAGCTTGGTATCATTCTGTCCGTAAGGATCCAGCGAATAAAATCCAGTAAAACAATTTAGTCCAAAACACGTTTTAGATCCAATACGATGGCGAAAGTCTTCCCAACTTACATAAGCGCCAGTGTTTTTTTTTCACTTCTTTAGCCTAAATCAAGCAAAATATAACTTTCCTCGCTAAAACTGCGCTAGCAGCAGCTAAACACGAGAGTATACTGAAAACTGACACTTGAACCGGCCAGTAAAAAGATGTCTGGGCTGAGCGAGACCTATAAAGGTCCAATCATGTGTGACGCTCCGGTAAAAATCAAGTACGACGTTCACGCTTGCTGAGTCAACAAGTTAGGTTACACAGGATGATTGACAGTTCAGGCGAACAGCCAATGAGGCGCTGAACAGGGAGACATATAGTTTGTTAGGCCTTTCACAACAAGCTCCACGTGAAACAGCTGCGTAACGCGAAATTGCGGTCCGTGCGTAAACGGTGCGTAAATTACGCGCAGCCATGCGTCTTGCGCCTTTGCTGTTGATTTGAGTTTCCTTGATTGAAAATATGGCTAAAAGGACTGGAAAGAGAAAATATTTAAGTTTGGAGACTGCACAAGTCGATTTCAGCTCTGGAGCAGTCGGAGTTAGAGAATCAGGAAACATATGGACTGTGAGGAGGCGTTGTTTATGAAGGATGTACTTCTGAGTGTGTAAGTATCATTTTATTATGTATTTGATGTAGTGTGAATTAGTGTGAATTATTTGATGTAGTATTTGAATAAAAATAAAACAATAAACATTAGATTTTTTGTGTGCATTTAGATCACTTTTTGTAAAATAGACCTACTATTATTTATTGGGTGTTTAGATAAAATAAATAAGAAAATAAATAAGAATAGATTTTAGTTTTTAGATTTAGATTTTTGTCTTAGATAGTTTTAGTTTTGTCTTTATTGTATTTTGTACACTGTTTTTGCACTACTTGGCCAGAGAGAAACAAAATTTCGATTCACTGTATGTTGAACACATATGGGAGAATTGACAATAAAGCCGACTTTGATCTTTGAAAATAACATTTTAGAAAGCATATTTTGAGCTTATTTCCTATTATATTTTTGTGTTTTTCTTACTAGTGTCATCACTGTGTACCAATAAAGCCCAACTGCAGATAAGGAGCCCTACCACGACCAGAGCAACAAAGAACGGATAGGCAGCAGTGGTGAGCGCACAAATGGCAGGCTGAAGTGTAGAAGATGTCAGTCAAAGACAGCTGTAAAATGTTCTACCTGTGATACTGCACTCTGCTTTATTCAAACAAGGGACTGCTACAGTCAGTGGAACACACCAGACTCTGAGTGTGTAAATACCTGTAAATATGTGTGTAACGTTTAGTGTCCATGGTTTTTTGAAAATGTATACAGTGTGCAGTGTTATAGAATTTTTCAATACATATTTTCATTTTCAACACTTGTTTGGTCTATTTTTGATAGAAAAAAACACTTTTTTATAGAATGTAATTGTCAGGGACATAATATAGTGACCTTGTGTGCAGAAATGGATTCCTCTAGTTGTAAGCTTTCAGTAGAGCCCTCAATGATGTCTGTAGGTTGAATGAGTCAAAAGTTATTAAAAGTTTTCTAAATGTTTCCAATTTGGATAGGTTTGGATAGGTTTGGATAAAGGCATGATCCCTGTATAAAACGCCTGGACAAAGTATAACAAAAAGTGGAGTAAAAAGTTTATTTTTACAGCTATTGATTCCCAATTTGAAATTTGAGTGGTCAACAACTTATTGTATTGAAAGATAGTGTATTTTAGGCCTCAGCTATGAACAGCAGCTATAGACACCTTTTATATTTACAAAAAAATTAGGCGAGGATTAAAAAAACACTTTTTTTTTGGTGTTCCAAGGTGTGTAACTTTTTTCCAATCACATTTGGAGTAAATGTAAATGCTGAGGGTAAAACTAGAGAATGTTCCCTTTACACAGAGACCAAACATTTGTATATAATCCATATACTTCAATAACAGGAATGATTTTAATTTGGAGAGGTCCTTTTAGGGACAATTGCTCAAAAAAGGCCCTCCACTGTAAGGGGTTAAAGGTCCCATATTACACAGTCATGTTTAAAGGTCCCATGGCATGAAATTTTCACTTTCTGAGGTTTTTGAACGTTAATGTGAGCTCCCCTACCCTGTTTAGCCCCCCCCCCATGGCTAAAAGTTGCGGTCCTTTTCTGCGTTACACAAAACCAGTGTTGAAACGGGCGAGTTCGGACAAGGCACCTTTTTGACGTCAGATCGGCAAATGCAGCTCCAGCCCCTCCCTCTGTCTCCGCTCAGCGTCCCTGTATATCCCGCCCATAGAGTTTGGACTGTGAATGCGCTACGCAACGCGAAATGCGTTTTTTTATTTGCCTGGAGGCACGTCCGAGTGTTTCTAGGCTCGCAAGTCCCTTACCCGACCCTCTGTACCTCTGAAATACCAGTGGTTTAATTTTATTTTCTGTGTAAATATGCTTTTTTTCACTGCAAAGTCTCTCATCTGTCTCTCACGGAAGTGAGCAGACAGCGGTGCAGAGCTGCGCTTCGAGCGGGGGAAACCTGCCCCCCCCGCTCCTCAGCCAATCTCTCTGTCCTTCTCATTTGCAGTGAAGAAGCAACACCCACAATAAAGCATTTTAGACACATATCTAGCCTCATGAAGACTGTCAGAGTCATATCTCATGCACTGAGTGTTGATTTTGAAGAAGGATTCATTTACAGTATTAGGGAACCATTAAGGAGCCATATAAAAGCATCAAGAAGTGCCATGTCATGGGACCTTTAAGTCATGTTATAATCCTGTTACTTCCTCAAAAACATACCTGGAGTTGTGTTTTGTTTCATTCACACAAGTAGCAGTAGTAATCCTACAAAGCTCAAAATGCTCTGTTTCACCTTGTGATGTCATGAAGCTGTAGTTTTCAAGTTAACAGGTGGAGGGGGTGAAGGTGCAAAACACAATGGAGCATGTCTTGTATTACCACGTGACGTCACAAGGTGGATAGAGTGTTTTCAGCCTAAACATGCAGGGTTTGTGTGTTAAAGATCCCATGACATGGTACTTCTTGATGCTTTTATATGGCTCCTTAATGGTTCCCTAATACTGTAAATGAATCTGTATTGGAACTGTTGTATATTGTGTTCTTCCAGCCTGCTAGAGGGCGCTAGTCGCAATTGTGGTGATGCTTTGGCCAGTGGGTAGCCAGAAGTAGACAGCTAGCTTGTTGAGTGTTAATCAGACCATGATGTTTTTTGGTGTTCAATCTGAAGCCATCCTCTCGTTTCCAGCCCTTTGAGTGGCAATATGAGTGAGTTTTATGTTGAATATCAATGTTGGCATGTATATTTGTGGCACTTTGTCTAAGTTTGTTGTGTTTGTATGAGACTTATTTGAGATGTTCCAGTAGTAATAATGTGTTTTGTATCATTGCAGTTTCACACTTTTTTGCATTAAATCCTCGTCAAATACAACACCTGCCTGTTCCTTGGAGGAAATGATGCAAGAGAGAGTTTAGCTGGCTGTGAATCTCAATTAGGACAAGGGGTCACGTTGGGTGCAACAGTACAGTGAAATCATAGCACTCTGCGAGGGACCACGGTGAACGGTTGGTGGAAGAAAACACAATCACAATCTGCAATCCTGCTAAACGCTACTATGGAGGAAGAAGCTAAAAGTCAAAAGTCACATTCCTCACACTCATCAAAGGCACACTTATCGAAGTGCTCAATAGGTTCAGGAAAACTGACAGTACGCTCAGAAGCTGGGGCATCTGCAAAGTCGTCAGCTTCAAACCGAGCCAGTATGGCTGCAGCACACGCACAAGCAGAAGCTCAAGCCGCCAAAGCCAGACTAGCCTATGCTGAGAAAGAACTGAGCATCAAAGTGGAAAAAGCACGATTAGAAGCAACTCTCGATGTGCTCAACCTCCAGAAGGAAGCAGATGCTGCCATGGCCAAAGCTGAGGTGTGGAGTCAGCTGCAGCTCAGTATGAGGAAGCGGAGAAAAGCAACGAGTTGAGTTTCTTGCCCCTACAACCAACTACAGAGGAAAAAGTGAGGGAGTACATAAACAAACACAGTTACAACAGCAAACCTACTCAAAATAGAGAGACTTTTCAACACAACTATACACGTCAAGAACAATACCAACCAAGTGTTGACACGCCTTTCCATGCTAAACAAGAACCAAATGAGTACTCAGTTCAGCCACTAGATGGTGCCAAACGACATCCACTAGGAGGCATAATTCAACAACCAAAGCAGTTTTCAAGTCCAATTAGCGCCGACAACACAAACAGTGACCTTGCCAGATTCCTAGCCAAAAGTCAACTAGTAACTGGAGGACTAATTAAATTTGATGACAAACCAGAGAGTTATCTCAGTTGGAAGGCCACTTTCCAGAGCACTATCAGAGACCTGAGGCTCACGGCTAGCGAAGAACTGAACCTCCTCATAAAGTGGCTCGGCCCTGAGTCTTCTGAACATGCAAAAAGATTAAAGGCAGTTAACATCAAATTCCCAGATGCTGGTCTGAACATGATCTGGGAGAGACTGGAAGAATGTTACGGCTCTCCAGAAGCAATAGAAAACTCCCTGTTCACAAGGTTGCATGACTTTCCAAAGCTTTCAAGCAAAGAGCCTCACAAGCTTCGTGACCTGTCAGATCTACTGTGTGAACTGGAAACTGCAAAACTAGATGGATATCTTGCAGGTTTGAGTTACCTTGATACAGCTAGAGGAGTGAGTCCAATAGTGGAAAAGCTGCCGTTTCACCTTCAAGAGAGATGGACGATGGTGGGGTCGAGGTATAAAGAAGACAATAATGTAAGCTTCCCACCCTTCTCATTTTTTGTGCATTTTGTGAAAACCCAAGCTAAAGCGAGGAATGACCCGAGCTTCACCACAGCTTACAATCCACCTGTTTACCCTACAGTCAATTACAGAAAAGGAAAGCCAACGAGTACCTACACTCAAAGACAATCCGTCACAGTACACAAGACAGAAGTGTCAGAGACAGACAAGACAAAAGAAACAAGAACAGATATTCAAAAGGAATGCCCCATACATCACAAACCACACCCGCTGAAAAGATGCAGGAGTTTCAGAACAATGCTGCTGGAAGATAGGAAAAGGTTACTCAAAGACCGGAACATATGCTATCGCTGCCTTGCGTCTACCAGTCACCAAGCCAAGGACTGTAAGGCCACAATAAAGTGTGAAGAGTGTGACAGTGAGAGACATCTAGCAGCACTTCACCCTGGCCCAGCACCAGCAACATCCAAGCCTCCTTCATTCCCCAAAGAGCACGGCGGGGAGCAAGAAGTTGCACAGGACACTGATGTTACAGCCACATGTACAGAGATATGTGGAAATGAGATCACTGGAAAGTCCTGCTCCAAGATCTGTTTGGTAAAAGTCCACCCTAAAGGTGAGCCACACAACACAAAAAAGATGTATGCAATAATAGACGATCAAAGTAACCAGTCATTAGCAAAGACAGAGTTTTTTGACATGTTTGCAGTACAAAGCACAACTGTGCCTTACACGCTAAAAACCTGCTCCGGTGTGACTCAAGTAAGTGGAAGAAGGGCCTGTGACTATGTTGTTCAATCATTTGATGGAAAAATAAGCTTTCCTCTCCCCATGCTTATAGAGTGCAATGCTATCCCCAATAACAGAGATGAGATACCCACTGCAGAAGCTGCTTCACACCATCCTCACCTGAGAGCCATAGCTGGTGAGATGCCACCTCTTGACCCACATGCTGACATCTTGCTGCTGATTGGGCGGAATCTTCTGAGGGTCCACAAGGTCAGAAAACAAATATGTGGCAAGCACAATGACCCATTTGCACAAAAGCTTGACCTAGGCTGGGTCATCATCGGGGATGTATGTCTGGGTAGTGCCCACAAGCCAAGTGAAGTAAATGCTCTCAAGACACATGTGCTGGATAATGGTCGCCCAAGCTATCTCACTCCCTGCAAGAGTCGCTTCAACGTGAAAGAGAGCTTCACACTGAGCCAGCCCAAAGCCATTTTCAATCCACTGCCACTTTCAAGCCCACGAACAAAGCCCACAGATGAGAACTTAGGAGACACTGTTTTTTGCCAAACCGATGAAGACAATCGCATTGCACACTCAGCTGAAGACCTCATCTTTCTAAAAAAGATGGAGAAGATCTTCAAAGATGACACCAACAGCTGGGTTGCACCACTCCCTTTTCGGAGCCCGAGACGCCTTCTCCCAGACAACAGGTGCTATGCTCTTAACCGCCTCGAGTCTCTTCGACGCACGCTCGACAAGAAGCCAGACATGAAGGCTCACTTCACTGAGTTCATGCAGAAGATGCTTGACAACAAACATGCTGAGCTTGCACCACCTCGCACCAAAAACAAAGAGATCTGGTATCTTCCCACTTTCGGTGTCTACCACCCACAGAAACCTGAGAAGATCCGTGTGGTGTTCGACTCCAGTGCTCAGTTTGATGGAGTGTCTCTCAATGATGTCCTGCTTTCTGGCCCTGATCTTAACAACACACTTGTGGGCGTACTCCTACGGTTCAGGAAGGAACCTGTGGCTGTCACGGCTGACATTGAGCAGATGTTTTACTGCTTTGTTGTCCAGGAGGATCACAGGGACTACCTCCGCTTCTTGTGGTACAAAGACAACGACCTAACTAAGGATGTGGTGGACTATCGCATGAGGGTGCACGTCTTTGGTAACAGCCCCTCCCCTGCAGTGGCGATCTATGGACTGAGGATGGCAGCAAAAGAAGCAGAACGTGAATATGGAACTGACGCACGCAACTTCATCGAACAAGATTTTTACGTCGACGATGCACTGAAGTCTTTCCCTACAGAAGCGGAGGCTATTGACGTCCTACAGAGAGCCCAGAAAATGCTTGCCCTCTCTAATTTACGTCTCCACAAGATAGCCTCCAACAAAGTGGAAGTGGTGAGCGCCTTCCCTCCTGAAGATAGAGCAAAAGAGATCAAAGACCTCGATCTAACAACAAATAAGCTTCCAGTCCAACGCAGTTTGGGTGTGATTTGGAACACCACATCAGACACATTCACGTTTGATGTCCCACAAGAGCAGAAGCCCTTCACTCGACGTGGTGTGCTCTCAACTGTAAACAGTTTGTACGATCCTCTTGGGCTGCTCGCACCTGTAACTATCAAAGGCAGACTCCTTCTCAGGGAGCTCACCAGCCGCAACCTTGAATGGGACACCCCGTTGCCACAAGACATGTATGACAACTGGAGAAGATGGCAGGACTCATTGCAGCACCTTTCCACCCTGCACATTCCTCGTACCTATGTGTCCTTCTCCATTTCGAAAGCCACCTTCATCGAACTCTGCATGTTCTCAGATGCTTCAGTGAAAGCTATAGCAGCAGTAGCCTACCTGAAAGCAACACATGAAGATGGCCACAGCGAAGTTGGCTTCATCATAGGAAAAGCCAAGCTTGCTCCTATGCCAGAGCTTACCATTCCAAGATTAGAACTCTGTGCTGCAGTGCTTGCAGTGGAAATGTCAGAGCTTCTCAAAGATGAGCTGAAGATCAAGATTGACAAAATCACATTTTTCACTGACAGCAAAGTGGTGTTGGGTTACATCCACAACCAGAATAGAAGATTCCATGTATATGTGAACAATCGCATCCAGAGAATCAAGCAATCTTCTCTCTCAGAGCAGTGGAAGTTTGTCCCAACTGAGCACAATCCAGCGGATCATGGTTCTCGCTCACTGGCTGCAGAGAAGATTGAAAAGACAACATGGTGGCCTGGCCCAGCATTTCTCATCAACACCAAGAATTTCAATCCATTAAAGGGTCCATTCGAACTCATTGACCCAGAGTCAGATGGAGAAATTCGAAAGAACGCTACGGTGCTTGTAACCAGAACCACATCAAGCAGCTTAGGTTCAACACGCTTTGAACGATTCTCAAAGTGGACCTCTCTTGTCAAAGCAGTGGCATACCTTCGTCACGTTGCTCACAGTTTCAAATCCAGAGATTGTAAAGGCTGGCATCTCTGCAAAACAAGTCTCACAGAAGAAGCCTTAACTCAAGCAGAGTACACTATCATCAGATGTGTCCAAAATGAAGTGTATGCTGAAGAAATCAAACGCATTAAGGCAAAACAAGATCTGCCACGCAACAGTCCGTTGTACAAGCTTAAGCCGATAATTGATGACAAAGACCTGCTGCGTGTTGGAGGACGCTTGTCAGAGTCAAAGCTCATGAGTCATGAAGCTAGCCCTCTTCTGATCCCAAGGAAACATCACATTGCTACCCTACTCATTCAACATCATCATGACGCTGTCAAGCATCAAGGAAGACATTTCACTGAGGGAGCAGTGCGAGCAAGTGGTTTGTGGTTGGTTGGTGCCAAGAGATCCATCAGCAGTTTCATCCACAAATGCGTAACTTGCAGAAAGCTTCGAGGGAAAACGGAGCAACAAATTATGTCAGATCTGCCCGCCGAACGTCTACAAACTGATCCCCCGTTTTCATATGTTGGCCTGGATGTTTTCGGACCATGGGAGGTCACAACGCGTCGCACTAAAGGTGGTCACGCCAACAACAAGCGATGGGCAGTGCTATTCACTTGTATGTCTACAAGAGCCATTCATATTGAAGTTATCGAGACGCTAAGCTCCTCAAGTTTCATCAATGCTCTTCGTAGATTTTTTGCCATCAGAGGACCTGCTAAACAGTTACGGTCTGACTGCGGTACCAACTTCATTGGTGCATCCAAAGAGCTGAAGCTGGAATCTCCAAAGCCTGGTGATGCAAGTGTGAATGACTATCTACGTGAACAAAGGTGCGCCTGGGTGTTCAATCCTCCTCACTCATCCCACATGGGAGGCACGTGGGAGCGTATGATAGGAATCGCACGTCGCATCCTCGACTCTATGCTCTTACAAGCAGGAAATCCCTCACTGACTCATGAGGTCCTGACAACACTGCTGGCTGAAGTCACAGCTATCATCAACGCAAGGCCCTTAGTGCCTGTTTCTTCAGATCCTGAGGCACCTTTGATCTTGACTCCCATGACGCTGCTAACACAAAAGACAAAAGCAATCCCAGTTCCACCAGGAGATTTCACTAACACAGACATGTTCAAACATCAGTGGAAAAGAGTTCAAATCCTTGCTGACACTTTCTGGACCAGATGGCAAAGAGAGTACCTCAACATGCTTCAAAGTCGTCAGAAGTGGCAATGCAACAAACCAAATCTGAAGGAAAGGGACATTGTTCTTCTAAAGGACAAGCAACTAAAACGAAACGAATGGCCCATGGGAATCATCATGAAGACTCTTCCGAGCAAGGATGGAGTTGTGAGGAAGGTTGAGGTCAAAGTGGCGCGCGACAAGACTTTGAAAACCTTCTCCAGACCTATCTCAGACTGTATTTTACTGTTATCCCCTACTGCTTAGTTAGTTTATTGTGGCATTCTTAAAGTAATGCCAGACGGGGAGTGTATTGGAACTGTTGTATATTGTGTTCTTCCAGCCTGCTAGAGGGCGCTAGTCGCAATTGTGGTGATGCTTTGGCCAGTGGGTAGCCAGAAGTAGACAGCTAGCTTGTTGAGTGTTAATCAGACCATGATGTTTTTTGGTGTTCAATCTGAAGCCATCCTCTCGTTTCCAGCCCTTTGAGTGGCAATATGAGTGAGTTTTATGTTGAATATCAATGTTGGCATGTATATTTGTGGCACTTTGTCTAAGTTTGTTGTGTTTGTATGAGACTTATTTGAGATGTTCCAGTAGTAATAATGTGTTTTGTATCATTGCAGTTTCACACTTTTTTGCATTAAATCCTCGTCAAATACAACACCTGCCTGTTCCTTGGAGGAAATGATGCAAGAGAGAGTTTAGCTGGCTGTGAATCTCAATTAGGACAAGGGGTCACGTTGGGTGCAACAGTACAGAATCCTTCTTCAAAATCAACACTCACTGCATGAGATATGACTCTGACAATCTTCATGAGGCTAGATATGTGTCTAAAATGCTTTATTCTGGGTGTTTATGCTTCAGTGCAAATGAGAAAGACAGAGAGATTGGCTAAGGACAGTGTTGTATAAAGTACTGGAAAATCAAACTCAAGTAAAAGTGTAGGTACCCCTCCCAAAAATGACTTTGGTAAAAGTCCAAGTCACTGACTGAAATGTTACTTGAGTAAAAGTCTTAAAGTATCTGGAACTTCTTGTACTTAAGTATGACAAGTAATGTAAAAATAAATGTACTCAAGTAATGTAATTAAAAGTACAAGTAAAAGTATCAAGCAAAGGCCGTCTGAATTTAATAAACCTTTGGGTTTTTTTTTTTTAAATAACAGTGCTGAAAATAAGGCATACATAACACCATTGAAGGAGTGTTTTTGGAGGAAGAGGGTTTTTTGCAATTGGGCCCTTAATTCTACTGTAAAACACCATGTTCGGCTCACCCATGGTAGTTTTGTGTCATATGGAGCACTGTCGAAGATATTGGGTTTGGTGATATCCATGAAACGCCTTTCTCCTTCGTTACACTTAGCCTACAGCTATGCCTTCCCTTGAGCCGAAAAAGCTAGGTAGCCTGTTAGCTCCAACATCGTCAAATACGCTTTGTGTAACCGAAACAATGTCATACAAAGTTAATTTCTATGCTATGTTATGCTGTCAGTAGAGGGTTTTTTTGTAACGAGTAACTAAACGGCACATTGAAAATGTATCGGAGTAAAAGTACGCAATTAAATTCGGAAATGCAGTGAAGTAAAAGTAAAAGTAATAATTTTTTTTAAAACTCAAGTAAAGTACAAAGTCTCCCAAAATGTACTTAAGTACAGTAGTGAAGTATTATTACTTCGTTACTATACAACACTGGCTAAGGAGCGGGGGGGGGGGGGCGGGTTTCCCCCGCTGGAAGCGCAGCTCTGCACCGCTGTCTGCTCGCTTCCGTGTTTAACACAGGAAGACAGATGGGAGACTTTGCAATGAAAAAAAGCATATTTACACAGAAAATAAAATTAAACCACTGGTATTTCAGAGGTCCAGAGGGTCGGGTAAGGGACCTGCGAGCCTAGAAACACTCGGACGTGCCTCCAGGCAAATAAAAAAACGCATTTCGCATTGTAGCGCATTCACAGTCCAAACTCTATGGGCGGGATATACAGGGACGCTGAGCGGAGACGGACGGAGGGGCTGGAGCTGCATTTGCCGATCTGACGTCAAAAAGGTGCCTTGTCCGAACTCGCCCGTTTCAACACTGGTTTTGTGTAACGCAGAAAAGGACCGCAAATGCTCAGTTTAGACATTTCGCAACTTTTAGCCATGGGGGGGGGGGCCTAAACAGGGTAGGGGAGCTCACATTAACGTTCAAAAACCTCAGAAAGTGAAAATTTCATGCCATGGGACCTTTAAACTAGTGTGAATGAAACAAAACACAACTCCAGGTATGTTTGTGATGAGGAAACAACATTATAATGTTTAAGAATTATTTAAGCCCATTGACCCCAGCTCCTAACCCTTTAATTACGTATTTACTAAGAATGAATCAATTCTTAATAAGTAATTCTTGATACTATTTGTTCATTATGACTTAAGTTTTTGCTCATGCTTTATTAAGACAAATAAGGGATTGACTATTATAAGTTTCTTTGGTTAAAGTTCTTTGCTTCAAATTAACCAACAACATCAATCCTAAAACATATGTGCCCGAAAGTGTAGATTCTAAGCTTTCCAATGATGCCTTACACATGGAAATCTGAGAACATTTGAAGAATTTGTGGCAATTTGAAAGCATGCACACCGGATTTTAGAAAGTTCTGAAAAAAGCTTGTGAAGTTCTCTAAATCGAAGCCTTCTGGGCTCATTTGCCTGACATTAAGCTAAGCCCTCCTCCTGCAGATCATCATCACTGTGGTGTGGGTCAGGGCAGGTCAGAATTAGAAGATACTTTTACTGGTTTAGTTCTGGTTTAGTCCTAGTTTAGTCCTGGTTTAGTCCTGGTTTAGTCCTGGTTTAGTCCTGTTTTAGTCCTGTTTTAGTCCTGTTTTAGTCCTTGGTTTAGTCTTGGTTTAGTCCTTGTTTAGTCTTGGTTTAGTCCTGTTTTAGTCCTTGGTTTTGTCCTGGTTTAGTCCTGTTTTAGTCCTGTTTTGGTCCTGGTTTAGTTCTGTTTTAGTCCTTTGTTTAGTCCTTGGTTTAGTCCTTGGTTTAGTCCTGTTTTAGTCCTGGGTCAGACCTGTACACACACGTACACACTGAATGCTGTGTTTGACAACTACGCATTTTACCAATGAATTTAGACATCATTTATAAAGTAATAGTAATGAGTTCATGGAAATAATCTTAGAAAATACATTATAACACAAAAGGAGCCAAAATAATCAGATGAAAATACTACTTGTACACAATCAGAGCTAAAATAAGAACTCCACGGATGTTGCCACTACACACACCACACAATGTAAACAAACACAGCCACGACCCCACATATCTGTCCCATATATCATCTTGACTTCTTTGATTTTTACAAGACATTTTTGTACTTCTTAAGCGCGCCTATTAACCTGTAGGTCACTGGAGACATCTGAGCTTGTACCTTTTCAAAAGTGCACACACGCTAGTACTTCCACTTGTACTTCTGCTAACACTGCCCTGCAAAATACTACCTATCCATCATCATCTTCCGGACATTGAGTTGTGACAGGTGATGGATTTGCTGGCAACCATGCACTCTCGCAATGAATTTAAATGACATTGCTCGCTTGTATGTATGTATGTATGCACGGGTTGCCAGAGATAAGAGGCCGTTCTATCATAGTTTATCCAATTATATTGCTAACACAGTTTTTTACAGTTCTTTCAAGGTCTACTAGGCTGTCTGGAGATTTTCAAACGCTAGTCGCATAAACAAACAATTACATTCATTCCAAGGTTACTCTTCACTACCGTCACAACAAAACGTCGTCTGAAAATAACAACAAGGCTAATCTCAAAAAGAGCAAAGCATCCTGGGAGAAAAACAAAATGTTACTTATTGCTTCTTCACTTAACTGTGGCGTTGGGATAATTAGCCGCGAGTTTGAGATGAGGTGGTGGAGACGGGGTCGTGTTAAGTTGAAAATAGTGACACATCAAAGAACCGCACCCAGGTGATGTTGGGAATGGAATAAAACTGTCAGACTACATACAAAGACGGCCCCGTTCACATGACAGTCCTGTTTTCAAATGTTTTTTTTTCCTATGCAAGTGGAAATCTTAAAATAGCTCCAGCGATTGCCTACAGTGCAAAAAAGAAAAAAAAGAAAAAAGAAAAAAAGAATGTAGCATGGGTTAAAAAACAGTCGGTTTTATCAGGTTTAGTTGTTCACATGGCCTACGGTGGATGATTCAAATAGTTTATAGATATTTCTGGTTTGTTTTCCATGTAATTATGTTGAGTAATAAAATGAATATGTGCCAAACAGGTGAGGGCATTTTCAGAGGTGGGCAGGGTAGCCAAAACTTGCTTGCTTTGCTGCTTCACTTACATGGACGTCATACACAATTTTTGTATGACGAGAAGAACGTTTGTGTACATTTGTGAGCGCCTACTTGTTCAGACTGAAGTCGCATGCCAAAAGATCGGATATGTATCGGTTTTAGGACCACATATCCAAGTGGCCTGGGTCGCATTTGAAAAAATCGGATCTGTGTCATTCAGACTGTCAATAAAAGATCAGATACAGGTCGCATAGAGGCAAAAAAATCAGATTTGGGTCACTTCAGGCTGCAGTCTGAACGTAGCCTAAGAGTAACTGGGACATAGCATCTGATTTATGATTTAAAGTGAATGTAACGTGAAGGACAAAGCAATAGATAATGCACAAAATCTGAAATTCTCGAAGGATAGACAAAAATATGAGAAGCTAAATCATATCTGAAGAAGCGATGCAAGCCTTACTCGCAGTGGGAACTTTTACTCGATTAAAGTACTGTTACTTCAATAAAAATAAATGTTACTCATGTAGGAGTAAAAGTATACTCATAGAAAAGTACTCAGAAAATTACAATTTCTTCAAAAAAATTACACAAGTAAAGGGAACTGATGTGTGAAGAATCTAGGTAGAATCCATGGTAAAAGGACAAATTCAATTTGTTAACTGGACAAAGTTTATTTGGTCGAATAGGTTTCGCAGCTCATCCAAGTTACTTCGTCAGTTCTGGCTAGAGTGCTGGTGGATATAAGCAGTATCCATCAGCACTCTAGCCAGAACTGACAAAGTAGCTTGGATGAGCTGCGAAACGTATTCGACCAAATAAACTTTGTCCAGTTAACAAATTGAATTTCTCCTTTTACCATAAAGGGAACTGAGCATTTTCAACCCATAATGCCATACTTTTGAGAAGCAATAATATTCAAATTTCAGGAACATTACGAAGTAAGTAAGAATAACATCTTCTTGGAGCATTCAAGTGCTAGTTAGGGTAACAAATTATTTAAAGATCCCATGACATGGTACTTCTTGATGCTTTTATATGGCTCCTTAATGGTTCCCTAATACAGTAAATGAATCCTTCAAAATCAACACTCAGTGCATGAGAAACAGAGATAAGCTGAGAAAGAGTAATTTTTCTCATTCTGAACACTCCATAATGGGCGTTGTTGCTTGAATGCAAATGAGGAGAAAAGAGATGGCCAATAGTAGAGGGTGGGGGCGTGGCCAAACTCTCCGCTCTCAGCTCTGAGCGCTCAGCTGACCCATTTCCTTGTTTTTGAACGGGGGGAGAGATTTGAAGCGTTCCATTGAAAAATAAACACATTTCCACATAAAATAAAATTAAACCACTGCTGTTCAAAGGTCCAGAGGCTCAGATAAAGGACTTCAGAGCCTAGAAACACTCGGACTTGCCTCCAGGCAAATTAAAAAACGCATTTCGCATTGCCTAGCGCATTCGCAGTCCAAACTCTCTGGGCGTGATTTACAGAGACGCTGAGTACAGACAGACGGGGGTGGAACTGCATTTGCATTTCTTTTTTCGATCTGACGTCAATAAGGTGCCTTGTTCAAAATCGCCCGTTTGAGCTCCGATTTTTTGTAACGCAGAAAAGGATCGCAAATGCTCAGTTTAGACATTTCGCAACTTTTAACCATGGGGGGGGCTAAACAGGGTAGGGGAGCTCACACTAACGTTCAAAAACCTCAGAAAGTGAAAATTTCATGCCATGGGACCTTTAAATAAAAATGTATATTCTCAATTCCAAATCATTTTAACCTATGATGGAATCAAATCTACAGCTCTGGAAAAAAAATAAGAGACCACTGCAAAATTATCAGTTTTTCTGATTTTACTACTTATAGATTTGTGTTTGGGCAAAAGGAACAATAAAGTACTGACAACATTTCCCCCAAATTCCAAATAAAATATTATTTAGAGCATTTATTTGCAGAAAATGACAAATGGTCAAAATAACAAAAAGATACACGTTTTCAGACCTCAAACAATGCAAAGAAACACGATCAAATTCATTTTAAAACAACATAATACTAATGTTTACACTTAAGAAGAGTTCAGAAATCCTTATCTGGTAATAACCCTCATTTTTAATCACAGCTTTCATGTGTCTTGGCATGCTCTCCACAAGTCTTTCACATTGTTCTTGGGTGACTTTATTCCACTCCTGGTGCAAGAACTGAAGCTCAGCTTTGTGTTTGTGTTGGAATTCAACAGACGCTGGAATGGAATGGCTGTAATACATGTAGAGATGCTGATTTCAGAAAAAAATGCAGTGGTCTCTTATTTTTTTCCAGAGCTGTATGTTAGGAGTTCTAATACAAGAGAAGCTTATTTACCATCAGTACGAGACCCAGCAACCCTCAAGGTTTTCTGACAGTATTGTCTAGTCCAGGCCAGTTTTGTTTTAGTCTGGTCTAGTCTAGGTATGCTCCTGTTGTAGGGAGTATTATACCTCTGATAAAGTACTGTAGGACTGAGCTGACAAAGAATTTCCGAGGGCACTCACTAACACTGGGCAACAAAAGGGCCTGCACACAACAGTAGGACTGAACCCACTGATATTTAGGCAGTTAGCATGTTCCATAGATGGATGTGTATTTTGGTCCCTTCATATCTTCTCCAAAACACTAACAAAATTGTAACATGGGAGAGCAATATTTGCCAAGCTTTGCACTCCACACGCCAGCAGCGTTATAAAGCCAATGGAAAAATTCTGGACAAGTGACAGAGCTATTGGCAGTTTTGGGAGCAGACATTTTGTTCCAAGGCTTGGATCTCGGCCCAAACCGCACTGATCAATGCTGCGTCTTTGGGGAAAGCTTGTAACTCACCTCTTTTCATCACATTATCAAAGTGGTGAATAATCAGAATGGATTTCACCCTGTGGTTAAAGCAACAGCAAGAATTCAAACAGAGTCGTATCAAAAATGCCTGCAGCAGTTATTAAGATGTCAAGGTGTCCTGGGTGAACTTTGATCTAACGTCACGTCCTTCAGCGTTCACTAGTCAGAGTTGCTGTCAAACTGTGAGGGAATACTGTTTTACTGTTAGTATCAACAATCGGTGCAAGTGTGAGGAGAAACGGTGTGTCAACAGTTTATTTAGTCTGTGGTGGTTGGCAACAGCAGATCTATTATGCAAAATCAAGAGCCTTTAATCATGCTATAGTCGTTTCCCTTCTCATTTCCCCTCTCAGAGTTATATTTGGAGTGATTTGTGCATGTTTGAATCATCTTTGATCGCTTATTTTGAAGACTCCATATTGCTGATCGACCCCCTTTTTCCCCCCTAGCGGCAAACGGCCACTTCTCTGTACTTACTTCGTTCTCCAATTTCATTTTCTTAATCTGTGATACATCATAATCTGTGAACATCATGTAGTTACTTTAGTACAAATGAAAAAAAAAATTGTATCATAATGTGCAGCTATCTATCAGAGGTGGCGGCAACTTCACACCTCTTTGGTGTGATGGCAATACACACAATAAACCCAATATGTAAAAGATCACATATACCCGTAGCAAAGTACAGTAGACTTGTATATAATACAAATATGTAAAACGGGGGGGAGGGGCAGGGGTAGAGAGCATATTGCACCATATAGAGCAAATTTACACCTTACTGTAAATCTAACCGCTATACCCAGTCTTACATTAGCACTAGCTGATAAAGCCTTTTTTTAAACATGTCATTTTATGTTACAACGTGTCCTCTCCGGCTCAATATTCCTTTGTCAAAGCTGGGCCCGCTCCTCAGAACCACCATTCAGCTGTGCACAATGGGAGACGCACTGGGCCAGTCATTACAACTCTATTTAGCCCGGCTCTGAAACGCCACGTCCACTTACTTTGGAGAATCGATACAATCCCGTTCCATTAGAGGGGCAATTACACACACAAGTTTGATTTATATGACGCTCCCAATGTTTGTCTGCTAGCCTCCGAGCTGTAGACTTTGTGACCGAACAAAATGCAAGAAAGAGATCGATATCTTGCAAGCTCAAGATAGACAGACGGTGTAATTAATTGGCACGTGTGAGGGGAGAACTTGCCTGTTTGAGCAAGTTTGTTTGTTTTGTTGAGGCGTTTGCAGTAATGACAGTGGTTAGCGGTTCGCCCAAGTGCTGCAGGTCTAAATACTAGTGTGAATAGCTGCCTGTAATTCTATAATTAAGTGAAATAAAAACAGAGTTGGGCCTTTTAAACAATGACTGGAGGTAAAGATAGACTGCACTCAGACCACCCAATGTAATGTGAAACTTGCTGTAAAACTACACAGGCTACAAGCTTAGTACTGCGAGTAAACGATGGATACACTTTGACTAAGCCTATTGTTCTGAACTTTTCACAGTACTACAAAGATCATCTGTGGTTTTCTGAGTACCACATCCAAACCGAACTATATCAGGTCTAACTTAGGGCTAATCCAATGAGACTAACTACTAAACTACTACTACTACTACTACTACTACAACTACAACTACAACTACAACTACTACTACTACTACTACTACTACAACTACAGCTACAGCTACTACAACTACTACAACTACAGCTACAACTACTACTACTACTACTACTACTACTACTACTACTACTACTACTACAGCTACAACTACTACTACTACAGCTACAACTACTACTACTACAACTACAACTACAACTACAGCTACAACTACTACTACTACTACTACTACAACTACAGCTACAACTACTACTACTACAGCTACAACTACTACTACTACTACTACTACTACTACTACTACTACTACTACTTCTACAGCTACAACAACTACTACTACTACTACTACTACAGCTACAACTACTACAGCTACAACAACTACTACTACTACTACAACTACAACTACAACTACAGCTACAACTACTACTACTACAGCTACAACAACAACTACTACTACTACTACTACTACTACTACAGCTACAACTACTACTACAACAACTACTACTACTACTACTACTACTACTTCTACAGCTACTACTACTACTACTACTACTACTACAGCTACAACTACTACTATTACTACTACAACTACTACTACTACTACTTCTACAGCTACAACAACTACTACTACTACTACTACTACTACTACAGCTACAACAACTACTACAGCTACAACAACTACTACTACTACTACTACAACTACAGCTACAACAACTACTACTACTACAGCTACAACTACTACTATTACTACTACAACTACTACTACAGCTACAACAACTACTACTACTACTACAGCTACTACTACTACAGCTACTACTACTACTAGGAAAGGCCAATTTAAGTGTGTTTATGTCACTTTAGACTTAGTTCTGAATACTTGGACATTTATAAAAAAAAATCAGTTTCTAGCACCAATTGCTTTGTACATAATATTTACAAATGTAACAGAAGCAGTGCATGCTGTTAAATCCTACACCAAACTCCCTCCTTATTTAGGCTGACCCACATAAACTCAAGGCAGAGGAAATCTTCTAAGGCAACCTGCAAGATTCATTTACATTGGTGCAAAAGTGAAAATGTCTGATTTCCACACTGCCACTCTCCTCGCTCTCCTGTCCAATAAATATTTAAGCTGCGATTCCCCTCACTCTTCAAAAGCTCAGATCTTTGAGCACAGACCATGATGGTGACTAAAGTTCTACCTCTGAAGAGAAAGAGTCCAACAGACAGAATAGATGATTACAAAGAATGACAAATCCAAATTTAAGGTAAGACGTGTAAATAATAAGAGTAAATTTAAAATAGATTTCATGTATCTGCTTGCCATTAAATGTGCTATATTACACAAAATGGAATTAGGTGAGCTTTAAGCCATGTTATAACGCTGTTACCTCATCAAAAACATACCTGGAGTTTTTTTTTTTCATTCACACATGTTTGAGTAATCCTTTCTTATTAGTCTGTCTACATCTCCCAAGCTCAAAATGCTGTTCCAACTTGTGATGTCATGTAGTGGTATTTATCAAAATAACAGCTACACTTTACCATTTGTTCAGTAAAGATAGTCAATTTTAAGGCTGAAATCCTCCATATGATTCTAGTGATGGTGTATGGAGTTTAAAGGTTCCATGGCATGAAATTTTCACTTTCTGAGGTTTTTGAACGTTAATGTGAGCTCCCCTACCCTGTTTAGGCCCCCCCAATGGCTAAAAGTTGCGTAATGTCTAAACTGAGCATTTGCCATCCTTTTCTGCGTTTGAAAAAAACACAGCTCAAATGGGCGATTCTGAACAAGGCACCTTATTGACGTCAGATCGAAAAAAGAAATGCAAATTCAGTTCCATTACCGTCTGGATCTCCACCCCCTGTCTCTGGAAATCACGCCCAGAGAGTTTGGACTGCGGAGGAGCTACGCAATGCGAAATGCGTTTAATTTTATTTTCTGTAAAAATGTGTTTTTTTTTTCATTGAAAAGGCTGTCCTTTCCTCCTTCGTGCTTACACACGCGGAAGGGGGGCCAGGCACAGCGCACCGCTAAAACAAGGAACCAGCGGCGCCCCCCCCCCCACTCCTCTAACCAATCTGTGTCCTTCTCATTTGCATTCAAGCAACAAGGCCCAGAATGAG
This sequence comes from Paratrypauchen microcephalus, assembly GCA_036785185.1. Taxonomy (NCBI): domain Eukaryota; kingdom Metazoa; phylum Chordata; class Actinopteri; order Gobiiformes; family Gobiidae; genus Paratrypauchen; species Paratrypauchen microcephalus. The sequence continues at coordinate 7,116,376 of JAVJIX010000003.1, forward strand.
TTGTTCAGACAGAGAGATTATGACTCTGTACATGTGTCTTTCTCATGCACTAAGTGTTAATTTTGAAGAAGGATTCATTTACAGTATTAGGGAACCATTAAGGAGCCATATAAAAGCATCAAGAAGTACCATGTCATGGGATCTTTAAAAACGCAGTGGAGCACTTCCTGTATTACCACATGACATCACAAAGTGGAACAGGATGTTTTCTATTTAAGACAATGGAACAAACCAAAACTCCACGTATGTTTTTGATGAGGAAAGCTGAATTAAAAATATCATAACATGGGCTTTTTATATTTAGACCACAAAAGGCTAACCACTCTGCCACTCATGTAGCTCATACATAGAAAAAAAATGCTGGACATTTTTCATCCTGTTATTTTATTGCAGTTATAAAAAAAATCTATGAATCTATTTAACCAGGCAATATAATTTAACAGCACAATTTTCGAGGTAAGGGCTCCAGTCTTGCATTCGCTAAATGATCAATCATTTTAAAGTCATCACCTCCGTCGTTTGCTTTGATTTCAAACTGGCTCAGGATCAAGGCAGAGGTTTGTTCCCATAGCTGTACACAGATCAGTCTTACATTCCTCTCTACACACTCCCAGGATGACTAGATATAGAAATATGTTTAGACCGCACAGTAATTAAAATAAAAACAGGGGTTATTTGATTATAAATACAGTGCTTCAAATTGATTTCAAGAGTGAACACATCACAGATTTACCGCCTACTATGAACCACAGCATTCCAAAAGTTTATAAAGAGTATATACAGGACTACATCCATACCATACTTCATACAACTGTACAACAACTCACCCTTATGCAATAGATAATACTCCCTACAACTGTATATAGCTGGGATTGTACATCTTATTTGATATTGTATTTTATACTTTATTACTTACTTTTCTGTTTAATTCTGATTTGTACATATACATTTATTATCATTTTTTTAATTTTTATAATTATGTCTCATCTCACACTGATCTATTGCTCTTTTTTGCTATTCCATCTATTTTTTGTTACCCTCTATTATATATTATATATTATATTTGATGAGTGAGCTACTGTACCCCAAAAAAATTCCCTTGTAGATCAATAAAGTTTGTCTAAGCCTAAGTGTAATGTTGGGAAATCTTCTAGGGTTTGTACAAATGGGTAGTGAAGAGGAGAGGCTGAGGTGACTCTTGGTTCTACTGCTGTGTTTTATATACATACAGCTATGGAAAAAAAAATAAGAGACCACTGCATTTTGTGTGTGAAATCAGCATCTCTACATGTATTACAGCCATTCCATTCCAGCGTCTGTTGAATTCCAACACAAACACAAAGCTGAGCTACTTCAGTTCTTGCACCAGGAGTGGAATAAAGTCACCCAAGAACAATGTGAAAGACTTGTGGAGAGCATGCCAAGACGCATGAAAGCTGTGATTAAAAATAAGGGTTATTGCACCAAATATTGATTTCTGAACTCTTCTTAAGTCTAAACATTAGTATTATGTTGTTTTAAAATGAATTTGATCTTGTTTCTTTGCATTGTTTGAGGTCTGAAAACATGTATCTTTTTTGTTATTTTCACCATTCGTGTAATATTTTTATTTGGAATTTGGGGGAAATGTTGTCAGTAGTTTATAGACTCAAACAAAAATGTTCCTTTTGCTCAAACACATACCTGTAAGTAGTAAAATCAGAAAAACTGATCATTTTGCAGTGGTCTCTTATTTTTTTCCGGAGCTGTATACATTTTTTTTTTTAAACTATCCTTTATTTATCCCTTTAGGAAAATTATCTTCTGCATTTGACGCATCTTTTCAGGAGCAGTGGGCAGCACATGAAGGCGCTGGGGGACCCATCTCCATGATCTTGTTGCTAGGCTTGGTCAGGACCTCAGCTGGAGGATTTTTTTTAACCTATGGAGCATGTTTTTGGGTTGAGTTTGGGTTGTAGGTGGGATGTGGGAAGGTTGAGAGAGATTTAAACAGCAGCATGGAGGAGGAGAGAGACGAGAGAGTGACTGTCCTCAAACGTGATTGGCTGGAGATTTAATTTCTGTGTCTGAAATGTTTCACAGTATGGCATTAGCACTATCAGCTCACCTGTTCTAGCTAAGTCAGTTCTTCACGGTCAGATTGTGTCAAAATAAAGCTCAGATTAAAGCCTAATAAAATCTCAGAGAGCACAAAGCCTACTGTTAGCATCACACCACCAGGAAATGTTGATGACCGCTGCAAAGTAGCAACTGAAATGCCATATTTTGGAACATTCTAGACAACGCAAAAACCTCTCTATGAAGACAAGGTGGTAGACTGTCCAAAGGAAGTTACATACTGTTATTTTTTAATGATGCACTCACTTTCTGGAGGTGAAAACACATATTTAACACAATTTTTGGGCTGAAAAGTCGCACATTGTGGCTTTAATAAATATGAATGAACCACACAAAATAGTGCCTAGTTCCATGCGTGTTTATAGTGTCATTAAAGCATGTGTAAGTCTATTCACTTCCCCACACCTACTGCATCTGTGCCACCGTCAAAAGCAAATACAGGGAAAAGCGTTCAGTCTCTGTTCAAATATAAGTTTAAGAGCCAGATCCTGGTTTGTGAGAGCGACCGGGCGCAGGTGGCCATCTCTGATCATTACACAAGCTCTCCAGGTGACTGTACCATCTGCCACTGCCCCTGCCCTCCCTCGGCCCCACGTACAAATAGAGAGGGGACACCTGAAGCAACTTATTTTCATAGCAAAACACTGCACACCTGTCAGCTTCTATGGACTTTATAAAGCAGCGGAAAACGTCAAGACAGTTTTGTTTGTGTTTATTTTCTAAGCCAGTTCAGACAGAAGCATCACAAATCTTAAAAGTAATCCCCGAGGCAAGTCAAAGATAACGCAGCAGCAAAAGAAGAATAAAAAAGCGATGATAAAAAAAATAAAGAATTGAGTTTTTTTGTATTCATGCCCACAGCAGTGTCTGACATCTGTGTTTCTGGGCTCTCACGCTGCAAAAGATTAAAATACAACATAAGATAAAATGAATGAAATGCCATGAATTAAAAATATTAATCTTGATTTCAGGGGTTCTGACTAGTTTTGTTAGTTTGTTCAGTCGATAATCACTGTTACAGAGTATAAAGAAGTGGTGCAAATATAAAATTTAGTCCCCAAAAATAAACCTAAAGGAAAAGTTTCAAATATTATCTGGTTTCATTGCACTTAATTTTATTTATTGGTGATAATAACATACCAAGCTAACATTACAAAGCTGCATTGTAAATCCCTATCTATGATCTACAATATTTGTTTTGTTTCATTGCAATGTACAGAAGATACTTTTAAATACTTCTCTTCTAAACTAAGGCTGCGTCCCATTACTCTGTCTTACCCCTTGCCCTTCCCCTACCCCTTTATCTAAGTCTTTGTCTTGCCCCTCGATAAAGAGCTGAGAGGGCTCGGGGTACGAATGTTCCCCTAAGAAATGGGACACCACTCGATTACTGTTTGCGTCATCATCCCTTGCCTCTACCTGGCTGCTACGTCTACAGAGGCGACAACAATTGACGCAAATAAACGTAAAAAAATGTCAAGGATTATCGGGTACCTCAGCTCGACAAAAAAACTAGCTTGTTTATACATGAAAGTTCGATGAAAACAATAACGTCGGCTAAACAGACATCGCTACAATTAAAACCGCAACAGTTCACTAAAAGTAGCGTAGAACATAACCGTCATAATTGTAAACCATGTTAAACTCCTCCCTGGAGCTAGATATAAGCAGTGTCTAACCAGCACTAGAACCAGAACTGATGAAGCCTCTCGGATGAGCGGCGAAACATTTTGACAAATTGAATTTCTCCTTTTATCATGCTAAACTGCTAATCGATAATTACAACTGCTGAAAATACATTGATGAGACTCCTTGGCTGGTCGATGTGACGCTGCCATCCTGATCCCAAAACCTGCCTGTGCTTGTAGGTGTACCCCTTCATTTCAAGTCTGATCGAGAGCTTACTTCGTTTCAAGGGGTATGTAGCCCTCAGTCGTGGCCCGAGCCCTTGATCAAAATTAGAATCAGGACACCCCTTGCCCTCACATGAACGAGCAAAACCAAGGGGTAGGGGTAAGATGAAGGGGTAAGACAGAGAAATGGGACGCAGCCTAAATCTATAATCTGGATTTCTATTTAAATTACGCAAGACGTATATAAAGAGCCATGGAAATGAACTAGTGAGAGTTGCTACCGTGTCAAGTGCACTTCTTCCACACATGAGCAAATTTTGTGTTAAACATTTTGATATACTGTTGTATGTGGCTGTATGTGCATAGGGCTATGGGGTTAAGTGCACAGCAATTAAAGCACTCATGAATAATGAGGGATCCTCAGACTGTATTTGACATGGTTGACTGCTGAACTCATTAAAGCCACAATGCACGCTCACACGAAACTAAAAAGCAAAGGGCGTGTTCAAATCTCTCCTTAAAGTTGTATAATGTTTGGGAAATTACAAATCTGTTGTTTCCTCGTGAAAAACATACCTGGAGTTGTGTTTTGTTTCATTCACACATGTTTAACACACAAACCCTGCATATTTAGGCTAATACAGAAAACACTGTTCCACCTTGGGATGTCATCTGATAATACAGGAAGTGCTCCACTCTGTTTTTAAACTCCATTCCCCTTCACCTTCACTAGACTTATTTGGATCATTTCAGCCACAGAATTGAACATCTCTACAAAACAAAAGGTAAAAGATTGCTCTCAACTTGAAAACTTCATGATATCTCAAGGTCGAACAGAGCATTTTGAGCTTTGGAGTTAGACAAACTACTAATAAATGATGACTCAAACATGTGTGAATGAAACAAAACACAACTCCAGGTATGTTTTTGATGAGGTAACAACATTCTAATGTGGGTAAAAGCTCACAAGAGGCAATTTTGTGTACTATAGAACCTTTAAATCAGAATTTGGCATTTTAAGTTCTCCTCTGACAGATCATTTAATTCTGTTTTTAAATGATGGTAACAAGCCACAGCCACATAAACAACACAAGTAGCAGTCCTGACATCAGTGCCCTGCTCCTTTGTAACTTTGTTAAATCATTTGCTGTAACCTCTCAGTAAATAAGTCAATCAAACAATTACCCAAAACTACAAGAACATTTTGACAAACAGTTAGTTCTACAGAAATAGAACTATTTTTGAACAAAACCCAGTCTGTTTTTGCACTGAGCTCAAAAGGTGGACATGGAGGTTAAGTATGTAAGAGTCAGGGTCGTGGAGAGGCAAGTCGTCTCATAGTAAAGATGTGTTTTTTTCCAAGTTCAAGTTCAAAGTCAGCTTTATTGTCAATTCTGTGTTCAACATACAGTGAATCGAAATCTCGTTTCTCTCTGGCCAATTAGTGCAAAAAGACAATGCACAAAATACAATATAAAGACAAAACAAAAACTTCTGAGACAAAAATCTAAAATCTAAAAGCAGTGCAAAAGAATAAATAAATACCAATTTACAGATGTCCAAAATGTCCAGTGTGCATCAAAATGTGCAGTGGAAGATGTAGCAGTGAAATGTGCAGTAATATGCAATAGAATGTGCATTGAAAATAAAGATAAAAATAAATGTACAACAGTAGTAAACAACAGTACAACAGTAGTAATTCCAGTTTTGTTTGGTTTTTCAGTGCAATAGAAAACCAAAAAAAAAAATCAAATTAAAAATAACATGCTTTTTACTCTATTTTTGCTAAAAAGGTACATACTGTGACTTTAAAATAAACAGTGGACTTATTAGACGTATTACGCTCACCAAAGAAAGATTTTACATTACATTACACAGGGACACTATATAGGACTACCACTGTCTGCATGAACTCGCCCAACCACAGTGAGTACTTAATCTGAGGGTAAGGGTCAAATCTGGTTATATAACTCAAACATTTGTAGCAGACTCCCCAAAGAACATCAGACTCTATATTTGAACGGAGTCCATACATACAAGGAAAAAACACATGAGTAATTATTGTGACACTGGCCAACCTCAGTATTGATCTGAAACAATTCCATATTTCAGTCCTCGGCTCATGAGTCAATCGTCCCCAGTCTATTTGTGTTAATAACTTCAGAGGGCTGCACACACAACCTTAGGAGTGAGCCCAGCCCACACACTGGAAACACTTTCTTACAGTTTTTAAAGCAGCCATCTTGGATTTGAGTGTAATTTTAGACTTGCAATTTGTGCTTTCATCTACCTCTATTTATACACAAGATTTTTCTAGGCCAAAGTCGAAAAATATATTGGTTCTGTATATATTTTTAAGGTTATAGCAGCCACAGTAGTAGTAGTAGTAGTAGTAGTAGTAGTAGTAATGTTTTATTTAGTTATTGCTTGCTTACTGATTACATCAATCATTCACACAACACAAATCCTGTGTTCTTCGCTCAAAAAGAGAAAACACTCTGTTCCACCTTGTGATGTCATGTAATAATAGAGGAAGTGCTCCACTGTGTTTTTAAACTCCATACACATTCACTAGAAACATTTGGATAATTTCAGCTCTGGAATTGCCCACCTCTTCTGAACTATGGGTAAAAAAAAATACCATTTCATGACATCACAAGGTGGAACAGAGCATTTTAAGATTTGGAGATGCAGAGAGACTAATAATAAAGGATTACTCAAACATGTGATGAGGTAAAAGTTTGACAACATTAAATTGCATGACTCTAATTTAACTCCTATTAACCGTGTTATGTAATGTATAAATATGTGATAAACTTCTCTGTTGCTGTTGCATAATGTGGTGGGGAATACAGTGGCATAGCTGCTTTTGGTCATGTTTAATTCATCGGTTCAGGCACACTTCCATGATCCAACATTTAGACGAAGTGTTTCAATGGGATTTACAGACGGAGGAGACGCAGATGCACTTAGCAGTCACACTCACCCAGAAATCAAGCAACCATGCATGTAGTTCTGTCAAGTACAATCTAATTCTGTTGTTGCATGAATAGTTTAGAAATGTACATCCATACATATTCAACATTCAAAGTAGCTTCGTCTCTTAGACTAGTGCCGCAGTGTACACATTTCAAAGATAAATCAACAAATGTCGAACCTGATAATTTCTATAAAACCTCCATTTTATTGAAAAAAACCACACCTCTCTATAACTGCTGCTGTACTCATTTGACGTTTAACAAATAATATAACACATAATATAAAACGGACAGCTAAACTTGACTTTCTCCTTGCTAGTTTGAGTAAGTTTAAAAGCTCTGAAATGAAATAATAAATTCCCCTATTGAACGTGGGGACTCCTAGTGTGCCGTCTCCATTATGGCCTTTTGTTGTAAAATAAATGGATTTGACAAGCCTCTGTAAAGCCTTTCATTGTACCCACTGTTGGAGATGCTCGAGTTTTTGTGGAAACACTGTTAGCAGAAAAAGAAATAACCTTGGTCTGACTTTTGTTCAGGATCTGTATTATGCGTACTGGAAAAGTTACATTTCCACACCTCGGGTAAATTGGATTTCTGCGCTATAACAAATGGTTAAGGAAGGATCGTAATAACCACATAATCATGCGGTAGTCTGATTTCAGAGGGATGCCCCGTCTAGACCACTGTAATGATGTCACTAGACCAGGTCCTGTCCCCAGAGCTGTACTCCACATCTGGCACATGTTAAAGTCCAGACAATGCAAGATATCAAGACATTAGATCACGATTGAGTTATCCACCAGAGAGTAAGGGTAAGGTGGTACAAATAAGTGATGAAACTGAATTAGTTTTGGTTTAATTTTCAACTTAGTGCAGATAGAGGATACTAAAAATGCAGAGAAGAATTTCTCCAGTGTGAGATCAATAAAGTTCACTTCTTCTCTAAAGGAGATGACCTCATTGTTGGTGCTCTTTGAGACTCTGTAATAACTGAATCACTGTACTGTATTGCAAATTGATTTGCAACACATTGTGGTGTGGGGAATTTTGGAATTTGAATCATAAAATGTCATACTTTTATGACACATTTTAGCCGTACTCTAATGCTTTTGAGGGCAAGACACAGGTTACTCTATACTACGTACTATATACAGTTGGATAAATAACTGAGCATTTGAATACAGCTCTGGAAAAAAATAAGAGACCACTATATTTGTTCTGAAATCAGCATCTCTACATGTATTACAGCCATTCCATTCCAGCGTCTGTTGAATTCCAACACAAACACAAAGCTGGGCTACTTCAGTTCTTGCACCAGGAGTGGAATAAAGTCACCCAAGAACAATGTGAAAGACTTGTGGAGAGCATGCCAAGACGCATGAAAGCTGTGATTAAAAATAAGGGTTATTGCACCAAATATTGATTTCTGAACTCTTCTTAAGTGTAAACATTAGTACAGTGGTACCTCACCTTACAGAATTAATTCGTTCCAGAACTGGTTTCGTAACGTGAATTTTTCCTAAGTTGAGTAGCTATTTCAATGGAAAAGGCCTGAACCGTTCCAAAGGTTTTTTTTTTATAGTGTAACTTTTTTTTATAGTGTAACATTTGTGTTCTGCGTCCTGATTGGAATAAACCAGGTCTAGACCAGAACTAAACCAGGTCTAAACCTGGACTGGACCTGGACTAAACCAGGATTATCCTGGGACATGGCAGTGCCGTTGGAGGAGCGCGTTGCTCGTGTCTCCGCGCTCCTTGCGCGTTCCGCGCTAGAGCTAAGAGGCCGAGAAAGACGCTCTTTCAGCGGGAATAAGAGCGGGGCGGGGCGGGCTCTGGTTCTATGTGACTTCCAGAGCCGGGGGGCTGACACTGTGAGCTAACAGGCCGAGAAAGGTCCTCTATCGGCGGGCAAGACCGCGGGATCTCGCTCGGGGTGGGCTCTGGTTCTATGTGACTTCCAGGTCTAAACCAGAACTAAACCAGGTCTAGACCAGGTCTAAACCAGGACCGGATCAGGTTCAGACCCGGACCAAACCGGGACCAGACCAGGATTAAATCACCCCGTGCTTGGGCCGAGCCGCGCGGGCCCATGGCCCCGAGGGGGAGGCACGGCCCGGGTGCCGCGGCTCCATCCCGCGCCGTGTCGATGTCGCTTTTTGATCCTTCGATGTCGGCTCTTCCTCTTGTGAAGCAGAATTCACCAAGCGTTGGATTGTTCACTCACTAATAGGGAACGTGAGCTGGGTTTAGACCGTCGTGAGACAGGTGAGTTTTACCATACTGATGATGTGTGATGTGTGTGATCCTGTGTCTCCGCTCCCCTCGCACGTTCGGCGTTATATTGAGCCGTCTCCCCCCAGGCTTCACTATCAACACATTCCATTGAAAATCTATGAAAGTTCGAGTGCTCAAACGAGAGAGAACTGCGAGAAAAGCCCAACTCCAGTCTGAGAAAAGCGTAGAATGTGTGTGGTGAGGCATTTACAGCCCTAAAACATGTAGAACAATTGCAAAATACAAAGTTGTCCTACCTCGCGGACCTCTCCCACCGCGGGCCACCTCTGGAACCTAACCCCGTGTGTGTTGATAAAGTGTATTTACGTTTCGGGGCGTGCATGTGAGCGCGCATTAATTGAATTTTTGAGATTTCGCGTTTCGTATCTTGAATTTTCTTTCGTATCTAGAGACCAAAATTTGACGTGAAGGCGTTTCGTAACTTGGATTTTTCGTATGTAGGGTCTTTCGTAAGGTGAGGTACCACTGTATTATGTTGCCTTAAAATGAATGTTTCTTTGCATTGTTTGAGGTCTGAAAACTTGTATCGTTTTTCTTATTTTGACAATTTGTCATTTTCTGCAAATAAATGCTCTAAACGATAATATTTTATTTGGAATTTGGGAGAAATGTTGTCAGTAGTTTATAGACTCAAACAAAAATGTTCCTTTTGCCCAAACACATGTTTGGGTGCACTTTTCTGATAACCACTGGAGGAGCTGTGGAGTCTCATTCTCGTTTGTCTGAGGCTGAAAAAGACGGGAGTTCAAAGAGGAGAGGATCAATGATGGCGTCTGTTGATGTATGTATGTCCTGCTCCTGTGAGACACCAGGGTGTGTCAATACAGCTCAGGTCTGGACTACAGGGGGATTAAACTCTCACTACAAAGCCCTTTTACTTAAGGTCACATCATCTCCTCTGTGTGCAAGAATCTTTTATGCATTTTAGCACAAGATTATATAGTTCCTTCATCTTCTGTATTCACATTGTGCGTATGGCTGTAGCTGGTCAGTATGTGCTGTTTAAATTCCAAATTAAAGAAAAAATTGTGCTTTGTGCCTGTGCTCTTGTGTCTAGGGATGCAACAATACTGATAATAGTATTGAATATCGATGAACATCCAGGTATCGGTTCCATGACACTGATTCAGCTCGACACAATTACACAACACATTTTGTAATAAGTTAAGTGTATTTTGGGAGAAAAAAGTGCCATAATCAATGCCTACATCGGTATTGGTAAATATCAGATCTCAGCAAATACTTAGACATAGACATAGACATAGAAACTTAAACATAGAATCAATATCAGTATCGGTACTGAAAAACCTGGATTCCTACTTCTGTCCATGAGCATGTAATTTTATCCACATTGCTCCATGAGGAAGGGCATCTGGCATAAACATTTGGGAGCAATCACATCACAGAAAGAAATTAATCAAAACAAAACAGATTACTTTCTTCACCTAAAAATTTTAAAACTTTAAAGAGAAGAATGTCATATCACCTCAATTTAAATATTTTTTTTAATTAAATACACATAAATATTTCAAGTAGACCCAAATAATTGTCATGGATCGGAAGTGACAGAATATATTTAATTAAAGTCAGCATTTCTCTAGATTTAATTTTAATGAATGCAGTGAATCCTTCATGTTATTCCAATAATAAAGTTTTGTACAGTTAAATAAAGATGGCGGCATGTCTTTTGTCACCAGGCTGGACTATGAGCCATCACAGGGTGAAGGTGCGACATGGGAAGTGCACCCTCACTTCTCTTGATGGAATAATTGTATATATTATCAACTTTTGTGATTCTTTATTCTTTAGAAATGAAGTTTTAAATGTGTACGTGACTTGTAATCATATGTTTTTGAGTTGCAGAAATGTCAGATATCTGAGAGCAGAAGTGAGCAGACAGCTCGGCTCCTGCATTCACTATCCAGACCCCCCAGGATTTCGCGGGCATTTTTTGTGATTGTTGCGGGCTAAAATGCTTGAATTTGCGGGAGCTTTTCCAAAAAGTTGCGATGAAAGTTGCGGTGCTTTTAAGGTTTTTGTTGCGATTTTGTTGCGGGAGGAAGTGAAAGTTGCGATAAATAGTTGCGATTTTCGCTTTTTGTAATTAAAATTGAGTAATATTTTGAATACTGAGTTATTACTGACAAAGAATAATACAAAGACACGCGGTCTTTTGCTGTTATTTTAGTGGCAAATGGTGCCGCAGACATGTTTCTTTGCCATTAGAAGCCGTGTCTCAATTCCCAGAGCGAGCGGCTCGGAGCGTGGCCCGAAGGGCATGTGCGTCACACATTTCGACAGTACACCGGCGCGACGACTGCTGTCCCACTTCTTTTTTGTCCCATGCGCAATTAACACGCGGTCCGAAGACCACAGTCGTTAAGCGGTCCGCGGACTGCAGTCGGGGCTGAGCAAGTGTGCACCTCCTTGACTGTAGTCTGAGCCCCCTTCGGGCCGGGCTCCGAGCTGTGCGCTCTGGGAACTGGGACACGGCCGCAGTTTTGTTTTGTCACACGGAAGTAAAGCAGAATGTTGCGGCTTCCAAACTCAAACCTTTTAGCCGCCGAGAATATGAGGTTGGGTCCTATGGCTCGCAGATTTGTGACGCGCAAAGAGGAGGCTATGGTGACAGATACACTGAGATCCGGATATGCGTTTTGTGCATTTATTACAAAAAGAGCGCACACAGCTATGACAGCGCAGCAGGATGAAATGGAACTCATGAAAACCAGCAGGATGAACAGATTAACATGAAAGATGAATGAATGGTTTGCGGTCAACAAAAAATACGGCTACACCCCAACCCTGACTCTCTCCTCTGTGTGACAGGTGAGCGCGCGCTTTTACACGCACACACTTCCGTACGTGCACACACCCACACTCACGTGAACCACCGCCTCTGCCGCATACACACACAAACGTACCGTGCACCTCATCTCAGTTATGTCTCGTGCACAGAAGGAAGTTGGTCGGCGTTCAATACGTCGCCGATGATTGGTCAAAATTAGGAAAAATTGCGGAAAAGTTGCGGTGATTGGTCAAAATTGCAACACCGCCCTGAATTCGCGGGGATTGGCTGAAGTTGCGTTGAAGTTGCAAATCGCAACATCGCGAATTCCTGGAGGGTCTGACTATCTAAGTCACAGTGACATTGTCACAGCTGATCGATGGCATATCTGGAATTATCTTACAAGTGTTTTTTGTTTATGTTTTATCACTGTCCTGCCACGTTTCCCCCCACCCCTTTAGGGCAGGGCAGTGGGTTGTAACTAGGGTTGTGAAACTGAATAAATATGCAGCGGAGAGCACAGAGAACCAGAGCGCTCAGAGCAGATTGTGCCAGAGCATTTGTTATCTGGGCTTTTCTCTCTGATCGTTCTCCGCTTGCAAGTGAAAAACCTAATCTGTCTTGTCTTCCTTTCCTTGTTTGCAGTATATGTTGGGTTTACCAGCACCCATCACCTCTCCCCTACAACATTGTTCTTGGGACCTGAAAATGGATGGTTTGAACTGGTTTTCAGATATTTTCTCTACGCAGGTGTCAAAAATACAACTGTACGGAAGGCCACCATTTTGCCATTTTATCGATTGCCTTTTACTCACAATGGAAGCAATCTGAGGTAGTGCTCTGTGTCGGAAAGAGGGTTTAGAGTTTCCACAGAAATGTTCTTGACTGGAACATGTGTAATAGATTGGACAGAGACTAAGGTGTTGGCATGGTGATAAAAATCCATTGTTTATGTTTTGTGAATCATGTGCAGTGTAAGATAACAATAAAAGCTGGTTCAAAGCCATCCATACCACAACAATCTTCTATTTAAACTACTATGTCTATGTCATTTTATTATCAAGTGGGAAAAATATGCTATGAGACAATGTAAGAAAAAAAAAGTAGCATAATATAAAATTACAAAAGACACTGATCCAATTGCTACAGATTTAAACAGAGGATATTTGATGAATAGGCTCACTATGGCTCACTTTTCTGATGGAGGGCCCTTGTCTCCATGGAGATGTTTCCTCAATGTTCCGCAGTATAGCGTTAAACAAAGTATCGCTCATACCTTTTTAAAGTGCTACATTCAAAAACATGCATTCTGAGCAGGGTAACCTCCCCACAGCTTTGACCTAGAATTCCGGTCCAGTGGTGTCATGAAGATCAATAAGTATAATGCTCTACTGTGGAACTTCCTAGACTAAACATGAGGAATCAGCATTTTAGTTTCCATCCATCTTCTTACGCTTTTTCATTTTTGCGTAGCGGGGGCAGCAGTCCAAGCAGATCTGCTGCCCAGAACACAATGTACCAGCCCCCATGAATCCTCTCGTGGGTGGTGGGTCCACTGGAGGATGGCCCACGTCACAACTGGCCTTGATG